>JAVGWX010000008.1:46815518-47415518 GCA_036924085.1 Ariolimax columbianus | reverse complement strand
GCGTGGGTGGATGGGTAGGCCAGACGCCAGATAGTGGCATGATTCTCCTTGTGAGGGAAGCTCGAAGAAGAGTGATATTGGATACGTCTGGAAGGATGCACAGGTGATAAAATGCGAATCTAGGTCACCACAGGTAAGAAAACCTATTTATTGTTAAAATGCTTACAGGCAGGTGTTAATGTCTGTGATGAAACTAGGTCACCAGGTAGACTATACATCTTAACTGCCGTAACTGCCTGCTTTAAGAACAGGTACATCTAATATTAGTTGACAACGGAAATAGAACAAGGTCATGCATCAGAGACCAAGATGGAAATTAGTACCTGGCACTTCTGGGTCGGGACTGGGTGACAGCGTCTGGATTTAACAACAGGAAACATAATTAGTAGGTAGAATACGCAGGTGAAGACCACACCTTCTGTCAGGGATGCATTGGCTGTAGAAGAGCAGCCAGATCACGGCTAATCGGATTGTATTGTCATCATTGAGACTCAATCTGACGTATCCATCGTGTTCCCGGAAAGAGGCTGTGCTGCATGGGTCTGGTTAACGAGGTGGGGATTAAAACTATGATCCCCAAAGTGGTAAGCATACTGAGAAGTCTCGAATCGCACTACAACGAGAAGACCCAGATTCAAATTCAACCTTACTCATGAGATGTATGAAGAGCCACTGATACATGTAAGCAAATCGTCAAATATGGAAGGACACATGACGAACAACTTCCAAAGCCACTGTTAGGCTTTCTCGATCATAGCAGAGTGGTACAGCAGTCGTGTGTTAGGCTTTTTCGACCATAGAGAGAAGAGTGGTACAGCTGTCGTGTGTTAGGCTTTCTCGATCAAAGCAGAGTGGTACAGCGGTCACGTATTAGGCTTTTTCTATCATAGCAGAGCGGTACAGCGGTCTCGTATCACATCAAGAGTGCCTGGTTACTTCCCCCTTATTACCACGCTTCGGTCCATCCAGCTTACTATTAAGGGAGGGAATCAACATGGAAGGGAATTAGCTATTCCACGTCATAAAAAGTTGAAATCAAGTGCAATGAAATGTTTCACACTTTATCCCCGATAGCAGTGTTTTGTATAGAAGTACAAAAGGGAATAACATGCTTCCTTATGTGATCTATGAGCGATAAAGGAGATATCGATATAATCCTTTTACGAGGGGTGGTAGCTGTTGACAGCCCAACGCCTCCCAGGCATAGGTACAGGTTTCCCTCAGGTGTAAGCTGAAGGATATGTAAGTCTTGTATGTTGACCCAGAGGCATCATTATTTATAAAGGGGAAATGGGATTGCAGTCATAGACGCATCATGGAGATGAAGACAAACGTCTGGCCAAACACAACATACTGATCAGACATGTTAGTCTGGGTTAGGAAAAATATACTGGCCCAAACCCCTCCTCGAATTTCCGTTGCCTTCTCTGGATGCGTTCTGTTCTTCTTGGCGACCTGACTAACGAGATGAGGGATCGACGTGATTCCCGCAGTAGTGAGCAGCACGCAGGTGGAGCCAAGCCTTGCACAACTGCCTGGACGACCCTGGTCCACCTTCATTAGCACGTTTAGGATGTGGGGAAGGCTACTGCAACCCGCTAATGAACTTGCGAATTATAGACGAATGGAAGAACGCATAAGATAAAGATATGAACAGTTAGTCTTGAATTTTGAGAAAAACAGAGTGATAAGCAGATGACATAAGAGCAAATGGAAGCTAATGAAGCAACAAATAGTTGCAGCAGTAGTCGGTACAAGTAAAAATAGAATAAACATAAGGCGAGGTTGCGGCGGCACGGAAAAGTCAAATAAAATGTGTAAAAGATAAATAGATATTGTCAGATATCGGGCTAAAACTAAAGCACAAACGGAAAGTTCGTTTCGACGAATAGGCCTTCAAAAAAGAAATATAAAAACAAATTCCACCTAATTCTGGCCCAGATCGAATGACCAGTTCGGCTTAAGTAACAATGTCAGAGATAAAACATTTAACGGAAAAGCTCTTCAGATATTTTGTCCGCTAAGGGAAGACCAGAATGGTATTTTAGCAGCTTGGAAGCTAGTTAGTTGCCCATCACACGCGAAAATGGCTACAGAGTCAGAGATTTTTATTCAGATGTGAATGCATATGACTGTACAGTCCAATCTGAGCATGACAAACTTTACCGCACGTAGGGCACACATGAACAGCATTTATAGTTGAGCCGTCCTGCATTTTTTCCTTTCGTGCAACTCGCTTTTCCTGCGATGGTTCTCTGCTCAGTGGTGTAAGCACCATGTGTGACGGCAGTGCGCCAGGCTGAGCGGTTTGGAGCAAGCAACTTCCAGTCAGCAATATCAATGGAGATACTGTTCAAAGAAACTTTTCGAGTATCTTTGTGTTGTTTCTGTTGCAGAAACGAATCTACCTGTGGTACAGGGAAAATTACCCTGAACAGCTGCTGCAGAATTGCCCGACATACGAGGACCAGAGAAAGCATATGTGGCCATAACCAGTGCCAACACTAGACAAGCTCTATGGCAGTTTCGTCTGCGTCAGGATGACCGCTGCTTTTTTCGCACAAATTTAAATTGACGCCTGAAGGCGTACGAAGAAGAAGACGAAGAATCAGTTGTATCTAAATAGCATTGCTTGTTGTGATGGGAGGGAGGGGAGGGGGTGGTAAATATTGTTACGTGACCAAACCATTCTAGTTGCTGCCTCTTAATGTTGTCTATTACTGGTTGTTTTTCAACTAGTCTCATTGCGTTACCGTTTCTGACCATGTTTCTCCATGTTACACCAAATATCATTTCGATGTATCGTTTTTCATTTGAATTTAGTGTCCAGTTTTAACATTGAAAGCATAGGGTCGGGACAAAAATCATGTTGTATAATGGTCTTTTGGTAGGTATTGTCACGTGCTTGCAATTAAATATTGGAGTTAATTGCCCACCAATCTTCTTCTTCTTCTTCTGCGTACACAGTCAGACAGTAACCATTATTTTCTCGAAAAAAGCGGCGGTCATCCTGAGACTCTCGCCACTACCATAGAGCTTGTCTTGCAGTTCCACTGGCAATGGCCACATCTGCTCTCTCTGATCCCCGTATGTCGGGCAGTTCTGCAGCAGATGTTCAGTGGTCATTTTACCAGTACAGCACGGGCATTCGTCGGTACACCCTATCTTCAATTTGTTGAAGAGGTGGTACCTCAGTCTGTTGTGGCCAGTGCGAAGTCTGAAGACAACGACCTGCTCTCTTCGGTTCAACTGGTAATAGGCATCGTTTTTGGTGTAACCAGTATGTTCGGTTTCCCATTTGGACATGTACCTGGCTTTGATAAGCCGTTTTGACTCTTCGTACGTCATACTGGTATCTATTTGTGGTAGCCTTGCACCTTCTTTTGCCAGTCTGTCTGCCTCCTCGTTGCCTTGGATGTTGCAGTGTGACGGAACCCACTGTACCACTACCCTTTTTGGTGCGGACTGTTGGCACAGTTTGCAGAGTGCTGCTCTTAAGTCATTAAGCTCAGTGTTTTTCTGGCTTTTTAGCGCTGTGACTACTTCGAGAGCATCTGTCAGCAGGACTATATGGCTCTCATTTTCACTGTGTGTTACCATTTCTTCCACTGCCGCCCTCAGTGCCTCTGCCTCTGCTCTGAAATTGCTCGTGTACTTACCAGTAGCGAATGACAGTGTTATTTTTCTGCCATTTGGTAGGTTCAGGAATGCTCCTGCCCCTCCGTTCTGTGTAGTGTTTGTTACAGAACCGTCGGTGTATGCATGGGTCCAGTCCATGCTTGGGTAGCTTTTCGTTATGAAGCTTAAGGTAGTGTCTCTCCTTTCTTTTTCGGTCTGGCAGTTTTTGTTTGCAATACCTGGTATATTTTCTACCACCTCTGGAAATATATCCTGCCTCCAAGTAGGTTTTCGTACAGTAGTGATGGGTTTTGGTGTTGTTAGTGCGTTTATGGGATCTTCGTGCATCTTTGCTTTGGCTATTTCTGCAAAGTTTCTCCGCTTTAGTTTCCCAGTTCCCAAATTGTTTAGCCTCTGGTACATTGGATGGTCCGTCAGTCTTCGGAGTTTCTCTGACTGCAGCTGGGCTCTGCAGTCTCTTCTGTCGGTCATGGATTGCAGTTTTGTAATCTTTTCAAGTTCTACAATTGGCGTTGACTTCATGCCACCAGTTATGATTCTCATGGCTTGGTTTTGAAGTTTGTTAACTTTATCGAAGTTCGCCTTCGCTGCTGTTGTCCATGCCGCGATGCCATACTCGAGAACTGGTCTCACTCTTCCAGTGTACAGTTTCTTTAGTATGCCTTCGTCTGCTCCCCAGCTTGTGCCAGCAAGTTTCCTCATGATCGCCATTCTTTCTCTGGCTTTCATTCGGTTTCTCTCAATCTGACTTTTCCATGTCATGCGCCGATCAAATGTGACTCCCAGATAGGTTGGGTTGTCGTTTGGCTGCAGGATTTTGCCATTTAGGCTTAATTTGGTACTTTGGGGTTTTAATGAGAGCGAGAATATTGTGCACGTGGTTTTCTCCTCGTTTATTTTGACCAGCCATGAGTTCGCCCACTCTTCCAGCGATGTTAGGGCCGTTTGCATCCGATTTCTTGCTATGGTGAGATTCTTTTCAGAGGTCCACATAGCCAGATCGTCTGCAAACATTGAGCTATGGACTCTTCTTGGTATATTCTCTGTAATATCGTTTATATATACCAGGAAGAGTGTGGGTGACAGTACTCCCCCTTGGGGTACTCCCTGCTCGAGTGTCACCTTTTTGCTCATCTGCCCTTGTACTTGGACTCTGGCCGTTCTTTGTTTGAGGTAGTGGTTGATCCACTTGTACATCTTCCCACAAACATCACTTCTTCTTAGCTTGACTCTAAGTCCATCCTTCCAGACTTTGTCAAATGCCTTTTCCAGATCCACCCAAACAGCTACTGTGTGTTTCTGTGCCTGGTAGGCATCTTCTATCTCCTGGGCTATGAGGATGACCTGGTCCTCAGTGGATCTGTGCTGTCTAAAGCCGGCTTGCTGTGGAATTAGTATTCGTTTTTCTTCCAGATGCCACATCAGTCTGGTGTTTATCATCCGTTCCATCAGCTTGCCGACACAGCTCAGTAGGCTTATGGGCCTGTATCCATTCGGATCTGTTTTGTCCTTTCCTGTTTTTGGTACTGGTACCAGTATTGCATCTTTCCATGCCTGGGGTACAATACCCCTTTTCCAGCTTTGGTTCAGGACTGATAGTAGTTTTTCCTTCGCTGTTTGGCCCAGCCCCATCAGCATTTCGTTTGTTATCCCGTCTTTTCCGGGAGATTTCCTTCTCTTTAGTGTTCTCATAGCCTCTTCCATTTCGCGCATTGTTAGTTTGGCCATCATGTGCTCTTCAGGAGCCGTATTTATGTTTTCGTGCCCCTTTAGCTCTTCGCTAATGTCTGTATGCTTATCTGCAGGGACCTCGATGTGGTTTGCTCTGGCATAGTGATCGACAAAGGCGTTAGCGGCTTTCTTACCTGTGATCAAGTTCTCGCCTTGCTTGATAGGCCCACCAATCTAATTCGCTTTATTGCATTTTTGTTGTATTTCTGCTGTAATTCTTCCGTCTGCTTATAATTGCTCCCTAAGTATGTGAAATCTTTCACCTGTTTGCTTTGCTGCTTTTCAAGTAAGATATTGACGTCTTCTGTTTTTCTAGATATTTTCCTGATCTCAGTATTTTCAAAGTTGATTTTCATGCTGTGTTTGCCTATTTTATTTAGTTTATCAAAATGTTGTTGCGATTGTATTTCTCAAGCTGCTATGGCTGATTGATCGTCAGAAAAAAGAACTTCGTTTAAGAATTCACCAATTCTGTTTTTTCATTTGGACTGGTTGTTTAACATATGTGGCCTACATATGTGATGAACAACAAAAGTGATAGCACACATCCTTGTTGATTACTTCCTGAAAATGAGCAACGTGGGGATCCATGGGAAATATGTATCTGTTAGTAGATGCAGTTAGATTGGGATGAGAAATTGACCTATAGGGTTTAATTGTGCGAAAAGTTAGTTGGTGTGTTTCAGTACTTCCTCTGCTCCATTATCTATTGCGCTGTAGTAGTGATTCTGAGCATGTGTACTGTAGCTCGATACATGCGTTTTGAGTTACGGCCCAAAATCTAAACTGCCTAACAGTCTTCAAAAAGTCTAATAGATAAGTTGGATAAGTTAGGAAGCCCGGCTAAAAATCCCTGTGAAACAAATATTTATATTTGTCTTTCTCGTCGATAACTAACGGACACAATCATGCCCCCTTTAGTATTTTTCATTGCCCAATTCAGAATTAGTCATTGTCCAGTTTACTATTATTCATTGTCCAGTTTAGTATTATCCATGTCACCTTCAGTATTATTCATTGTCCAGTTTACTGTAATCAATGCACATTTAGTATTATTCATTGTCCAGTCTACTGTATTCAATGCACATTTAGTATTATTCATTGTCCAGTTTAATATTATCTACGTCACTTTAAGTATTATTCATTGTCCAGGTTAGGTGTATGCATGTCACATTTAGTATTATTCATTGCTAATTTATTATTCTGCATATCCCAGTTTAGTATTAACAATATCCACATTTAGTATTAACTATGTCTCCTGTAGCATTATTCATTGTCCAGTTTACTATTTTTAATTGTCCAGTTTAGTATTATTCCTTGTCCGGTTTAGTATTGTTCATTGTCCAATTCAGTATTATTCATTGTCAGGTTTCGTATTATTCATTATCGAGCTTAGTATTATTCATTACCCAGTTTAGTATTATTCATTTATTCAGTTTTGTATTATTCATTGTTTAGTTATGAATTAATTATTGTCTAGTTTAGTAGTATTCATTGTCTAGCTTAGTATTATTCAGTGTCTAGCTTAGTATTATTCAGTATCAAGCTTAATAATGTTTTTATTGTCCAGTTTAGTATTATGCATTGTTCAGCTTAGAATTATTCACTGTCCTGTTTTTTGTCGTCTCACTTTCTACCCGGTTGTAGCCCAGTGTCGTGGTATGTATTTGTCTTTCGCCTCTCTCGTGACAAGAGTAATATTTTTCTCCATTTAACGGCAAGTCTCTTTTACGCTGTCTATCCATCTTTTCCTCGGTCTACTTCTCGCCCTTCTTCCTGATGTTCTCCTGTAGAAGGTTCCATGAACAATGTGGTCTGGTTGTATTCTCACAATGGGGCCAAACCAATTCATTATCTGGTGCTCTATGTACTGTAGGCAGGGAATTGTTCAAATCTTCTTCCGAGTACTCGTATTTGTGATTCTGTCTCTTCTGGTGTTGTTAGTGACTTTTTGTAGGTTACCGCATTTCTCAGATGGCTAACTTTCGTTCCTGGGTCTTATTCAATGCCCATGTCTGGCACTGGTAGCACAGGGTTGGGATGAAGATTCATTGTCCAATTTAGTATTATTCATTGTCCAGTTTAGTATTATTCATTGTCCAGTTTTGTTTTGTTCATTGTCCAGTTTATTTGTAATCATGACCCAGATCAGGAATTTTCCTGCCCAGTTTAGCGATATTCGTGTTCGCGTTTATTCAGTCTTTTCATATTGCATCTAAAGTATCAAACGCATATCACTCCGATAACTTAATTGACAGTTCACAGATAGCGATGAGCGACACAAGGTTCAGGTAAAACATACTGATACAGACCGCACCTCATTGAAAACAGTATGTGTCACATCAGTTTGATTACCGTAGTTTGGATCGACATTGTGGACCCCATCTCACTGAAAAGAGTATGAGTCACATCAGTCCGATCACCGTAGTGGGTATCGACATTGTGGACCCCATCTCATTGAAAACAGTATGTGTCACATCAGTCCGATCAACTGTAGAAGGGATCGATGTTGTAATTCCCATAGCGGTGAACTTACGGACGAGTGTGATACTATACTGCAAACGTAAGTAAGGCTTACAAAATGTCTTGGGATGGAAAAAGTAGGAGTAGTACCGACAACAACCTATAGGGCATGGGTTCAAATACAGGAAAAATATACGTTTTATTTCTACCAGCGGAAAAATATAAAAAGCCAGAAAGTATTCTTAGTGGTGACTGCAAGGTCAATGAGCCTTTATTCATAAGTACCCTAAATCCCCGTTCCCCAACCTGGTGGATAACATAAATTAGAATACATGCAAAGTGGTTCCAATTAATGTGATATATTGTGTCAAGTATAGACAAAACTGTGTTGCCAGTAGAAAAAGGACTGTGATATAAACTCGTATCAAGTCAAGGAGAGACATGAACGTGTTCCAGGTAGAGATACAACTGTTAAAGTTTTAGCCAAGGAGAGTCATGAACGTGTTCCAGGTAGAGATACAACTGTTAAAGTTTTAGTCAAATAGAGCCATGAACGTGTTCCAGGTAGAGATACAACTGTTAAAGTTTTAGTCAAGGAGAGCCATGAACGTCTTCCATGTAGAGCTACAACTGTTAAAGTTTTAGTCAAGGAGAGCCATGAACGTGTTCCAGGTAGAGATACAAATGTTAAAGTTTTAGTCAAGGAGAGCCATGAACGTGTTCCAAGTAGAGAAACAACTATTAAAGTTTTAGTCAAGGAGAGCCATGAACGTGTTCCAAGTAGAGATACAACTGTTATAGTTTTAGTCAAGGAGAGCCATGAACGTGTTCCAAGTAGAGATACAACTGTTAAAGTTTTAGTCAAGGAGAGCCATGAACGTGTTCCATGTAGAGATACAACTGTTAAAGTTTTAGTCAAGGAGAGCCATGAAGGTGTTCCAGGTAGAGATACAACTGTTAAAGTTTTAGTCAAAGAGAGTTTTAAAAGTGCCCCAAGAATATAAACAGTCATGATACGAGGTGTGTTCAAATTAAACCGGACCTACCTGTACCAAGTGAACATACGTACGATGGGCATATTGATGTCACTTCGGATCTAAACAACACATACCAACTAACAAGTTTGCAAAATTTCATTATCCTCCGACTAATAGTTTTCACAGCAGACCGTCGAAAACATAACGGGTGTAATACGGAATCCGTCGAGAGATGATCAGCGAGCGGCGATTCGGTTTCTAACAACTTAAGAATGTCGACCAGTTGACATTCTTCACATAATGCAGACAATGTATAGTGACAAAAGTGTGTCGAAGACAACAGTGAAGAACTGGACAACGTTGTTTGAAGAAGAACGTGAGTTAACGGAAAATCTTCAGCGACAAATTGTTGCGTCAGAAAATGAAATCGCCAAAATGTATGCAGCAATATATTGCCTGCATTCTGCGATGAACATCAACTGGTCGACATTCTTCAGCTGTTAGAAACCGAATCACCGCTCGCTGATCAACTCTGGACGGATTCCGTATTCCACTCGCCATGTTTTCAACGGTCTGCTGAGGAAACTATAGGTCAGCGGATAATGCAATTTTGCAAACTTGACGGTTGGTATGTGCTGTTTACATCAGAAGTCACGTCATCATGCGTATCGTATGTATGTTCATTTATTGCAGTTTGGTCCGTTTCTTCTGAACACGCCTCGAACATCGAGTCATGGAGAATCACGAAAGTTCCGCACCTACAAGAACAACTAACATATATCAATCTGCTTTAACCAGTTTCTTGTTTTATTTATGCCTTGGAAGTATTTTCAACACAGTAATGAGAATAATCGCTGTAATTAGAGAACGTTTCAATTTACTAAATATCACAGTCTGAAAATTGCCGGGTCGTTTGATATGTATTGCTGTTTTGTGAATAACAGAAAGACTAGCCAGACAGTAAACAAAATGAAATTAAAATGTGATAATTCAGCTAAAATTCGCAAAAGCAAACACGCCAAAAATGTGCAGACATGTGAACTTTTGTGTTCGGAATTATTATCTCTATGTATTTGCGTGATTTTTCAATTTAATGGGCACACGATTATGAACATTTTTCATCAGGAACTCCGGAAACCGAAGACCAGCCAGACGATCTGATGATGTGGTGTCGGTCATAATGGAAAGTTCGCAGAAGGATTGACTGGATTGGATGTCGAGCATTCAAGTCTGGAGAAGCTCACCTGCCGCGAACCAGCCTGGCCTGTGTAAACAAAGTTGCACGTCTGCTGCGGATCTTCAAGGCTGATGTTTTCTTGACCTAGATTTACCAGATTATCTTCTCTTGTTTTTCTCTCCACAAATATTTTTTACAGAAACTGTCTGCTTCCTCCATGATCTGTCTACATCCTCGCCCGTCAGCAGTGGCGTAGAGATGCCTGGGATGGAACTGGCATTTACATTGGAGTCAGGGGGCCCTTGGACAACGTGTATTCTTCTAAATTGTTGAGGTTGCGTTTCCTTTTCACAGACGTTTTCATCTACATTCTCTGGGCACGGCGTGGGCTAGTGGTTAAGTGACATGGCTCACAATATGAAGGTGCGGGTACGTTCCCTAACCACAGCACCGGTCGTTACCCCGAGGAAGCAAACCCTAGAAAATGAAGGAGGAAGCAAACCCTAGAAAATGAAGGAGGAAGCAAACCCTTATATAAAATGTATGTCGAAGTGAGATGCACTGTGCTGGCAGGCGCAAAATAAAATTGGGGAATAGAGATATAAGACGAGAGCAAAACATTTTTATACAATTCTACATTCTCTATGATTTTGTGTTGAATAATAAATGTCTACGTCATAGTTAAAATTAGACGACCAGAGGTAAATATCGTGGGGATACAACTGAGCAGAGAGTGTCACGAGTGGAGCGACACTAGGACAGAAGGGTGGGGATACAACTGAGCAGAGAGTGTCACGAGTGGAGCGGCACTAGGACAGAGGGGTGGGGATACAACTGAGCAGAGAGTGTCACGAGTGGAGCGACACTAGGACAGAAGGGTGGGGATACAACTGAGCAGAGAGTGTCACGAGTAGAGCGGCACTAGGACAGAGGGGTGGGGATACAACTGAGCAGAGAGTGTCACGAGTAGAGCGGCACTAGGACAGAGGGGTGGGGATACAACTGAGCAGAGAGTGTCACGAGTGGAGCGGCACTAGGACAGAGGGGTGGGGATACAACTGAGCAGAGAGTGTCACGAGTGGAGCGGCACTAGGACAGAGGGGTGGGGATACAACTGAGCAGAGAGTGTCACGAGTGGAGCGACACTAGGACAGAAGGGTGGGGATACAACTGAGCAGAGAGTGTCACGAGTGGAGCGGCACTAGGACAGAGGGGTGGGGATACAACTGAGCAGAGAGTGTCACGAGTGGAGCGGCACTAGGACAGAAGGGTGGGGATACAACTGAGCAGAGAGTGTCACGAGTGGAGCGGCACTAGGACAGAGGGGTGGGGATACAACTGAGCAGAGAGTGTCACGAGTGGAGCGACACTAGGACAGAAGGGTGGGGATATAACTGAGCAGAGAGTGTCACGAGTGGAGCGGCACTAGGACAGAAGGGTGGGGATACAACTGAGCAGAGAGTGTCACGAGTGGAGCGGCACTAGGACAGAGGGGTGGGGATACAACTGAGCAGAGAGTGTCACGAGTGGAGCGACACTAGGACAGAAGGGTGGGGATACAACTGAGCAGAGAGTGTCACGAGTGGAGCGGCACTAGGACAGAGGGGTGGGGATACAACTGAGCAGAGAGTGTCACGAGTGGAGCGACACTAGGACAGAAGGGTGGGGATACAACTGAGCAGAGAGTGTCACGAGTGGAGCGGCACTAGGACAGAGGGGTGGGGATACAACTGAGCAGAGAGTGTCACGAGTGGAGCGACACTAGGACAGAGGGGTGGGGATACAACTGAGCAGAGAGTGTCACGAGTGGAGCGGCACTAGGACAGAGGGGTGGGGATACAACTGAGCAGAGAGTGTCACGAGTGGAGCGGCACTAGGACAGAGGGGTGGGGATACAACTGAGCAGAGAGTGTCACGAGTGGAGCGGCACTAGGACAGAGGGGTGGGGATACAACTGAGCAGAGAGTGTCACGAGTGGAGCGGCACTAGGACAGAGGGGTGGGGATACAACTGAGCAGAGAGTGTCACGAGTAGAGCGGCACTAGGACAGAGGGGTGGGGATACAACTGAGCAGAGAGTGTCACGAGTGGAGCGGCACTAGGACAGAGGGGTGGGGATACAACTGAGCAGAGAGTGTCACGAGTGGAGCGACACTAGGACAGAGGGGTGGGGATACAACTGAGCAGAGTGTGTCACGAGTGGAGCGGCACTAGGACAGAGGGGTGGGGATACAACTGAGCAGAGAGTGTCACGAGTGGAGCGACACTAGGACAGATGCTCTGATACGGGAGCTGATCCAGCAACACTCAGGACCACAAGACCCAATTATGTACACAGATGGCTCCACCAACAGAGAGGCAAACAGGTGCGATTGAGGATTTGTTTCACTTCCGAAATGGCATGGAGGTGGTGGAAACAGAATTCAAGGGGGACTCAGTGGTCTCGAGGTAAGGTGTCCGTCTCAGATGCCGGAGTTCGCTTGTTTGAATCACGGTGGAGGCCGGTTTTTTTCACGTGGATCTTCTGGTAACAATTCCCCTCATCTCTAGGTAGTTAGATCGGACTTCCGTGTTCAGTGTCGACCACATACAAAATTCCTTGAAATCGAAAAGAGTAGGCTTTACGGTCGCTGCACGTACACAATTTAATTCAAAATCTATACAAGTTATTGTACCTTTCCCCAGGTGGTTTGTTAAGAGCAGCTACAGATGCACCTGATTGGTTGTGGGTCTATGTAGCTGTAGTGTTTGAGTCTATTAAGATGGACTTGCACATACGTAAAAATCACCCTGTAATAAACTGGTTGTACACAGACTCTGTAGAGTCTTCTAAACCAGTATAAGCACGTTAAGTTCAGTTCAGTTAAGCCTGCTGCCATCTTCACAACCACATCGTGTATGAGGATTTCGATTGAGGCAGTAACAGCGGCCCTGACTTGGTTGGTGACGCAACTAGTGACACACCCAGTGTTACCGCCAGACTCGCAGGACATTCTTCGTAAGATTGAAAGGTGCATGCTAAAAAGGGAGTGGATGGGCCTCTCTTCTGAGCAACTCTAGTGTCCAAGGTGTCACATAGATCTACTGCCAGGGACATGCAGGTGTCTGGGTCATCGAAAGAGCTGACGCAGTCACGGAACGAGCTGTGGTGAACAAGCGGTGATGACGAAAGACAGGGTTGAGTTGATAGGGCAGAGATGGATACTGTACATATTTATGAAAAAAAGGAGGTCGGGAACAAAGGTCGATATATTTGAGAGTGACTTGGGGAGAAGGAAGAAAATGTGTCCTGTCTGGAAAGATTCCAAGAACACGAAATCAACACCTGACTGGGACTGGAAATAGATGTACGCTTGGGTGGCTGCTTGGACGGAGAACGGAGCACTTAAGGGAATGTCCACTGTGTGTTGTTTAATCAAGGATCGAGATAGGCGACTTGGGAATTAAGAAACTAATTCTTAGTCAACCTGCGCTTCAATCGGGGCAGCTTCCCATATGCAGGCCCCCAGCCCTGGTATGAGCTGGATGTGGTCGGGAGAAGGGCTTAGCGGGCTAGGCTTGAACAGCGTAATATTCCGCTGCTTTGGGACAAGCGCTTACGGAGGGTGGTTAGCAGATGTGCGATTCCATCTTAATAGACTCAAACACTAGAGTATAGTAGACCCGCAGCCTGCTAGGCGCCCTCTATGCTGCTATAAACAAACCACCTAACCATGGCCGATGTTATGCAATGTCACACAGTGAGACGCTCTCTGTGAGGCTGTGGTGCTATTCCTGTCCTTGTCATCCACAAAGACCCCGGCGGACCACCCGGGACTAGTGCTTCTGATAAAACACTGCAAACAAATTTTCCTGAATGCCAGATTATAGATAGCAAAGAAACACACAAATCTAGTTTACACACCGTGTGGCAGATTGGGGATATTCTTTCTTCTTCTTCTGCGTTCATTATAAATCTTCCGCTGCTAAGCCTTGAACAGGGTTTTGGAAGTAGCATGATGCACAAATAGAATGCTTTGTGTCGCTAGTATACAGCTTGACTGCGAACTTTGCACCTTTCAGTCCGACACATCCGACTTAGACAGCAGGAATTTTTTGAGTACCGGGTCAGTCTTCCCTCTTTGATCCATTCTCCTTATCCTGTCTGCTCTGTTGCAGTCTGTTATCCAGGATTACTGCGGGGAGGTGTTAAAGGGTTTTGGCACCTCTGGTTCGCCGTTCCTGACGCTAGAAGTCAGTTATGGGTCGCTGACCACTACAGCTCATGCGCTGCTCAGGGGGATATGGCGTTAGGGCTATATTTTCTTGACCAACTACACAGTAGAGGTGATATCACACCGGCCGCCTTAACATCACATGACTTGATCTAGTGCCAAATGTTTGAATGCTAGTTCCACTCCGTAACCGTTTGCGATTGAAACGAAATCGTGTACTAGTTGGATCTTGAGCCTAGATCGCTAGACTGGAAAGATACTACTAACATGTTGAGCAACCGTGGTTCTAATACGGTAAACAAGATGTATGACCTTTCTTCTTCTTCTTCTTCTTCTTCTTCGTCGTTTTCTTTTTCTTCGTTATAACTTAAAATAACGTCTTTATACTGGTTTAGAAGACTCTGCAGAGTCTGTATACAACCAGTTTCATTTACATTACCATGCTCTAAAAGCTATACGCATCCAGTTTATTCTTAAATGCATTAATTGTCCTTGCCTCCCTACTTTTTGTGGCAATGCGTTACAAGCATTCACCACTCTCTTCCTAAAAAAATGTTTCCTAATATATAATGTGGACCTTTCTTTAGTTAATTTGTAGCTATGTTCTCTTGCTCTTGTAGGTGGTTGTATTTTGAAAAACGTGTAATTGTCTAATTTATCCGTTCCTTTGATTATCTTATAAACCTTGTCACCTCGAATTCTTCTCATTTTTAGAAAATGTAGGCCGGTTTTTCTGAGTCTTTCCTCATTACTGTAATTCTGGAATACCACTATCAGATTTGTCGCTCATTTTTGTATCCTATCCAGCATGTTTATATGTCGTCTACGATAAGGAGTCCACAACTGCTTACAATACTCCAATCTAGGTCTAACTAATGCTTTATACAGTTTGACTATCACTTCCTTGCTCCTGTGTTAAATATTTTGTGCTATCATATCTAACATGGTATTTACCTGTTTCACTGCTACCTGGACTTTCTCACTCATTTTACCTGTATGAGCTATTATAACCCCTAGGTCCTTTTCCTTTTCTATCTTTCTAAAATTGCTCTCGCCCATTCTATAAGTATGTTCAATATTGGATCTACCCATGTGAATTACTGTACGTTTATCTACATTAAACTCCATTTGCCAGATTCCAGATCATTCTAGAATTGTATCTAAATTCGACCTCAATATATCCACTTCTGTTTTAGATGAGAAACTACTACATAGTTTTGTGTCATCAGCGAATTTGGCAACCGTCGATCCCACATCAATTTCCTAATCGTTTATATATATCAAGAACAAAATTGGTCCCAAAACCAACTCCTCTGACACTCCACATTTTACTTCACACCTCTGTGTACTCATTTATGCCAACTCTCTTCGCGTTAACCAATTTTCAATCCATTTAGCAACTTATTCACGTTTTCTATGTGAATTTAATTTTCTACATAATCTTTGATGAGATACTCTATCAAAGGCCTTTGCAAAATCTATATACATAACATCCAACACCTCTTCTTTATCTATCATTTTAGTAACCTCCTCCATGAATTCTAATAGATTTGTTAAGCATTCCCTCTAGTACACCCATGCTGACTATTTCTGATTAGATTAAACTTGTCTATATGCATTACAAAGTTTTCTTTGATTATAGACTAACAATTTACAAACTATGCTCGTTAAACTCACCGGTCTTTAATTTGATGGATCTGATTTTTTTTCCCTTTCTGAATAAGGTGATCACTTCTGCATCTTTCCAATCCCGTGGAACAATCCATTTTGCAAGTGATTAAGAACATAATATAGCATAAGATTTTGCTACTTGGACTCTAATGTGAAACAGCAGTTGTGGATGAATATTGTCTTGACCTGGACATTTATCCACTTTCAACCCCTCCAATTTCTTAAAAACCATTGTCTCTGTAATACAGATTGATCTTAATCCCGCTGTATCCATGTCTCTTTGAAAAATGTCTATAGGCTCTGGGATCTTGGAGCAGTCCTCTTTTGTATAGACTGTGCCAAAGTACTAATTGAGTAGATTAGATGCCCCCCTATTCTCACTTTTTATTTTCCCTGTACTGTCTCTACGAGAGGACCTACTTGGTCTTTCGTTCGTTGTTTACTTCTAATATAAGAAAAGAAGCTTTTACTATCAGTCGATCCTCTAAGCAAGTTTTTTTTCCAAGTATTTTTGCTGTTTTATTCACTTTCTGGGCTACGTTCTGCTTGTCCAAATATTTTAAATATGTTACTTTTGACTTACCTGCCTCTTTATATTTTTTCCATGCTTTATTTTTAGCTCTTCAATAGTTAACTATAAATCTAGTTATCCACTTTTTATGCTTGGGACTTAGCTCCCTACACGGAACACATTCCTCTTTTAGCTTTTCTAGAATTGTTTTAAGACTCTTCCATCTGTTATGTTCTTCTTCTTCTCCTTTTTCTTCTTCTTCTTCTTCTTCTTCTTCTTCTTCTTCTTCTTTTTCTTCTTCTTTTTCTTCTTCTTTTTCTTCTTCTTTTTCTTCTTCATCATCTTCTTCTTTTTTCTTCTACTTCTTCGTCTTCTTCTTCTTCTTCTTCTTCTTCTTCTTCTTCTACCGTGCTTGTCCTAAAAAGGGCGTTGTGACGTTGCTCGTAGTTTGCAGCGAGACTGCGTTATCTTGCCTTTCGGCTTAATATTTGTCACTGCTGGTCGCAAAGTAATCTTGATGTATTTGAGCATTGAGCGGTATATTGTTATACGTGCCGTCAATGTTGAAACTGCCTATTCGCACAAAAAGGTAGTATAACATGAGATAAGATCTGCCATCGCTAATTCCAACAGCATTGGAAATATTGCTTTAATAACATTATTTTTCTCAAATGTTGTCACAACCTCCAATACTATTTATGTGACTCGCCAAAGAAGTCGCGACCACTAGTTTGAGAAGTTCTAATCTATGCAACTAGATTGGACTAAATAAAGTAATTCAAGTGACCTTTACGTTCTTAATTGGGTAGTAGCATGATCAGGGTTCAGAGCCTGTCAGGACTCCGGGTTAGTAAATACTAGACGCATTTAAAGAAATCAAAGTACTTTGGCCACATCTACAGCTGTAATGTTTCAAGGGAAATAAAACGATATTGCACAGCATGGTACCTGGAAAACGAGCAGAGGCATACCGAAAACAAGATGGGCACATGGCATCAAACATATTCTGAAAATGACGGAGATGTTGGGTCAAAGATCGAGTCTTACAGAGCGGATGTGACGAAGCGATGTTTTGGAAAGGATTATGGTGAGACACAATTAATTTGACTTAATAAACATTATTATTAATAATAGGTAAAGTCAAGGTTTGTCCCATAGCAGTTACACTACTGTCGGAGAATGAAGATGTTAGAGACTTCAGTAAAGGCTTGTTCCATAGCAGTTACACTACAGTCAGGGAATGAAGTTGTTAGAGACCACTATACAAAGCCACAACTTGTATGAGGTACGAGGCGCGTTCCTTTCCTCGCGGCCTTTAATTCCCTTGTCGTATAACATGTACCAATTTACAGCTGGGTCGACTGAAACGTACACGTTACAGTAGCGTGTGGTTGAGAGGTAACGAAAGCCGTCTCTGCCAAAGTGAAAGCAGGTTAACACTCTCGGCAGGATAGAGCTTAAATCACCATTTTAGATCAGGTTTTAAATAATATAAGAACAGTCTGGTCATCGCATAGTTACTGCAAAGACCAACGGCTATTATTTCCCACCATTATAAATTCTTCCCGTAGACCACCGCAAATAAACATTTAGATGCAAGTCATATTTGTTGCAATCTTCTGTATTTTGAGTTAAGTCATGTCGTTAATTTAGAACCTTACACGGACAGTGTTCAAGTGGCATTAAACTTCTGTCGACAAATCTGTGACTGGGAAACGCACTCTGCTAGCTTGAGTCATGGAAGACATTTAAGACAGAAAATGGATTGGTTAGCTTGTCTGAATATAAAACACAGAGCCTGAACACAATTGGATTCTTTAATGCTTTACCCCAACGGTATCATCTCTCATCTTCAACAGTTATAATTTTTAAATACAGAATGGTGTCAAGGTCAAACAAGAGGGCATAGCTACAAATTAATTTAAGAAAGGTTCAGATTAGATCACATTTTAAATACAGAATGGTTTCAAGGGCAAACAAGAGGGCATAGCTTCAAATTAATTTAAGAAAGGTTCAGATTAGATCACATTTTAAATACAGAATGGTTTCAAGGGCAAACAAGAGGGCATAGCTACAAATTAATTTAAGAAAGGTTCAGATTAGATCACATTTTAAATACAGAATGGTTTCAAGGGCAAACAAGAGGGCATAGCTACAAATTAATTTAAGAAAGGTCCAGATTAGATCACATTTTAAATACAGAATGGTTTCAAGGGCAAACAAGAGGGCATAGCTACAAATTAATTTAAGAAAGGTCCAGATTAGATTACATTTTAAATACAGAATGGTTTCAAGGGCAAACAAGAGGGCATAGCTACAAATTAATTTAAGAAAGGTCCAGATTAGATTACATTTTAAATACAGAATGGTTCCATAGGTAAACAAGAGGGCAAAGCTTAAAGTTCATTAAAGAAAGGTCCAGAAAAGATATTAAGAAATATTTATTTAGTTATAGAATGTGGAATCCTTTGAATGCATTGTCACAAGAAGTAGTAGAGGCTGGGACAATTAATGCTTTACAAAATATATTGGATGCGCATAGCTTTTAGAGCAAGGAAATGTAAATGAAACTGGTTGTATACAGACTCTGCAGAGTCTTCTAAACCAGTATAAAGACGTTAAGTTAAGTAAAAAAAGAGCCAATTTTTCGTGTCGTGCATGTCGAAAGAGGGGACTTAAGAACGTTGGGCATTTGGCTTGTAATCTCTCAGTGTTAAAACTACAGCTATTACCACACACATACACACATAGCAGTTACCCTGGTTGATGGAACATTGATCCCAACACTACATTTGAGATTTGAACATTGCCAGCTTAATCCTAGTAATCATGTATCTATAATTATTCTGATGTGGTTTTATAGACAACAGTTTGTACGCAAGTGAGGTTGCAAGTTAAACATTATAGTTAAAAATCTACCCAAATTATTTGTACCATCCCCCAGGCCTAGTAAGCCACAAGAAGTTTAAACTACATATTATAGACAGCCTTCGGCTACCTGGCAACATACATTAACAAGATACTTATTTGAATACCAAGATTCCAAGTACTTAAGAGGTTGCCAGCTCAATCACAACATGCTCTGGTCACGTGACCTTCAGGGAGATAAATGGAAAGATTTTCTGAGGATTCATGTGAGAAACGGACCCTTAAAGATGTTGGTCGTCTAATTGCGAACATATTTCCAAGACTATATTGTCAGGCCCCCCCCCCCCCCCCACCCCCCACAAGGTTGTCCTCGAATGTCAGACCCTTAGAGAGCCGTTATTGTCCCCGTCGTGAATACCAATATTGACTTCCGACTCTCTGTCATCGTATGGCTATGAAGAGATATCTGGAATGAGCCGACTGTTCGACTCATATACATTGGCATTCACAACCTCTGATATTTCTGTAATCCTCTGTATCAGACTGGCAGCCTCATTATGTGAAACACGGTGCACAAAAACCACATCTACAAGATACCAATTTTAAAATATATATTTAAAAATCAATAAAAGGTAGGCAATGTATAATATTGTTAGTATATAAATCACAACGCTGTCCTGCCCTTAATATATCGAGATAATTCTACCATTATTTTAGATCAAAAAGCCTTGTTTTGTTCTGCCGACATATCGATCAAAGCATGTATCATTGGCTAATTAGTTCGCAGATTATCCATTGATGTGTGTCACTATTTAAATGACGAGGCATTTGGTTACTTTAAGAGAATCATAGTTAGTCCTGTCGTTCATCAGCGCTTCTTTGAATTTATTCACTCTGACATTCAAAGCACTTACCAAAAATCACATTTCGTCAACACAGGGTTATACAAAAATATTTTTTTTTAAGTTCGCCTTATCTCTCTATTACCCAAGGCTGTGTACGTTGGACTAGGGTTTTTATTTTGCGCCTCTCGGCTCAGTGCATCCGACTTCGGCATGCTATCCATGTAATGATCTGCTTCCTCCTGCATTTTCTAAGCGTTTGCTTTCCCGGGGTAATGGCCGGTGCTGTGTGATGGGGATCGAACCCAGAACCTTCGAGTTGTGAGCCGTTTTACTTGACCATTAGCCCACGCCGTTCCTCCAACACTGGGTTAAGGTCGTCAAATGTTTTTCTTATTCCGAAATCCTGCATGTTCCTCTCTGATCTTTTTTTTCTCTACTTCAGTTTTTAATCTGTCCAAGATGATTCTGTTTAATATTTTGCCTGGCACCGACAGCACTGTAATCCCCACTCCCCCCCCCCCCTATTTGCTGCAATCTGCCAGGTCCCACTTCTTAGGCCGGTTAATCAGATGTCCTTCTTCCCATTCTATTGGCTCTCTCTCTCTCTCCCTCTCTCTCTCTCTCTCCCCCTCTCTCTCTCTCTCTCTCTCTCTCTCTATCTCTCTCTCTTTCCATATCTTCTTGAATCATACTTGCAAAGTATCAGTGGCCTTATCTATATCTGCCATTATGACTTCTTCGGCTATTCCATCTGGTCCTGCCACTTTTCCTTTCTTGTGTTTGGATATGGCCCTTTGGATTTCTATCTTACATGGTTGGTTGCCGTCCAAGTTCAGGGTCTCCTCTGTTAGTAGACCAATGTCATGACACTTGTGATGACATAATATTAATTTGGGTTCATCCATTGAAATTACAAATTGCAAACTCATGGTTTCTGATATGCAATAATTGTATCCTGCATGGCACACAAAATACAAATGCAATGTTTCATTTTTAAAATAACTATATAAACTACCACATCATATAACAAACATCTTTTCAGGAAGAAACAAAAATCGATTAGTGCAGGTTGTGCATGGGGCCAGCAGTCTCAACATGTAAGCACTATTATATTAATGTATATATACCAGATAGCTTCCAAAATTTCCCGGAACAGTCGACTCGTGTTTGAATGAAAGATGATATTATGGAGAACATATATTTAAAAGATGAAAGTGATCTTGTCGAAATGACATGGCATACTTGATATTTACATTGTACTTTCGAAGATAAGTTACATAATTTTGTTTGTGTGTTGTGCTCTTTACTTAACTTAACTTAACGTCTTTATACTGGTTTAGAAGACTCTACACAGTCTGTATACAACCAGTTTCATTTACATTACCTTGCTCTTAAAGCTATGCCCATCCAATATCTTCTTAAATGCATTAATTGTCTCTGCCTCTACTAGTTCCTGCGGCAATGCATTCCAAAAATTCCACACTCTCTGAATAAATAAATACTTCCTACTATCTAATCTGGATCTTTCTTTAGTTAGATTTTAGCTATGCCCTCTTGTTTACCCTTGGAACCATTCTGTACTTAAACAACGCATTGAAGATGAGAATTGATACCGTTGGGATAACGCATTTATAAATCCAATTGTTTTCAGCCTCTACATTTAATTTGTAGTTGTGCCCTCTTTTTCTTGTAGGTGGTTGCATTTTGAAAAAAAACTTGTTACAGTCTAAATTATCCGTCGTATCGTCGGAGTTGAAAATGTTCTTGATTGAACAACCTACAAATGTCAAATCCTGTGATTTTCTTGAGAAGACATATGTCGGAATTTTTTTTAGATTCCCAGAGTTTTGTCTACCATGATTTCATTCCTGAAGGCCGAACTGTTATCAAGAAAATGTACGTTGATATCCTCTGTCGTCTAAGAGATATAGTTAGAAGAAAACAACCAGAAAAATGGAGAACAGACAGTTGGATTATGCTCTATGACAATGCGCTAGCACATCGATCCCTACTGGTGAAGCAGTACCTCGCAAAGCACGTGATTACTTTGGAACATCCTCCATATTCTCCCAACCTGGCTCTGGCTGATTTTTTTCTTGTTCTCTTGAATGAAATCGGTCCTGAAAGGTCAGCCATTCAAGGATGATGACTTCATTACCAATGTGACAAGACAGCTAAGTGAGGTGTCAGAGAATATGTTCCACCAAAACTTCTAACAGCTGTATGTACGATGGCAAAAGTGTATGGTTGCCGATGGAAACTACTTTGAAGAAAATGTTATGTAGATAATTCTTTTGTAACTTGTTTCTATACAATCCATAAATTCCGGGAGCTTTTTGAAAACTACTTCGTTAATATATATATTGGTCCTTTTCAGTCAAGACTGAATACAGACTGATATGTATAGGATTGGGGTATCAGGCTGGGATGTCTTTTCTAGAGTGAGAGGACAGGTCGTTGCTGAGTACAGAAGGGTATTTATGTCAACAACCTCCAGTATGAGAATGAAGACGGAAGCAGTGACCTCAGAACTGAATAGATATCTGAGACTTCTATAACAAGGGCAGTCATCGTGACAGACGCCGAAGCCGTACTTCAGAAGGTACAGAAGGGATGGCTTAGGTACGAGTGGATAGCTGCTGTTGAGGCCTCAAACCTCCAGGGGTTGACAAGGATCTACTGTCCTGCTCATACTTGGGATTCAGGGCAATGAAAGAACTGACATTATGGCTTCACAAGCTCCCATCATGGGTACATTAGTGATGGATAGAAGTGATATTTTGAAATAAATCAATCAATGACCGCCTGCTAGATGAGGACACCGCAATAGATGAAGTAGCAATCCACAGACTGCAACATTTCGACATTAAACCAGGTTCGAGCGGCGTATGGCGCATTAGAAGACGAAGCAGGAGAGTGTACAACCAGCGAGTTTACAGGGACCATCAGCATCCATTCCTTACGCCATTTGACGAGAGAGACTGAGCACCTATGGGTATTCCCGGAGTACAGAGACGTCGATTCTTAGAAACAGAAACAGATGTGTAGGAGTGGTAAACAAAACTCTGTTCTTAGCTTTTCTAGGATTTGTTTAGCACTTGCGGCATCTTTCACTTCTCTATGTGGCAAGACCTTCTCGTCACCAAGCGTGAGGTAGTCAGTCCTTCAGGAAACATCTCCACTTTGATCGGTCTGCAACTTCGTCTTCCCTTGATGCCAGACTCATCTCCGGGGCCTTCATATCACGCTTACACACATCTTAGAAATTCAACTGAGGTCGGTGGACTTTTCTGATGTCGTGCGCCAAATGTCCATAGAGAATATCTTTGGGGATGCGACCATGTTCCCTGTGACGAACATGAAATAGCCAATGTAGTTGTCGCTGCCTATGGAGAGTGCACACATTTAGGAGACCTGTGCGAGATTGTATCTCTGCATTTGCCACTCTGTCTCTGCGTGTAATTCCAAGAATGGATCGCAGCTGTCGAAGATGGAAGGTGTTAAGCCTGTGCTTGTGTTTGGCATAAGATGTCCTAGTTTTGCTGCCACAGGAGCGTTCTGACGATACAGACATTGTACACCAAGGCATTAACCTACATTCTTAGTGTTATTGTTTTTTTTCTAAATACGCGTTGTGAGGTTAGCAAATGTAGCAGCACTTTGCCAAATGCGATTGCCTATTTCTGGATCAAGAAGGACCTTGCCATTGAATAGGGATCCATGGGAAAAAAATCGTGTCGATTGATGATCTTTCAGACCTGAATACAAACTGCGACTCAGACCACACACGCTCAGCCTATTTTCTGTAGCCGTAGTAAGATTACACTGTCGAAGACATTGCCTTCAACACTGATCAGAGAGACCTTGCTTATTACAGTCACTTCTAATACCTTTTTTTGCATAATATTATAATCTGTGCATTTCTCATAGCTTGAGGTATGATGGCATATTTCCAGCACTGGCGTTACAGAATATTTAGAGGTTGCAAGAGCGTATCCTTATAGCGCTTGATCATATCAAGTGGAATGGTGTCCCTGACTGGTCCTTTGCCCGGGACAAGCTATCGATAGCTTTATTTTTGTGTACAGTTGTAGTAAAAAAGTAAAGTAACCTATAGCATTACTTCCGTAGGGATGTGAGGTGTTAGCGATTACACATTTCAAAGGCTTGGCTATATGAGGGCCGTAACCATCTCCTCTCCCTCGCCGCTTTTACTTCCCAGACTGAGCCGGTACCCATTTAAGGCTGGGTCGACCTTGGAGCCATTACGGTCTGAAAAAGCACTACCGCCTCAACTGGAGAAGGAACCCAGGACCACTCAGATGTGAAGCCAACGCGCTAACCACTGCGGTACGCGGCTTAGTTGTAGTAGGACATGGAAAAACAATATATATATATCTTTTGTTGTCTTTTTCTTTACGCGTTGTCTTTTCACTTCTCCGGGTTGCCACCGGGAGGTGGCAATTTAGGGTGCATCTCCCCTTGGAATGGCCTGGAGCTTCGTTTTCCCAGAATGCGAGATTCATGTCCAGCTTCTTTATATCACGCTTGCACATATCTTTGAACCTCAATTGTGATGTGCCGACTTCTCCATTCAAATACGCCAACTGTTCAAAGGGGATATCTTTGGGAACGGAGACCATCTTCCATGCGACGAACATGACTGGGCCATAGTAGTTTTTGCTGCTTAAAGAGTGTGTACATGCTTGGGAGACAGGTGCGAGAGTGCAACTCTGCATTTCTCAACTCTGTCCCGCCATTTAAATCAAAGAACGGATCGCTGGCGCCGCAGATGGAAGGTGTTAAGCATGTACTCTTGTTTGGCATATGTTGTCCAAGTCTAACTGTCAAATAAAAATGTGCTGATAACATATACATTTTACACCCTGGCGTTGGTTTTAATTTTAATATTTTTTTGCCAGCTTCAAAATTACTGACATCTCCAAATGAAAACAACCCCAACACGGCAATCACGAATTAAATTTGCTTCAATAATGTTACTTTATTTAGTGGATGTTTCTTACTGTCAACACAGACCCTACAGACAAGTCCAGGAACTGACCACCTCGCAGAGCCGAGATGTGAGAGTAACCTGCCGCTGGACAACATCTGCCTTACGCAACATGGAAGTCACTAAATAGACTTCGAACTGGTGAATCAAGATGCAAGAAGAATTTAAAGAGATAGATACAGTGTTGTTGATACATGCGATTCTAGAGTAAAACAATACTCAAACCACCTAACGATCTACACATTCCTTCTGGAAATATTCGTTATGGATGACATGTTGAGGGTAAAAATGACAAGGCAATAAACACGGCTGAATGTAGAAAATAGTATATCTGACGTTGCGTCCCTGCAATGAGACATGATGACTGACGTGAGCCCCCGGAGAGGCAAGTAAGTAAATACCGCACGAACCTATAAAGATAATAACACCCATGGTTATCGCTAAAAGACCATCTTCTAGGACAAAAAAACAAACAAAAACACCTACCAAATCATAAATAAACAAAGGAATTTCAATACGTACAGCGGCAGCCATTAGCTAGAGACTGACGACCAAGAACGTGTAAATCACAGCGCGCCACTTAGGATAGCGTAAGCCAAACAATAAATAATCAATAGGACTACGCAAAAACAAACATATCACAGAACTGGAGAATGGGAAGCAAGGAACAGATACATCTGAATATAAATTTACTACGAACACAGAATTGCAGAATTTTATGAACACAGATTTATACAATTTTGTAATCACATAATTATTGTACATTAAGAACACGGAATTACCATATATTTTGAACGCAGATTTAGGTGTTCATTAAAAAAAATAGATTTACTTTGTATTTTAAACACAGATTTAATTTAGATTTCTTTATAAACACAGATTTAGTTTGTTTTATAAACATATATTTTGTTTAAATTATAAACACAGATTTAGTTTGTCTTATGGACACATTTGGCTTAATTATAACACAGATTTAATATGTTTTATGGACACATTAGGCTTAATTATAAACATAAATTTAGATTGTAGTATCAGCACGGGTTTAGTGTATATTATAAAACAGATTTAGCTATCATTGTAAAGACATATTTTGTTTATATTATAAACGCATTTATTGTATGTTAAAAACACAGATTTAGTTGTTTTATGAACACAGATTCAGTTTATATTATAAACTTAGCTTTAGCTTACATTATAAGCACAAATTTACTTTATATTGAAAGACATTTTTAACTTATATTATAAACAAAGGTTTATTAGTTCTTAATCAACCTGTACTTCTACAGGGGCGTAAGTCCATGTGCAGGTCCCAGCCCTTGTATGATCTGGATGTAGCCGGGGGGGGGGGGGGGGGAAGGATTTCCTGCTTAGCGGGCTAGGCTCGAGCAGCTTATTACTCCGCTGGTCTGGGACGAGTGCCGTGGAGGGTGGTTAACCGATGTGCGAATCGATATTAATAGACTGAAACACTAGAGCAAAGTAGACTAGCAGCCTGTTAGGCGCCATTTGTGCAGCTCTAAACAAACGACCTAACCATGGCCGGTGTTATGCCATGTCACACAGTTAGTCGCCGCTTACGTCATGTTCTCTGTAGGGCAGTGGGACTATTCTAGTTCTTGTCATACACAAAGACCTTGGCGGACCACTCGGTATAAAATATGTATTAGCTTACATTATAAACACAAATTTAGTGTATATTATAAACACAGATTTAACGTTCATTATGAACAAAAATTTAGTTCATATGCGTAAACACAGACTTAGTTTTCATTATAAACACAGATTTAGTTTATTTCATAAACACAGAATTAGCTTATATGATAAACATAGTTTACAGTTCATTTTGAACTCAGATTGACTATTCCTAATTACCATGATTTACTGCATATTATGAACTCAGATTTGCCGGATATTATGAACACAGATTTACTGTATTCAAAAAAATTAGATTTATCGAATACTATGAATACATTTTTGCTATACACAATCAACACAGATTTATCGTATACTATGAATACATAATTGCTATTCATCATTAACACAGATTTATGAACACAGATTTATTGTAAATTATGACACATATTCAGTATACACTTTGGACTAAGTTTTGCTGTATATTGTGGGCACAGATTCACTATACATAATTAGTACTTATTAGCCTACTGTGATTATATATATATATATATATATATATCCCTTATGGATCACAAGACCCGTTATTGGGAAGGACAGACTCACTTCATGAGTGCATCTCCATACAAATCATTTGAAGAGCAATTTACATAGTGCTAAAATTTCATTACGTCAAACTAATTTATACAGTTGTTGTTATTGTTGTTGTTGTGAATGGTGTGCAATGGTGTGTTTTGCGCTCGGCATCGCAACCCAGCGATGTCTGGGTCGGCTAGTCCTTCTGAGGGTCAAAAAGTGAAATGAGTAGCCTGCTGATAAAGCGAACACACAAGTCAACCTCACCTCCAAGTGGTGCACATTGGGAAACTATGACCGCGAGGCTGTAAGCAAACGAGGCAATGCCTCCCCTGGGGAGATGGGCTTCTCCAGGTCAGATGCAGATGTTGGCCAGCACCGGCTTATAGAGGAGATGGGCTCCGCCAAGAGACAACCACCCAAGATTCACACATGAGGACAAAACCACAATCAAACATAACGGCTCGGTGGCAGCCCGGGTAACAATGACCGCGCCCGCCGTCCCACACCAGGTCGGAGGCGATAAGTGTGCTACTGGTGGAACCATCAAACCGAGGAAAGACAAACTCACGATAGGAACGTGGAATGTTAGAATACTGAACCCATGTGGCAAAATCAATGAGCTAACGCACGAGATGGAGAACTACCGGTGGGAACATCCTTGGTATATGCGAGGCTCGATGGAAAAGCTTTGGAGAGTTTACCACGGAGGAGGGCCACAAGCTCTACTTCAGTGGTACGGAGGACAAACATTTACACGGAATGGGGATACTGGTGCATAAAAACACAGCCAGATGCATATTGGGTTGCCGCCCAATATCTAGCCGTTTTATCATCTTACGGCTAAGGGCAGCACCGTTTAATATTACCAAAATACAGTGCTACGCACCCACTGCAGACTAAGAAGATTGTGAAATAGAGGCATTCTATGATCAACTTCAAAGTCTGATACACGATACACAAAAAAAAAGACATATTGGTAGTCCTGGGTGATTGGAATGCAAAAATTAGAGAAGATGCAGTCCACGACTGGAGGGGAACATGTGGCCCATACGGAAATAAAGAAACCAATGACCGGGGCCTCAGACTCCTAGAATTTGCAAGATGCAACCAGCTGTTGGTGACAAATTCGTTTGGGTTAAACAAGCCGTCGAGACGCTGGACATTGCCTAACCAAAGCAAGGAAGTGCACAGCCAGATTGACTATACACTGGTCCAGAAGAGGTTCCGATCGAGCATCAACACCGACAAAACAAGAAGTTTCCCCGGAGCTGATATAGGAAGCGACCAAGATCTGCGATGATGACCATGCGTCTGCGATTGAAGGGAGTCGCAAAGAAGGATGTGACCACGATCTGGTTATGATGACCATGTGTCTGCGATTGAAGGGAGTCGCAAAGAAGGATGTGACCAGGCTAAAGTTTGACCTGGACAAACTAATGGACCCAAAAATCACCGAAGTGTTCCAAGTAAGGGTGGGAGGGAGATTTGCGCCACTGTTGGCTATAAGAGAGGGACTGGGTACAGATACAGTTACAGTCTCTTAACGTAGCTCTCATAGATACTGCAACTGAGATCCTGGGATGCAACAAAACCAAAAAGAAACCATGGGTGACCAAAGACATTCTAGATCTTTGTGATAAAAGAAGGTCACTGAAAAAACACAATCACCCACCGGAGGAGGTCGGCAGTTATAAAGAGGTCAAGAAAGCCATACAACACAAGATGAGAGAGGCGAAAGAAGCGTGGATATGTGAGCAATGCACAAAGAGAGACTAAACAGAAATGATGCTAAAGGAGCATACACGGTTGTCACACAAAGACAAGGCAGGAACCTTATGATCCATGATAAACGCGACAAGTGCCTTATTGAGGACAATGACGTACTGGCACGATGGACAGAGTACTGTTCCGAGCTATATAACTATAAAGGGCGAAACGAACCTGAGAAAATAATCCCCCCAACACCAACAAATGTAGAGGATAACCAACTGATAACGAAGGAAGAGGTAATTGCTGCGGTAAAGACATTGAGAAGAGGTAAGGCGGCCGGCGTGGACAACATACCAGCAGAGCTCTTACAAGCAGGCGGAGAGGTAGTGGTGGATAACCTGACACACATCTGCAACAAAATATGGGCGACAGGAAACTGGCCGGACTTATGGACGAAATCAATAGTTATACCGTTACATAAGTCTGGAAACCTAAAGCTATGCAAAAATTACAGAACAATAAGCATCATTAGCAAGGTCATGCTTAGATTAATCCTCGACCGATTGAAACCCCAAGCAGAGAACATCATTGCCGAGGACCAAGCAGGGTTCAGACAGGGAAAAAGCACTACAGAACATATATTTAATTTAAGGCTGCTAAGCGAGAAATATCTAGAACAGCAGCCCACGCTGTATCATGTGTTTGTGGATTTTAAGAAGGCGTTTGATAGGGTATGGCCTAAAGCGCTTTGGGAAACCATGAGGATATATAACATCAACGGAAATATTATAACGGTCCTTGAACACTTGTATGACAAGGCGTCTAGCACAGTTCTTGTGAATGGGAGGCGAGGGGACTGGTTTCGCACATCAGTTGGTGTGAGACAGGGGTGTACACTCTCTCCAACTCTTTTCAATATATTCCTTGAAGGAATTATGAGTGAGGCACTTGGAGGTCACGTTGGTACTGTCAAGATAGGGGGCCGAACGATTACCAACCTTCGTTTTGCAGATGATATCGACGGGTTTGCGGGTTCAGAAGCAGAACTTCAGGAATGGGTCAGAAGGCTCGATGACACACCTCTTAACTATGGTATGGAGATAAACGCTGGAAAGACAAAATTAATGACCAACAACGCCACGGGCCTCAACAGCAGGATAAAAGCTAACGGTCAGGAACTCGAAGTGGTTGACCGTTTTAAGTATCTTGGGTCGATTGTCAGTGATGAAGGATCAAAATGTGAGGTGTTGGCCAGAATAGCACAGACAATAGCGCGCTTGCGCGGCTTAACAAAATCTGGCAAGATAAACGGTTAGCACTATGCACGAAAATCAGATTAATGCGTACACTGGTCCTGTCAATATTCCTCTATGCGTGTGAGACATGGACAGTTACAGCTGACCTTTAACGAAGGATACAGGCCTTGGAGATCAGATATTTCCGAAAACTTTTAAACGTCACGTACATAGATCGAGTTACAAATGTGGAAATACGAGATAGAATTACAACAGCAATAGGGCCTTTCGAAGACCTCTTGGCAACTGTCAAAAGAAGGAAACTCGCTTGGTACGGTCACATATCGAGATCAAATGGTCTTGCAAATACAATCCTCCACGGAAAGGTGCATGGCAGACGACGAAGAGGCTGGCCCAAAAAGAGATGGGAGGACAACATAAAAGAATGGACCAGTCTCCGACCAGAAGAGTCACAGGTAGCGGCAACTGACAGAGAGGGGTGACGTGGGGTTGTGAGGATGTCTTGAAGTGTGCCCCAACGACGTCACCGGTTACGGTATGACCTGATCTGACCTGACCTGTGAATGCTCAAAATGAGTAGCATTACTCTTTTGTGAGCCCTAAAAAGAATGTGAAGTGGCGGGCTGTCGCAGTTTTCCTCACATCCCGCGCGTGCTGATGAAGATGGACCGGGGTCCTCCAAGTGGTTGCACTATGCTTGACTTCATCTGCGTGCAGCTCACTACTACGGGGATCACGTCGTTCTGCCACCTTGTTAGCCCATCTGACATGAAAATAGCCCGTTTCCAAGAAGGGCTACGAGGAACCCGAGGTGAGGGTCTTGGCCAGTAGGTCTTGCCTGAACTTGACTGACATGTCTGATCAGAATTGTTTTTTTGCTTGACCAGTCTTCCTTCTCAATTCCTACAGTAAATGTAATATAACACAACGTGATTTTGCACAGGATTCTTTGCCAGGCGCCATGTACAGTTCAAGCTCCATGATGAATAAGGTTATACGTGGATACGAATGGTGGTTATTAAGTCAATTGTTACTACATGCAGAAGAGCAATGAATATTAATACTACCATTACGACATGGATAATACCAACAGATATTAAGTAAACTTTTACGACATGCAGACAAGTAACTTATTTTAAAGTCATCGTTTCTAGATGAATAAGCATAATGGATATTGAGTAAACGTTTGTGACATGTATATCAAGAGTGGGTATTGAGATAATCAGTATGGTGTTGTTGAAGTTATCAGCGCCTCCAGACAGTCGCTAGCTTTACTTACCTAGGCAGTATCCTCACTAGAGAGGCGATTATCGACTGTTAGTCCATTAACAGTATTGCCATAGAGAATTCTGCCTTTGGGAGGCTCAAGGCAAACGTCTTGAACCAACAAGGCATCACTGCTGCAAACAAGATAAAGGTGTATTGTACTGTAATGTTGTCTACTCTGATGCATACCCGTGAGACATTGACAGTGTTAAGCAGAGATGCCAGCACAAGCGTTTTTGCTTAGGATGTGTGCTAAGGTCAGGATTATGTAGCATGACATCGTGCCTAAATATGAAATTATTGCAAATTATTGGAAATTGTTGGAAATTGATGGACATTATTGGAAATATTTACATGTATATATGTCATTATCTTGTGTCATAAGCGCGATGAGATACGTTTTGTGTTTAACTAATTAGAACTTCAGCCTTTAGCGCTAAAAGTTTAATGTGGTTTTTTATTTCCACAGAGGTGCAACTTTACACCTAAGAAAAGGATTGAATCTTTCGAACGAAAATGCTACACAATAGTGTTCAAAGTATTTTGGATAGCAAAAATGACAAATACAGATATCCTACAAGAACTGGAAATCGAGGAAAATTGGTTATTAAACAATATCTTGTCCATAAAGCTGAACTATCTTAGCAACACTTGACGCCATAATGGACTGGAGAGAACTATACTTGAGGGTAGGGTGCCTGGAAAGCAGGGCAGAGGAAGAACGAGGAGAAGATGGACACAAGACATCACGAAGGTCCTGAAGATGACAGTGACAGAGGCGGGTGTTCTGGCTAGAGATCGAGAGTCTTACAGATTGGCGGATGTCAGGGCGACGTTCTGTAAAGAATATGCTACACAATAATACATGATGATGATGAACAACCTTACTGCTTTATGAACAGAACATGAGAAAGTTTGGGAAGTGACTCGTGTCCCTTACCTCTTCATTACGTAGCACATCAGATCAATATATTCCTATTTCGAATATCTGGGATCAATACTGAACAACAATAGAGACTGTACAAAATAATTAAGAAGACGACTGACTATAGCAATGTAGAAGATAAGGAGTATGCAGAACCTATTGCATAATACAAACAAAGAACAAAATCTAAAGATCCTAAGAACATGCATTTTTCCTGTGGCAACCTATGAATGTGAAACATGGACAATTACACAAGCAATAAGAGCGAAGATCGGTGCTTCTGAAACACAATGCTACAGAAGAGTCCTGAAAATCCCGTGGACAAAGAAAGAAAGAAACAAATCTATCGGGCAATTCCTGAATCTAGAGGAAAATTGGCTCATTAATGACGTAATGACCTAGACACTGAGGTTTTTTTGTACACGTCAAACGACACAACAGAATGAAGAGAGTGGTTATGGAGGGCATGGTCACTAGAAGAGAAGAAGGGGCAGAACGAGAGGACGCTGGATTTCTTCTTCTTCTTCTTCGTACACTGTCAGATGTCAGCTTGAATTTGTTCGAAGAAAACAGCTGTCATCCTGAGGCTGTCGACACTGCCATTTAGCTTGTCTAGTGTTGCCACTGGTGATGACCACATGTGCTTTCTCTGGTCCTCGTATGTCGGGCAATTTTGCAGCAGATGTTGAGCGGATATTTTCCCTGTGCCACAGGTGCATTGGACGCTGGATTTAACCTTTGGGTAGGTCGAAAGACGGATGGCGAAAATAGTTTCCTACAGACAGGTTGTCATGAGAGCGACGTTCTGCAAAGGAACTGCTACATGATGATGATGAAGATATATATTTATATATATATATATATATATATATATATATATATATATATATATATATATATATATATATATATATACCGACCCAACATAATCAGTGCCCAAGGGTCCCTTACGCAAACGTAACGCCACTGCTTGGTGTCTGTAAAACGGCTCTTTTTTTATTTTTTTAAAATTTAAATACCACAGATCTGCCTGCTATCCTGGTCCTTATCGAGTTTGCAGCTTCCTCGCTAGGACTTTCGTGAATGCTGAATAACTTTTAAAACATCACATGTGCTTTCTTCGTCTTCTTCTTTTTTTCCTCTTCATGATTATCTTTTTCTTCTTTTTCTTAATTCTTCGTCTCACTTTCTTCATCATCTTCTTCATATTTTTTTTCTTTTTCATCATCTTCTACCTCGTCCTCTTCTTCTCTAAAATCGATTTCTTCTTCTTCAAGTTCTTCTTCTGCATCGTGTTCATTTGTCTTCTTCTTTAGTTTCCTCTTCTCCAGATGGTTATTTACTTCCTTTTCGCATTCAACTTCGTCTACTTCCTCTCCTTCTCCCTCTTTGACCATTTCGTCATTTTCTTCTTCTTCTTCTTCTTCTTCTTCTTCTTCTTCTTCTTTATATTATTCTAATTTTTAACAATAATATTTTTTTTCCATCTTATTTTTCTTCCTTCTCTTCTTTCCTCTTAGGCATCTTCTTCTATTTCGTATTGTTCGTTTATAACGTTTGCTTATTCTTTTTTTATGTCCTTCCTCTTTCTCTTCTTTTCCTTCCGTGTTTTCTTCTTTATTTTTTGCAATCAACTCCTATAATACTTTTTTCTCCTATGCTGTTTACTTCTTTTTCTTCTTTCTTCTTTCTTCTTTCTCTCGACCTTTTAATGATATCTCTCTCCGCCCCCCCCCCCACCAACACGCCCCACCCCCCCCCCCCCCACCTCGCCACCCTCAACTTTGCATGGTACGTCTGCTACTTATTGTTATTATTATTGTTCAATTGTTATATTAGTAAATGTTTACTTTTATTTTTACATTCTCTCTCCCTTAGTCCTACGTATGTGTATTAATCTTCTGCATTTATCTCTTCTGCTATTTGCTCCAATCTAGAGCATGTCTGATCATATTATTAGGTGTCTCCATGAAGAGATACATTAAACCCATCTACTATCTGCAGGTATGAACATTTATATTTAATGTTTGGAAATTAAATAATTTATAAATTCCTACATTCATGAAATAAAATTATGTCAGTTGAATTAGATGGCGTATGATGTTCTGCCACGGATAACAGAACACAACTCACGCTGACGAAATTTATTAACCTGAACTCGTAACGAAATTAAACTCATAACTTAAAACCATCTGATACCTTGATGGGAGCCCGAGGAAAGTATAACTCTATAAAGATTTTAAAACACTTCCTACCACCTTCAAAAATAGATGGGCAGGTCACATGTTGCGACAAGACAATGGTCGGTGGAGCTCAGCGACATCACTATGGTAACCCCGAGCTAGGAAGAGACCGTGAGGAAAACCTCCAATGGGTTGGTCAGACTTCCTTGCTGTACGCTGCAACATCCGAGACGGTTCTAGAGCAGCAATTACCACGCACTGGAGTTTCTGGCCTAAGACAGGGTCCGCTTGAGACGAAGTTGGGACCGGCAGCTATACTTAGGAACAGGTCATCAAGATCCTCCCACCTCCAACCCTCAAATAAACATTTTTTTAAAAATTAATTTTTCAACAAATTGTTCTAAACCGCCAGCGGATGTCAAAGACCGTTTGGCGCAAATTTCGATGTTCAAATGTGAAATGTGCTTTTCCGTAATTACGGCCTGGCCACTAACATATAAATATATATATAAATATATATATATATATATATATATATATATATATATATATATAAATATATATCCCTATATATATATATGTCCTAACGACAATGAAGAAGAAGATATGCAGTTTTAAGGTAACAAAGCAAGTACTAAGGTATATCAAAATAATTCCTGTCTTTTCGTCTCCCCAAATGTGGATACCCCAGTACCAGTGTATAAGACAATATTTGACGGGGGCAGAAAATGTGGCCGCCAGTAGAACTGAAGAATTTGACAGAAACAACAGCATATTAACAATTAAAGATTCTCCCTTCTCGCAGGCGTTATCGTTCTATTCTTTCCCGTTCATTTATCTTTTGCCGGCTAATTCCTGCACCATCCCGCCCTTTCACATTTCACCAGGATAGTCCGTTAGACGTTTAATTTATTTGCTATAGTTGTATTGTGGTGTTCTCTGTTGGTGATGTTGTTTTTGCGAAGGTTTTCCAACAATGACTAATGTTTAAATAAGATCTTGAACAAAAAATGGAAAGAAAGAAAGAAATCCAACGACATCAGATTTTAATCAAATAAAAGGAACAAAATATTTGGACGCGTCATCTTTTTAAACCGTTACCGATAATAACGTGATTCATTCAGCCAATCAGATCATCCTCGCATGCTCTTGATGCGTACGTGAATTAATACAATGATGTATAATCTTGATATTTAAAACCGTCGTTAAAATTCAACAGCAACAATGATATACCGTATTTATTATGTAATTGTCTCAAAAGTATCGCTTCCAAAGTTTGAGTTTTCATTTAGCAGAATATTTTTGTATTATATTATCAAACAATCAGGACTACCATGTATGAAGAAGTGTTTAGAACAATCAGTTTCACGAGTTTTGTTATTAACATTAATTGTGTATATTTTCTGTACAATTTTTCTAGTCTACTGCTTTACATCTAATTATTTTTGTACAATTTTTCTAGTGTACTGTTATATATTATATTCATTGTGTACATATATATATATATATATATATATATATATATATATATATATATATATATATATATATATATATATATTATATATATATATATATATATATATATATATATATATATATATATATACACCAATTTTATGTTGGCTCACCGGTAAGTTAACAATTTCAGTCAACCTGGTCGGTCTACAGTCATGCAATTTATGTTGACACATTTCAACTGGGCACTAATTCATCTTTATTTCTAAATAACAAAGCGAACTAAACGAAAATATTTTGTATCACTTACACAGTATTAGCCTAATTCTTCTGAAGAGAAATGCGCTGCTATCAGAGGCGTGGCGTTTGTGTTATTGAACATGCTTGGTTGTTTTAGCACTGAAGTACCATCTATCGATGGTATAGTAGGTTTAAATTGTGGCAGTTGGAGGTCCATTTAGATTCACCATCATAAACTAGCTTATCTACAATCTATTTCAACCGTAATATTATTAATAATCGTGCAAGAGTCGTTATAAAAGTAACGATTACACATGTAATTAAAAGCATATAATATATTTACTCGTCAAGCAAACATTTGTACTCGTCACAAGTGAGCAGACGAGCGCTTTTATCAAGACCTATATATATCTGCACATATATATATATATATGTGAAAAATGTAGAGAGTTTAATGTAGACCTGTACACTTGTTTCATTGATTACACTAAGGCCTTCGACACGGTAAAACATCAAAATCTGTGAAGAATCATGAAAGAAATGGGGTTTCCTTTGCATATAGTCCATCTCATTGAACCATTATACCAAGATCAACAAGCCGCTGTCCTAGTATCTGGGCAAACATCAGATTGGTTTGACGTACAAAAGGGAGTCCGACAGGGATGTATGCTCTGACCTTATCTGTACAACATATATGCGGAATGTATAATGAGAAATGTACGAGAAGAGAAGAACATTGAAAGTTTCGACCCATTTACGATTGGGGGGTACGAGATTCCAGAGTTACGATACGCAGATGACACAGTGATACTATCAATAAGTTCAGAAGGGCTAGAGCAGCTACTTTCAGCCGTCAATGGACATAGTAAAGATCAAAATCTGTTCATAAACATAAACAAAACAAAGGTAATGACCACCGATAAAACACAATGTCAGCATAAATTTACAGTGGGTGGTGAGGAAATAGATCAGGTTACACATTTTGAATATCTGGGCTCCAGAATTGACAAAAATGGTGACTGCTCGAAAGAAATCAGAAGAAGACTAGCTATGGCAATGCAGAGACTGAACAGCCTGAAGAAATTATGGCAGGGAACCAACAAAACGATAAAAGTAAAAGTCTTGAGAGCCTGTGTTTTTTCTGTGGCGGCTTATGGCTGTGAAGCATGGACGATTACCAAAACTTCTAGACAAAGAATTGAATCCTTCGAGTCAAAATGTTACAGAAAGATCCTCAGAATACCCTGGACAGAGAAAAGAACAAATGTAGACATTCGGCAAGATTTGAGCATAGAAGAGAACTAGTTTATCAATTCCATTTTGTATAGAAAATGCAAATACTTTGGTCACATCAAGAGACACAACGGTTTTGAGAGAACAGTGATGGGAGGTATGGTGCCAGGCAAAAGAGGAAGGGGTAGATCAAGAAGACGATCGCACAAAGATATCCAGGAGTGACTGAGTATGACAGTGGCGGAAGCTGGTGCTTTGGCAAGGGAACGAGTTTCTTTCAGACAGACTGTGATGGGAGCGACGTTCTACAAAGGACATGATACATGAATATATATATATATATATATATATATATGCACACACGCGGTCGCGCGAGGTGTGTTAAAAATGTATCCGTCCTTTGGGTCGAAAAACATACAATTATTCACCTGGAAGTTTGAATCCCTAATCCCATTTAAAGTACTCTCCATGGGACTATATACACTTTTCTTAGCGGCCCCGTCATTGTTGGAAGCATTTCAGGAGGGCCTCTTTGGAAATGATGTACAGCAGGACCGTCGCATTCTGTATAATGTCTTCTCGTTAATTAAGTCCAGTTCCAGAATTCCAGTTAAGTCCAATTCCAGTTCCTTCCAAAAGGAGTTTTCAGTTTGCGGAACAGCCAATCATTGTAAGTAGCCGTGTCCGGATAATAGGGAGCCTGACGGACCTGAGGAATGTTGTGTTTGGCGAAGAAAGTCCGAATCAGATGCGAAGATTAGGCGGGTGAGTTTTCATTATGAGGACCCAAGTTCCCGTTGTCCACGGTTCCGGTTTTTTGCGTGGAATAGCATCACGAAGACGACGAATGACCTCCAGGTAATACAATTTGGTAATGTTTTGACCTTTTGGTGCATAATCGTGATGCACAACCTCACTGGAGTTTAACAAAACGGTCAACATAACTTTGACATTGGCTGCACACCATGGCAAATGAAAACTCAACAAGTTCAGACCCCACTAAACATTTTTAAAAAAAGTCTCAGCGAGTGACAACGTTCTACGCACGCAAAAAATATCACGTATGACGGTCCCCTATACCTCTCCGCAGAATGACAACACAAATGGTTCGTTGTTTTCCTACTACAAAAATTAAGGCCGGAAACATACATACACACTCACTCTCGCTCTCTCGCTCTCTCTCTCTTTTTCTCTCTCTCTCTTTCTCTCTCTTTCTTTCTCTCTCTCTTTCTCTCTCTCTCTCTTTCTCTCTCTCTTTTTCTCTCTCTATCTCTCTCACTCTCTCTCTCTCTTTCTCTATCTCGTTCTCTCTCTCACTCTCTTTCTCTCTCTCTTTGTCTCTCTCACAGTCGCTCTCTTTCTCACTCTCGCTCCCCTTCTTTCCTTCTCTCTCTCTTTCTCTCACTCTTTCTCTCTCTGTCTTTCTCTCTCTATCTCTCTCTCACTCTCTCTCTTTTTCTCACTCTCGCTCTCTCTCTCTTTCTCTCTCTCGTTCTCTCTCTCACTCTCTTTCTCTCTCTCTTTGTCTCTCTCACACTCTCTCTCTTTCTCATTCTCGCTCTCCTTCTTTCTCTCTCTCACTCTCTCTCTCATTCTCTTTCTCTCTCTTTCTCTCTCTCTCTTTGCTCTCTGTTTCTCTTTCTCTCATTCTCTCTTTGTCTCTCTCTTTCACACGCACTGGGGTACATTTTAAAAAATCTAAGATATATGAACAATATCTGTCATCTAACAGGATCTGCAGTATTTGAGGTGCACCAGAATGTGCTTGTACCCGAATGGTACCAGGATTTGTCAGTATCCGAATTGTACCAGGATCTTTCAGTATCCAAATGGTACTAGGATCTGTCAGTATCCGAAATGTAGCAGGATCTGTCAGTACCTGAATCATACCAGGATGTGCCAATACCCGAATCATACCATGATCTGCCACTACCCGAATGGTATCAGGATCTGGCAGTGCACGAATTGTACCAGGATCTGCCAGTATATGACTGCTAATATCATGGTGGAAAGAAAAGGACCACCGTAAACTTCCAAGAATATCATAAAAGTCTAATAAATAGGGTTATGTGTGTGACATGCACACTCACCTCGTTAAAATATTAGTTTGGAAAGCCCAACTGCTAGTGCTCGGATACAGACTTCCTGGAAGGAGGCCCATATGTAGACATAGAGGTCACATATTTTCACAAGAAGCGAAGAGGCGATAGAAGAAGAAAAGAAGGGCCTGAGATTAGATCCTTCTTAAACAAAATGTCTAAAATGAGATCAGTCCAAAATTGTATTATTCTAGAAATTAGATCAGTCCAAAATGGTATCATTCTAGAAATTAGATCAGTCCAAAATGGTATCATTCTAGAAATTAGATCAGTCCAAAATGGTATTATTCTAGAAATTAGATCAGTCCAAAATGGTATCATTCTAGAAATTAGATCAGCCCAAAAGTGAAGGATGTGTACAATGATATATTTCTAAAATGAGATTAGTTTCAAATTAGACCAGTCTAAAATTAGACAAGGCTAAAATTAAAGATGACAATAAAATCAAATCAGTCTAAAATTAGATTAGACAAAAATCAGATGTCTAAAATTAGTTTTGTCTAATATTAAAACAGTTGAAATTAGAGTGTTCAAAGCAGGCCTCGGCTGCCTGAATAATGGTGCATGGAATAATGGAATAGGACCTCGGTTCTATTTTGTTGGTTTTCGGAACTGGAGGTAATGATTAACAGGGACAAACGGGGGCATTCGTATTGCGGCGTTAGAGGTGAAATTCTTGGATCGCCGCAAGACGAGCTACTGCGAAAGCATTTGTCAAGAATGTTTTCATTAATCAAGAACGAAAGTCAGAGGCGCGAAGACGATCAGATACCGTCGTAGTTCTGACCATAAACGATGCCGACTAGCGATCCGCAGGAGTTGCTTCGATGACTTTGCGGGCAACTTCCGGGAAACCAAAGTGTTTGGGTTCCGGGGGAAGTATGGTTGCAAAGCTGAAACTTAAAGGAATTGACGGAAGGGCACCACCAGGAGTGGAGCCTGCGGCTTAATTTGACTCAACACGGCCAACACTGAAATGATTGACATGCCGAGACCACTCTTCTGGGGTCTAATATGGAACTGGTGCTGGATTTAGACCCTCAGAAATCTGGGGTTATGCCCCCTGTGGCCCGGTTTGGTCTGCATCCAGTGTTCTGAAAAAGGAATTGACGGAAGTGCACTATCAGGAGTGGAGCCTGAGGCTTAAATTAACTTAACACGCCAATACTGCAGAATGACTTTCAAAAAGTACACCTTCGTGGGGTCTAATAGAGAACATGTGCTGGAATTAGACCCTCGATAATCTGGGGCTACCCCCTAAGAAACTTGATTGTCTCGCTAAGGGAATTGACGGAAGGGCACCACCAGGTGTGGAACCTGCGGCTTAATTTGACTGAACACGCCAATACTGTAGAACAACTGACAAATCGAGAGCACTGCCGTTTGGGTCTAATAATGAACGTACGCTGGTATTAGACTCACGGATGACAAGTCAGCTCTCAAACACTCTAATGAAAGAACGCTACGGAAATCGTGTTTAACTCCGCAGAAACCGCAGATTTCAAATACCTGGTCATTGACAAACAAAAGCCCTCAATAAATTCGTCTGACCAAATAGTGAACGGGTGCTGGAAATAGATCATCTGAAGACAGGTCAGTTTTACCCTACAAATGACAGGGCGTTGCTACGGAAAACCAGCTCAAATCGAGAGGAGCCGCAGACACTTTGGTTCACGTACCAGGCTGATAAGCCAAGGGCGCGAGGCTACCATGTGGGGGATTACGGCCGAACCCTTGTAAGCCGCAATCCCGCCCAAAATCTCAGCACCACTGCAATGGGAGACTCCTACATGCTCGGGACCTGGGGCTTGCACCCCAGCCCTATCAGGTAGAGCCACAGTAAGAGGTCCTTGCCGGCCGCCAATCAAAGCGGGCGGACAACTGCTTGATACTCACCCTATACGGTGATGGGGTGCGAAACCACCAACCAAAGACTTAGTACCTGTTCGGGGTGTCGAAAACAGTAGAGCAGCCACCTCACTGTGAACTGTTAAGACTCAACCACTGACCATGAGAGTTGTACGCACACCAGGCGAACAACATCTCTGTGACATTACCAGGCTTGTCCTCTGGCTAAATGCAGTCCGGCTACGATATCTACCTCTGTACGTTATCAGCCATAAAACTATCATGCTGGACGCAGAAGAGATGCAGACCAGCGGACATTGCACACATGCCCCACTGTGTCAACACCCCAGGTGGTGGGGAATGCTAGGCGTCCCATCCCTGCATAGAAGCAAAGACAATAAAAGGAAAAAGAGATACTCCACTCACATGCAAATGCTACGTTTCTGGCAGGACGTGACGATCCTGGGATACAGACACACTGGACTGCCTCTCTTCCGGGTAAACCAGTCCATCTCATATATCATCTTACATATCATCATTGCACCCTATAGACACAAGTAGTGAAGACTCGATAGTCTAGTAAGACAACTTCCATAAGAGAGACAACTCTGATCATAAACAACTGCTGCCTTGCAAGGCTAAGGAGGGCATCCCTACAGAAACGCCTGTTGAAATCGGATGCACGGGGCCGCAAGCCTAACAAAACAGTGCAACGTAAATCGCAGTATGATGGCAGTACAACCTATCAGAAAAACGTATGGCGCTCATCCTGCGGAGTCCCGCCAGGCAGCGATAGTGCCGGGCCTCACGCCTCGAAGGGGCCCACCCTTGACTACTGGTGGTCACCCACCCATGTGTCGTGGAGTCAAGGCACATGGCTATGGGGCAACTTCTATTGGCCAAAACCTCAAGACCCTCAAAATACTACAGTGGAATGCGGAGGGAGTCATTAACAAAAAACTTTCCCTAACACACCACCTGCATGAAGGTAAGATTGACGTGGCTTGTATCCAGGAAACGCACCTCAACAATAATCATAAATTCTCAATCAGAGGATACCAGACCTTCCGTCTAGATAGAGAAGGCCACAAAGGAGGGGTCCTGATACTGACCAGAAACTGCATACCGAGTAGCGCGGTATCTGTCAATCACACCGGACAAGCAGAAATTGTAGGAGTTGACATAATGGCTCAAGAGACGAAGCTCCGCATTTTCAATCTGTACGGACCACCAAATAGAGACCTATCGCTCTCGAGTATGGAGGTCAGAGACTCCAACTGCATAGTAGTTGGAGATTTCAACAGCCACTCGGAGAGATGGGGATACTCTGACACAGACAGCAGAGGTGACGAAGTGGAAGATTGGGAGATAGATGCAAATCTCTCCCTAATCAATAGGCCGGAGGATAGCCCTAGCTTCTATTCAAGAACATGGCATACCACCTCGACTCCAGATTTGGCCTTCTCCACACAGGACATACACCATAAAATAGACCGCCAGGTGCTAAACCAACTGGCAGGTAGCGACCACAGGCCGATCAGACTAACCATTGACATGGAAGTAGGCCCACAGGAAACAAAACCGCTCCCACGTTGGAATTACAAACGAGCCGACTGGGACAGATTTGCAATCCTGACAGATGGGCTGTGTGAAACCATCAACACACGAAACACAAAAATGAAGCCAATGGTAGAGAGCCTAAGCAAGGCAATAATGCAAGCCGCCACTGAAACCATCCCAAGAGGAGCTAGGAAAAACTATAAGCCCTACTGGAATGATGAGTTGCAGAAAGTGGAAGATGCAGTAACAAATGCTAGGAACATGGCAGAGCGAGAAAAATCCATGGAGGCAAACATCGCCCTCAAAGCCGCCGCGGCGAAGTACAAACACACTCTCAGGCAAACAGCAAGAGAAAGCTGGAAAAATAAAACGGAAAGTCTAAACCTGGACAAAGACGGGAACAAGCTATGGAAGCTAGTCAGAGCCATGAACGACGAAACCCCGTCAAATAAACAAATTACTATCAATCAGGGCGAGAACTTGATCACAGGTAAGAAAGCCGCAAACGCCTTTGTCGATCACTATGCCAGAGCAAACCACATCGAGGTCCCTGCAGATAAGCATACAGACATTAGCGAAGAGCTAAAGGGACACGAAAACATAAATACGGCTCCTGAAGAGCACATGATGGCCAAACTAACAATGCGCGAAATGGAAGAGGCTATGAGAACACTAAAGAAAAGGAAATCTCCCGGAAAAGACGGGATAACAAACGAAATGCTGATGGGGCTGGGCCAAACAGCGAAGAGGAAACTGCTATCGATCCTAAACCAAAGCTGGAAAAGGGGAATTGTACCACAGGCATGGAAAGATGCAATACTGGTACCAGTACCAAAAACAGGAAAGGACAAAACAGATCCAAATGGATACAGGCCCATACGCCTACTGAGCTGTGTCGGCAAGCTGATGGAACGGATGATAAACACCAGACTGATGTGGCATCTGGAAGAAAAACGAATACTAATTCCACAGCAAGCCGGCTTTAGACAGCACAGATCCACTGAGGACCAGGTCATCCTCATAGCCCAGGAGATAGAAGATGCCTACCAGGCACAGAAACACACAGTAGCTGTTTGGGTGGATCTGGAAAAGGCATTTGACAAAGTCTGGAAGGATGGACTTAGAGTCAAGCTAAGAAGAAGTGATGTCTGTGGGAAGATGTACAAGTGGATCAACCACTACCTCAAACAAAGAACGGCCAGAGTCTAAGTACAAGGGCAGATGAGCAAAAAGGTGACACTCGAGCAGGGAGTACCCTAAGGGGGAGTATTGTCACCCACACTCTTCCTGGTATATATATGAACGATATTACAGAGAATATACCAAGAAGAGTCCATAGCTCAATGTTTGCAGACGATATGGCTATGTAGACCTCTGAAAAGAATCTCACCATAGCAAGAAATCGGATGCAGACGGCCCTAACATCGCTGGAAGAGTGGGCGAACTCATGGCTGGTCAAAATAAACGAGGACAAAACCACATGCACAATATTCTCTCTTTCATTAAAACCCCAAAGTACCAAATTAAGTCTAAATGGCAAAATCCTGCAGCCAAACGACAACCCAACCTATCTGGGAGTCACATTTGATCGGCGCATGACATGGAAAAGTCAGATTGAGAGAAACCGAATGAAAGCCAGAGAAAGAATGGCAATCATGAGGAAACTTGCTGGCACAAGCTGGGGAGCAGACGAAGGCATACTAAAGAAACTGTATACTGGAAGAGTGAGACCAGTTCTCGAGTATGGCATTGCGGCATGGACAACAGCAGCGAAGGCGAACTTCGATAAAGTTAACAAACTTCAAAACCAAGCCATGAGAATTATAACAGGTGGCATGAAGTCAACGCCAATTGTAGAACTTGAAAAGATTACAAAACTGCAATCCATGACCGATAGAAGAGACTGCAGAGCCCAGCTGCAGTCAGAGAAACTCCGAAGACTGACTGACCATCCAATGCACCAGAGACTAACCAATTTGGGAAATGGGAAACTAAAGCGGAGAAACTTTGCAGAAATAGCCAAAGCAAAGATGCACGAAGATCCCATAAACGCACTAACAACACCAAAACCCATCACTACTGTACGAAAACCTACCTGGAGGCAGGATATATTTCCAGAGGTGGTAGAAAATATACCAGGTATTGCAAACAAAAACTGCCAGACTGAAAAAGAAAGGAGAGATACTACCCTAAGCTTCATAACGAAAAGCTACCCAAGCATGGACTGGACCCATGCATACACCGACGGTTCTGTAACAAACACTACACAGAACGGAGGGGCAGGAGCATTCCTGAACCTACCAAATGGCAGAAAAATAACACTGTCATTCGCTACTGGTAAGTACACAAGCATTTTCAGAGCGGAGGCAGAGGCACTGAGGGCGGCAGTGGAAGAAATGGTGACACACAGTGAAAATGAGAGCCATATAGTCCTGCTGACAGATGCTCTCGCCGTAGTCACAGCGCTAAAAAGCCAGAAAAACACTGAGCTTAATGACTTAAGAGCAGCACTCTGCAAACTGTGCCAGCAGTCCGCACCAAAAAGGGTAGTGGTACAGTGGGTTCCGTCACACTGCAACATCCAAGGCAACAAGGAGGCAGACAGACTGGCAAAAGAAGGTGCAAGACTACCACAAACAGATACCAGTATGACGTAAGAAGAGTCAAAACGGCTTATCAAAGCCAGATACATGACCAAATGGGAAACCGAACATACTGGTTACACCAAAAACGATGCCTATTACCAGTTGAACCGAAGAGAGCAGGTCGTTGTCTTCAGACTTCGCACTGGCCACAACAGACTGAGGTACCACCTATTCAACAAATTGAAGATAGGGTGTACCGACGAATGCCCGTGCGGTACTGGTAAAATGACTGCTGAACATCTGCTGCAGAACTGCTTGACATACGAGGATCAGAGAGAGCAGATGTGGCCATTACCAGTGGAACTGCAAGACAAGCTCTATGGCAGTGGCGAGAGCCTCAGGATGACCGCCGCTTTTTTCGAAAAAATAATGGTTACTGTCTGACTGCGTACGAAGAAGAAGAAGAAAACAGTTGAAAAAAAGATTTCTAAAATTAGAACCGTCTAATATTTGATCAGTCTAAAATTAAATGTCTAAAACGAGATGTGTAAAATGAGGTCAGTAAAAAATGGTATTAGTCTAAAATGCGCTTCTCAGTAATAAACTCATTCCCACAGTAATCGAAGCTCATAGTGGACTTCTCTCAATGAAATATAGATAATCGGCATAATAAGACCGACTTTAGCTACTTTTTCAAAGCCGAAGTGTATTCTAAAAGGACATAATGAGCTAATCATTGAGTTCAAAGCTTAACATTAAGATGAATTTAAACATCAACAATAAATTCTAGATCACATAGCCAGATCTTGTTGTATAACCACCGCTGATGTTTTCCATTTCATGTCGATGAAAACAGACTCCTTGTCTTTCACAAAATTAAAGTGCTTTCTTTTGACATCTTCCAACTTTCTTATCAAGACATGTTAAAATAGAGAGTGAGGCGTTCATACACTAGATTGGGATCAAGATGCTGAGCACCGCATGAGCTACAGTGGTCAGCGACCCATATCTGACTGCTAGCGTCAGGGCCAGCGAACCAGAGCTGCCAAGACGCTTCTACACCTCCACGCGATGATCCTGGATAATAGGCTGCAGCAGGGCAGACTGGCTAAGGAGAAGGGATCGAAAAGGGAATGCTAATCCGGTACTCAAAAAATGCTTGCCTAAGTCGGATGTGTTGGACCAAAAGGTGCAAATATCGCAGTCAAGCTGCAAACTACGACACAACGCATTCCGTTCTCTGGACTACATTCTGGTACTTAAGCCCTTTCAGAGTTTGGCAGCGGGAGACTGAGAACGAGCGAAGCCAAGCCAAGCCATAGACCAGATTGAAATCTTCCCGGAGTTCTTGAAACTGGCGATGATTTAATGCTCGGAACTTGAGAAAATGTGTGCAGGAATCTACCGTGGTCATGACATCAGCGGATGTGATTGAATCTCCACATACGTTTTGTTGGTATAAGAAGTAGTGAAGCACACAATCCTCTTCTGTGTTGATGTTCAAATCAGATAACTGTGATTTGATTTTAGCAGAACAGCGTGCATTTGATATAATCATTGCTGGAGTCCCATTGGTTGATTTCTTGTTTATCTTCTCCGAGTTACGGGGAATTAACGAGTAGAAAACAGAAACCATGATAATAAGTAGAACATCCGGGCCACTCAACATAAGTTTCAATGGTCTTCAACAGGCTTATGAGCTCAAGTATGTGGGCAGTATTTTTGCGGCAGGGGGTTGAACCGACAGGGAAATCAAGACTAGACGTCACAGAGCATCCGCGGCAACTTATCAGCTATCAACACTGCTTAGATATCCGAACATTAGTTTTGCAACAAAGCTTCAGCTGATAAAACCGAATATTTATGCGGACTGTTATCAGAGCCAAACATGGTCTCTGTCCAAGAAAAATACATAATTTCGACGTGACAAAAAAAAAGGTGTTTCAGGAAGATCATTGGTGTTTCCACGAAGGACAGAATGCGAAACTACGACATGCGTATTATGGTCGGCACTACATCTTGTGTAGGTAACATTTTCAGGCATAAAATACTTATCAGCTGTCACCACTGCTTAGACAATCGAGCATTAGTTTGGCAACAAAAGCTACTGCTGATAAACAGTATTTTTATGTCGGCTCTGTGATACCAGCTCCAAACGTGGCCTCTGTCCAGGGAGCGCGAAGGCAGAGTTTCGACTTGGGAAATGAAGTGCTTGAGGAAGGTTATCGGTGTTACCAGAAGAGACAGAAAATGCGGAACAACAACATTCGAAGTATGGTTGGCACTACCTCCTGTGTTGAATACATTTCCATGCAGAAAATACGTTGATTTTGGTCATCTCATGAGAATACACCCACTTCAACTTCCACTTGTGGTTTACAACGCTGGTAGATCTAGCTTCATGGTAAGGGGGCGGCCGCGAGGTAGGTGTATAGATGACATTAGAGTGATTATGCAGCGACAAGGGCTCACATTGACCGACGCAACGCACTTGGCGCAGGATAGATGACTTAAGCTCCACCCGACACTTAACGGCACAAATGGAAAGAAAACTAACTTACTAACTATATCTTGTGTAGAATACATCTCGAAGCACAACATAAATTTGTTTGGCCCAACACATAGAATGCACGCTCAGCAACTTCTACTGCTTCTTACAACGGTGGTAGATTTGGCAACGGGGTAAGGGGCGGCAATTAACTGACGCAACTCACTTGATGTAGGACAGACAGCTCAAGCTCATCACGCCATTTAACGGCGTAAGGAGAAAACCAACTAAGTACTTAAGGTCTAATCTATTCAACTAATATTTCAGTACCTGAAAAAGTCTTCTCCTCTTGTAGTATCGTTCATTGGTTAAAAAGCAAGAAACGATTAAGTGCAACCGAATTTATCATCAACTAAGCGGACACATGCAGTTAAATATGACGATATCGGTTCCGTTTGCGCTCTCGTCTGGAGCACTTGAAAACATTTCAAACTGTAGCGCCAGTTCTGTGAAGCTTAATTTTACATCATCACTCATTACGCAGATACTTCACTTGCAACAAAACCAAGCCGTAGTTTACAATGCATGTGACGTCAGCTTGCTCTCATATGGTAGAGAAACTTGTGCAACATCTGTCAGCAGGAGCACAGGTTTAGTACCGTCTATCTACAACGTTTGCGGTCCATTCTTGGAGTTACATAGAGAGACAAATAGAGACTGTACTCTAGCATCGATCCCACCAGCATGTACTCTCCTTAGGCAACTAAAACTACGATTCTTTGGTCATGTTTGTAATATGGACGATGGTCGCATTCCGAAAGAAAGATATCGTGGATATCTGGTGGAGCTGAGGTGGTATAAGGGCAGTCAGCTGTCCACAGCTAAGGTGGAAAAAGGGCAATCGGCTCTCCACAGCTAAGGTGACAAAAAGACAGCCGGCTGTCCACAGCTGAGGTGGCAAAAGGGCAGTCGGCTGTCCACAGCTAAGGGGACAAAAAGACATCCGGCTGTCCACAGCTGGGGTGGCAAAAGGGCAGTCGGCTGCCCACAGCTGAGATGCAATGATGTGTGCTAGGGTGACCTGAAGCCGCTGGACGTAGGTGTTATATCCCTGGGAGATTAACCCGCAGACTGGTCCAAGTGGAGATGTACCATGTATAGCCACTTCGGACTGGGTAAAAGGAAGCTCTTGCAACAGGGAGAAATGAAACGACAACACGGAGAAATGAAACGACAACACGGAGAAGTGAAACGACAACACGGAGAAGTGAAATAACAGCACGGAGAAGTGAAACAACAACACGGAGAAATGAAACGACAACACGGAGAAATGAAACGACAACACGGAGAAATGAAACGACAACACGGAGAAATGAAACGACAACACGGAGAAATGAAACGACAACACGGAGAAATGAAACGACAACACGGAGAAATGAAACGACAACACGGAGAAGTGAAATAACAACACGGAGAAGGGAAAGTCAAGGTTTGTCCCATAATAGTTGCACTACTGTCGGGGAGTGAAGTTGTTAGAGACTTCAGTATACTAAGTCAAGAATTGCCTTATAGTAGTTACACTACTATTTCCCCAACACATACGAGGCGTGTTCAAATGAAACCGGACTAAAACTGAAACAAGTTAACATACGTACGATGCGCATGATGACGTCACTTCTGGTATAATCAGCACATACCACCCGTCAAGTTTGCAAGATTTTTGCAGGATGTCGATCAGCTGACATGCATTGCAGAATTGAGACAGTGTTTGGTGACAAAAGTGTGTCGAAGACAACAGTGAATAGCTGGACAACGATGTTTAAAGAAGGACGTGAGTTAACGCAACAATATGTGCCTGAGCTGGTCTTGAAAGATCTTTCGTTAACTCACGTCCTTCTATACACATCGTTGACCAGTTCTTCACTGTTGTCTTCGACACACTTTAGTCACCATACACTGCCTGCATTCTGTGATGAATGCCAACTGGCCGACATCCTTAAGCTGTTAGAAACCGAATCATCGATCGCTGATCAACTCTAGACGGATTCCGTATTACACCGGACATATTTTCAACGGTTTGCTGGGGAAACTATGAGTCGGATGATAATGAAATTTGCAAACTTGACGGCTGGTATGTTCTGTTTACAACAGAAATGACGTCATCATGGGCATCCTACGTATGTTCACTAGTTTGAGTTTTGTCCGGTTTCATTTGAACACGCCTCGTATGTATTTAATTCACTGATTTATGTGTTTAAAAATTTAACGTATTTTCCCCGACACTCTTCAATATGTTGCTAGAAAGAATCTTGAGGGATGCCCTTGGACATCATGTTGACACCGTAAGAAAAGGAGAAAAAACGATTACAAACAAGATTTGTGAGGGACATTGATGGATTGGCGGAGACTGATACATAACGTCAGGAATTGATCCCAACACTGGGAGTAACAGCACAGGTATAGGATGGAGATAATCCTAGAAAAGACAAAGTTGGTGATCAACAACACTGACAGAATCAAGAAAGACAAAGTTGATGATCAACAACACTGACAGAATCAAGAAAGACAAAGTTGATGATCAACAACACTAACAGAATCAAGAAAGACAAAGTTGATGATCAACAACACTGACAGAATCAAGAAAGACAAAGTTGATAATCAACAACACTGACAGAATCAAGAAAGACAAAGTTGATGATCAACAACTCTGACAGAATCAACGCTGTGATCAAAGGAAATGGACAGGAGCTTGAAACAGTTAACCGCTTCAGGTATCTGGGCTTAACGATCAGTGATCAGGATTCAAAACCAGGAGGTCCTGGCCAGAATAGTACAAACAACAGCAGTGCTTGCACAATTAAGACCTAAATGGATAGATATATGACTCTCCCTCGCCAGAATAGTACAAACAACAGCAGTGCTTGCACAATTAAGACCTATATGGATAGATATATGACTCTCCCTCGCCAGAATAGTACAAACAACAGCAGTGCTTGCACAATTAAGACCTAAATGGATAGATATATGACTCTCCCTCGCCAGAATAGTACAAACAACAGCAGTGCTTGCACAATTAAGACCTATATGGATAGATATATGACTCTCCCTCGCCAGAATAGTACAAACAACAGCAGTGCTTGCACAATTAAGACCTATATGGATAGATATATGACTCTCCCTCGCCAGAATAGTACAAACAACAGCAGTGCTTGCACAATTAAGACCTATATGGATAGATATATGACTCTCCCTCGCCAGAATAGTACAAACAACAGCAGTGCTTGCACAATTAAGACCTATATGGATAGATATATGACTCTCCCTCGCCAGAATAGTACAAACAACAGCAGTGCTTGCACAATTAAGACCTATATGGATAGATATATGACTCTCCCTCGCCAGAATAGTACAAACAACAGCAGTGCTTGCACAATTAAGACCTATATGGATAGATATATGACTCTCCCTCGCCAGAATAGTACAAACAACAGCAGTGCTTGCACAATTAAGACCTATATGGATAGATATATGACTCTCCCTCGCCAGAATAGTACAAACAACAGCAGTGCTTGCACAATTAAGACCTATATGGATAGATATATGACTCTCCCTCGCCAGAAAAGTCAGACTTCTGCGCTGACTTGTTCTTTCGATATTCCTCTACGCATGTAAAACATGGATTATTGACGTAGACCTTCAGTAAAGAATCCACGTCAAGGAGATGAGATGTTTTAGAAGTCTCATAAATATATCACCTTCAAAGATGGTATCACAAATGATAAAGTACGACGAAGAATCAAGAAAGCAGCTGAACATTACTACGATCTTCTCATAACGATCAAAACGCGAAAGCTGACTTGGTTTGGCCAAGTCTCTAGTTTTAAGGGCCTAGCATATACAATACTATAGATCAACGGATAAAGCAAGCAAAGACTGGGACGTCCAAGATAGGAAGACACCAGCATGACTGAACTATTCGAAATAATCTAAAATCAGACAAGGAACAAAAAAACAACCACAGACATAGAGGGAAGCACAGTATTGGGTAGGTGTTAGCAAGGGTGCCCAAAAGATTTCAGGAGGTCACAGGATGAAAAGAATTGTACTGAATTACACTACACTACTGTCGTGAAATGAGGTTGTTAGAGACAAGAGTATTCTAAACGAAGGTTTGCCACATAGCAGTTTCACTTAATAGTTATCCATCACAAGTGATGAAGACCACTCTCTTTGTTCAGCCGTGTGGACAGTCGTATCTCTTGCTGTGTCCGCTGAAATGCGTGACTTGCGCGGTGTTTTGGATTAAAATGAGGAAGAAACTGCGCCTTTTGTCAACCTCACTCACGGAGCCTAAGCTACCTTTTGCCAGTGGCAAAACATTCATCGAGACGACTGGAGATAGCATAGGATGCAGATTTTGCCTCAGGGTTACCACCGAAGCCTTTCCGTAAACATGTAACCCGCTGAGTAGAAGGGTAGGATAGTATCTAACGCAGTTTGTCGTGCCTTTTAGATAACCACAAGAGGTCGTATGGGCAACACTCAGCGTGTGAGTGAGTCTGGCATCTCTCCCCAGCTGTATTCAGTTCATCATAGTAGCATCTAAAATTCCCACACGCCAAATTCGTGAAGGTGAACCGGCAGAACTAACCCGTGAAAGACGACACAGGTATAAGCGTAGTGCCATTCAGCCGGCGTCCAGACCAGGATAAACGGATGGAAGAAATCTCAAAAAAAGAACGAAATAACAAGTCCAGACGGAAAACAACACCACCTTTCCGTGAACATAAGTGTAAGTCGTCGACTAGTGTGAATTCCAGGCAAATCCGTGGTCTGGCGGCATCCATAATGATCCAAAACAGTAGAGAAATGTAGACTCGCAGCCAGTTATGGCGCCATCTTTGCCAATTTCACTACTGTTGTAGTGAAAAAGTTGCTAGAGAAATCATTATACTAAGCGCTTCAATCAATAAATCGAAAAGATAATCAATCAATCAAAACGATGCAGCTCGCTCGCTGTGGAGCACAGGTCTTAATAAATGCATGCCAAATACTTCTGTCCATGCGTTCCACCTCTGCTCGTCTCTCATGCTCCTTTATGTTTGCATTCAATTAATTCATCGATCGGCTGATGAGTGTAGTAATAGATCACTTGCTTTTCACTGTAAAAATTCGAGATTCAACTACCACGACTGTCACTCTCCAGTTGATCCAGGTGTAAATGGGTACTTGACACTCGAATAGGGAACCAAAAGGCAGCGTTAAAAGGAGCAGACCAACATACCTCATACAAATTGTGGCTTGTTATAATGAAATCTCTAACAACTGAATTCCCCGACAGTAGTGTAACTATTGAGCGCACCTTGCCAGAAAGATGGATGAGCTTAAGAAGTAAATGGGGTATTAAATAAACAAGGGGATCAAGATGCTGAGCAGCACACGAGCTGCAGTGGTCAGCGACTCATAGCTGACTGCTAGCGTCAGGGCCAGCGAACCATAGCTGCCAAGACCCTTCTATACCTCCACGCGGTGATCCTGGATAACAGGCTGCAGCAGTGCAGACTGGCAAAGGAGAAGGGATCGAAGAGGGAATGCTAACCCGGTACTCAAAAAATGCTTGCTGAAGTCGGAGTGTTGGACCGAAAGGTGCAAATATCGCAGCCAAGCTGTAAACTACGACACAACGCATTCCGTTCTCTGGACTACATTCTGCTACTTACCCTTTCAGGGTTTGGTAGTGGGAGATTGAGAACGAACGAAGAAGAAGAAGAAGAAGAAGAAGAAGAAGAAGAAGAAGAAGAAGAAGAAGAAGAAGAAATAAACAAGAATTAGTAGAAGAAGGTTTAGTAAGACAAGGTACCTATGCAGACCAAATAGAGGCTGTTCGGCCTGGGGAAGCGACCATGCTCGAAAAGTTGTGGGGGATCGACGAAGACCTGAAACTCAGTCTGCTTCGTGAACCTCACCGGACTAGAAAAATAGCATCAACGTAGATGAGCAAATCTAGGATTTTGAAAACAGGGCTTAGAAAATCAGAAAATAGGAAAACAAGGTTCAGGGACGTAAGGATTAGGTAAAAAGGATTAGTCAAACATTGATTCGAAAAACAGAGACTGTGAAATCAAGGATTAGGGACGAAGCTGAATACAAGAAAGGGACAAAAGGTTTAGAAAATCAGGGAATATGAAAATCAAGGATTAGTTTAGTAAGCATGATGGATGATCGAAACAAGGATGAGTTAAGTAAGGATGTGCGAAACAAAGGATGAGTTAATTCTGGATTAGTGAAACAAGGATTAGTTAATTCAGGATGATAATAGCAAGGATTAGTTACTTCACGATGAGAAAAGCACGGATTAGTTAGTTCAGGATGAGCGAAGCAAAGATGAGTTAAGTAAGGATGAGCGAAGCAATGATGACTTAAGTCAGGATTAGCCAAACAAGGAATAGTTAAGTAAGTATGAACGAATCATGAATTTGTTAAGTAAGGATAAGCGAAACAAGGATTAGTTAATTTAGGATTAGTGTAACAAGGATTAGTTAATTCAGGAGGAGCAAAACAGAGATTAGTTAATTTAAGATTAGTGAAACAAGAATTAGTTAAGAAAGAGGATCGAAACGAGGATTAGTTGCGTAAGGATGAGCGAAGCGAGGATTAGTTATTTCAGGATTAGTGAAGCAAGGAATAGTTAAATCAAGATTAGCGAAACAATGATGCGTTAAGTAAAGATAAGCGAAACCAGGATTAGTTAATTCAGGATTTGTGAAACAAGAATTTGTTAATTCAAGATGAACAAAACAAGAATTAGTTAATTTAGGATTAGCGAAACAAGGATTAGTTAAGTAAGGATGAAAGAAACGAGGATTAGTTAAGTAAGGATGAGCAAAACAAGGATTTTTTTCGATAATGGTGAGCAAAATAAGGATTAGTTTAGTAATTATCACAAGAGAAAAGGATTAGTTAAGTAAGGATTTGCAAAAGAAGTTTTAGTTAAGTTAGGATGAGCAGAACAAGGATTAGGAAAAACAATACTTAAAAATGTTAAAAAACAGGGAATAGGAAAACAAATATTTGGAAAATAAGGATGAGAAAAGCAAAGGACACGACATCAAGGATTAGGGAAGCAAGGAATAGGATAACTCTTTAATTATATTTAAACAGTCGCCATTGTTTCGTGGTTAACGTCTTTTCGAAATCACGGCTTCTAAAATGCGAAAAAAAACACATTTAACTTAAATGCTTACAAATAAACAACTTCCTATTTTTTTGTTGTACCGGATATCCGGGTTACATCTGGCATTTTCTTAAAATCACATTGAAACACATAATTTTGTTTTGTTTTTTCCCCTCGTGAGATAAATTGCTTCTCTTGGCGCGATTTCTGTAACATCGTTAAGATATATTTGATTATGCGATTCCGAACAGTTTTCCAAATACATTTTGTAGCCGTCTCCTGAGAAAACATATTATGGGGGTAGGATAATAACACAATTTAGAATCAAATGCTCAGCGGGAGATTACAATTGAAACCTTGGAGAAACATGAAGGTCTTCAGTGAACTTGAAACTAGAAATATCGTGTTGCAGAACACTGGCTTTTCATGACCAGGGTACGCAGCTTAATTCCCGCTTACGGGGTTCAGCCGACCCAATTGTTCTGGTCTTTTCTGTTAAGATTCGACTTCATTGCACTCAGGGCAGATCTATAGGTTTCAGCCCCGATCAGTAAATGGCGAAGAGTGTAGATACTGTTGGTTCATGTAGTTCACTAGTTCCACACATTCCGTCGCCGTGCTCTAAGGTTGAACCTGCTTCTTAGTCTTAGTCTTTATCTTAGTCTTAGTCTTAGTCTTTATCTTAGTCTTAGTCTTAGTCCTTATCTTAGTCTTAGTCTGTATCTTAGTCTTAGTCTTAGTCTTAGTCTTAGTCTTTATCTTAGTCTGTATCTTAGTCTTATTCTTAGTCTTTATCTTAGTCTTTATCTTAGTCTTAGTCTTTATCTTAGTCTGTATCTTAGTCTTAGTCTTAGTCTTTATCTTAGTCTTAGTCCTTATCTTAGTCTTAGTCTGTATCTTAGTCTTAGTCTTAGTCTTAGTCTTAGTCTTTATATTAGTCTGTATCTTAGTTTTATTCTTAGTCTCTATCTTAGTCTTAGTCTTTATCTTAGTCTGTATCTTAGTCTTAGTCTTAGTCTTTATCTTAGTCTTAGTCTTAGTCTTAGTCTTAGTCTTAGTCTTCATCTTAGTCTTATTCTTAGTCTTTATCCTAGTCGTAGTCTTAGTATTTATCTTAGTCTTAGTCTTAGTATTAGTCTTTATCTTAGTGTTAGTCTTAGTCTTTATCTTAGTCTTAGTCTTAGTCTTAGTCTTTATCTTAGTCTTAGTCTTTATCTTAGTCTTAGTCTTTATCTTAGTCTTAGTCTTTATCTTAGTCTAAGTGTTTATCTTAGTCTTAGTCTTAGTCTTTATCTTAGTCTTAGTCTTTATCTTAGTCTAAGTCTTTATCTTAGTCTTAGTCTGTATCTTAGTCTTAGTCTTAGTCTTAGTCTTAACTTTAGTATTAGTCTTAGTCTTTATCTTAGTCTTAGTTTGTCTTAGTCCTACTCTTAGTCTTATTCTTAGTCGTAGTCGACCTGTACTTCTACCTGAGCGGGAGTCCCTATACATGTCACAGTTCTGACATGAGCTGGATAGAGCCGAGAGGAGGATTTCCAGGCTAGTGGCCTAGGTTCGAGCGACATATTACTTCTTTACGTTCAGACAAGTGCCGCTGAGGGTGGTTAACCGATCTTAATAAACTCAAACACCTGAAAAAAGTAGACCCGCAGCATGTTAGACGCCATATATGCTGTTCTTAATAAACCACATAACCATGGCCGGTTTTATGCCTTGTCACACAGTCAGTCGCCTCTTACGACATGCTCGCTGTGGAGAAGTGGTGCTATTCTTGTCATTTACAAAGATCCCGACGGACCACTCCACGTACCGCTAGACTTGCGAATGTTTTCAAAATCCTACAATATGTTGGTTCATTGACTGCAATGTCTTCATTAAAAAAGTGGTCTTTCATCAACTTCAAAATGTCGCCAAATGTCCCCACTACGGACGCTCGAAAAGCTAGCGTAAGAACAACAGCGGATCCACACACGCTTTCGGAAATTCGAGACCTCAATGTCCACTACCCACTCATACCACAGCCAGCCTCTGTGCATCGTCTAAAGCAAGGTTTGAGTGCTAGACACGATCGCAGGCCTAATTAAAGACGTCCCAGATAGCCACCACAGAGCCGACATCACTGACCCGATCTTCATTCTGATACTGGACAGCAAGGAAAGATAAAGCATATCTCTCAGCAACGACCATGCCTCTCAGTCTGGAAGAAGAGCCCCTATCACATATCACAGATCCATCAGTACGCTTTTATTATTTTATAGCGGCATTTGCATGTCTGAACAAATTCTGGCCAAGACAAACGGTTAGCCTTATGCAGCAAGATAAGATTAATGTGGACATTGTTTCCGTCAGTATTCCTCTACGCTTGTGAGACATGGACAATTACAGCTGTCCTGCAGCAGAGGATAATTGTTTTGGAGATGATATGTTTCCAAAGACGCCTAAACGTCTCATGCAAAGACAGAGTTACAAGTGAGGAAATGCAAGAAAGAATTAGAACTGCAATTGAGCCTTCTGAAAATTTCGTGGCAGCGGTCAAAATACAGAAACTCACTTGGCACGGATACATATCGAGATCAAACGGTCTTGTTAATACAATCCTGCACGGAATGGTGGATGGCCAACGACGAAAAGATGGTGCCAAAAAGAGGTGGGAGGACAACATAAAAGAATGGATTAATCTCCGACCAGATGAGGCACAGGCAGCGGCCGCTGATATAGAAGAGTGGCGGGGGGTTGTGTGGGTGTCTTCACATGTGCCTCAACAACCTCACTGGGTACGGGATGACTTGACTTGATACATATATCATTTATATCACAACATCGACCCAAATATAAAGGAGTTCTGTCTGTAAGTGGGTACCTGGCCTGCATACAGAGAGCGCAAGGTAGCGAGGAGAGGGAACTGGCCACCTCATATCTTAAAGTTGAGGCCTAGCACAATAAAGTATCAAACACGTCATCCCCAACGGCTATGTCTGTTATGGAAAATTGTTTTTAAAAAAATGTTTTGCGACCCCATAATTGGAAACGGCAGCTTTTGATAAACCTTACAGTAATTGTCGAGCGTATAGCTTAGTCGACAGTGAGCAGACTTACTAGACTGGGATTACAACGTTGCAGGATTCGAAATCATGGACGGACAAAAGAAATCCGGGACGTAGTTCGGGCCTGGTATGACCGCTCCGCCAGTCCACCCAGTTGTAAATTTGTCTGTGACGTGTGAGTTGGGGAAGGTAAACACAGCAACAAAGGGAACTGGCCACCCCACCTCACATAGGATGTGGCCTAGTACATGAAGAGTTATCTTCATCCCCCACAGCAGTTGTTGCCATGGGACAGATCAGTTCAAGTGTAATTTCCGCATGAAAGAGTGGCGGAACAGTTCAGCTCAAGTGTCATCTCCTTATCAATTGTAGGCTGATCAGTTCAGTTCAAGTGTCATCTCCTTATCAATTGTAGGCTGATCAGTTCAGTTCAAGTGTCATCTCCTTATCAAATGTAGGCTGATTAGTTCAAGTATCATCTTCTTATCAAATGTAGGCTGATCAGTTCAAGTATCATCTCCTTATCAAATGTAGGCTGATCAGCTCAAGTATCATCTCCTTATCAAATTTAGGCTGATCAGTACAAGTATCATCTCCTTATTAAAAGTAGGCTGACCAGTTCAGTTCAAGTATCATCTCTTTATCAAATGTAGGCTGATCAGTTGTTCAAGTATCATCTCTTTATCAAATGTAGGCTGATCAGTTCAGTTCAAGTATCATCTCCTTATCAAATGTAGGCTGATCAGTTGTTCAAGTATCATCTCCTTATCAAATGTAGGCTGATCAGTTCAGCTCAAGTATCATCTCCTTATAAAATGTAGGCTGAACAGTTCAGCTCAAGTATCATCTCCTTATCATATGTAGGCTGAACAGTTCAGCTCAAGTATCATCTCCTTATTAAATGTAGGCTGATCAGTTCAGATCAAGTATCATCTCCTTATCAAATACAGGCTGATCAGTTCAGTTCAAGCGCCCTCTCCGTATCAAAGGTCGACTGATAAGTTCAAGTCATCTACACATCACAGGGCAGCCGCAATGAATCTCCAGCTTCTGAAAGCACCGCCGATCTAGTTCTAGGGCTGACCAATATTGACAATAACATGGGTCTCATCTGAGAACACGGCTGAACCACTCCAGCGTAGACCATCTGTGATGGTAACAGAGGCCTCTTCTGTAGACAAGACCTATAACACTAAAACGTTCACTAGATCTGAGGGTAATAGGAGCTCTACTGATGCCACAGCCAAACCACTCCAATGATGTGATGGTGTGCAAAGCTTCTGGTCAGATGAAATCACTTCAATTGCCTTTATCTGAAAGAAAAGACTGCTCTGAATATATAGTCTCACATCTCTTGCTTTAACAATGCACTTTGACGGGCTTTCTCTTGTATCTGACTTTCTGTCTCACTTCCATCATTCCTCCAAGTATGATTCTTAGCAAAGTGTAATGTCTTTCTACGTGACCAAAATATTGCTACTGTCTGATTCTAATTTTGCTTTTTGTATTCTAACTTGACCAGGACTTCTGTATGTATCGAAAACGCTTTTTTTTAGGCAGAAGTCGTGGTCAGGCTTTTCAATTCTAGTCAAATACTCTCTGGAGACGGTGTGGCCTAGTGTTTAAGTGGCATGGCTCACAATCCGAAGGTGCTGGGTTCGATCCCCATCACAGCACCGGCCGTTACACCGGGGAAGCAAACCCTTATAAAATGCAGGAAGAAGTAAACCCTTACATAAAATGAATGCTGAAGTCGGATGCACTGGGCGACAGACTCAAAATAAAAACCACAGTGCAACGCACACCGCCTTGGGGATTAAAGAAATAAGGCGAACGCAAAAAAAAATTGCTTTCTTAGCGTTGGTCAATAAACTTTGACAGCAATGTCAATCTACTGACCTATTTTTGGCAAACCTGTCCCGGCTAATAAGAATTGAGTCTATGGGCGAGCATCTGATGGCTTAAAACCAAACGTATACTTCAGGGGATGAGACTCGCGAGACTGGAGGGTCAGCTCCTTTAACAAAATGAAAATTGAGCTGACAAAATCACATACCTTCTTGCCTGCAGATGAGATAATGGTGTATCAAAGGCTGTCGGAGGAAACAGAACACACTCCGTGTAGATGAGATTTACCGACCTAAAATGCAGCTCAACAAAGGAAAAAAAGAATTGACTCCAAATCACCCGCTGCTTTGTAAATAAACTGCAGTCAGCTAAGTTGGGGAATTTAACTAAAAAAAATGTTTGATGTAAACGGATAAACCTTGACAAAAGTCACAGATGTGTCGGTATAACTCTAAAATGCGCCACAAAGTAATTCACGCAAGGACAATACCAAACCACATACTTTTTTACTGCTTTTCATGAGACGTACCTTTCATTTTTACATGCACATTTCAAAAACCGAAATATGTGAACTATTGATTTTCAAATGCCAATGTCGATCTCATGTTGTTAAAAACATCTTTGTTCATTGTTATTCTCTTCTTGGATCGTGTATCGTTAGTCAGTTGAAGTCAGGTCATCCCCTAGCCGGAGAGGTTCTTGGAGCACAAATGATGAATTCACACAACCCCACCTCACTCTTTTCTGCCAGCGGCCGCTGCCTATGCCTCTTCTGGTCTTAGATTCACCAATTGTTTTATGTTGTCTCTTCTTTGGACGACTACTTCGTCTTCCGCATTGCACCTTTCCGTGCAGGATCGAATTTGCAAGACCGTTTGATCTCGATATGTGGCCGTACCAAGTGAGTTTTCACCGTTGGACGGTTGCCAAAAGGTCTTTGAAAGTGCTTAGTGCTTTTATAATTCTTTCTCGAATTTCCTCATCTTCGTGAGTGTGTCTAGCCGTTTGTCTTATCAGCCATACAAGCGTCGTTATTGTCTGTGCTAATCTGCTAACACTTCACATGTTGATCCTTTATCGTCGACAATCGTTAGTAGATGTCCAAGACAGAAGAAACTCATAAACTGGTCTAGTTTCATGTCTTTTCTTCTTATCTACAGAACTTGGAATCTCAACTTCTTTGCCAACTATTTTAGTTTCTGTTTTCTCAGTGTTGATGCCAAATACATAATCTACATTTACGTTGTTTATTTCTTGAATTTTCTACTTCTACTTCCTTCTTCCTCCTCTTCTTCTTCGTCTTCTCCTTCTTCTTCTTGTTCTTCTTCTTTTTTTTCTACAATCAGCTAATGATATGCTGCTTGCCCGATGAGGTTGGCAAAATAAAATGTGGCTTTTAGGTATTCGCCAGGCCCTCACAGCTTTTTGAGCATGGTCTCCGCCCGTGGTTAAATTGCCTTAATTCGGTCTGCATGTGGGGCAGCCATGCACGATATGTTCTGCTGTTTTCTTGTGTGCTCCACAATCGCTTGTGACAGCATTTCTAAGATTTTTTTAATAAATTCGTAAAAAGCGAGTACTATAATCATCCTCACGTGCCCTGGCAGTTGGTATTGGACTTCCCTCCACTTGTATCACGTGTTTCGTTTGAGAACTCTGTTGTTGATTGCCGTCCGTGCAATTCTATCATGATGTCCAACACCTTTTCTCTCCGTATTCCTCTGTCTCTTTCCTGTTACTTTTCCCGTTGCAACAACGTGCTCCAAGAAGCCTGTTCTCAGAACATGTCCCAAACAGGATGACTGCCTTGTTCTGATCCTTGCAATAAGTTGCCTTTGTGCTTGTACCTCTTCGAGTACTGTATCATTAGTCTTGTTTGTGCTTGTACCTCTTCGAGTACTGTATCATTAGTCTTGTTTGTGCTTGTACCTCTTCGAGTACTGTATCATTAGTCTTGTTTGTGCTTGTACCTCTTCGAGTACTGTATCATTAGTCTTGTTTGTGCTTGTACCTCTTCGAGTACTGTATCATTAGTCTTGTTTGTGCTTGTACCTCTTCGAGTACTGTATCATTAGTCTTGTTTGTGCTTGTACCTCTTCGAGTACTGTATCATTAGTCTTGTTTGTGCTTGTACCTCTTCGAGTACTGTATCATTAGTCTTGTTTGTGCTTGTACCTCTTCGAGTACTGTATAATTAGTCTTTGTGCTTGTACCTCTTCGAGTACTGTATCATTAGTCTTGTTTGTGCTTGTACCTCTTCGAGTACTGTATCATTAGTCTTGTTTGTGCTTGTACCTCTTCGAGTACTGTATCATTAGTCTTGTTTGTGCTTGTACCTCTTCGAGTACTGTATAATTAGTCTTTGTGCTTGTACCTCTTCGAGTACTGTATAATTAGTCTTTGTGCTTGTACCTCTTCGAGTACTGTATCATTAGTCTTGTTTGTGCTTGTACCTCTTCGAGTACTGTATAATTAGTCTTGTTTGTGCTTGTACCTCTTCGAGTACTGTATCATTAGTCTTGTTTGTGCTTGTACCTCTTCGAGTACTGTATAATTAGTCTTTGTGCTTGTACCTCTTCGAGTACTGTATAATTAGTCTTTGTGCTTGTACCTCTTCGAGTACTGTATAATTAGTCTTTGTGCTTGTACCTCTTCGAGTACTGTATAATTAGTCTTTGTGCTTGTACCTCTTCGAGTACTGTATAATTAGTCTTTGTGCTTGTACCTCTTCGAGTACTGTATAATTAGTCTTGTTTGCAGTCCATGAGATCTAAAGCATTCTTATGTTGTTTTTTATGTTGTTATTGAATTCTCACAATGAGTAAGATTACTCTTTTGTGCGTCATGAAAAGGAAGATACATGTGGGTTGTCGTAGCTTTCCTCGCATCCCGAGCGTACTGATGAAGGGGGACCGGGGTCTTCCAAGTGGTTTGGCTATGCTGGACTTCATGTGCGTGTCGCTCAGTACAACGGGGATCACATCGATCCCTCACGTTGCTAGCCAGGCTGCCATAAAAATAGCCCGTTTCTAGGATAGGCTACGAGGAAGCCAAGCTGAGGGTCTTGGCCAACAAGTATTCCTTGACTGACTAACATGTCTGATCAGTATATTTTGTCTGACAAGTGGGTAGCGCATTCTTCTATAAAACTACATATCCGTTACTTCCAAAGGTCTATACGCTTACTTTCTGATTCTCCATGATTTACTGCCAATGTACTGGTTCCACGTAGCAAACGATAACTCTTTCTCAGTTCCAGCGACAAGGATGTGTTGCACAATACTCTCACGCCACGATAATGAGAAGCTACGTGGTATCTAATAACGAGCAAAGAGCAATACTGCAAACATCATCTAAACACTCAAGAGCCTTATATGAGCTCAGGTTTACCAAGACGATGCTACGCTTCTGGACTAGAACGTAAAACATAACAATTGTTGCCGATTACAGTAAGAATTTTATCAAAATATTTGTCTTCATCCGGATATACCTTTAAGACGGTTCCGAGTACACGGTAGCTCGTTTCACTGAACATGAGCTAAGAGTTCTCTTCCCCAAAAATGCAGTGCGAATTTATAGTCTTGCCCATCAAAGCGCACATCAGAGATGTAGACATAATGTTTTTATCAAAGAGACAGATTGGAAGTCTAGCAGACAGACATCTCTCGTCCCAGACACATGAAACAGAAGACTTTTAAAAATTAGCGCAGTCAGCTTAACCATATTCCAAGGTCGAAGCTCGTCTGTTGAGTTAACTAATTCATCAGGAAAATACAAGCCTTATTTAATTCCAGCCTCATTTTCGAGTTAGGTCAATCAGGACAAAACTGTAAGGGAGCGTTACTTTACTAAGTCGAGTTGTACCTCCAATGAAATGAATAGAGCCTCTGCAACCGTCTAAGCAAGTTGGAAAAGAGAAATTAAGATGGGTGTGAATGGGGCTAGCAACTTCGTAATGTAAACCCTTACTATTTAAAATTGTCATTGCAAATACTTAGATACAAGTTTATTGTATGGTAGTCAGAGGAAGTGGTAGCCGTATGCTCTACTTGGAGCAAAACAGCAAAAATAAATAGAATACCTTCTATGGTCACAGTCCACTTAACTGTAAAGGAAGATAGGAAAACCATTGACGCAGGCAAAAGAAATGGTTTTAACATGCCGCAAACAGCTCAGTCCTGGCAGAGTTCAGGCCTCATCATGATATTATTGCTCAAATGTCTTTGGGTGTGTTTGTGGAGTTTTCCGACGTGTGCCGCAGAGGTTAGATTGGCTGAACGAATTGTGACATGATTATCTATGGTTTGGGTGGCTTTGCGCGAGCGAGTCAAATGGGACGTTATGAGTTCTTTTTATCTTTGATAAGCAGGGGAGTGGGTGGAGAAGGGCTAGTTGAGTGAGGTTAAATGTAAGCGAGGAAGCGGGAGTGGACTATGTGGGCCGAGTGATGGGAGGGTTGAAGCGGTTACTGATGGGAAGAGGTAGACTAATTTAGAGGAAAGAAATTGGGGGAGGGGAGGGGTGGGGGGAAGGTGTGATTGACATTGAAAGCGAAAAAGATGGGAGAGTTGAGGATAGAAGAGATGGGCGAGACAATGGGGGGATTGAGGTAGGGAAGAGATTTTTTTTGTTTTTGCGTTCGCCTTATTTTTCTAATTCTCAAGGCGTTTTTTTATTTTGCGCCTTTTGTCCCAGTGCATCCTACTTCAGCACACACTTTATACCTTCTGGTTGTGCGCCGTGTGACTTAACCACTAGTCTACGCCGTCCCCATTGCGGAAAAGATGAACGGGTTGGCGGGCTGGAGAAATAGAAATAGGAATGGACTGGTTAATAGGAAAATGTAGATGAGTTTTGGACCCGTGGGGGAAAAAAGGGGGGGGGGGGGGTTAATGGAAAATAAGATGAAAATAAGGGCCAGATTGGAACTGGAAATATAGGAAGGTTGATGGGCACCTACATGACGGTTGAGGGGGAAATCTTAGATGTATAGATTGGGATGTTAAGAGGGAAACAGATGGTCGGGTGAAAGGGCAGGGAGAAGATACAATGTAAATGATAGAGAGGGTTGAGGTACAGAAGTGATTTTTTTAAATTGACCACTTGATAATTATTATGGCGAAGACCGTGTACTACATGCTAGTTATGGAAATGTTCCTCTTGTAATCAACTGGAATATGCAAAATGTCTCACGTCACTTCCCGTTATCATATTGTGTGTTGGTTCCAAAGATTTCTTCCAAACCGAGGGAATTCCAGATATTTGAATTTTGAATATTTGGAATGCTGGTGTTCATGCAGGTAGGTGTTTGTATACTGCCAGGTAGCCAACGGCTCTCTGTAATTGATTTTTGTTTCGCTTTTACTTCCTGCGTCTCATTAGGTTTTAGGGAAGGTAAACACTACATTATTTTCAACAGAATTGTTGCCATGGCAACGGTGAATAGTCTGTTCTTTTCGATTTTTAACTGACAATGTTTCTTTTAACGCACAGCGCGTTCGCAGTACCTCTGAGTTTATTATGCGTCTCTGATATGACTTACCGCTAGATCTCAACTTCTTTGAAACCAAGAGTGGCTTGACACTTGTGGGTTTCGAACACAGTTCGTTGCGTGCGTTCGTTCGTTCGTTTCTTTAGTGACGAGGAACGTACATCTCAGCTACAGCTATTTACTACTCTGTTCAATTACTATTTTGAATTTCCAACGTGTCTGTATAATTGTGTTCGTGTTTTCTATGTTGTTTCTGTTTTGTTTTACACCTAATATATCTTTAGCTTTTTGAAATATTTGTCAACGTATTACTAAACTAAAGTGAACTTAACGTCTTCATACTGGTTTAGAACACTATGCAGGGTCTGTATGCAACCAATTGCATTTACATTTGCTTGCTCTAAAATATATGCGCATCCAATCTATTCGTAAATGCACTAATTGTCCCTGACTCCACTACTTCCTATGGCAATGCATTCCAAGCATTCATCATGCTCTGACTAAAGAAATGTTTCCTAATATCTAATCTAGACCTGTCGTTAGTGAATATGTAACTTTGCCCTCTTGTTTCTGTAGGTGGTTGAATTTTAAAAAAGAATTGTTATAGTCGAATTTATCCGTTCCTTTGATTATCGTAAAAACCTGTATTAAGTCACCACGAATTCTTCTCTTTTCTAGACACTGTTGGTTGGTTTACCCGAGTCTTTCCTCATAACTATAATTTTGGAATCCCACTATCAGTTTTGTCTCTCTTTTTCGTATACTTTACAGCCTGTTTAAATCTCTTCTACGATAAGGACTCCACACGTGTGCACATTACTCCATTCTAAGTCTAACTAATGCCTCATACAGTTTGACCATCACATCCTTGCTCCTATGTTTAATTTAATGAGGAAATGGCACTACTCATTTTGAAAACTGCATTTCGCTCTTCTTGAACGCCTCTATCACATGAAACAGAAAGTTAGACGGGAATACTACGTAGTCGAAGCAAATTAATTGAATCCAGCGATAGAGTTGCTAGCGTCTAATTGACCTTTTAATGCAGTTCATTTTGGGCTTCGTTCATTCTCAATCTCCCACTACCAAACACTGAAAGGGCTTAAGTAGCAGAATGTAGTCCAGAGAACGGAATGCGTGTCGTAGTTTACAGCTTGACTGCGATATTTGCACCTTTCGGTCCAACACATCTTTCTTCGAACGCTGTCAGACGTCAACTTGAATTTGTTCGAAGAAAGCAGCCTTCATCCTGAGGCTGTCGACACTGCCATAGAGCTTGTCTAGTGTTGCCACTGGTGATGGCCACATGTGCTTTCTCTGGTCCTCGTATGTCGGGCAATTTTGCAGCACATGTTCAGCGGTCATTTTCCCTGTGCCACAGGTTCATTCGTCAGAGCCACCTATCTTCAATTTATTGAATAGATGGTGCCTCTGTCTGTTGTGGCCTGTGCGGAGTCTGAAGACCACGACCTGCTCTCTTCTGTTCAGCTGGTAGTAGGCATCATTTTTTGTATAGCCAGTATGTTCTGTTTCCATTTGGCCATGTATCTGGACCAAATAAAACTTTTGGACTCTTCGTACGTCACACTAGAATCTGGTTGTGGTAGTCTTGCACCTTCTTTTGCCAGTCTGTCTGCCTCCTCGTTGCCGTGGATGTTACAGTGGGATGGAACCCACTGTACCACTACTCTTTGTTGGTGCGGATTGCTGGCATAGTTGAGAGAGTACTGCTCTTAAATCATTAAGTTCAGTATTTTTCTGGCTTTTCAGTGCTGTAACCACGGCCAGGGCATCTGTGAACAGGACTATCTGGCTTTCATTGCTTTCGCCTTTGAGCATTGCTTCTACTGCAGCCTTCAGTGCCTCTGCCTCCGCTCTGAAATTGCTTGAGAATTTTCCAGTTGCGACTGACAGTGTTATTTTTCTACCATTTGGTAGGCTCAGGAATACACCTCCCCTTACATTCTGTGTTGTGTTTGTTACAGAACCGTCGGTGTATGCATGGGTCCAGTCCATGCTTGGGGGGTAGTTTTCCGCTATGTAAATCAGGGTTATGTCTCTTCTTTCTTTTTCAGTCTGGCTGTTCTTGTTTCCAATACCTAGTATATTTTCTACCACCTCCGGAATGATATGCTGCTTCCATGTGGGCTTGCGTACAGTAGGGATGGGCTTTGGTGTTGTTATTGTGTTCATAGGGTCTTCGCTCATCTTTGCTTTGGCTATTTCTGCAAATTTCTCCGCTTTAGTTTCCCCTTTCCAAATCTATTTAGTCTCTGTTGCATTGGATGGTCTGTCAGTCGTCTTAGTTTCTCTGCTTGCTGCTGGGCTCTGCAGTCTCTTCTGTCGTCCATGGATTGCAGATTTGTAATCTTTTCAAGTTCTACAATTGGCGTTGACTTCATGCCTCCTGTTATAACTCTCATGGCTTGGTTTTGAAGTTTGCTAATTTTATAAAAGTTCGCCTTTTCTGCTGTTGCCCATGCCGCAATGCCATACTCGAGAACTGGTCTCACTCTTCCAGTGTACAGTTTCTTAAGTATTCTTTCGTCTGCTCCCCAGCTTGTGCCGCAAGTTTCCTCATGACTGCCTTTCTTTGTCTGGCTCTCATTCGGTTTCTCTCGATCTGACTTTTCCATGTTATGCGCCGATCAAATGTGACGCTCAAGTACTTTGGTTTGTCGTTCGGCCACAGATATTTGCCGTTAAGACTTTAAGACTTTGGTGTTCTGGGGTTTATTTGAAAGCGAGAATATCGTACATGTTGTTTTCCCTAATTTATTTTGACCAGCCATGATTTCGCCCACTTGTCCAACGATGTTAGGGCCTGGTGCATCCGATTGTTTGCTACGGTGAGATTTTTTTCGGAGGTCCATATAGCCAGATCGTCTGCAAACATGGAACTGTGGACTCTTCTTGGTATATTCTCTATGATGTTGTTTATATACACCAGAAAAAGTGTGGGTGACAGAACTCCCTCTTGGGGTACTCTTTGCTCCAGTGCCACCTTTTTTGATCATCTGCCCTTGTACTTGGACTCTGGCTGTTCTGTTTTCGAGGTAGTGGCTGATCTATCTGTACATTTTCCTACATACTTCACTTCTTTGTAGCTTGATTTTAAGTCCCTCTGTCCACACCTGTTCAAATGCCTTCTCTAAATCCACCCAAACCGCTACTGTATGCTTTTTCTCCTGGTAAGCATCCTCTATTTCCTGGGCTATGAGAGTGATCTGGTCCTCAGTGGATCTGTGCTGTCTAAAACCTGCTTGCTGTGGAATTAATATGTGCTTTGGTTCCAGATGCCACATCAGTCTGATGTTTATCATACGCTCCATCAGTTTTCCTACACAGCTCAGTAGACTGATAGTCCTGTATCCATTTGGATCTGTTCTACATTTTTCTATCTTTGGTACTGGTATAAGTACAGCATCGGTCCATGCCTGCGGTACAATTCCCCTTTTCCAGCTTTGGTTCAGGATTGCCAGTAGCTTTCGCTTTGCTGTTTGGCCAAACCCCATCAGCATTTCATTTGTTTTCCAATCTTTTCCGGGCGATTTATTTTTCTTTAAAGTTCTCATGGCCTCATTCATTTCATTCATTGTTAGTTTTGCCATCATGTGCTCCTCTGGTGCCATCTTGATGTTGTCGTGCCTCTTTTGTTCTTCACTTATATCTGTATGCCTGTCTGTAGGGACATCGATGTGGTTTGCTCTGGCATAATGGTCTATAAAGGCGTTTGCTGCTTTTTTTTTCCGGTAAGCATGTTGTCGCCCTGTTTGATGGTAATTTGTTTATTTGATGGTGTTTCGTCGTCATGGCTCTGACTAAATTCCATAATTTGTTCCCTTCTTTATCTAGATTGAGGCTTTCTGTTTTTGTTTCCAACTGTCTCTTGTTATTTGGTTCAGTGTTTTTTTTGTATTTTGCAGTGATGGCCTTGAGGGCGATATTTGCTTCCATAGATTGCTATCTCTCTCTGTCATGTTCCTAGCATTTGAGACTTCATCCTCAGCTTTCTGCAGTTCTTGATTTCAATATGGCTTTTAGTTTTTCCTTGCCCCTCTTGGGATGGTCTCGGTGGCTGCTTGCAGTATTGCTTTGCTTAGACTTTCCACCATAGGTTTCATATTGCTATTTCGTGTGTTGATAGTTTCACACAGTCCATCTGTCAGCATTGAAAATCTGTCCCAGTCGGTTCGTCTGTAGTTCCAACGTTGCAGCGGTTTTATTCCGTCAATCAATCGAGTCCATCGTTCATATTGGTCGTCTACAGATCTTCCAACACTTCCGTGTCTTTCGGCTTCTCTTTTCTTTCTTCACTCCAAGTGTAACCATTTAATCGCAGTTATCTCTCTTATTCTATCATCCGTTGTTCTTTCATGTCTACCTTTCTTTCTCTTTCCTTGGGGACGCCATGCTTGGCTACTCTAGACGGTGCCTTCCAAAGCGTATATTTTGACCAGCAGCCATTTTCTTATTTTAATTTGTAGTTCCATTGATTTGTCGGACTTATTCCTCACAGGCTATCGTTCTTTCCCATATCCTGTCAATCTGTCACCCTTATCCTTCGTATGTTAATGTTAGTGAGGGAGAAGTCGCTTTCCATGTTTCGGCCTGATACAACAGTACCGATTTGACCCTGGCGATGAATATTCTATGGTATGAATATAGATTTCAATATGTTGTTTAATATCAGGGATGCTTTCTCGCATTTCTAATTCTGGTCCCTATATCTATACATATAACTCTTCACATATCAAATGTGCTGAGAAGCATACTAACGTCTGGTCAGGCAAGGTACACTGGCCAAGACCCTCACCTCGACCTCCCCGCAGTCCTTCCTGGAATCGGGCTATTTTAGTAGCAGCCTGGCTAAGAAGGCGAGGGATAGGTGTGATCCCTGTAGTAGTGACCGACAAAATGATGAAGTCAAGCATAGCAGTACCGCGTGAAGGACCCCGGTGTACCTTCATCAGCACGCTCAGGATGTGAGAAAAGCTACGATAACCCGCCACTGATCTTTTTCTTAGGGCGCGCAAAAAAAGTAATCCTACTCATTGTGGGCATTCAACAACAACAATAACAACAACAGCAACAACAATCAGATAACCTTCTATCCACTCTTTTTTGAAATGCTTCCTGTATCCCATATAGTTCTACAACATCTATAAAAGATATTGGCGGATGCGTCAATGTCTGATTTAATATCTTCAACTCACGAGGTAAAATAGAAAGAGAACTGATATGCCAGTTGAACACTTTTAGACAACGCGATCACTCTCCGCCGGATGTCAGCTCACCCTAGCATGATTTTATAAATCTAAAGGGGCAGACATACTGGCTAGGAAAGGCAGACAAGGAGTACAATTCACTCACCAAATATCACCGCAAGAAGTTGCTGAGAAAAGAGAATAAACGACAAACACCCATAAGACTCCATTAATAGGCAGAAAAGGAAACATTATACCACTATTTACCGCCTTAGAAGAGGTCATTGAATGATAAATACAAGCATGCATACAATGAAAGCAGCACAGACTACGCAATGTGACAGGCTGCCACAGACACCAGAACACATCTTGTAAACATGTCCACCGCATCAAAGCTCTCGTGCGAAGACCTGGTCCGAAGAAATAACCATGGGAGACGAACTGTAGGGAATCATTGAAGATCTGCAACGGATATGTCACTTCATGGAAGCGTACCCTGGTGACATAAATCGTGCATACTAAACCGAATGCCAAGAAGAAAAAGAAATCTGAAGATGGCATACCATAAAGCCCTTTTTTGTATGCAGCTTTCCAATTCTTTAGAATGCGAATTGCTTCCTTAATCTCTTCTTGACTCGGCCTGCCACAGTTAGTTGTTGAAGTTTTCTTCAGTAGATGATGTTGTTGTTGTTGTGAATGTCCACGATAAGTATGTTTACTTGTCCTGAAAAGGACGTTTAGAAGTGGTTTGCAGTTGCTTTCTTCACATCCCACGCGTGCTGATGACGGTGGAACGGACCTTCCAGGCGATTGTGCTATGCTTGGCTTCATCAGCATGATGCACACAACTACGGGGATCACGTCGATCCCTCATGAAATTCGAAGTGGGGTTCTTGGTTAGTATATTTTGCATGACCCTAACTAACATTTCTAATCAGTATGTTGTGCCTGACCAGGCATTAGTCTTACGCCTTTCTTCAGCAGATAAAATGTCAGATCAGCTGACTGACCATTGACTATTTAGAAACTTTTTCAAAATATTCAAACTTCTTCTATTTGCTATTTTATCTACTTCTGCAGCAAGCCTATGGTGTCGCTGTTGTTGTTATAGATCTATCAGTCGCCAGACGCTGGCCCTTCCGTTCGATGCCATGAGATGCAGATGCCAGGTATATGCAGACTTTCAAAGTAGTTTCTCTTGGCCACCTATTTCCCTCTGTGTATCCTTTTCGTGCTTCAATTTGTGGTGTTTTTAGTTTAGGTGTTTCTAGTTTAGGTGTTTCTAGTTTTTGTGGTTCTATTTTTGGTGTTTCTAGTTTTGCTGTTTCAATTTTGCTGTTTCTATTCTTGGTGTTTCTAGTTTTAGGCATTTCTAGTTTTGCTGTTTCTAGATTTGGTGTTTCGATTTAAGCTGTTTCTAGTTTTACTGTTTTTAATTTTGGTGTTTCTAGTTTTGACGTTCCTAGTCTTGGTGTTTATAGTTTTGGTATTTCTAGTTTTAGTGTCAGCGCCACTTTCTGGTCTCGTCTGTCTTAAATCTTACTAAGCGTTTTTGCGGCTATTCCTTATTTGTTGCCGTTCCGTTATAGTCAAAACATTTTCAAATTCATTTTCCAGAAGTTTTGTAGCGGTTCTCACTTTTCATCAATGGCTGCCCCTAGATATGAATTTGTTCCAGTGATTGAAATTGTTTATAAATTCATTTGAGAAGCAAACACATCATGGCCACTTTAGTTCAAGTGTTATCTCCCCATTGAAGGTATGCTCCAATGGATCCCCAGCGTCGTCTTTCGCTAGCTTAAATGCTAAAACTGTGAAGCTAACTTTGTGCATCTTATGAAGTTATACTCCCAGGTAGAGTGTTTACCTTTCTCACATTTGAGATTCTCCATTTCTTATTGCATTGTTTCTATCGCAAACGGCGTAGGGGTCAATCAAGCCTCAGGTTTGCTAAATTAAGACGGCTGGTGGGATGCTGATCGCATCTCGCCCCTCAAGGTGCCATTGGTCAAGAAAGATAGACATAACACAATATTACCTATACTGGCATCTTAATGGGATCTATAATTTACTAATAGTTTAACAATTTTTTTCTGTTTTATTATTAAAATTTCGAACGTATCGAATTTTCCATAATGAACAGGGGCCGAAACGCCTACATTCAAACAGGATGTGTTATTTTGCTTGTAAACAAACGTTAACCATACATATTATTCAATGTCCATTTTATAATTAGTTCGTTTCTGGGTTCGCTTGTTATTTAATCCTGCCATTAACTTCCGGCCAAACACGTTTCCGCTGATCTAAAATACAAAACAATTAAAAAAACCAACAAAACAAGACACGATGCTGCATGTCTATTTTGTGAGTAAAAAAATATTCTTTATCCAACTATTCAAACCGGTTAAATATGGACTACTTCTTGGTTTTAAAAAATAGTGCCTCGCTGCTTCCGTTTATATTTATTTTTTCAACTTTAATTACAATAAATTATATCCTTTTAAAAATTGTCTCCCATTTGATGAAGGCATGAATAACTGTAGCAATAACGCTTATCTTATTATTATTGCATGACAGTTACGCCTTTTCCTATTCCAGAAAAGAACTGTTTATTTACTATTTGATGTGTCATATTATTCCTAGTGTGTTTTTTCAAATATGTAAAGCTGCTCCAAAATATACAGCTCGATATACACTAGCATGAGTAATAGAGACTTCTACATTAGATGAATGAAATTTTGGTCGTCTTTTGCGACCAGGGTCTAAGTGGAACAATGTTTATATTCCTATCATACACAAATGCCACAAATAACCCATTTCGGAAATGTTTGTCAACATCGTAATTTTATTTTCTTTTTCTTCTTCCTCTTCTTATTCTTCCTCTTATCTTCTTCATTCTTCTTCTTCTTCTTTTTCTTCTTCTTTTCTTTGTTATCTTCCTCTTCTTCATCTTTTTCCTCCTCCTTTTACATCTTCAACCTCTTCTTCTTCTACTTGTTCTTCTTGTTCATCTTCATCATCATTCGGAATCACTAACAATGGTTTTCATTAAAAAATTGCCATTCCCACACACAACACTTTTTTAGCACGCTGTTACATATTCTTCTACCCAGATACCAGACGCTTATATGAAAAACATGGCCATATATATATATATACGAATTACAGTTGGGGAAAAGGTCTCGGGGCCGGTCATTGCTTCGGTACAAGGATCTATGCAAGCGGGATATGAATGATGTAGGTATCGATTTGGAATCATGGGAACAGGACGCCATGGTCCGTGTTACATGGAGGGGCAGGATTAAGCATGGAATACAGAGAAAGGAGATACTGATTGCTGATAGGCTAAATACTCACAGTTTAAGAAGACACGCCACACCATGCGATGCCGCAAACGGTCCTGATTTTCCTTGCACACACTGGGGAAGACGCATCTCTGCCCGGATTGGTCTTACGAGTCACACTCGTTACCGTTATGGATTGTAGTTACATTCTTGTTGTTGTAAAGCACAATTGCTATCGTCTGACAAGATGGAAAGAGCAAATAATATAAACTAAGAATGATCATTAACTTCGACAACCCATTATTAGTGCACTTACTGTGTGCACAAATTTCAGAACATAATTTCCAATAGACATTGATACACTTTTCTATTTTTTTCATTTTTGCGTTCGCCTTATTTACTATTCCCCAAGGCGGTTGCGATGCACTATATTTTTAAATTGCGCCTGTCAGCCCAGTGCATCCGACTTCGGCATCCATTTTATGTACGGCTCTGCTTTCTCCTGTATTTTTTCTAAGGGTTTGCTTCCCCTGGGTAACTGTCGGTCATGTGATGGGGAGCGAACCCAGCAACTTCGGATTGTGAGCCGTGTCACTTAATCACTAGCCCACACCGTCACCTTGATATATTTATCAAATGGTTTTATCATTATACCAAAACCTGCAGCATAGTCGTCTTTGGTCTACTCTCTCGGCCACATTTGCGCCTTACGTTCTTTTTCCTCTTCTCCATCGATCGTTCTCAAACGTCTACTATCAAACGACTCTGGAAGTAACATGATGTTGTCCGGAGAACAGAATGCTTTGTGTCGTAGTTTACAGCTTGACTGCGATATTTGCACCTTTCCGTCAGACACATCTGACTTCAGAAGACATTTTTGGGTACCGGGTTAGTCTACCCTCTTCAAACCCCTTCTCCATAGCCGGTCTGCTCTGATGGATTCTGTAATCAAGGACCACCGCGTGGATGTGTACAAGGGTCTTGGCAGCTTTGGTTCGCTGGCCCTGACGCTAGCAGTCAGCTTTCGGTTGCTTACCGCTACAAGCTCATGCACTGCTCGGCACCTTGATCCCGCTTTCTCTCAACCTTTTCGTGAATCGGATAACGTCCCCTGCCAAGATGTGATCATGCATTATGGTGTTTGATAAACCATGCGAACACACTATTGCCCCTTCACTGTCTATCGTTAATCGCTTGTCAGTTCGGTTCCATCTACCTTATACGCCGCACGAATGCTTCTGCTGCAACTTAACTTGACAAACAGATGGGGCTTCATTAGCAATCCTTGAACGTTCTTTAGAAAATATATCGACCCAGTTTTTCAAGCTTTGCGCGACAAACAATTCTCGTTATAAATAGGAAAAGTTCCTTTTTGAAAATTATTTGCAGAAGTTCATTCTGCACTTCTCCCCACCCCACACCAAATTTTTAAAAACGAACAGCACCAGGCTGTTCTTTGAATGTACATTCTGTGAACGTGACGCCATTGTCTCCCCAGCTGCGCAGTGCACGTATCATCTAACCCCAGCTATTGACAGTAATCACAAAGCTAAATATTGCTGTCCCATTAACATTGTCAAAAACTAGACAACTACATTTTTCAGTTTGTGATCTACCTAGTGAATTTATGTGTGCATGAGTGTGGATAGGCCACACATTAGTGAAATCAGTGGATAACATTACCATACAAGCTCTATTCTAAAAACCACAGGACAAGAGAAGTAGAGGAGGACCGAGACACTCGTGGAAGAGGGAACTGGAAGCAAATTTAAGGCAGCAAAAAAAACGTTGACAGAATTGGCTCATACTGACTTCTTCACAAATGATTAGTTTTCTTTAGTGGCTGGTTACAGTGTATCTTCCTGGAATGTACTAAAGAAGGTGAAGCTAAGTCACCATCGCTGTAGTGCAAGAAATACGTTTTAGCAGACTCCACATTACAGGGATCGTCTTATTTATCCAAGCCTTGTTGGCCAGACTGCTGTAACACAACTTGTTTGCAGGAAGACTGGACGGATGTGTGGTAGTCATGATCATAAAGCTTCTCTTGGCTAGAAACTTAAGCCTTCGGTAACAAGGCTTTTTTAAAACAAAATCGCCTTATTTCTCTACGTGGAGCCCCGTAGCGCAGTGGTTAGCGTTCTGGCTTCGCATCTGAGTGGTCCTGGGTTCATTCCCCAGTTGAGGCGGTAATGTGTTTTTTCAGACCGCAATGGCTCCTGGGTCAACCCAGCCTTAAATGGGTACCGGTTCAGTCCGGGAAGTAAAAGCGGCGACGGAGAAGAGATGGCTACCGCCCTCATATAGCCGAGCCTTTGAAGTGTGAGATCGCTAACACCTCACACCCCTACGGCAGTAATGCTATGGGATACTTTACTTTACTTTACTTATTTCTCTAATCCACAAGACGGTATGCGTTGCACTGTGGTGTTTTTGCAGTTTTTGCAATTTTTGCACTGTCGGCCCAGTGCATATCTGAATTCAGCATGCATTTCTATGCATATATATATAAATAATATACGAGGCGTGTTCAAATTAAACCGGAAATAACTGCACCAATTGAACATACGTACGATGCTCATGATGGTGTCACGTCTGATATAAACATCACATACCAACCGTCAAGTTTTCAAAATGTCAATATCCTCGGACTCATAGTTTATTCAGCAGAACGTTGAAAAAAACATGACGGGTGTGATTCGAAATCCGTCCAAAGTTGATCAGCAAGCGGTGATTCGGTTTCTAACAGCTGAAGGATGTCGACCAGTTGACATTCATCACAGAATGCAGGCAGTGTCTGGTGACAAAAGTGTGTCGAAGACAACAGGTAAAAAAATGGATAACGATGTTTAAAGAAGGACGTGAGTTAACGAAAGATCTACCGAGACCAACTTATGCGCATATTGTTGCATCAGAAGATGCCGTCGCCAAAATTGATGCAGCAATTCCGGTGGACGTTCGCCGGAGCTTACATTCGTCACACTTTTGTTACCATACACCGTCTGCATTCTGCGATGAATTTCATCTGATCGACATCCTTCAGCTGAGACTATCCAGTAAAAATGTCCCCTAATCTCTGAATAGCGAGATCGGGAAAACAGTGTTCAGTGGCGCGCACTTTAAAAATCCTTTGGCAGTTGTAAATCGAAAAAAAATGAGGCTCAACATCCGCTGCCGAGCAAAATTCAAGTTAAGAAAGCACTCAAATTATTCTAGGACTTCTCACCACACAGAGAATCGCAGAAGAGGGGACGGCGTGGAGATAACATTAGGTCTTGGTTATGGGGTTAGCGGAGCTGCATATAGGGCGCGTGACAGGCTGAAGGCCTACCTTGCTCTAATTTATTCTTCCACCACAAACAGCTCCACAAATAGGTCATCGTATATTCCAGTTGCTTCAGATAATGGAAAGATAAAGCAAAGTTTCGCTTGTCTCACAACGACGTCTTATTACACAAGTGGATTAAAGACAGACAGACAGACGGATGTGCAAATGGACTGACGGATGGACAGACGGACGAGTAAGGCGGGCTAGAGGACAGACAGGCAGACAGACGGATGGGCACATGGACTGACGGCTGGACAGACGGACGGGTAAGGCGGGCTAGAGGACAAACGGGCAGACAAGCAGGCAGGCATACATGCAGATAGATAGACAGACAAAGAGATATAGAGAAAAAGGCAGGCAGGCAGGCAGGTAGGTAGACAGGCAGGCATGCAGACAGACAGACAGTCCTGGCGGGACTGAGATCGCTTTACGAACACTGGTTGAAATTGAATCGCGGCGGCGAGACAACTTCCCCAGACAGACAGACAGACAGACAGACAGACGGACAGACGGACAGACGGACAGACGGACGGACGGACGGACGGACGGACGGACGGACGGACGGACGGACGGACGGACGGACGGACGGACGGACGGACGGATGGATGGATGGATGGATGGATAGATAGATAGATAGATAGATAGATAGATAGATAGATAGATAGATAGATAGATAGATAGATAGATAGATAGATAGATAGATAAATAGATAGATAGATAGATAGAAACTTTCACTGAGGCAAGGATGAGTGATGCCAGGTAGCCAAAAACTGCTTGAGTCTGTGTCTGTCCCACGCCCTGGAGTACCATGACAGTCCAAGTGCGTGGTGCGGATCGTTTCTTCATCTTGTTGATGGGTAGTTGAAGTTGTTTGGTCCTCAGTATGGCACCCTCCTCGCCCATCTATTGTCAGCCATGCGGATCACATGAATGGCATATCTGTACGTTAGTAGATGACATCCCTGAAAACTATTTGGTAGCTGATGTCGGTATTTTGCATATGTTCTCCTAAGGAGGTATTAAGGAATTTTCGCTTCATTGCTTTTTCGGTAATTCTGAGCTTTTTTGAATCTGATTTACAGAAACTTCAAACTTCACAATTATTTACCATTGATTTGAATTTTTTTGTGAATTTTTTTTTTTTTTTCGTTCGCCTTACTTCTCTAATCCAAAGGCGGTGTACGTTGTTGCACTGTGGTTTTTATTTTGCGCCTGTCGGCCCTGTGCAACCGACTTCAGCATGCATTTTATGTAAGGACCTGCTTCCTCGTGTAATTTCTAAGGGTTAGCTTCCCCGGGGTAACGGCCGGTGCTGGTTGTGAGCCATGTCACTTAACCACTTGCCCACGACGTCCCCGCTAATTGATGAGATAACCGTGCTATTGAATGTATGAGTCCTGGTCTTGACATCCGCCATCTGCTGGAGTATTGGTTAAAGGCGGTTGAAGCTGATATACATATAAGTAAGTAGCATTTCATTTGCAGAACGTCGATTCTTACAACCGCCAACCTATTTGGCCGTTGTAAGTTGCTAGGCAAGTGTGCAGTACGGTAGGTTGCCATTACTTTCTGTATCTGGAGGAGTGAAAAAATATATGTCTGCAAAACTGGACACGCGTATCGTGAATCGGACTCTTCATCATTAGGTCATTGCAGCCTCCAATTATATATATGGGATTCGGTCGCAAAGTGGTTAAACCGTCGATCTCGTGATCAGGTGGTGTGGGTTCAACTTTGGACTCCGCCGTCTTTTTCACGGGTGCTTGATTCGGAGTCCCCTGCATCTTGTAGTCACCCCCTAGTCGGCTTGTCCTTGACTTGCCACTGGGGTCGGGCGGCACGAGACGAGAGAGTGATGATAACAAGTAGCGCAGTTAATCCTTACAACAATAGCGCTAGAAAAATTAATTATCCCATCATCGTCTACGATGGACGGCGGCCTTTGACTTTACCTTATATATATATATGCGTGTGTGTGTGTATGGGTGTGTGTGCATTTGTCGTTGCTTATTATATAAAGGGAGATGGTGTGTGTGTGTGCGTGCGTGAGTGCGTGCGTGCGTGCGTACGTGCGTGTGTGTGTGCGTGTGTGTGTATATATATATATATATTTATATATATATATATATATATATATATATATATATATATATATATATATATATATATATATATATATGTATTCATTAATATCGAAAATGCCATGAGCTGGCACTGGGTGCATGGAACCAACTGATCAGCAGAATAAAACTAGGTCAAGTCGGTACATTTTATCAGCGCTGATATACCACATAGGGCAGAGCCAGCAGATTCTCAACCAGTCTCACGTTTGTTAAGTTATGTCGGGGAATGGAATAGATTGCACTAAAACCACCTGCTAAAAATAAATGTGTTTTCCTATACTCCAAACTGGCCTGAGTACAGTTTGAACGAAGAGGATGAGATATGATTGTCTTATCATGACTTATCTCTCAGTCCGTGATTATGGAACTTTAGGTAACGCAAGTACGTGAGACGACTATATGTTGAAAGACAGAGGAAACCAGTGAATGACAGTTGACTCGCACACCTGTTCTGTCCTTAGTAGTTTGAAAAGCTCTCACTAGCTTATAGGAATACGGAACTATACCGATTGGTATCGTTTCTTTTGATAACCTGTGCTAAGCTGACAAACACGAACTGATAACAGGGCCAGAAAGATCATTGGTACTTGACAATATAGAGAACTAATGGCATTTACAAATGCAGATTTGACGTCAACGTTAGAAACAACGTGGCGTTATCGACTTTGTTGATGATTTGGCTCTGCTGTCCCTTACCCACAGCCAGATGCAAAATATGATATGTAAACTCGAAGAGAGGTCACTACAATTATGGCTAAAAATACACAGAGACAAAATACAGGTTTTGAAAATAAATGAAATTAACAATGACATAATTGATGGCTGCGGGTCTACTTTGCTCTAGTGTTTGAGTCTATTAAGATGGACTCGCACATCAGTTAACCACCCTACGTAAGCACTTCTCCCATCGCAGAGGATTATTAAGCTGCTCGAGCCTAGCATGCTAAGCCGGAAATATCTTCCCGCCTGCATCCAGCTCATACCAGAGCTGTGGCCTGCACAGGGGTATCAGCCCCTGTAGATATACAGGTCGACTAAGAATAATTGGGTTTGAAGTCACCCACCTTCCCAATGGGGAGGTTCACACACCTTGGGAGCAGTATAAACATATTAGGAGGTACGCAAAACGATGTTCAGTTACGAATACAGAAGGTGAGAAAAGTTTTCATTGCATTGAGGAATTTAAAAAAGTCAAAAGAAGTTAAAACCACCCCCAAAATAGAAATCTTCAAGTCCAATGTAAAATCCGTTCTGTTATATGATTCTCGAACATAGAGGACAACACAGGTACTTATGAAAAAGGTCCAGACTTTAGTAAATGGTTACCTGCATAAGATACCAGGGAGGAAATGGTACGATAAGATCACAAACTTGGAACTGATGGGAAAACTGGGACAAATACCAGCGGAGCATAACACATCGAGCAGGCAATGGCAATGGATAGGCCATATATTACGGAAAGCAGTGGATAACTTTACCATACAAGCTCTATTCTGAAATCCACAGGGCAAGAGAAGTAGGAGAAGGCCGAGAATGTCGTGGAAGCGGAAACTGGAAGCAAATTAAAAGGCGGCAAATAAGACGTTGACATAATTGGGTGATTTGACTCGAGATAGGAAGACGTGGAGAGTATTTGTTGAAGACCTATGCTCCACAGGGAGCTGACAGGTTTTGTGTTTGTTGTTTACAAACGTTATGTGAGACAAACATGTTTGCTCTTTGGAGGAAGCAGTACAGCTTAGGTCAAGGACGATGCTTACAGCTTAGATCAAGAACGATGCTTACAGCTTAGGTCAAGGTCAATGCTTATAGCTTAGGTCAAAGAGGATGCTTACAGCTTAGATCAAGGATGATGCTTACAGCTTATGTTAAGGTCGATTCTTACAGCTTAGGTCAAGGTCGATTCTTACAGCTTAGGTCAAGGTCAATGCTTACAGCTTAGGTCAAGGACGATGCTTACAGCTTAGATCAAGGATGATGCTTACAGCTTAGGTCAAGGTCGATTCTTACAGCTTAGGTCAAGGATGATGCTTATAGCTTAGGTCAAGGTCGATTCTGACAGCTTAGGTCAAGAACGATGCTTAAAGCTTAGGTCAAGGATGATGCTTACAGCTTTGGTCAAGGATGATGCTTACAGCCTAGGTCAAGAATGATGCTTCGTTTAAAAAACATTTTTTTCAAAATTACTCATACTGAGTTTTTCACTCATGATTAGTTTTCTTTGGTAACGGGTTACAGTGGCTCTTACTGGAATGTAATAAAGAAGGTGAAGCTAAGTCACCCTCGCTGTAGTGTAAGAAAGACTTTTTAGCAGGCTCCACATTACAGGGATCGTCTTATCGATCCCAGCCTTGTTGGCCAGACTGCTGTAACACAACTTGTTTGCAGGAAAACTGGACGGATGTGTGGTATTCATGATCATAAAACTTCTCTTGACTAGAAACTTAAGCCTTCGGTCCCAAGTCTGACAGTAGAGTGACAGTTTTTCCCACAGTTGTTAAGTCAGCCCTTACTTCAAAAGCTCTCATTGGTTTAATCATATTTGGAACTTCAAGGGTTGATATGTTCTCCTTTGATAACCATCGTACAGAAGACGAAACAAGAACTGATAACAGAGACTATGAACAGATAATTTGATGCTTGAACAGATGAATAACGAGTGACATATATGTTTAAAGAAGATTTATCGTATTGTGTAGCCAATAAATCATCGCCAACCAGAAAGCATTGCCTGTTAAAAGAAATAAACAAAGTATGCAAGCTATATTACCCCGGTCGGCTTAGCGCTTGATGGCAATTGTCCAAAGAAGAAAACCTGATGCCATTACCTGGTTCCCACTCGATTTTTTTTTTTTTTTTTTTTTTTTTTTTCAACTTTAGATGGATGACGAAAGAGAGACCCATCTAAAACCACACTGCGTAAAAACATGAAAGCCTAAATTGTTTTTAACTCTTTTCATCTAAAATGGAACTAGACAACATTCTCTATGGAGAATAGGATTATGATATAAATCAAGAGTTTATGACAGCAATATATAAAATAGTCAGTAGATTGGATTAGACGTAAACATGTACATATACAAATAAAAGATCAACTACTGGAACAGGTACAGTTTCTCATACATAGGTCATATAATAACAGGAGATAGCAGCTGTGGAAAAAAAAATTAGAAAGAGGATAGGTATAGTCAAAATCGTTTTCATCAACATTGCGACACATACTGACATCCATACAGATGAATTTTAATTTGAAAATGAGAATTGTCAGGTTTTAAATATACTCGTCCCTATTTTATGGATCAGAAACATGGACACTAAACAACAAGTTGGAAAAGAGTATTGAAGCATTCGAAATGTAGGTAGAAAAGAGGATTGGGTGTCATTTTTTGGAAAGAGAAGAAAACAAATGTGGAGCTATTGAAACATTTAAGCGTGAAAAGAGAATTAATGGCCGATATCAGGGTCAGCCGGTCAAGGTATTTTGGCCATTTAACAAAACATACCTAATCGTTGAAGACCATACTAAAGCTCTGGATGGAAGGCAGTCGTTGAAGATGTAAATAACGTTACACGTTGGTGAATAACATAAGAGGATGGACTGGACAAAGCCTGTCAGATTCCACCATTACGACAAGAAAGTGTACACTGGGGATCGATTGCAGAGGACCTTCATTGTCAAGATAACACTTAGTCGACCTTAGATGCGGTAATGACACTTGAACTTAACTGACCAGCCGACCTTTCCTGCGGTAACGACACTTGAACTGAACTCACCAGCCGGCTTTTATGCATGGGATGGCACTCGATCTTAACTGACTAGCCGACCTTCCATTAGGTAATGGCACTTGAACTTAACTGACCAGCAGCCCTTCGATTTTGATACGCCAGTTGAACTTTACTGACCAGGCGTCCTTAAATGCGGCGATGGTACTTGAACCGAACTGACCAGTATACCTTCCATGCAGAGATGTCACTTGAACTCAACTGACCAACCTATCTTCGACGCGGAGAGGGCATTTGAACTGATCAGATGACCTTCGATGCGGTAATGACACCTGAACTTAACTGACCAGCCGACCTTTCATGCGGTAATGACACTTGAACTTAATTGACCAGCTGACCTTCCATGCGGTAACGACAATTGAACTGACCCTGTTACATGGCTCTGTAACACTGCAAGTGACAATGAATATTCCTTCCAGAATGCTGACTTTCATTAACAAGTGCCTTCGGTTCATATTTCATAATACACTGTCAGGGTTAATGACAAACACATATTTGTGGGAAGGAACACGGTCACAACAAATATAGCTTGAAATTAGGTAGAGAAAGCGCATATTTACAATGCCAGCCATCAGAGTTGCAGAGCAAATGGCAGAACACATAAAGATGGATAGATGGTGTCAGTGAGACACTGAAAAAACACGGAATGACGACATCATCGGCGACAAAGCTGTCACATGACATAAAACTGCACGTCTCCAAGCCGTCAAACGACACAATATTTTTTCAATTTGTTTTTGCGTTCCTTTTCTTTATATATTCCACAAGGCGGGTGTGTCTGTTGCACTCTATTTTAATCATGTGCAGTGCATCCGACTTCGGTATGAATTTTATATAACGGTTTGCTTCCTCCTGCATTTTCGAAGTGTTTGCTTCCTTTGGGTAACGACCAGTGCTATGTGGCGAAGGGGGGGGGGGGGGGCGGAAGGAGTAGCGAACCCATCACCTTCAGAGTATGAGCCGTGTCACTTAACCACAAGCCCAGGCCGCCCCCGATAGTGTCAGCGAGACAGTGAAGAAACACAGAATGACAACAACATCGGCGACAAAATGGCAGAGGATAGAAAACTACCCCTCCCTGCGTTGTCTAACGACATAAGTGACTAGAAGATGAGGACAAGAAGGATTATGATGATGATGATGATGATGATAGGGAGGAAAAGTAGCGACGGTTGGAACACACTCTCAGAAAATAAGAGAAAAAGTATCACAAGATAGGCACTAAATTTGAGCCCACGGTAAAAGAGACGACTGAGAAAACAAATGTTCGGGTGATAGTATCTGACCTCTGTGCCGACTACTGACCAAAGATCGATAAAATTATTGATTTTCTCCATTTATTTGACATGGTAAATTTGCTATCCACAAGCACACCTATCTTTTGTCGTATTTTATGAAATGCTTAAACGGTTAAAGTGAACCTATACTCCCCTCACCTGCCCCCACTTGCCATGTTCTGCTGAGTGAGTGTATCTTATAATAAATATTTCAATCTAAATTTAGCACCTATGATTAACAAATGGGGCGGGAGCGTCTGACTCGTTAAACAAACATTATCAAGGACAAGCTAAAAATAGAAATCCGAATTTCTTGCACATTCCAATGCGGCATTACCCGAGGCCAGACAAAAAGTGACGTCATACTCTTACATCGGCACGCTCTAAACATTATTGTTTGTATCCCTAACCATTTATTTTTATCTCGCACTTGTTCACTTCGTTGTCTCCTAGATTAGTCTGTAGGCTGCTCCCAGGGCAAATTTAAATTATGTTAAAAGTCTACCCAATCTATTAGGGGATCCTCGCCGGTACTACTGAGTTCGTGCATTGTGCTGAGATTCTCCAAATAATATGGAGAAGAATAGAGCACTAATAGGATAAACCGTGGGTGCAATGATGTTGATTCTTCGACTAAACTAAACTATATTGTTTTGTATCGCTTGTTGTGCAATTTGCCTTTTTGCTCTCTTTTCCATTTTCTAATTCTTTGCATTTAGCTACAATTATTTAAGTTGTTTTTATTGCTGTAATAATAATAATTTTCTGACATATACATAATACACAATAATTAATTCCTTATGTGGGATAATGATAGGCATCGAGATGGCATGGACGCCATTATAAAACTAGAAGGGACTGTAGTTGCAAGGCTCTGTCGAATATGTAAAGCATGTACATTATTAACTTCTTCAATACCTTTCTGGGCAGTTATTTTACATTACATTTCTGGTCATAAGCTAGTTAGTCGTCGGAGGATCTTCATTGCGCCTAGATCTCCTCCTCAGTATGTCTGCCTACACGTGATGACTGACCGTTCCAGTCCTGTGCTGGTTAACCAGACGTCTTTGGATCCCCGTGTGGTGTTCCTTCCTCCCCGACCCTCGTTTCACACCCAATTGAACAAGTATCGCCAATGGCGTAGAGTCTGAATCAACTTCCGAATCTTCCTTCCAGCCAATTTCCCTAATGGCGTTTTGGATATCGACTCGGTCCATTAATCTCCAGCCCTCCACTATAGCTGTACTCGCCAACCTATCGGCTCGATCCATTAATCTCCCGTCTACCACTATAGCTGTACTCGTCAACCTATCGGCTCGATCCATGAATCTCTCGTCCTCCACTATAGCTGTACTCGCCAACCTATCGGCTCGATCCATTAATCTCCCGCCTTCCACTATAGCTGTACTCGTCAACCTATCAGCTCGATCCATTAATCTCCCGCCCTCCACTATAGCTGTACTCGCCAACCTATCGGCTCGGCCCATTAATCTCCCGTCTTCCACTATATCTTGTACTCGCCAACCTATCAGCTCGGCCCATTAATCTCGCGTCTTCCACTATATCTGTACTCCTCGCCAACCTATAGGCTCAGTCTATTGATCACCCGCCCTCCACTATAGCTGTACTCGCCAACCTATCAGCTCTCTCGTTACCTTCGACACCTACATGTCCCGGAACGAGTATGAAGGTGACTTTCTGCAACCTTGACCGCCCTACCGACTTCAACCACATGCACCGCGCGCAACCTGATTCCACCTTTCTGAGCATCCTCATTGAATCACGGATAATACACACATGTGTTCCGGTCATTGTTTCAAGCCAACCCATCAGCTAAGTAACAGCCATAATCTCCACGGTCAGACTGTTTGTTGTCACCGCAACAGCCCCACACTCCTCCTTGATCGTTTTCCCACACCTCGGAAAGGCACAAGCGCTTTTCAACTCATTGATGATGGATCCATTTGTGCTGATAATTACGTAATCATCCGTGGAATTTTCATTGACAAAACGTTAACCTCCGACACCACATCAACCGGATTCAGCGGAACAAGGAAATTCTGCAGGAAATTTTCAGGTAATTTAATCCATTCCTCGCCATACGTTATGTCTGCCAACGCACAACCGCCTCAGCCTGGCCTATCCATGATTGTCCCCTTACAAATCGTATGCCTTTCCTCTTCCGTAACCCCTCATACAACCGGTGCTCTTCGTTCGTGCTGATGTGGAGGTAAGCTCGAGCCCGACACATCTGTCGCATAAACCCACAGTTGGCAGGTCCAACATAAACCTCAGCAGTTATGGCCGTGTCTCTTGAACAACCGAGAAAGATTATCATTGCCTCATTCGAAATATTTTCCAGTTTTTCCAGCTGCGTCTTGCGGAACGTAAGAATTGCCAGGGCATATTCCATCACACAATATACCAACTTATGAAATAACATCAATAAAAGTTTCTGTTCGCAGTGAACCACAGCCATCAGCCTGATCGCTGCCAGGCCTTTACAGCCTCGGATAATGATGTGATCGACATGTTCCTTGAACCGCAGGCTTCTGTCGAAGAGGACTCCCAAATATTTCAGTGACTGGGATCTCTCTACTTGTGACCCTTGTAAGCATAACTCTGGTAACGATGTGGACGATATTAATGTTGAGGTAGAACCATGTCGCCACAGACTTTGTCGGATTAATCAATGCCTCAGATTCTCCACCCTATTCGCCAATGTAGTTGAGATCTGTTTGTAGCTCCACTGCGATCTTCACCCGGTGACTCCCTTGACAGTGTACCAGGACATCGCCCACGTAATAGAAAGTCCTACCAGTGTCCATAATTATCTGTCAATCGGAAATCCCAATCGAGTACACTTTGAACATCATCTGAGACAGTCGATCCCTACGGAACGCCAAGAGTTATCGTTGTTGGTTCTGACACCCAGCGACCACACCTAATAACGACTTTCCTTGAGAAAGAGCGCAAGAAATCCAGGTAACCCGGAAGGGACAAAGCCGGAGTTCTACAAGACTAGCCGTCAAGAAGTTAACCGAAACTCTGTTGTACGCATCCTCTAAATCAATGGCCACATCATATGTTTCATAACGTGATTGGAAACGTTAAAAATCGTCACAATCGAAGACACCCCCATTAAACCAAGTCTCTCTGTGCAGACGGTACGCCCCTAGGCCTAAATGAAATAGCTGACATTGTTCGATTTGACTCTTCGTCGCTATTATCCTTTCCAGTAACTTGCCCCCCCCCCCCCCCCCCCCCCCCGTATTCTGCATAATATACCTTTCGCCTATTCTTGCTATTTATCTTCTTTAACAAGATCAAACTATGTTAGCGTTAAGTGAAATATACCGATCAGACTATGTAATTCATGGTCAGGTGAAACATACTGATCAGACCATTTTAGTCAAACACTAACAACTATGGGAATCACGTCGATCGACACCACATAAGCCTTGAAAACAGCCTGTTTATGGTAAAAGCCATGGAAAAAAGATAGTGGTCTTTGTAAGTATATTGTCCCTAAATCAGACGCGACGTTCTAATCAGTATGTCGTGCCTGGCCGGACTAGAGTCTCAGTTTCCCAAGATACATCTTGAAATAGACGTAACAGCAGTCTTAAGTCTGGTTGTATGGTTGTCTGGGCATGTCTCTCCATTTGACCTTATCCTCTGGTTGATCAATCCTAAGACTGGTTGTAAGGTTGTCTGAGCATGTCTCTCCATTTGACATGATCTTCTCGTTGATCAGTGGTAAGACTGGTTGTAACGTTGTCAGAGCATGCCTCTCAATTTGACTTTATCCTCTGCAGCTCTCTTCCATTCAGAATACGCTGCAAATGTCTCTGCATGCCTGAGATGTAAATGTGATTGTTGGTCGCTCCGTTCTTCATTTCCCCTGGATTTTGCTCTACAGTATCTTCTGTAGAAGACGTTCAAGTCTCATATTGTACCTCATCCAATTTAATATTTATTTGCTTTTCATTTTCCTTTGCGTCTACTTCAATGAGTACATTGTCACTAAATCTTCTTTGTTCGTACAACTTACTTTTTCCATTCTACGGTAGCCCTGCATTTCAAACCTTTCAAAGTTCTTTTCATCATTTTTTGCTAGAGGCTATGTTTCAATCCTATACAGTACAATATCCTCACATGAATAGCGATTACTTTTTTCGCCAGTGTTTTTGCGATTTTCATTAAGAATAACACATTATGTTTGTTTCTGAAGGTATTGCTTAGCATTGCAATCATTGTCCTAATTTCCATCTCATTCCCGACATCTTCTGTTATGGTTTAGATCAAATATTGTAAAATTATTACTTGTTTGATTATTTTGCCATTGATTATAATATCCATTTGCCTATATTGCTTGTCTATCACATTATGTTTGTCTTCAATTTGTTAATTTCATTTTAAAGTTGTTGACTGCGCTGTTAATTTTGTTCAATCAGCCTTTCCAACGTTTCTAGTGGACCTTCAACTAATGCTTGGTCGACGACAAATTTGACATTAACTTTCATACATTTCACTAAGATATTATTGACTAGTCCTGTTTTGTCTTCGATACTTTTTGTTTGTTTTCGTTCAGTTTCACGAGACCCAGACAGAAAATCCGGAGTGGTAGCGCCGAAGGCGCATAGTTTCAAAATTGGGAAATCATTCCGGCAGCTCCTGCAGCTGACCTGGACCCAAATTGTCATGCTTTGCATTCCTTTGGATTATGTCAATGAGGGGGAGAGGTTGATCCTGCAGTTTGGCCAGCACAGGGTCTCCCTTCTTAGTGCCCAGGCTTTCGATCTGGAGAGGCTATTCAAGCCTCGCTCATGAGTGAGGACACAACACGGAAGCTGGCAGTTTACGGGTTATAAGTCCCACTCAATTGGCGTGGGGAAGGGGCGCCGCGGGTCAGCCTTGACGGTGAGAGAGTTCATCGCATCCCATTGGTCAACTACCGCCCGCCACAGCCGGGCAGCCCCCCGGTCAGTAGGGTGTCGAATCTCCAACATCTGTCTGCTCCGGCAGGTGCCTGGAGCTCAGTGCATGACAAGCGGATGTTAATTTTACACTAAACAAAACCAAAATTAAAAAGAAGACTCAAGCTCTTCCATTTGCAAGCTAGAACGTGCGTACTATATGTACAGGCATCTCCGATGATCTTCGAGAGCTTGGAGATGGCAGAAAATCAGCCATCAGTGATAGGGAGCTCTCTCAATTGGATGTAGACATAGCTGCTCTAAAGGAAACCAGACTTGCCTCTAGTGGCTCACTAAGAGAGAAAATCTACACCTTCTTCTTGAAGGGTAATGAACCTGAGGAATCTCGACAGCATGGTGTTTGTTTTGCTATTAAAAACACACTTATGGCCTCAGTCGATCCTCCTTCGGAGGGCTCTGAGAGGTTACTGGCCATTCGCCTCATCACCACTACAGGTCTTTTAATATCCTCAGCGTCTATGCCCCAACCCTGACATCTCCGGAGGAGACGAAGAATCAATTCTATGGACAGCTGGAGGAAATGATCAAGAACAGCCCCAGGGAAGAAGCACTCATCCTTCGACTATAATACTAGAGTAGGTGGGGTCCACATAGCATGGCCCACCTGCCATGGACATCATGGTATTGGTAGGGTAAATGACAATGGTCAGAGGTTGCTAGAGCTGTGCACTCAACAAGGCCTATGTATCACAAATACTTTCTTCAAGGGCAGACCGCAACATAAAGTATCCTGGAAACACCCAAGGTCACATTGATGGCATCAAATCGAGTTGATTGTCCACAAAAGTTCAGCTCTAAACATGGTCCTCTCCACTAGAAGCTATCACAGTGCAGACTGCGACTCTGACCATGCTCTTGTATGTAGCAGAGAATGCTAGCAGCTTGACAAAATATGCCGCTCCAGACAGATGGGGCATCCCCGCATCAACACTGCGCAGATGATTCCTTTTAAGGCGGAGAGGTTTGTGTCTGACCTGAATCTTGCTCTTCAGGGAGAATATGAGTGTGACGCCACAGCTAAGTGGAACGCTATGAAAGGGGCAATCTGTAATACGGCATTAGCTACGTTTGGCATGAGGGAACGGGCCAATCACGACTAGTTCAATGCACATCTCGCGAGAATGGAACCAGTAATTGAGGTCAAATGAGGACTTTAACCATTTATAAAAAAAATCCCAAATGAGAGGACGCTTTCTCTCAAGATGGCTCGAGGCATCAATCACCGAACTGCTAGACAATGCGCGAATGAGTACTGGCATAAACTGTGTGAAGAAATTCAGCTAAATGCAGAAACGGGAAATATGCAGATCATGTATAGAGGCATGAAGAAGGCACTGGGCCCTACTGTGAGAGGTGCTGCCAGACTGAAATCTCTGACAGGCGCGAGAATCATAGACCGTGACCAGAGGATGGCCAGATGGGTGGAGCACTACTCTGAGCTCTCACCATCATGTAACATGTCCTTTGTAGAACGTCGCTCCCATCACAGTCTGTCTGAAAGAAACTCGTTCCCTTGCCAAAACACCAGCTTCCGCCACTGTCATACTCAGGCATTCCCGGATATCTTGGTGACATCGTCTTCTTGGTCTACCCCTTCCTCTTTTGTCTGGCATCATACCTTCCATCACCGTTCTCTCAAGACCGTTGTGTCTCTTGATGTGACCAAAGTATTTGCATTTTCTAGCCAAAATGGAATTGATGAACCAGTTCTCCTCTATGTTCAACTCTTGCCGAATGTCTACATTTGTTCTTTTCTCTGTCCAGGGTATTCTGATGATCTTTCTGTAACATTTTGACTCGAAGGATTCGATTCTTTGTCTAGAAGGTTTGGTAATCGTCCATGATTCATAGCCATAAGCTGCCACAGGAAAAACACAGGCTCTTAAGACTTTTACTTTTATCGTTTTGTTGGTGCCCTGCCATAATTTCTTCAGGCTGTTCAGTCTCTGCATTGCCATAGCTAGTCTTCTTCTGATTTCTTTCGAGCAGTCACCATTTTTGTCAATTCTGGAGCCCAGATATTCAAAATGTGTGACCTGATCTATTTCCTCACCACCCACTGTAAATTTATGCTAACATTGTGTTTTAGAGGTGGTCATTATCTTTGTTTTGTTTATGTTTATGGACAGATTTTGATCTTTACTATGTCCATTAACAGCTGAAAGTAGCTGCTCTAGCCCTTATGCACGTCTTGATAGTATCACTGTGTCATCTGCGTATTGTAACTCTGGAATTTCGTAAATGGGTCGAAACTTTCAATGTTCTCATTTTCTCGAACATTTCTCATTATACATTCCGCATATATTTTGTACAGATAAGGTGAGAGGATACATCTCTGTCGGACTCCCTTTTGTACTGCAAACCAATCTGATGTTTGCCCAGATACTCGGACAGCGGCTTGTTGATCTTGGTATAATGTTTCAATGAGATGGACTATATGCAAAGGAAACACCATTTCCTTCATGATTCTCCACAGATTTTGATGTTTTACCGTGTCGAAGGCCCTGGAGTAGTCAATGAAACATATATACTTGTCTACATTAAACTCTCTACATTTTTCATAGACATTCCTTAAATTGAATATGTTATCCCGTGTCCCTCTGTCTTTCCTAAAACCTGCCTGGACTACGTGAATTTAAGATTCAAACCTTTGCTCTATCCTTCTTAATAGGATTCGCAAGAGTATCTTGCTAGGATGGCTGATCAGCGCGAAAGTTCGGTAGTTCGTGCACAGCTTCAGGTTGCCTTTTTTGGGGAGGGGAATATAAATTGATTTCTTCTATGCTTCTGGCCACTCTGCACTGCGCCATATCTGTTTTACACAGCTTGTGATAGACTCGAGCATATGCCTATCCTTCTGCTTGTATTAACTCTGCTGGGAAATCATCGCATCCAGTGGACCTTCCCTTTTTCAGGCATTTAATTGCAGAGCATACTTCTTCCAATGTTGGTTCAGGTTCTTTCTCTTCCTTTGGTAGGATTGTAACTGAGCGCTTTGTGCTATCTCCATACACGGTTCTGCAGTTCTCTCTCCATCTATTCAGTATGTCTTTGGTTTTTTTTAATGTGTTATATTCTTAATCATTTATGACATGTGGAACCGGACAGAATTCACTTGTCAGTGTTCTAATTGCTTTGAATGCATCTCTTTCTCTGCCTTGTTGTTGTAGGTTTTCTATATCCTTACACGTTTCTACTATGTATCTTCTTTTATATTTTCTTATTTCTCTTCTAACTTTTCTTGCGCAGTTTTTATATGCTGTGTTGGTCCCCTAACTTTCCATTTGTTTTAATTGTTGCCTTTCTGCAATGAGTTTCGGTGTTTCCTCTGTTATATAGCTCTGTATCTTGTGCAATTTCTTTGGAATCATTTCTTTTGCTGTCGAGATCAAAATATCCCTTGCGTACGATGTCAACTCCTCATATGTCGTCTCTTCCTGTACAGCAAGCAACGCCTCAAATTTGTTTTCTACATTGATGTTGTATTCAGTAGGTATTGCTGATACATCGAAGCGTATTGGCTGGCAACCTTTGTTGATCCTACGTAGTCTTGTTTGGAAAACTGCAAACAGTAATTCATAGTCCGTATCGCAGTCTGCTCCTGGCAGCGTTTTAGTCACCAGCACATTTGATCACCATCTTTGTTGCACTAGGATGTAATCTATTTGGTTTCTGCTGTTGCCATCAGGGAAGGTCCACGTGTACAGTCTTCGTGGATGTTGTTTGAAGAAGGTGTTGACAATGGAGAGGTTGTATTTTGTGCAGAATTCAACAAGTTTTTCTCCTCGCTCATTTCTGTGTCTCAAACCAAAAGGTCTTCGGACACTTCTCTCCTCTTCGGCTCTTTCCTCTCCGACATTCGCATTGAAATCTCCAATGATGACCAAGATGTCTCTTTTTTCAACTTTTTCCATCGATTCTTGCAAGGTGTTATAAAAATCATCCATTTCGCAATCGTCTGCTGCTGATGTTGGTGCATACACTTGAATTATACTCTGAGCTCTACTCTCGGGAAATGATGGTCACTGATAAGGTCTTGTTCAGGCTACAGGTCCTGCCCATTATGGAGGAACTTGTCAGACCACCTACTCTGGATGAGCTATCAACTACCTCTCAAATAGCAAAACACCAGGGGGAGATGATATCCCACCCGAGGCCATCAAATGCTCAGCCTACGTTTGATCGTATATGCCTAGAAGAAGACCGGCTGCCCTCTAAAACTGCGTAGCATAATAATTTCTTTTCACACTGACAGTAAAAGCTCAGTTCCATACGATGAATCATCTTCAAACTATTGTCCCATCAAGAGTGGAGTGAAACAGGGATATGTGCTCGTGCCGACCCTCTTTGGGATCTTCTTCTCCATGCTCCAATCTCACCCTTATGACACGTCTGTGGACGGTGTTAATCTGCACACCAGGTCAGATGGGCGGCTGTTTAACTTGTCCCGACTGCCTGCGAGGACCAAGGTGAGGATGGTGCTCATTAGGGAGATGCTATTTGCGGATGATGCAGTTCTGGTGACAAATAGTGAGGCCTTGCAGAGACTAGGAGATAGATTCCCCGAATGGTGCAAACAGTTTGGTCTCACCATAAGTCTGCAAAAGACAAACGTCTGCACACAGGGTATTACCACTACGTCATCCATGAAGATTGATGGCGTCACTCTGGAAGTCATCAACAGTTTCACTTATCTGGGGTCTGCCATCAGCAAGACTCTCGTTCGAGAAGGAGATAGACAGTAGGCTTGACAGGACAAGTACCGTCAAGGTTCTCTTGACGAAGATGGTCTGGTAAACACTGCGCTGTCTCACTACACCAAAGTCCAGGTCTATCAGTCCTGTGTTCTTGGCACTCTCATGTATGGAAGCGAGACCTGGAGTACTTACACTAAATAGGAATGGCGGCTCAACAACTTTCACGTGAGTTGTCTACGGCGTATATTGGGGTTTGGGTGGCAAGATATGGTCTAACAGATAGCAATCCCTCACAGCATGTACTCGATGTTGAGCCAGCGACGCTTACGGTGGTTGGGAGATGTTTATCGCATGGAAGACGAGAGGCTGCCAAAGGATATCCTTTATGGACAACTAGGAATTGGAGTTAGAAGAATCGGCCGCCCCACACTGCGATTCAAGGACGTCTCAAGAGGGACATGAAGTCATGCGACATCCCATCCGAGGGCTGGGAAGAAATTGCTCAGGATCGAGCTATCTGGAGACAGTCAGTTGTAGTGGGGCTAGCGGCTGCTGACGCTCGTAGAGGCCTCTGGCTGCAGAGAAAGGAGAAAGACTGAAGACATCAAAGAACAGCCAGGCAAGCCAGCTCCTCAGTATGGTTATACGATCTGTGGCAGGGACTGTCACTCGCGGATCGGCCTTTACAGCTATAGCAGACAGTGTCGAAATACAGGAGACAGAGCTGGACAAAACTTAGAGGGCGCCACGCGCACGGTTTAAAGAGACTGAGACGCCTATGATGATGGTGAGTTTCACGACGTATACCATGTGCTCACTGATACATATCCTAACGGCAACATATTTGCACTTTGCATAAATTATAGCGCACTAATATACACAACTATAAACTTATTCCAAGCACAGCGCATTTAAGATAGATACATTACCTAATCATTTTGCGTCTTCAGCATGAACTTGTCCTATATTTGTTTATTTTAGGTAGAAAATGATAAAATTTGAGCAGGGCAATTTAAGAATTTCTGGCTCACCCATTCCCTACGACTGACTCAACATTCCTGAGGTTTGAAACAGTTTGCCTTGCTGACGAAAGCGAGGCTGCAAACACTAAATTGTTTTAATAGTTACATAAGGACTCGAGATGTTGTACGGGAATACTGTGTTTGTATGTGTGTGTGTTTGTATGTATGTGTGTGTATATGTGTTTGTAAAAGGAGCAGATTAAAGTTGATGTTTTGTGACTGCTTTCTTGTATATGTGTGTGTACGTGTAGTCTTCTTTCTTGTTCTTCGTTTCTTTTCTACTTCTTCTCTCTTCTTCGACGTCTGTCCTGACCGTTCGTTGTGTCGTTGTACTGTTGCCTACATCGAGGCTGCGATATATGCGCTTTTTGGTTCGATACGCTCAGATTCAGCTGGCTTTTTCTGGGGACATAGTTTTTTTCTCACTGCGAGACCTATTCTATTAGCTAGACTACACTAGTGCAGTCTGTTTCCAGGGCCATCGCTTGAAAATGGAATATGGTCTTAATACAACCAGCCAGCTATGAATCGATGTCCACCGCATGAAGGCGGAATATGGTCTTGATAGAAGTAGGCCGATATGAGTCGTTGGCCATCGCTTAAGGCGGAATAGGTCTTAGTACAAATAGCCCGATATGAATCGACGGCTGTTGCCAGCTCATTCCCTGTGCTCCATCTTCAGCGGCGTGTACGCGTATGGCTTCGTTAATGTATGCGTATAAAGATGTATTAGAGACTTCTCTCAATCAATCAAGCCAGTGTCTGCTCTCTGTGCATAAGCCACTGACAACATCATGCATCGTACCAGCAAATGCGGTCCTGACCTGCTCTTTCTGCTTCTCTCCAGGTGTAAAGATTTCATCTTAGTTCCTTCTCGCGTTCTCTTCTCCAAATATTGTTAGATCTACCTTTCTCTCTCTCTCTCTCTCTCTCTCTCTCTATCTATCTATCTCTCTCTCTATCTATCTCTCTCTCTATCTATCTATCTCTCTCTCTATCTTTCTCTCTCTCTCTATCTATCTATCTCTCTCTCTCTTTCTCTCTTCCGTTGGTGATTCCATGGAAGAGCCAGTCTGGCTATGTTGGACTGTGCCTTCCGTAGCACATGTCCAATCCAGGCCCATTTTCTCTGCTGAATCTGTTGCTCCATTGGATGTTGCCTCTTTCCCATAGGTCTTCATTCCTCACCATGTCCTGCCACTTTATACCTATCTTTCGTATGCATCTGTAAATGAAGGACTGTCGGGGATCAAGATGATGAGCAACACATGAGTTTGCAGCGGTCAGCGACCCATAGCTGACTGCTAGCGTCAGTGCCGAACCATATCGACCAAGACCCTTCTACACCTCCACGCGGTGATCCTGGATAACAGGCTGCAGCAAAGCAGACTGGCTAAGGAGAAGGGATCGAAGAGGGAATGCTAACCCGGTACTAAAAAAATGCTTGCTGAAGTCGGATGTGTTGGACCGAAAGGTGCAAATATCGCAGCCAAGCTGTAAACTACGACACAGCGAATTCCGTTCTCTGGACTACATTCTGCTACTTAAGCCCTTTCAAGGTTTGGCAGCGGGAGATTGAGAACGAACGAAGAAGAAGAAGAAGAAGAAGGACTGTCGTTTTTGTTGTATGGTTTTGGTCGTTCTTCATGCCTCCGTTCCATACAGCAGCACCGATAAAACGGTGTTGAATTTTCTAGCTTTGGTATGGATCTTGATATCTTTGGATCTCCATGTGCTATTTAGTGTCAGGAATGACCTGTCTTGTTGCTCTAATTTTAATTCTTACATTTGCACCTCATGATGTCTCAGTTGTGCTGACCAAATAGGTAAAGGAGATGCGCTTCTACCGTTGAGTTAAGATGTACACTTGTTTTAAATACTAAAGCTTGCAGCTTTTGCAGAATGGTGCAGCTAGCTTCTTCTTCTTCTTCTTCTGTTGTCCTAAGGCTCATGCCATACGGCGTCGCAGAGAGGTGAGTTGCGGATATTTCTTGTTATCGTCAAGTGGGAAGCTTGTGCTGTCGTTAGGTGTAACTTCCTGAGAATGTCAGAGGCGCCCTCGATCCATCGACGTCGTGGTCTACCTCTTGCTCGTGGACCGGAGACCTGCATATGATATGCTCTTGATTCAGGCTGGTCTTAATCGATTCTGATTAAATGACCAAACCACTTGATTTGTTGAGAGTCAGTGTATCCACTAACTGGGAATGCCCTCACTTTCTGCCTCGGCGTGGTGTTGGGGATCCGGTCATGGATTGTATTTCCGGCTGCAACTCTCACACAGCGCATCTCACAGCTCTGGGTCTTACTCTTATGGGTTGCTAGTAAGGATCACGATTGACATTGGCAACACAAAGTAGGACTAAAATGTGTATTTATCAGCCTCCTCTTAGTTGGAAGAAGCACTTTAAAGTGTTTCAAAATCGAAGTAATTTGATAGTGGACGCTGTTAGCCTTCTAAATTGTATGTGCAAACTTTATGTCCACTCTGCTGTCATCAGTGAAGACACTACCTACATATTTGAACTCCCGTACTTCATTGATAACAATGTCCCTGATATGGAAATTTATCTGCAGTTGTTCAAGTGAAATCAACAGTCTCTTTGCTGCCTGTGTTTATCTTCATGTTTTATTTGTTATTAGCGAAATGAAGAAAGTTCAGGTGGTATTGTAGGTCTTTTCCATTTTGGTAGAAGATGACCTGACCATCAGCAAACAACGGATCATTGAGGGACTCTTCTGTGTAATTTTATCCATGTAAATTATGATAAAAAGTGGAGAAAGAACACACTCCTGTCATACACCACTGAGCACTCGAAACCATGTTGTCATACCTGCATTCGTTCGTACCGCACCTTCACTGTTTACGTACAGGACACGAATGCCGTCCAGTAGTTGACCCTCCACACCATATTCCTCCATTACCTCCCATAACTTACATCGATTTACTTGGTCCAAAACCTTTTCTTGATCAATGAAGGCCACGTAGAGTTTATTATTGTTTTCTATGGGTTTTTTCACTGAACTGTCTGAGCGTAAATATACCATCCGTACATCCCCTGCGTTTTCTGAAGCCTGATTGTGAGGTACTGAGCTTCGACTCGAACTCGTTGTTCAAGGACCTTGCGAACATTTTTCCAAGTGGCTAAGTTCCGATTAAGAGCAGCTAGCAATATGACCAATCCTCTTTAGTCACCTCTTACCACATGCATGACAGGTTACAGCTAAAGTATTCTTTACTCCTAATTCGGACCGTTGAACACATAGACAGGTACTTTACGTGCTCACTTGAACGGCTATTGGTTCAGTAAATTTTGCTCTCTCTGTACATGATTTAAAAAAAAAACTACATAGGGTAATATCTCAGTGACGGACCTGGGACAAAAATCAAAACGAAACTTATGTTACAGCCACAAGATCTTCGTCGGGAAAGTGAACCAACGAAAACAACTAACAAACAAGACACATACACGAGGCATGATGCACAATTGGCGGTTAAAGTTTGAAAGAAAGCTAAATGTGTACATAAAAGTGTGAGATCTCCGGGTACATGCCTTTATCGAGCTTTGTTTGACCTTTATTACGGCTGCAGATTCTGTATATTAACTGCTTTTGTTTTTAGTAGGTTTGTTATTGCTTATGTGTTTGTTATTCTTTATGTGATGTGTTACTGCCTATGTGTTTCTTACTGTGTATTGGTGTTATTGTTTATTCGTGTGTTATTGGTTATGTGTTTGTTACTGTTTATGTGTGTTATTGTTTATGTGATTTGTTATTTGCTTATGTGTTGTTTACTGTTTATTTGTTGTATTGTTTATGTGTGTTATTATTTATGTTTGTCATTGTTTATGTGTGTTATTGTTTATGTGTTTGTTATTGTTTGTGTGTACAATTGCTTCTTCTTCTTTTTCTTGTTCTTGTTTTGTCTTCTTCTTCTACATTTGGTTCTTTTTGTTATTCCTTTTCTTGTTCTAGTTCTTATTTTTCATCATCTTAATTTTCTTCTTCTTCTTTTTCTAATTTTTTTTTTTTTGGTTTTCTTCCCTTTATTACTTTCTATTATTGTTCTTCTTTTTCTATTTCGTTATATTTTTCTTCTTATTATTATTATTAATTTTCTTCCTTTTCGTCATTTTCTGAACCGTAAACCTTTTTTCGTTATCTTCTTCTTCTTTCTCATCTTCTTATTCTTTATCTTTTCCCTTTCCACTTCTTCTTTATCATTGCTTTCTTCTTTCTCCTCTTCTTCTATTTCTTGTTTTTTTCTTCTTCATCAACTTATTTATCTTTGTACGCACTCAGATTTCAGCTGAAATTGTTTCTAAAAAACAAAACAAACAACAAATAATGTCATCATCTCTCCCCATTGCTGATGTCCATCGAGGGGATTCATTTCGTTTCTCTTATTTACAGTTGCGAAGAAATGAGCTTTCCGAGCTCGAGCATTGACAATACCTGATACTTTTACTGCAAGATGCAAGCTCTCTAACCAAACCATGCTCCTGCTCATCCATCTTTCTAGATAAACTATGATTTTAAATGCGAATATGAAAACTGTAACGATCTGAGGGTCAGGAATTACAAAACAAAATATCAACTAACATAAAAACAAACAATATGTACTCCCAGGTGGTCTCTGTGACGGGTTAAGATCCAAAAGGACTCTTCGTATCCACTTCTATTCGTGTCCTGAGTGGACGATTTTTCACAGGGTTAGATACACAGTATCCAGTTTGTGGAACTGTTACCAGGTGCGTATAGGTATTTCTTCAACAGTGCTTCTCACAAGGAGTGTGCTGTGGCATCACTCAAAAGCAGGTGTGGACTTCATTATTATTGTTACCATTGTACAACGCCCGATTGTAAATTTAATATTTTGGTCTAAACTATTGTTAGTGTTTTAAAAATCCTACTCACGTTGCCTTCGTCGCTCTAGAGGAGTGCTCTTCTACAATGTTATACCTGGTTCCCACTTTTTAACATTCGTGAGGGTAAATTTCCGGTACTTGTGCGTTAATTCACCCACGGATTAAAATAGGTCAAATTTAGTAGAATATAGCCACACGAAGTACCATACTTTTCAATTCGCGCGTCTTCAATTCGCGCTATGTAAACCTATGTCCATGTCATTCTCAGATCTAACACCGTACGTGGAAGATGGATTTATTGCAGTTGTCACACTTGACACGCAAGAAAATAAATTGTGTGCAGTTTTTGCAGGAAAGACGAATTATACACACCGCTCGACTGTGTGCTAAAAATCATGTTATGACTTTGTCTCTCACAGTTCGCCAAGATTGTTAGAGATGTCGCAAATATCAGCAGGACATTCCTGTTCGTTCTGGCACATGGTTAGAGGGCACCTAACCCTAACCCTAACCAAAACGGAACACACAGACACATGATAGATTCCTACATGTGTGAGTTTCTGTGGCGACATCGGAATAAAGTCCGTAAGTTAGACCCGATCGTCAATATTCTGCAGGACGTTACATAATTTTAACCTTCTCTTTAAATTGATCAACGATGATCAATGATAAACAAACGAACAACATGTGTATGTCCTGATATGTGCATAGCTTCAGCGATTCTTGGTAATATGTTCCCCTCACGGCCCTTTTCAGAGCCCACAAACCAGCACCAAGGTCCTTTTTAGGGCCCACAAAAAACAACAAAACTGCACCCAACAAAACTGCACCCTGATAACTAGACACTTATAATTATTTGTGTACCCAAACCCGTGTGGTCATTGAATGGTATAACATTTCAGAATGGGTGAATTAACGCAGAAGAACCAAATATTCTTTACCACGCACTAAAATCTAGATTGAAGAACATTCCGAGATCGTTCAATGAGTCTCCATATTGTAAACGTTTTTAGTCATCATGTACCATGTCCATTACAGAACGTCATTTCCATCACAACCTGTCTGAAAGAAAGAGTCACTTCCAAGCATTTATCGATATCTTTGTGGCATCTTCGTCTTGGTCTTCTTTATGAATATAATATTTATATTTTCTGTTGATTGTGGCATTTATTAACCAATTCTCCCCTATGTTCAACTCTTGTTGAATGTCTGTATCCTTTTTTTTGTTTTTGTTCGATCGTATTCTGACGACCTGTCTATAAGATTTCGACTCGAAGGACTCGAAGGTTCGGGCAGCTTCTCCATGTTTTTCAGCCGTAAGCTGTCCTGGAGAAAACATAGGTTCTCGAATTTGCACTTCTGTTGGTTTGCTAGAATTCTGCGATAGTTTCTTCAGGCTGTGTTTTTAATACATCATGTAATTATTCTGTCACTGCCCACCTGAAAGGTAAAAAGACCGCCCTCTAGTGGGTGGTAAAGCCAAAGTTGAAGACCGCTGGACTCTAGATGGCTTTTCCTTGACAGTGGTTTACAGTTCCTCTTCCTTTATCCCGTCGTACTGAAGTAGGTGGACTTGAGCAATTCTGGTAGTAGTGCACTGCTGCGTCTACCATTAGGCTTCCCTGGACAGAGACCCTACTGTTGATGTCCACCCCATTGATTAAGCTGCTGTTACACAACTCATTTCCAGGACACTGTTTTCGTCAGTAAATTTCGCCTGACCCTGACGTTGCCTCTTGCAACATGTCTTGCAGGTTACTGTCCTACAACTCGGTGCTTCCCAACCGGGCCCTGTAAACATTCGGTAAAAGATACATACGTGAAAACTAAATTGGTACAAAACGCATGAGGTTGAGCAGTATTTTTTCGGCAGACGGTAGGATCGACAGAGAAATTGAGACTAGGTGTCAGAAGGCATCTGCTTTGACTAATCAGCTGTCCCCACTGCGTAGGCACCAGAGCATTAGTTTGCCAACAAAGCACAGCTGATAAACAGTATATTTACGCCGACTCTGGTACCAAACATGGCCTCTGTCCAGGGCGCCTGAGAGCAGAATTTCTACATGGGAAATGTAGTGTTTGAGGAAAGTCATCGGTGTTACCAGGGGAGACATAATGCGGAACGACGACATTCGAAGTATGGTCGGCACTAAGTCTCGTGTGGAATACATTTCCAGGCAGAAAATTAGTGGCGTTGGTCATCTCATGAGAATGCACCCTTATCAACTTCCACTGGTAGATCTGGCTACAGGGCAAGGCTGCGAGGCTGGTGGATCGATAACATTAGAGTGATACTGCAGCGACAAGGGCTCACATTGACCGACGCAACGCACTTGACACAGGATAGACAACTTACGCTGCCCACTACGCTCAACGGCAAAAGTGAAAAGAACATTAACTAACAAAACGCATACACATACAACGTGACTACTCATATACATTTCTTCACTTTCGCCCTGTTTCCTTGATCAGAGTGCCTTGCACTGTGTTTCGACCTTCACGGGCTAGTTTATCTGACTACAGCACTCAATTTAAAATCGTTTTACAGTCCTTAAGGTTGCGACCTTGCTGGGTCACTAAACCGAACACATTTATATTTCTTTTCTGAGTCAAATCGTAACCATTGAACTCGTATTGCTGCTGTTTCTTCATCATAATAGATGGGGACCACTTTGTCAATATTCACTGTCTGCATGTATTCGAAGAAAACACACAATCTGAGCAGGGAATTATCTGTCGCATTTACTACAAGGAAAAATGACACCCCATACCACCGCTGTTGAAGAAGTGTTAATGTGAGCAGACTGTTGAAGCGATATTACACTGGTACCACTGGAATACTCCACACTTCCCTCATCCCACTACCCACATACAAACATTTTGGGAATCACTGCTGTACACTGTCACGCAGAAGATAAGCAGGTCCTCTCCCTCAACCTTCGCCTTGTGTCGTTTCAGACATTGTTTGGATGATTGTCTTTCCTCAGACCACCCTTGGACAGATACCAAGATATCAGTGAGACCGATATGACGAGAACACAAATCTAGCAACGACAAATATGGTACCTTGCAGAGCATTAAAAAAGAGGATGTCCTAATGTCTAATGTTGTACCTTTGTCGAACAAGTACGTCAGCCTTTTGCCTTTTCTCCTTCGTTTTTTTGTTTGTTCTTGTTCTTGTTCTTCTTTTTCTTCTTCTTCTTCTTCTTATTATTATTAGTATTATTATTATTATTATTATTATTATTAATAGTATAACTTTAATTATTGCAAGTTTAATGTTTTTATATTTAGTATTAATCTTATTTTTCGCTCTCTTTCTTTGTTCTATTATTTTTCAATTGTTATTTCCATTTGATTCTGATGTCCGAGAAAACAAATTTATTTGCATACTTTTTCTGTTTCTTTTTCTTCTTCATCTCCTTCTTCTTCTTCTTCTTCTGCGTTTGTTCTCAATCTTCCGCTACCAAATATTGAAAAGGACGTAGCAGGATGTTGTCCGGAGAACGGGAATGCGTTTAAGTAACGCTTGACAAACTTCATACCTATAATACATACCTTACACACTTTCCACACTTTCCACACTTTACATACTTTCCATACTTTACATACATTCCACACTTTACACATTTTACATACTTTACACACTTTACACACTATACATAATATACATACTATACATCCATACACACATACACACACACACGCACGCACGCACAGACAAACAGACATACAGACTGGCAGACAAACACAGACAGATAGACATACAGACTTACAAACGTTGGTCCGTCTAAATCTCGTGACAATTTTGCAGCTTAACGTTGCTACAGAATGAGTAGTCAGTCACATGCCCAACTTACCCTGGTCGCCTCTTACAACATTTTCTGCAGGTTACAGTTTAACTATTGTGTGCTCCTCTTTCGAACTCAGGTAAAAAAAACCCGCGTATCCCAATATCTACATGCGTTGTATTGCCGTTCACGTGGACAGTCTCTCTCTCTCTCTCTCTCTCTCTCTCTCTCACTCACTCACTCACTATCACCAATGTGTAGCCCTAATAACCTCCACAGCACTCCACATCGCCCTATTTTGACCCACCATCACTTTGTACTACAATCTCCATCGCCTTGACCAGACGGCATAACTGCCAGGTCTCCTTCTGAAGTGACAAGAACCGTCGCTAGGCTATGCAACTCCTCATCCATCTGTTAGACTTAGATATGAGGCCCCGCCACGCTGCCGATACCATCAAGAGAGCCACTTCAGATAAACACGGACTCGAGTGTACAACAATGACTGCCAGTGAAGAGCTGGACTGGGCTGTACAGTTGATTACGTTATCATGGCATTGCAACACGACATAGCAATTAACGAAAACCACTATCAACAGCTGTGTTGTGGCTGATCAAGTCTGATCTCTTGTGTTGTTTTGTTTTATTTAGGTCGTTATTTTCTTAATGTGTTTTGGCTACTAGATATGTCCTACTGTTTGTAATGCTACTGTTATTGGAACTAGCATCAGAAATAATCGTTTACCTGGTTGGGATTCCGTGGCGATGTGGTTAAGCCGTCGGCCTCGTGATTAGGTGGTGTAGGTTCGACTCCGAACTCCGCCGTCTTTTTTACGGGTGCTTGATGCGGAGTCCTGTCGTCTTGTCCTTGACTTGCCACTGGGGTAGGGGGGCACGAGACGAGAGAGTGAGGATAAAATGTAGAGAAGTAAATCCTTACTAAAAATAGCTCTAGCTAAATTAATTATGCCATCATCGTCTACGATGGACGGCGGACTTTGTCTTTGCTTTTGGTTGGGATCAAAGTACTGAGCAGCGCATGAACTGCAATGGTCATCGAATCTTCTTCTTCTTCTTCTTCATCGTACGCAGTCAGACAGTAACCATTATTTTTTCGAAAAAAGCGGCGGTCATCCTGAGGCTGTCGACACTGCCATAGAGCTTGTCTTGCAGTTCCACTGGTGATGGCCACATCTGCTCTCTCTGATCCTCGTATGTCGGGCAGTTCTGCAGCAGATGTTCAGCGGTCATTTTACCGGTAACGCACGGGCATTCGTCGGTACCACCTATCTTCAATTTGTTGAATAGGTGGTACCTCAGTCTATTGTGGCCAGTGCGAAGTCTGAAGACCACGACCTGCTCTCTTCGGTTCAACTGGTAATAGGCATCGTTTTTGGTGTAACCAGTATGTTCGGTTTCCCATTTGGTCAAGAATCTGGCTTTAATAAGCCGTTTTGACTCTTCGTACGTCATACTAGTATATGTTTGTGGTAGTCTTGCACCTTCTTTTGCCAGTCTGTCTGCCTCCTCGTTGCCTTGGATGTTGCAGTGTGATGGGACCCACTGTGCCACTACCCTTTTTGGTGTGGACTGCTGGCACAGTTTGCAGAGTGCTGCTCTTAAGTCATTAAGCTCAGTGTTTTTCTGGCTTTTTAGCGCTGTGACTACGGCGGAGGAGCATCTGTAAGCAAGACTATATGGCTTTCATTTTCTTTGTGTGTCACCATTTCTTCCGCTGCCGCCAGGGCCAGAGAAGCAGATCTGCCAAGACACTTTACACCTCAACGTATCTGATCCTGGATAACAGGCTGCAACGGAGAAGGCTGGCTAAGGAGAAGGGATCAAAGAGGGTAGGCTTACACGATACTCACAAAATGGCTGCTAAAGTTGGCTGTGTCGACCGAAAGGTGAAAATACGCCTCATGCCGTAAACTACAACACCACGCAATCTCTGGCCTACATTATGTTACTTGCAAAACCTTTTCATGACTGGGTAGCGGAAAATTGAAAACGAAGAAGAAGTTTACCTGGTTGAAGGTGTCTGGTAAAAGTATGTAAATCAAGCGCAAGGTTGCATGCAATCGCAACAAACCGGGTTCGAAATCACTTCGTGTCCATTTGGACTGCACATGTCAAGGAATGTTCCAGGTATGACCACTTCCGCACTTACAGAAAGGATTGGCAAAATTACTGTGCTGCAAAACTGCAATAGTGGAATATATTACAAAACAAATACACACACGCATCCATACACTAGCCAATACGTCAGTGGCCTCGAGATGAGATGTCCGCCTCCGGTGCCGGAGTTTGCAGGTTCGAATCACGGTTTTTAAGACCGAGATTTTTTAAAGTGAATCTTCTGGCAATAAATCACATGATCTCTGGATAGTGAGATCGGACTCCCGTGTTCAGTGTCGAGAACGTTAACAATTTCTTGACAATTAGAAATCGGAAAGAGAAGGCTTGACGGCCTCTGCCTGGACTGAATACAAAAATACTAATTTTCGTCTTCTTCTTCTTCTTCGTACGCAGTCAGACAGTAACCATAAATTCTAATTTAAAATCTACCCAAATTTTCTCCAGGTCTAGTAAGCCACAAAACGTTTAAAATACCTACTATGGATAGCCTTCAGCTACCTGGCAACAGACATTAACGACATGCGTGTTTCAATACCAGGATTCATATTATTCCACGGAAGTACCGCCCAAATGGCTACGGTCTGGGGAGAAAACTGGTCGTGTCTCCGTCAGTAGAATCCAGAAAGGCAAACTTGTAATCAAACTAAAGAAATCATGTATCTGTCACTCAGATGGTAGAGTATAGGTCCGACACTGACGCTGGTTTATCCTAAGCCCACATTTTGAGAACTTGGAAAATGCGTAAAGTTGCTAAATAAAGCAGACATGTCGGTTGGCTTTAAATTAAATAGAGAATAGACACAATACATCTTGTACAGGTAGCACTCACTGCACAATAACATCTTGTACAGGTAGCACTCACTGCACAATAACATCTTGTACAGGTAGCACTCACTGCACAATAACATCTTGTACATGTAGCACTCACTGCACAATAACATCTTGTACAGGTAGCACTCACTGCACAATAACATCTTGTACAGGTAGCACTCACTGCACAATAACATCTTGTACAGGTAGCACTCACTGCACAATAACATCTTGTACATGTAGCACTCACTGCACAATAACATCTTGTACAGGTAGCACTCACTGCACAATAACATCTTGTACAGGTAGCACTCACTGCACAATAACATCTTGTACAGGTAGCACTCATTGCACAATAACATCTCAGACAGCAAGGGATCAAGAATCAAGAGAGGAGCGTCATGGACGGCAAAGGCAGAGAGAATAAATTGGACAGTTGACCAGAGTTGAGACGGCGGTCTAAAGGTAAGAATGGGTTTATATTGGCGATATAAGAACAGATTACCACACAGAGCCATCTTAACTATAGGCTGGGAATGCAAAGAGTGGTTCAATGGTAGGACAGAGCTCCAGATTAACTAGTTGATAAATGATAACACTCAGAATAGTGATGTCATCATATATACCGATGGATCAGTAATACGCAGTGAGATATCTTGTTGGGGCTTCTCGGCTCTGTGGAAAGAACAGGGACAGCAGAGAGAATCATACAGAACAGAAGCCTCCAGTATGAGAACGGCTCTGAGATTGCTATCCTGGACCTTTTTAATAGGAACAGCCGCCTTGTCAGACTATCAATCCTTACTTGGGAAGGTACAGAAGGGCTGACTTACACTGAGGGGGGTTGTAGTTGTAGAGGCATCAAACCCTAAGGGACGAGAGTAAGACTAACGTCTGGTCAGACAAAATATACTGGTCAGACATGTTAGTCATGGTCAGGTAAAATATACTGGTCAGACATGTTAGTCAGGGTTAGGCAAAATATACTGGTCAGACATGTTAGTCATGGTCAGGTAAAATATACTGGCCAAGATACACACCTCGGCTTCCTCGTAGCCCTCCCTGGAAACGGGATGCTTTCATAGCAGCCTGGCTAACAAGGTGAGGATCGATGTAATCCCCGTAAAAGTGAGCAGATGACGCCAAGCATATCACAATCGCCTAAAGAACTCCGGTCCACCTTTATCAGTACGCTCGGAATGTTAAGAAAGCTACTGAACCCGTCACTTAACGTTCTTTTCAGGGAGCACAAAAGAGTAGACTTACTCATTGTGGGCATTCGAAATAACAAACATGCAGGGGCCGTTGGTGATCTACCACCCTGACCTCTCTGGGGATAAAGGCAACGTAAGAGCTGGAATTCTGGATTCACAGGCACCAACTACAGGTACACTATTTATGGATAGGAGTGATACTTGCAAGTCTATCAATGACCGCTTGTTGGACGACAACACCACAACAGATTAGTCCGCAATTTACAGACTGCAGATCTTTCATATCAAGCGGGTTAATCGAGAAGACCGAGTGTACAACCAACCGAGTGTGTACAACCGACGAGCTGCAGAAACCATCAGTATCCCCACACTGTGTCATTTATTGATAGAGACTGAGTACCTATAGGTATACCCGGAATGCAGTAAAGCCGATTCTTAGGAACAGAAGAGAACATATTGAACACTTTCTGCTCAACGAAGAAATGCGGATAGAAATGAATTCAGCGAGAAACATGACTTCGGACATTTACTTGGGTCAATAAATTGGGCACTCTCACAAAATGCATTGACAGATCTAACGGAGGATAGCAGCAAGGTGGTTGAGCTTCAATCGCAGCAGGCACATACTACAACAAATGAAAAACAACAAAGCGAGAGTTCAAACCTTCACTAGCACGGTCATCCCAGTAATTGTATATCTCAGCAAGGTGTGGAACCTAGGCAAAATGGACATTACGAAGCGATGGAGCGAGATCGAAGTCAATTTCACTACGTGGTCACATCGCTACACCGCTTTCAGGAGTCAAACTTGCTTTAATGACGTCATGGATACGATGTTTCTTAGAAAGTACAGGTGGGCAAGCCACGTGGTACGCTTGTCTGACAATAGATAAAATGGACGTCATGGTGGCGTTATATCTTTAATCTTCTACCCGGGAGTCAACGAGGGAGATGGAGGGATTGCATACGACAGACATTAGTCTGGCATGGCCTTTCAAGACAACAGACCGATACGAGTTTAGACGATATTTGGCTCCTAGGCATAGGGCAATTCACGAACCTGAATGAAGACCAGGATTACAGAATGGCAGTACAATGAATCCCTCGTATGCAATGTAGAATCGACAACAATAGGTGTTACATGGTGAGGTTGCTGGCCTCGTGTACAACCTTCTTCTTCTTCTTCTTATTATTATTATTATTAATTCGTTCTTCAATTCCCTCTACCAATCCATTTTTCTTCTTCTGCCATCGTTCTCAATCTCCTGTTACCAAGCAATGATTAATTGCTTGGTAAGTAGGAGGATAATAAATAATAATAATAATAAATGACCTAATTCGTCTATGCAGATGGTCATGAAACAGGTATGTCTTTTTTCACTAGACGGGTCTTTTCTCCTTCTGACATATTCGATTATTGTCAAGTTTCTCTTTCCGAGTAGTTTCGTCTCTCTCTCCGAGTTGTTTTAAATGTCGTTAGGTCATTTTGGAGTGATGTCGTCCAGGTGGTTCGCACGGCGGCTGAGTTTCTCCAAGCACTGTAGTCAATGGAAAGGTCTGTCATTGATGCCTTGCAAACATCTTTATATCTGAGCAGGGGTCTGCCTGGGAGTCTCCTCCCCTCTGACAGCTCACCATACAACACCTGTTTTGGAATACGCCCATTGTCCATTCTACTTGCGTGACCCAGCCAGGCCGTCCTTCTAGCACGTAACAGTCCTATATCAGAAGAAAGATTTGCGCGTTGCAATAATTCTATTTTTGTTTTCCTGCCAACTGATGTCCATAATTTTCCGTAGGCAGCGGCGGTAAAAAGTGTTAGCCGTCTCTCGTGCCTAGAGTATGTCGTCCATGTCTCCGATGGGTACAGCAGGGTGCTGAGAACACAGGCCAGATATATCTGCATTTTTGTCTGCAAAGTCAGTTTAATATTTCTCCACACCCTCTTGAAAAGGCCGCAAAAAGCTGCTGCTCTTCCAATTCGTATACGTATTTTCTCGTCTAGAGAGAGGGAGCTTGTAATTGTTGACCCGAGGTAGCTGACATTTTTGGTTGACGCTCGGAGATTGCCATTGAGAGTGATGATTGCTGGATTGACGGCACCTGACCCTAGAACCACCATCTTTGAGACGTTTATTAATAGACAGAACAAATCGCATGCCCCTGCTAAACTGTCGAATTAAAGATTGCAAAGTGCCCTCATTGTGAGCCACAAGGGCAGCATCGTCAGCAAAAAGGTCTCTAAGTAGGTCTTCCGTGGTTTTTGTCTTTGCTCTTAGTCGGGCTAGGTTGTAGAGCGAACTATCATATCTTGGGCGAATGTAGGAGGATGTAGTCCAAAGAACGGATTGCGTTGTGTCGTAGTTCACAGCTTGACTGCGACCTTTGTACCTTTCGGTCCGGCACATCCGACTTAGCAGGCATTTTTGGGTACCGGATTAGCTTTGCCTTTTCGATCCCTTCTCCTTAACCAGTCTACCCTATTGAAATGTGTTATCCAGGATTGCCACGGGGAGATGTAGAAGGGTCTTGGCAGCTTTTGGTTCGAGAGCCCTGATGCTATCAGTCGTGTATGGACCTCTGACCGCTGCAATGCATGCACTGCTCAGCATATTGATCCACGACCTGCATTAGAAATGTGTGAGACCTTCATGAGACCTGTATTTGATGCACCATTCTGAGTTTCCAAGACGTGCACAAGAAATAAAGCCTCACATTTATTCATTAAACGTTCGTCATTAGACATCCACACCAATGGCTCTAAGATAATCATGTCTGTAGCTGTCTTTACGAGGCGGGCTGCACAGTACTGTCTTATGCGTGTGGAAAATAGTGAATTTGTTTCAGATTGCATCTCTAGTCTCTGTCTGTCCCCAGCCCCCATGAAAGGCACTAGAAGTCTGCTGCTATATTTTTGTGCTGATGGGATAGCTCTCGTGCCGAGCTATTGGGTATTTCTATCCCACAAACTCGAAATAGCCTTCTTCTTCTTTTCGCTTGTTTGTCCTGTTTGTGCCTTTCAGCGTCATATTATGAAGAGGTTTCTTGACGGGGCCCTAATATGTGCTTCGTACATGGCGAGTTTCACTGCTTCTGTTATTTCTGCTATCCATCTTTTGCGTGGTCGGCCTTTGACTTTCAATTTATTGTATCTGTATAGCACAGCTTTCTGTTAGATACTATCTGGCCCTTGTCGTGTCACGTGGCCGAACCATTTGGTTTGCTGTATCTTTATAAGGTCCAACACAGGTGCTTTACCTATTTTTCTTCTAATATCTTCGTTCCTGATTATTTCCATTCCTGTTACTCTAATAATACCGTACAAGGGATCCGCGTAGAGAAGTGATTATCTATCTGACTTCGCATTTGAGTGGTTCTGAGTTTTTTCCCCAATTGGGGCGGGAATATTTTTTCACACCACTGGCACCCGGGTCGACCCAGCCTTAAATGGGTACCGGTTCAGTACGGGAAGTAAAAGCGACGAGGGAGAGGAGATGGCTGCCGCCTTCATATAGCCGAGCCGTTGATATGTGAGGTCGTTAACACCTCACACCCCTACGTCAGTAATACCATGGTTTACTTTACTTTTTACAGTGCAAGCATTTAATCTCTGTCACGATATATTATACAAATTAAAAAAAGGGATAACCCGTTTTCTCGGTGGTCAGAGAAGGACCTAGCATTGCTTTCGAATTGATTCTGTGTAAGCTCAACCACTTTGGAGCTACAAGGAATGTTAAAATCACAAGGCCTCATACTTGAAATATAACCCTAGTATTCAAACAGGCGGGTTATGCCTGCTGCCATGCAGCTGAAGGCTATCCGTAGGACGTTCTTTATTTTGCAATATTTACTTAATGTGGCTAAATAGGCCTAAGGGAAGATAGGTTGTGCATTGGGTAGGAATGTTATTACTTTTTTTAAGAATGTTGCCTTGTCAGCGAATAATTCTTCTCTTATCGTGTTTCAACTGTCTATAATTATCTTACGTGCACAGAGTGTACACGGGATCGCCATCTTTTTCGTCAATCTCCAATATAACAAGACGCAGATCCCACCTCTAGCGGCCGTTTGGAACGTGAGATTTGATACCTCACCGTTTTGCTCTCTCTTAACAGACAAGCGCCTTTAACTTACAGCAACATCGACCCTACAATGAATCTAAACAAAACATTCAGAAAATGATGTTCTAACAAGAAGTATGCAATACAGACATGTGTTTGTGAATTTCTAACAGCGTGAAACGCAATCTAATTTAAACGCCATTTCACTAGACCGGACAGGGGAGTTAATCTCAGCTAGTGCTATATATTACCCATGTCACGATAGCATTATTTATTTCCGCTGATTGTGCAATGTTTCAGCAGACATTTGATGTTTATTGCACAAATATATAAACAAAACAAAACACAAAGCTCTTGCATTGTATTCTGATAACATGCTTAGTGGAAATACGATTACATATCATTCTATGATAAACGTAGTGGTATGTGAAAAGGCTTGCTGGCAAACAGCAAGTATCAACCCCTCATTCATCTTGTTTCCCTAGCAAAATAAGGCAACAATCGTGGCTTTCTTATTGACATGCGTGACTACAAATGGTACTGGCCACCTCACCTCTCACAGGTAGCGGATTAGTACAATAAAGTCTTCAAAAACTCAATTTCCAACCAGCGGTTAATTCTGCTGAATTTCCACTTTCCTGTTTTTAACAGTTTATATAGAGTTGCTGATTAACGCAATGTTAGAGCACTCGGTTTTAATGACAAAGATACGATGTTCAGCTCCCTATCCGGCAACTCCAGCTGTAAATGGGTACCTGACTGACGGCTAAGAGTATAAAAAATGGCAGCGAGGAAGGGAACTGGCCACTCCGATCTCTCAAAGTTGTGCCTTAGTACAATGAAAACTTTAAGACTTCATCCCTGGCAGCAGTGTCTGATATGGGACCACACTTACCTTTCAAGTTATATGTATATTATTGAAGGCATTAATACAAAAATCAGTCACTTCTTATCTGAGACTAGAAGAGGGAAAAGATTTACAAACGTCACGTCTTAATGCCCCAGACAATATCTCTTTCCTTCACGAAAAGTGAGGTTTTCGCACGTTTCTCAAACAAGACAATAGCTCGTGAAATATAGTGATGTTTGTGTATTCCTAGTCTTTCCAACCGACACAGTTAACATTGTGTTTGCTGTCGAAATTCCGAATTTCTCCATCTCATGAATGTTCTGTTTTGAAAGTTGATTCTCGTAGCAGTCACAAGGGGAAACAATTGACTTGAGCTGCGCTTGTTTTAGAGTGATCCTCTTCAAGTCTGTTATAACAGGACTTTGACCCCTCCAGTCGGCGTTTAGCCGAGTGCAGAAATTTGCTAGATGCTTCTGTAAACATCCTGTGGGTTGGCCAGGAACAAATGCTGACTGGTGTCTGTGAAAAACTGTGCAAGCCGAAACAATACATTCCGAAGGAGGTGCAGTTTTTATGTTTAGGTGAAGGAGGAACGTCCAAAACGATGCAAATTATGGCAAGTTTGAACCATTAACAATCGGTGGGAACGAGATATCAGTGTTCAGATATGCAGTTGTTCTCTCAAAGAGCGCTGCGAGACTGGAACTGATGATCCTGTCGGTAAAACAACACAGCAAAGTCCTGAATATAAGTAAAACCAAGATAATGAACACACAGACAAGACAAAGACCAAACCTAAAGTTATTTTAGAACAACAGGAGATTGAGAAAGTCACAAGTTTTGAGTACCTCGACTCTATTATAAACAACATGAGATTGAGAAAGTCACAAGTTTTGAGTACCTCGACTCTATTATAAACAACAGGAGATTGAGAAAGTCACAAGTTTTGAGTACCTCGACTCTATTATAAGCAACAGGAGATTGAGAAAGTCACAAGTTTTGAGTACCTCGACTCTATTATAAGCAACAATGGAGATTGAGAAAGTCACAAGTTTTGAGTACCTCGACTCTATTATAAGCAACAATGGAGATTGAGAAAGTCACAAGTTTTGAGTACCTCGACTCTATTATAAGCAACAATGGAGATTGAGAAAGTCACAAGTTTTGAGTACCTCGACTCTATTATAAGCAACAATGGAGATTGAGAAAGTCACAAGTTTTGAGTACCTCGACTCTATTATAAGCAACAGGAGATTGAGAAAGTCACAAGTTTTGAGTACCTCGACTCTATTATAAGCAACAGGAGATTGAGAAAGTCACAAGTTTTGAGTACCTCGACTCTATTATAAGCAACAATGGAGATTGGTTGAATGAAATCAAGCGGAGAATGAATATGGCAGTGCAGAGGCTGGATAAAATAAGAAACGTATGGCAAAACCCTAATACAAATGACGCGAAAATAAAAATCCTGCGAACTTGCATCTTCCCGGGGTCAACGTATGGATATGAAGCGTTGACCGCCAGACAAACACTTAAGAAGAGGATGGAATCTTTTGAACTAAAATGTTACAGGAGGGTGCTCACAATACAAAGATAGCGAAAAGGAAAAATGCAGATATCCTAAAAGAAATGGATATCGAGAAAAATTTGATAGTAAAAAATGTATTGTGTTGATAAATAAAATATTCAAACGCCATAATGACCTAGAGAGAACGATACTGGAGGGTATGGTGCCTGAAAACCAGGGCACAGGCAGACCGAGGAGAAGATGAACACAAGACATCACTAGGGTCCAGAAAATGCGGGAGTTGTGGCTAGAGAACGAGAGTCTTTCAGATCGGCTGTTGTGAGAGCAACGTCCTGCAACGAACATGCTACATGATGATTATGGTGATGGAGATTAATAATCTCAATTTAGTACCTTGTTGCGGTTTGAAAGTTGATCTTTGACCACAAGGACATGCGTTCAAATCCTCAGTGATGTATTTGTTTTTTTGCTATCGTTGGTGAAATAAAAACTAAATCTGTGCACTTACTGGCGACTGCAGGTGAAAGCGACCTTTATTCCTCATCGCAACAATTACCCCAAGTGTACCTCAGCAACAAGTATTATCAAAGTACTGACATATATATATATGGCCCTTCTTTTCTTTACAGATGGTTTCTTGTTTTAATTTTTTCAGTTATTTTCATGTCCGATCTTCACAATTTCAGACAAGTCTACTTTACCTCAAAAAGGGTAGGTATTGTATTTACTTTTGCGTTTGTTTCGTTCATTCCCAAATGCGCTTTTCGGGGTTTCCTCGAAAGTCTCCATTCCTCTTTATAATGTTGTTTTCCATGAATCTCTATTTTCAGCTAATTCCTTCCACTTCAAAAAGCAAATGCACACACACGGGCACATAAACATACACAGGGGCACATAAACATACACACGGGCACATAAACATACCCAGGGGCACATAAATATACACAAGGGCACATAAACATACACACGGGCACATCAATTTACACAGGGGCACATAAACATACACACGGGGACATAAACATACACACGGGCAGATAAATATACACACGGGCACATAAACATACACAGGGGCACATAAATATACACACGGGCACATACATATACACACAGGCACATAAACATACACACGGGCACATAAACATACACACGGGCACATAAACATACACACGGGCACCTAAACATACACACGGGCACATAAACATACACATGGGCACATACACATACACACGGGCACATAAACATACACACGGGCACATAAACATACACACGGGCACATAAACATACACACGGGCACATAAACATACACACGGGCACATGAATAAACACACGGGCACATAAATATACACACGGGCACATAAACATACATAAGGGCACATAAACATACACACGGGCACATAAATATACACAAGGACAATTATATAAATAAGTTACAAATAACTACTAATAAAACTCAATGAGATACGAACTTTATAATAATTGATTGTAGCACTTTCACATTTTTCAACATAATTTCCACGAACATTGATAGACTTATCACAACGCTTTATCAGTGCACCAAAACCTGCAGCATAGAAGTCGTTGGTCTGATGTTTCATCCAAATTTACACTTTACTTACAGCTTCTGATCAGAATTGCGGGTTTTTAAGAAAAGCAACTCTTATTCTTGTCTCTGTTTTTATTCATGACATACCCAGGACAAGTAGTTATTCATTCTTGTATTCATCTATGGATTGTGTTGCACTCATTGAAGTCGAAATCTCAAGAAGAACAAAGAAGAAGAAGAGGAAGAAGAAGAAGACGAAGAAGAGGAAAAGACGATGAGGCATAAGAAAAAGACAACGAGAAAAAGAAGAAGAAAAGAAGAACAAGACGAAGAAAAAAAGATGACGAAGAAAAAAAAGAAGAAAAAGAAGTCGAAGAAGAAGAAAGAAAAGAAGAAGAAGATGAAGAAGAAGAAGAAGAAGACGAAGAAGAAGAAGAAGAAGAAAAAAGAAAAGAAGAAGAAGAAGAAGAAGAAGAAAGAAAAGAAGAAGAAGATGAAGAAGAAGAAGAAGAAGAAGAAGAAGAAGAAAAAAGAAAAGAAGAAGAAGAAGAAGAAGAAGAAGAAGAAGAAGAAAGAAAAGAAGAAGAAGAAGAAGAAGAAGAAGAAGAAGAAGAAGAAGAAGAAGAAGAAAGAAAAGAAGAAGAAGAAGAAGAAGAAGAAGAAGAAGAAGAAGAAGAAGAAGAAGAAGAAGAAGAAGAAGAAAAAGAAGAAGAAGAAGATGAAGAAGAAGAAGAAGAAGAAAGAAAAGAAGAAGAAGAAGAAGAAGAAGAAGAAGAGGTCACTATCCCATGAAACCGGAATTAGATTTGTTTTTTACAATTGCCACATCCTGGATTGTAGGTGGAATACACGTTCGTCGGATGCTGATCCGGACATGTCTAATAGTTGTCAAGGTTCGCCCTTACAGCTGTCTCTTATGGATCACATATGGCACAGTCTATATACATCCACCAGGTATGGCAAACAAAGGTGAAGGTCACTTAATGGGATAGATTAAGATAAGACCACTGTAACCTTCCAAACTTGTAGGAAAGGGTGACTAACATGGGTTGTGTTTGGGTTTAGTAGCTACAGCGTGAGAAATGAAGTGTCTTAGAAACCATCATGGCAAATGAACTTATTAGTGATATGATACAATACATCAATCAATCAATCGATCAGTGATCAAAACATGGGAAGAGGAGACTAATGTCTGGTCAGGGAAAAACATGCTGACCTGATAATGTTAGTCAGGGTCAGGTAAAACATACTGATCGGACAATGTTAGTCAGGCACAGGTAAAACATACTGATCGGACAATGTTAGTCAGGTACTGGTAAAAAGTACTGATCAGACAATGTTAGTCAGGTACAGGTAAAACATACTGATCGGACAATGTTAGTCAGGGTCAGGTAAAACATACTGATCGGACATGTTAGTCAGGTAAAGGTAAAACATACTGATCGGACAATGTTAGTCAGGGTCAGGTAAAACATACTGATCGGACAATGTTAGTCAGGGTCAGGTAAAACATACTGATCGGACAATGTTGGCCAGGGTCAGGTAAAACATACTGATCGGACAATGTTAGTCAGGGTCAGGTAAAACATACTGATCGGACAATGTTGGTCAGGGTCAGGTACAACATACTGATCAGACAATGTTAGTCAGGTACAGGTAAAACATACTAATCGTTTAAAGGTAGTCAGAAGCAAGTTAAACATACTAATCGGACAATGTTAGTCAGGTACAGGTAAAACATACCGATCGTTTAAAGGTAGTCAGGAGCAAGTTAAACATACTGATCGGACAATGTTAGTCATGTCCAGTGTAAACATTCGGATCGGACAATGTTGGTCAAGGTTAGGTAAAACATATTGATCGGACAATGTTAGTCAGGGTCAGGTAAAACATACTGATCGGACAATGTTAGTCAGGGTCAGGTAAAACATACTGATCGGGCAATATTAGTCAGGGTCAAGTAAAACATACTGATCGGGCAATGTTAGTCAGGGTAAGCTACAATATTATTTCACGCAAGTACCCCTGGAAACGGGCTCTTGCAATAGCAGTCTGGCTGACGAGGTGGGGATTGACTTGATCTGTAATAATGAAGGACAGGAAGATGAAGCCAAGCACAGCACAACGGCCTAGAGGACTCTGTCTACCTTCACCAGCACGCTCGAGATGTGATGAAAGCTACTGCAACCCGCCACTTTACGCCCTATTTAGGGTTGACTAAAGAATAATTCACTCATTATGGACATTCAACTAGCACAAGAACAACAACACCAACATCATCAAATCATATCTGCTCCCTTTGGAGCATAGGTCTTAAACAAATACACACTAAGTTCTCATGTCCTGTGTTACCATTTCCATCCCGGTTCGCGTGTTCCCGGTTTCCTTTTTTTCTCGAACTTTCTTCTCCATCTGTTTTGACTTTCATCTACTCCACTTGCCTTGTAGATTCTAGAACAGAGACTGTCTTGTAAAGCTGTCAATTAGTTTTCATAATGTGTGTCCTTTCCAACTCCAGCGCCATGTTCCACTGATATCTGACTGGTTATTTCCAATTGCTCCATATTAGTGATTTTGTTTCCTGCCATGTGCGTTTCTATATTCTTAGTATTCCTACATTTATGATATTGTGCACCCTTATTCCTTGTTCCTTGTGTTGTTCTCCATGTTTCACAACCATACAGGCGCCGAAGATGCAGCACATTGAATGAACTGACAGCAGCCAGCGACTCCTGGGGGATCGCTTGCATCAAGAACAGGGAACCATAGACGACCAAGACGATATTCCCCCTCCAATTAGTGGCATTAGAAACATCGTACAGAAGAGAAGTTAGCTAAAAGAATAGGGATCGCAGTGGGAAAGCAAACCCGGTACCCCCAGAAAGGCAGCTGAAATCAGATGTGTTAGAGCCGAAAGGTACATATATCTCAGCATTGCTGTAAACTACTCGGCGTCTATTATAGAGATGAAAAGATGGTCTGAATAAAGGACTGGTTCTAATATGGTGCTGCCAGTCAAAAGACATATTAGTTTTTAAATATTTAGCTTCTTTGAGTCTTCTGTCTTATTGAATACCATGCTAATATACCGAACCAAACTGCAACAAGTGAACATACTTATGATGCGCATGATGGCGTCACTTCTTGTGTAAACAGCACATACCAACCCTCAAGTTTGCAAAACGCCATTATCTTCCGACTAAAAGTTTACTCAACAGACCGTTGAAAACATGGCCGGTGTGATACGGGATCCGTCCTGAGCGAGCGATGATTTAGTTTCTAACAGTTGAAGGATGTCGACCAGTTGACATTCATTGCAGAATGCAGACAGTGTATAGTGACAAATTTGTGTCGAAGACAACAGTGAAGAACTGGACAACGATGTTTGAAGAAGGACGTGAGCGTTGGTATGTGCTGTTTACACAATAAATGACCTCATAGCGCGCATCGTGCTTATGTTCGTTTGTCGCAGTTTGGTCCGGTTTCTTTTCAACACGCATTGTATTTCATATTTATTAATAGTTTCCCATCTCAGGCGAAGGTGGTGACATCGTCAGACTTGTGCAGCGAGATGTGTTCTCATATGGCTGTAAAGACAGCAGCACTTGGGACACACGTGAGGAGTTGACTGTTTTGTCGTGCGTTCTTCTTTTCCAGCGGCACGGTTTCTCTAAGCTTCGGCGATAGGATTCCATTCTGCGATCTGAGCATCTTGTGCAATCTGAGCACCTTGTGCGACCTGAGCACATTGTGCGATGCTTGCGCGTCAGGTGGAGCTGTTCTGTGTAAGATTCTCCCAGGAAGGGATAACAATGTTAAAGCTTTTCTAAAACATTTTTTATGAGTCTCTTTAGTGTTGTTTTTTTTTGTCCACTGATGATGGCCTGCCTGCACTGAGCTCGCCGTATAGGAGCTACTTGAGGCTTCGCTCAACGGACATGCGATTAAAAAAATTACGTTCCATCTAAACAAGCCTTTCTGTAGAAGGGCAGATGCTCAACATATTTTCTATTCGGTAAAACAAATTACAGAGTGAAGCATTTTTTCTGTGATATGACGCCGGACAGCTTGTGCAGACAGCTCATGTGGAAGCGCTTTAACTATCTGGCATGTCTAAAATACACTAGTCATATCTTCAGTCATTCAGCGGAGAGGTTAACACTACAGCAAGATGACATATGGAACTGTGGCGTAATACAGGACCCAGACCGCCTGATAAACTTTCCATAGCCTCCAGGAAACATGCAATTGGCGCGACATGCTGGAGGCAAATGACAGGACAATCTATGTCGCTGAATACTGGATGGATTCTGCATGACGTGGTACTTGGACAAGGGAAGTAAGCAAGTAAGTAACAACAGTACGACACACGTTTGCATTGGAGGCATCACTTGTCGGTTGTCGTTCGTTTGAAACCTCGATAGCACAAAACGTATCTTTGCGATTATCCTAAGTTATTTTGCGCTGTGAATGTAATAATTTGTATATAAGAGGCCCCGACAGACCTGCCATCTATTTCAAGGGCCCTATCTAGATAAAAGAGTTAAGAATGGCTGTTGAAGTTCTTGAGATATAATAAAGTCAGCAATGAAAATTTACAGATTACTTTTCACAAAGTCCGCAATATACTTTTTTAATAACAGTAGTTGTGTTCTTGGAATGTGACAGTTTCAGCTGGAGCATGGGCGTTTAGGGCATGGACGATTGGCCTGGCAACTCTAAGAACAAAGGTTGCCTGAATGCGTTGGACGATCGCAGGTCACGCCAAAGTCAGTCACCGTTTCGACACTAGGTTGACAACGGAAATGAGGGGTTTAGGTAGAAGACTTTGTCTAGTACATGGGTGGGTGTCGAGCTTGACGTGGATGGTGGTTGGTGATATTCTGATGCTGCCACAAGGGGTTAGGACATTTAGAGGGACAGTGACTCGTTCCAAATTAGAGTGAGGGCTAGGTCAGACAACCAACAGAAGACCATTGCATAGCAGAGAAGCCCCAACTGACCTTGCCTCTCAGCATAGCAGAGAAGCCCCAACCGACCTTGCCTCTCAGCATAGCAGAGAAGCCCCAACCGACCTTGCCTCTCAGCATAGCAGAGAAGCCCCAACCGACCTTGCCTCTCAGCATAGCAGAGAAGCACCAACCGACCTTGCCTTTCAGCATAGCAGAGAAGCCCCAACCGACCTTGCCTCCCAGCATAGCAGAGAAGCCCCAACCGACCTTGCCTCTCAGTATAGCAGAGAAGCCTCCCTCTCAGCCCCCCCCCCCCCCCCCCCCCCCAATCGACGTTCTTCCAGTTTATCAATGATCGTTCAGCATATATGACAGCATCCGAATGTTGGACATTTTCACAAATTAGCTGTTTAACCTTGAACTCCGTGTTTCCGACAATTTCTTAATTCTCTCCCCAGTGATATAACCCGCTGTTGTTCAAAACGTTAAACGCGCACGAGCTGCAGAGACCAGCGACCCATAGCTGACTGCTAGCGTCAGGGCCAGCGAACCAAAGCTGACTGCTAGCGTCAGGGCCAGCGAGCCAGAGCTGCCAAGGCCCTTCTAGACCTCTACGCGGTGGTCCTTGATAACAGGCTGCAATAGAGCAGACTGTCTAAATAGAAGGGATCGAAAAGGGAATGCAAAATAGGTTCTCAAAAAATGCCTGCTGAAGTCGGATGTGTCGGACCGAATGGCGCAAATATCGCAGTCAAACCTTAAACCACGACACAGCGTATTGCGTTCTTCGGACTACATCCTGCATTTTGCAAATCTTTTTTCAGGGCTTGGTAGCGGAGATTGAGAACGAACGAAGAAGAAGAAAAAGACAGTACGTCAATTTAATCTCCAGTGTGAATCCATACTTCCTCTTTGTTTATCGTCTCTACCAGAGTAATTGTACCAACCCTTCTCTCTGCCTGTACCATCTATGACATAACTCACCTGATTCGTTTACCCTTGATATCTGCAATGTTCATGCCCAGTGGACAAGTTTTGTCTGCGACTACTCGCATGTACTCTCAGGTCTACATCTGCAATCCTGACATTAAACCAGACAAAGCACACGCCAAATGGAAATATTGTTACACCAAAATTAGACGATAACGTGAACGACGAAACCCCGTCAAATAAACAAATTACTATCAAGCAGGGCGAGAACTTGATCACAGGTAAGAAAGCCGCAAACGCCTTTGTCGACCACTATGCCAGAGCAAACCACATCGAGGTCCCTGCAGATAAGCATACAGACATTAGCGAAGAGCTAAAGGGACACGAAAACATAAATACGGCTCCCGAAGAGCACATGATGGCCAAACTAACAATGCGCGAAATGGAAGAGGCTATGAGAACGCTAAAGAAAAGGAAATCTCCCGGAAAAGACGGGATAACAAACGAAATGCTGATGGGGCTGGGCCAAACAGCGAAGAGGAAACTACTATCAGTCCTGAACCAAAGCTGGAAAAGGGGTATTGTACCCCAGGCGTGGAAAGACGCAATACTGGTACCAGTACCAAAAACAGGAAAAGATAAAACAGATCCAAATGGATACAGGCCCATAAGCCTACTGAGCTGTGTCGGCAAGCTGATGGAACGGATGATAAACACCAGACTGATGTGGCATCTGGAAGAAAAACGAATACTAATTCCACAGCAAGCCGGCTTTAGACAGCACAGATCCACTGAGGACCAGGTCATCCTCATAGCCCAGGAGATAGAAGATGCCTACCAGGCACAGAAACACACAGTAGCTGTTTGGGTGGATCTGGAAAAGGCATTTGACAAAGTCTGGAAAGATGGACTTAGAGTCAAGCTAAGAAGAAGTGATGTTTGTGGGAAAATGTACAAGTGGATCAACCACTACCTCAAACAAAGAACGGCCAGAGTCCAAGTACAAGGGCAGATGAGCAAAAAGGTGACACTCGAGCAGGGAGTACCCCAAGGGGGAGTACTGTCACCCACACTCTTCTTGGTATATATAAACGATATCACAGAGAATATACCAAGAAGAGTCCATAGCTCAATGTTTGCAGACGATCTGGCTATGTGGACCTCTGAAAAGAATCTCACCATAGCAAGAAATCGGATGCAGACGGCCCTAACATCGCTGGAAGAGTGGGCGAACTCATGGCTGGTCAAAATAAACGAGGAGAAAACCACGTGCACAATATTCTCGCTTTCATTAAAACCCCAAAGTACCAAATTAAGTCTAAATGGCAAAATCCTGCAGCCAAACGACAACCCAACCTATCTGGGAGTCACATTTGACCGGCGCATGACATGGAAAAGTCAGATTGAGAGAAACCGAATGAAAGCCAGAGAAAGAATGGCAATCATGAGGAAACTTGCTGGCACAAGCTGGGGAGCAGACGAAGGCATACTAAAGAAACTGTACACTGGAAGAGTGAGACCAGTTCTCGAGTATGGCATTGCGGCATGGACAACAGCAGCGAAGGCGAACTTCGATAAAGTTAACAAACTTCAAAACCAAGCCATGAGAATTATAACAGGTGGCATGAAGTCAACGCCAATTGTAGAACTTGAAAAGATTACAAAACTGCAATCCATGACCGATAGAAGAGACTGCAGAGCCCAGCTGCAGTCAGAGAAACTCCGAAGACTGACGGACCACCCAATGTACCAGAGACTAAACAATTTGGGAAATGGGAAACTAAAGCGGAGAAACTTTGCAGAAATAGCCAAAGCAAAGATGCACGAAGATCCCATAAACGCACTAACAACACCAAAACCCATCACCACTGTACGAAAACCTACCTGGAGGCAGGATATATTTCCAGAGGTGGTAGAAAATATACCAGGTATTGCAAACAAAAACTGCCAGACTGAAAAAGAAAGGAGAGACACTACCCTAAGCTTCATAGCGAAAAGCTACCCAAGCATGGACTGGACCCATGCATACACCGACGGTTCTGTAACAAACACTACACAGAACGGAGGGGCAGGAGCATTCCTGAACCTACCAAATGGCAGAAAAATAACACTGTCATTCGCTACTGGTAAGTACACAAGCAATTTCAGAGCGGAGGCAGAGGCACTGAGGGCGGAAGTGGAAGAAATGGTGACACACAGTGAAAATGAGAGCCATATAGTCCTGCTGACAGATGCTCTCGCCGTAGTCACAGCGCTAAAAAGCCAGAAAAACACTGAGCTTAATGACTTAAGAGCAGCACTCTGCAAACTGTGCCAGCAGTCCGCACCAAAAAGGGCAGTGGTACAGTGGGTCCCGTCACACTGCAACATCCAAGGCAACGAGGAGGCAGATAGACTGGCAAAAGAAGGCGCAAGACTACCACAAACAGATACCAGTATGACGTACGAAGAGTCAAAACGGCTTATCAAAGCCAGATACATGACCAAATGGGAAACCGAACATACTGGTTACACCAAAAACGATGCCTATTACCAGTTGAACCGAAGAGAGCAAGTAGTAGTCTTCAGACTTAGCACTGGCCACAACAGACTGAGGTACCACCTATTCAACAAATTGAATATAGGGTGTACCGACGAATGCCCGTGCGGTACTGGTAAAATGACTACTGAACATCTGCTGCAGAACTGCCCGACATACGAGGATCAGAGAGAGCAGATGTGGCCATTACCAGTGGAACTGCAAGACAAGCTCTATGGCAGTGGCGAGAGTCTCAGGATGACCGCCGCTTTTCTCGAAAAAATAATGGTTACTGTCTGACTGTGTACGCAGAAGAAGAAGAAAGACGATAACGGAGAACAGGAAGAAGAGGCAGAATTATAAAAGAGGCTAAAAATAAGTGAAAAATTATAACAAATTTAGAAAAAAGAAGAACCATAAAAATATTCAAGAACTATCAACGTCCAATATGTATTCCACAAACACTCCACAAAGACGCATGTTATCTGTCACTAATCAAGTCACTAGAAATCCCCTTTATCCACTCCAACAACAAACGACCCTCGCACACGACCCAACCATCTCTGATATGTATCTCTTTTAGACGCTAATGACCACATAAAATGTTATCTGTAACTAGCATATACATTTCGCGTATTCTAGCACGCTCAGACTTAATATGGTAGGTGAGCGATGCCTGCTTACGATTGGCCAGAACTCAACACTGCTAAGATTAGGCGCCTGTAGATACTCTAGTCTGATGGCTATCTGCATGCACTTTATTGCGCCAAAAATAATCTGCTCTAGAATGACCTCTTCGCGATCACAACAAATAAATACACTTTGTGTGTATCATTGATCGTAATAGTAGTTGATATGAGTAATAGTAGTTGATAAGTAGTAATAGTAGGTGTAGTATAAGTAGTAATAGTAGTTGTATAAGTAGTAATAGTTGGCGTAGCATAAGTAGTAATAGTTGTTGTTGTTGTATAAGTAGTAATAGTAGTTGATAAGTAGTAATATTTGTTTTAGCATAAGTAGTAATAGTAGTAGTTGTTATATAAGTAGTAATAGTTGTTGTTGTATAAGTAGTAATAGTTGTTATTGTATAAGTAGTAATAGTAGTAGTAGTATAAGTAGTAATAGTAGTAGTTGCTGTATAGGTAGTAATAGTTGTTGTAGCATAAGTAGTAACAACTGTTCCTGTATAAGTAGTAATAGTAGTTGTTGTATAAAAAGTAAAAGTTGTTCTTGTATAAGTAGTAATAGTTATTGTTGTATAAGTAGTAATAGTAGTTGTTGTGTAAGTAGTAATAGTTGATATAATATAAGTAGTAGTAATAGTTGTTGTAATATAAGTAGTAGTGGTAGTAGTTGTTGTATGAGTAGTAATAATTGGTGTAGTATAAACAGTAATGTTAGTAGCTGTAGTATAAGCAGTAGAAGTAGGTGTATTGTAAGTAGTAGTTGTAGTATAAGTAGTAAAAGCTGTTGTAGTATAAGTAGTAACAGTTATTGTAGTATGAGTAGTGGTAGTAGTATAAGAGGTAATAGTTGTTGTACACGTATTAATGGTAATTGATCATCAGTAATAATAGTTGTAGAATAAGTAGTAGTAGTTGTAATATTTATTATTGTTGTTGCAGTACACGTAGTGATAGTAATTATAGTGTAAGTGATAATATTTGTTGTAGTATAAGTAGTAGTAGTTACTGTAGTATAAGTAGTAATAGTTGTTTTACAAGCAGCAGTAATTGTAGTATAAACAGATGTAGTTATTGCAGTATAAGCAGTAGTAGTACTTATAATATAAACAGTACTAGTAGGTATAGTAGAAACAGTAGTAGAAGCAGCAGTAGAAACAGTAGTAGAAACAGTGAAAGTAGCAATAGTAGTAGCAGTGGTAGTTGTAGTAGTAGTAGCAGTAGTAGAAACAGTATTAGAAACAATAGTAGAAACAGTAGTAGAAGCAGTAGTAAAAACAGTAGTAGAAACAGTAGTAGTAGAAACAGTAGAAGAATCAGTAGTAGAAATAGTAGAAGAAGCAGTAGTAGTATTAACTTCGCTGCAGACGTACTAGAAACAGCAGTAGCAGTGATTGTAGTAATGGTAGCAGCAGTAGCAATAGTAGTTGCAGCAGTAGTAGTAGTAGTAGTAGTAGTAGTAGTAATAGTAGTAGTAGTAGTAGTAGTAGTAGTACCAGTAGTAGTTGTAATACGAGTAGTAGAAGTAGTATTAGTAGTAGTAGTAGTATTAGTAGCAGCGTAGGAGCAGCAGCATCAGTAGTATTAGTAGTATCATTAGTAGTAGCAGTAGTAGTGATAGTAGTAGTAGTACTAGTAGTATCAGTAGTAGTAGTAATAGTAGTAGTAGTAGAAGTAGTAGTAGTAGAAGTAGTAGTAGTAGCTGTAGTAGTAGTAATAGCAGTAGTAGTAGTAGTAGATTTTGACAAATGAACTAGATATAGGATCTACATTAATGTCAGCTTTCAGAAAATATATCGCTCATGAAACAAGGTCAAGGTCATTGATCGCGCGCATATCTCCTAAAATGGCTACCTTATCACCTTCACACTTTTCTCGCTCAAGTGCACTCAGTTTTGCTCACACTTTGCTTCCCGCCTCCCTGCCCTCATTCTCCTTCTACTTCTTCGTGTCTTTCCCGTCTTTTTTTGTTGTTGCTCTATCTATCATTTGCACCTTCAGTACTGTAGTTATTTTCACAAAGGGTTATCAGCGGCTGGCACTGCGCCGACAATTTTCTGAAGGACCTGTCAATCTCGTGCCACCATTTCTCAGGTTCAGGGTCGAACATTAAGAGCAAGGGAGAATAGCAATGCTCTCCCGGGAGACAGGTCATTGACCAAAACCTCACGATTCATTTTTTCTTCTTATTATTATTTTCTTCTTCGTGTTATGTTTTAAATGTTTCATCTTCTTCCTATCCTAATGTTTCTACCTTTACTTCTTCTTCATCTAGTTCTTCTTCTTTTTCTTCTTCTTCTTTTTCTTCTTCTTTGTCTTCTCCTTCTTTTTCTACTTCTTCTTCCTCTTCTTCTACTTCTTCTTCCTCTTCTTCTACTTCTGCTTCTTCTTTTTCTTCTTCTTCCTCTTCTTCTCGTTCTTCTTCTTCTTTTCTTTCTTCTTCTCCTTCTTATTCTCCTTGCTCTACTACTTCTTCTACTTCTACTTCTTCTTTTCTTCTTCTTCTTCTTCTTCTTCTTCTTCTTCTGCTTCTTCTTCTTCTTCTTCTTCTTCTTCTTCTTCTTCTTCTGCTTCTTCTTCTGCTTCTATTTCTTCTACTTCTTCCCCTTCTTCTTCTTCTCCTTCATCTTCTTCTACTTTTTCTTCATCTCCTTCTTCTTCTCCTTCATCTTCTTCTTCTTCATCTTCTTCTTCTTCTTCTTCATCTTCTTCTTCTACTATTTCTTCTACTTCTACTTCTTCCTTTTTCTCCTTTTAATCATCTTCTTGTTCTTCTTCTTCTGATTGTTGTTCTTCCTCTTCGTTTTCGTCTTCTTTGTCTTATTTTTTCTTCGACATCTACTTCTGCTGTACCTCTTCTTCTTAGTCGTCTTCTGTTTCATCTTCCTCTTTCTGTTTTCTTTCTCTTCTTTTTTTTCTTCTTCTGCTCCTTTTTATTATTATTATTTTTCTTCTTCGACTTCTACTTATGCTTTTACTTCTTTTACTCCCTCTTTTTCTTTCTCATCCTCTTTTTTCTTCACTTCTACTGCTTCTTCTTACTCATCTTTGTCCTTCGTTTCTTCACCATCTCCATCTTCATGTTGCTATACACGAAGTATAAGAAGCACCACCGTAGACCAATTCTTTAAGTAACTAACTGAGCTCTAGCAGTTACTGTTACTACACCCATTTGATTCTCCTCACGAGTCTGCTAGCCCACTGCACAACTTACTTTAGCCACATTTAACAACAGGAATGAAAGGCCATTTATTCTATTCAACTATCACTAGTAAAGTTTGTTTCGGATTAGTCCGATCAACAAGATAAGGTTTTGTATGTACTGCACAGGGCAGTACCAGCAACGTGGCCACGACCTTGTCGAGCTAGGCAGCTGTTGTGGGTGGGGCGCTGTAACCGTGTAATGGCTAATTATTCGCGCAGATACCTTCTACCGGTTGTCTGGTTGCATTCTCACAATGTGGCACAACCAATGCATTCTTTGTTTCTCGATGAGACCACATTGTTCATGCAACATACTACAGAAGAACATCAAGAAAGAAAGCGAAAATGTTACTGGACACCATAGAGGCGAAAGAGCAAAATACATACCAAGGACTCTGGGCTATAACCCGGTAGAAAGGTAGAGGACAAAAGAAGAAGTACTTTTCCCTTACCCGATGTTTCTTCGTGTGCTCGCTGGTTACAAAGACACTTTGTATATCCAACGGGGAAATACAATGAGACAGGTTATGCCTGCTGCCATGTAGGAGAAGGCTATCTGATGTATGTTCCGTGTTTATTTGTCTTTATGAGACAGGTTTTTCCTGCTGTTTACTTCCTGCCTCCCAGGAAAAGATGAACTGCGTAATAGCTAAACATTTCTTTATTTTTGTGTTTGCGTTCGTCTTAATTATCTATTTCCCAAGGCGGTGTGCTGCACCATGTTTTTATTTTACACCTGTAGGTCCAGTGCATCCGACATCGGCATGCATTTTATGTAAGGTTCTGCTTCCTTCTGCATTTTATAAGAGTGTGCTTCCCTGGGGTAACGGCCGGTGGTATGATTGGGGAGCGAACCCAGCACCTTCCGTTTGTGAGCCGTATCACTTAACCACTAGCACACGCCGTCCTCGAGCCCTGTCACTTAACCACTAGCTTACGCGTTCCCGGTAAACTCATGCGTACTCATTCACCCCCATCAAATAACACCGGCTCTAGATACTGATAGCACCTGTAACACGCTATGGCATTCAGGCAAATAACCAATTCATTAAATATGAGACACATAAGGTGTTATATGTATTCAATACGTCACAAAGGTATGGGACTATAAAAAACAGTTAGAGAACAAAATAGAGGCAGTTGAAATGTGTTTGTACAGAAGAATGGGTCACATTTAGTGGAGAGATAAATAAATAGCGAAGTCCTGACGGGAGTAGGCAAATGTAGAAAACTATTGACAGATATTATTAGGCAAGTCAAATATTTTGGACATATTGAAAGACACGATACTTTAAGGAAAATATTACTGGAGGCAAACGTTGAGGGTCTACAGACAAGAGGCGGGCTGTGAAGTACGTGAGAGATCTACATCAACAGACAGACTATTGTCAGTCTTGTAGAATGTACCGTCAAGGCAAGAGACGGGACATTGGAGGGTCCATTTCAGTCTACTTTGTTTGGAAAGACGGCACTTGGACTGAATGAAATTTTAGCTCGCTGATTGTACACAACTAACGCTACTCTTCTCAGGCATCCCTCTCTGTTGGACATGCTGATAAATTCAAAATCCTGCAACATGTGCATTACGGGTTCATCGACTGCAGTTTCTTTGGTACTTAATTCTTAATTCACCCCAAACAAACAACAATATTTTTAGCACCGGATATCAATTTTTAGTTCCGAATTGGGAGGTAGTGGCGTCACAGAATAGTTCACTTTTTAATAGTCAAACATCGCGCCAATAAACCTCGATTTAATCATCAAACAGTAAATGACTCAGTCAACTTTGATGGCCCTACTACCACAGGTGCACAAACTCAATACATCGAACGTTCTTGGAAAACGGCAAAGGAGAGAAACAAGATCAAAAATGGCACACACAGGCATATGCTTGATTCGTACATGTGCGAGTTCATGTGTTGTCGACGCAACAAAATAATAGGCTGGATGTTCTCACCGCCATTCTAACCGACATTGTTCGATTCTGACCACCTCAATAATTAAAATTGCGGTGTCTGCTCGACCAGTTATTGCAATCTGCCTGCCAGGAAATGTCCTTCTGCTTCTCTTTAGGGCCCTACATTCTTATAGAAGATTGGTTGCAAAACTGAATTTAACCGTTTCATCTACACAAATATCTTTATCTAAGTTCTAACTTAGTTATATAAAAGTGGATCAAGATGCCGATCAGCGCATGAGCTGCAGTGGTCAGCGACCCATAGCTGACTACTAGCTTCAGGGCCAGCGAATCAAAGCTGCCAAGACCCTTCTACACCTCCACGCGATGTTCCTGGATAACAGGCTGCAGCAGGGCAGACTGGCTAAGGAAAAGGGATCGAAGAGAGAATGCTGACCCGGTACTCAAAAAATGCTTGCTGAAGTCGGATGTGTTGGACCGAAAGGTGCAAAGATCGCAATCGAGCTCTAAACTACGACACAGCGCATTCCTTTCTCTGGACTACATTCTGCTACATAAGCTCTTTTAGAGTGTGATAGCGGGAGATTGAGAACGAACGAAGTCAAGCCAAGCCAGTTATTTAATATAAAATGATATCGAAATGTCCTCCTCTTAACCATAAATTGAATGCCCCGCTATTGCCATAAGCTTTCAAATACGTATCATAGAAACCCATGGAACTCTGTTTGGGGTGAATTAAAACATAAGTACCGTGTATTCACCTAATAGGCGGTCCTTTATCTATTTCAAAATGTTGTCTCTATCCAATCCCAATATTCTCACACCGACTGCCCCATGACTGCCACTGAGGTAGTCAGCTCCTTCATTCCTACAAACCCAAGCTTGGTCAGGACATCAGACCCATATGTTCCCGGAGGTTGGAGCCCTTTGTCCACTATCCACTCATGCTACAGCCATCCGTCTGCACTTTCTGGAGCATAGATTAAGAGTCAGAAACGATTGTGTCTTTCCTTAAGAAATCACTGATACCAGCTCAGAGCCTCAGTCATTGCTTCGATCTTCATTCTGAGATATGGTTACTATTTTCCAGGATAGGACCGATCTGCCTGGAGAGGGGCAGGTGATGGTCTATTGATTCCAAGCTGACATTAGGGAAGGGGGAAGGGAGAGGGTGAGAGAAAACGTCAGAGGACAGTAGCATGTAGATTACGTCGTTTAGTTCGACATGGTACACCTGAATTCCTGTACAGAGAACAAGCCGAGAGAGCCGTGAGTATCCATTGCAAATAGCACATGTGCCCGTGTCTTTCTCTCTCTCTCTCTCTCTCTCTCAAGTGCACACCACTCTCTCTATCTCTCAAGTGCACACCACTCTCTATTTCTCTCCCTCTCTCTCTCTCATTTTCGCACATATGCACACATCTTCCATCGCATACGTACACATTAGTTATTTGTGTCTTATACACACACACACACACAACTGCTCACATCTCTTACATACACACACACAACTGCTCACATCTCTTACACATACACACACACATCTCCTCTGTATCACTCCCATACTTCTCTCCATCTCTATCTCTCACACATCAGTTACCCTCTCTCTCTCTCTGTCATCCACCCCTCTCAGACTCTCGTACATGTCTCTACCTATCTCTCTCTTCCCCATCTCTCTATGTGTCTCTATCTCTTTCCCTCTCTATCTTTCTCTCTTTCTTTTACACACAACCTCATCTAACATTTATCGCTGTCTCTCACACACAATTAAACACATACGTTTCTATATTCATAAGCATGAATCGCTCAAACTATTTCTCCATCCCTATCACACTGATATTTATCTCTCTCTATTCTCTCTGTCTCTCTTTATTCGTGTGTGTGTGTGTATATATATATATGCATGGCACAAATAAGCATACGTTAACCTTTCTTTCTCGAATTCACACATGATATCTTTCCTACAAACGAAATTATCTGTCTATTTCTCTCACATACTTACATCGCTTTTTCTCTCCTACATTTACTTCTTTCTCTTCTTTAAACACACACATACCTATTTCTATTCTCTCTCTCTCTGTCTTTTAAACACACACATACATGTTACTACTACTATTATCTCTCTTTCTCTCTCTTTTTTACACACACATACATGTTACTACTCTCTCTCTCTCTCTCTCTCTTTTACACACACATACATGTTACTACTCTCTTTCTCTCTCTTTTACACACACATACATGTTACTACTACTCTCTCTCTTTTATACACACACATACATGTTATTACTCTCTCTCTCTTTTACACACACATACATGTTACTACTCTCTCTCTCTCTTTTACACACACATACATGTTACTACTACTCTCTCTCTCTCTCTTTTACACACACATACATGTTACTACTACTCTCTCTCTTTTATACACACACATACATGTTATTACTCTCTCTCTCTTTTACACACACACATACATGTTACTACTACTCTCTCTCTCTCTCTTTTACACACACATACATGTTACTACTACTCTCTCTCTTTTACACACACACATACATGTTACTACTACTCTCTCTCTTTTACACACACACATACATGTTACTACTACTCTCTCTCTTTTACACACACATACCTATTACTACTCTCACTCTTTTTAACACACGCTCACAAACACACCTCTTTCTCTACCGCACCTCTCAAACTCTTTTAAACACACACACACACACCTCCTTGCTTTCTCACACAGCTAAATATATTATTTCCAACAAACACACACACACGCCTCTTTCTCTCTCGCGCCTATCTTTTTCGCTCTTTTAAACACTCACACACAAATCACTTTCTCTCTCTCTCTCTCTCTCTCTCTCTCTTAAACACAGATTCATCTCTCACACGCAGCTACCTCACACTCCAACACATATATACCTCCCTTCCTTCTCTCTCTGCCTCTCTCGCTCCCTCTGACAAAAATATGTTCTCTCGCTTATAACATTCTTCATTTCTTTTTCAACCAACACGCATACCTTTTTCAACCAACACGCATACCTTTTTCAACCAACACGCATACCTTTTTCAACCAACACGAATACCTTTTTCAACCAACACGCATACCTTTTTCAACCAACACGCATACCTTTCTCCACCAACACGCATACCTTTTTCAACCAACACGCATACCTTTTTCAACCAACACGCATACCTTTTTCAACCAACACGCATACCTCTTTCAACCAACACGCATACCTTTTTCAACCAACACGAATACCTTTTTCAACCAACACGCATACCTTTTTCAACCAACACGAATACCTTTTTCAACCAACACGCATACCTTTTTCAACCAACACGCATACCTTTTTCAACCAACACGCATACCTTATTCAACCAACACGCATACCTTTTTCAACCAACACGCATACCTTTTTCAACCAACACGCATACCTTTTTCAACCAACGGGCATACCTTTTTCAACCAACACGAATACCTTTTTCAACCAATACGCATACCTTTTTCAACCATGCATACCTTTTTCAACCAACACACATACCTTTTTCAACCAACACGCATACCTTTTTCTCTTTATCTGATGCATATAACTACTGCCCCCCCCCTCTCACACACACACATACACACACACAAACAAACCTCTTTCTCTCTGACACACATATAGAGCTGTCGATTATATGGGGAAATGTGCATTTCTAAGAACAGTGCCAATCAAATGCTTGCGATTTGAAAACAACTGCGACTCTAACAGCCAAAAGACATTTAGTAAAGATCTTGTACATGGATAGTCGAAAATATTCAGAAAAATCAATCAATTACCATCCACTGAATGATACATCCACAATCATTGAGCCAGCAATTCACACAAATTTCATGATCTTACATTCAGACGACCGGTCAGCAGCAAGGCCGTCTCATATGACGCAGCAGGGGTGTGTAAAACCAGCGAGATGCAGGAACCATCAAACCCATACTTTCAGCCAAATCCAAGAGACCTGTCTTGAAACAGGCTGGCTAAGACAATAAGGGTTTCAGAGAGATGATGGAGCCGACCCCAACAATAATGTGCTGATGCCAGATCTACAGAGACGAAAGGCGTAACTTCGTTAAAGACTTTGACACAGCTTCCATCGTCCTGTTCACGGTGAACGTCAGAGAATAAGACTGCGTTCTCTCTATCTCCACTTTCTCTCTATGGCTTATCACTATTGCTTTCTTTCACTTCTCATGTTTAGCTTATCTTTATCTCCCTCTCTCCTTCTCTCTATTGTCTCCATCATTGTCGAATCGTGGGTTAATATTCTCTTTATCGTCACTATCGTCAAAGTTCACTCACCCTACCGCAATTCCACCCTGTTCTCCCTTGATTCTCTCGATTTCTCTCCCTGTCCCTCCCTCTCTTTCGCTTTCTCTCTCTCTTTCGCTCTCTCTCTCTGTCTCTCTCTCTCTCTCTGTCTGTTCTCTCTCTATATATATATATAAATCACATGAAGGATGACTGACGTCTGGTCAGGTAGAATATACTGATAAGATTTGTTAGTCATGTTCAGACAAAATATAATTGGACAAGAAACTCACCTTGATTTCGTCGTAGGCCTTCCTGACAACCGGCTGTTTTCGTGGCAGACTGGCTAACAAGGTGGGTGATAGACGTGATCATCGCAGTAGTGAGCGACACGCAGATGAAGATAAGCATACCACAACCGCCTGGAGGACCCGGCCTACCTTCATCAGCACGCTCGGGAAGTGATGAAAGCTACAACAACCCACTACTTAACATCCTTTTTAGTACTCAGAGAAGAGTAATCCTCCTCATGGTGGGCATTCAACAACAACAATAAATAAAATTACCGATTTCTCAAAACATTAGATGTGCCCCAGAGGAAATAGTTAGGGTCAGTGTTACCGTCCAAGCGTGTCACAAAAGGGGACAAAAAGAGGATTTCCATTGGGACTGACAACCTCATAATGTAAAAAAAAAATATGGCATTACCACAATAATCAACCACTGCAAAAACTTGCAAACAGTTTTCTTCTAAAGAGACCGGATGCACTTAAATCCAATGATTCACTTTGGAGCAACAAGATGGACGGTTGCAAATTCTTGCAAACACTTCTTTGAAAATAGGCCGGCGACAGTAGTGGCCTACCCTATGCTTCACGTTGCTGTGGAAAGGTTATCCTAGCTTGCCTCTCCTTCTCAATCCCTCTTTCACTCTTTTCCTCTCATTCTTCCCCATTCGCTTACCTCAATCACATTCTCACAGGCATGCAAACTTGCACAAAGCAATCGTAAACTACCGGAACTTAAAGCTGGTATGTGTGCGCATGTGTCCGTCCAGACAACCGGAAATGGTTTCCTCCTTCTGCCAGCAGACACCTGGAGTTTCAAATTTTGCTTGTTCAGCGATTTTTTGCTGTTGTTGTTTACTGCTCCAGCATTTTGTTTTTATTAATGTCTGTTCGGGCAGAAAAAGAGAAAACAAATATGATAGCAAAGGAAAAATAATCACCACTACAAACGAAAACAAGTATTTAGTATGACAGATGGAGAAAAAAAGAGAGGTGGGATGGATAGGTAGATCGTCGATACATACAAGGTAGACAGGAAAAGCATACTAGCCACGCCTGCAGAACATAATAGTTAGAGCTATTGCTTCTGACAGTAAAGGTTTCGTAATCAATCCTCTTTCTTTCTCTCTCTCTCTCTCTCTCTCTCTCTCTCTCTCTCTCTGTGTGTCTCTCTCTCTTGCGTTTTATTTTGTGCAGTTGTAAATAATTATCTTACGTGCAGTTAGGGACAGACAGATAGTGAAGAACGGACTTGTTCACCCATCGAAAAGAAATTAAGCTGTAACCTTGCAAAGAGTATATCTCTAATATTTAAATTCTGACAACAGTGTTAGTATATGGATAATATTTTGGATGGATAGTAGATATGTATAGAGAGAAAATTGCGTGGCTTAATCGAGATTTATTGAGATAGACAAATGAGCCATCAGGTTAGAAGATACGTGATCAAAGAACAATTGATAGACGAAGATACGAAGGGATTGAAGGATGAATGGACAGGTTGACAGACAGACTAAGAGGTAGTACATTGTAATAACGGATAGGCAGAAATCTGATCAACTCAAGAACAGAAAGAAAAACACACACCAAAACAGGGACACACTGATAGACAGACAAATATAGCGAAGGATACACAGCTTTCGCAATGCATAGACGAACAGACAAGCAGACAGTGCATTGTGCATAGACAGCCATAGACAGACCGAAATGGGAGCACACAGACTGACAGACACATGTATGCACTGACGCAAATCACTCCATGGATGGAGAGACAGACAAAGTGATAGGTAGACAGAAAGGTAGAAATACAGCCTCAGACAGATAAAGTAAAGCAGACAAATCAATTGTTTCATTTTGAATCGCTGTTGTTAATTTTCGATAAGTCGCTTGTTGAGATGATATTGTTTCTTCTCCTTCTACTTCTTCGTTCGTTCTCGCTGCAAGGCCTAAAATGAACTTTGCAAGTAGCAGAATGCTGTCTATAGAACGGAATGCGTTGTATCGTAGTTTACAGCTTTCATTCTGCAGCTTCTAAAACAGCTTTCTTTAACGACATCTCAAGAGGTTCCACATGTAAGTGGATTTAGCAAGCCGCCATTGGTATTGACTGAATTGCTTCTCCTATGAAGCATAGGGTACTGTTTTGTACCCCGAGCAGTGACAAGGAATTCGAAGTTTGATGTTCAACACGTTTTTAAGAGACCACGGCGAGACGATGAGGCTACCATCTGGTCAGGCAAAACACTCTAATCAGAGACTATTAGCCAGGGTCAGGAGAAATCTACTGACCAAGACCCTCATCTAGCCTCCTCGTTGGTCGTCCTGGAAACGGGCTGTTGTCGAAGACAACAGCCTTGCTAACAAGCTGAGGTTCGACGTGATCTCCGTAGTAGTGAGCGACATGCAGATGAAGTCAAGCATAGTACAACCACCTGGGACGATCGCTGGTCCACCTTCATCAGCACACTCGGGATGTGAGGAAAGCTACGACAACCGGCCACTTAACGTCCTTTTTAGGAAGCACAAAAGAGTAAATCTATTCATTGTGGACATTGAACAACAACAACAACAACAACAAGAGACCACGGCGTAAGTCTCCCAAAGTATCTTTGATTGATCCCAATGATGTGCCAGCAGACGACTTCAATAGCTATAGACATCTCACTGCTTTTTTCTTCATAATTCTGAATGTAAGCGTGACTCAAAGATATGTTTCTCATTTATTGGTTGGTGTTTTTCTACCAAGGGCATGTTCTCTTGGAAGAAAGTTACTTCTTCCAAAGATCTGACAGAGCAGGTCGGGCAAGATGCGAGAGGGAGTGCCACATGGAAGTGTAATAGCGCTTAATCTCTTTTTGATATATAAGGCAAAGCCAAAGACCGCCGTCCACCGTAGACGATGATGGCATAATTTATTTTGCTGGCGCTATCTTTAGTCAGGATTAACTGCGCTCCTTTTTATCCTCACTCTCTCGTCTCGTGTCGTCCGACCCCAGTGGCAAGTCAAGTACAAGACGACTAGGGGGCGACTACGAGATGCAGGGGACTCCACATCAAGTACACTTGAAAAAGACGGCAGAGTCCGGAGTCGAAACCACACGACCTGATCACGAGGCCGACGGCTTAACCACTTCGCCACAGAATACACGGAATTGATATTTAAACACCATCAATAAATGCTGCCATCGTGTCTTAAACAGCTTACACGCAGATGACTCCGGGGAATGTACAGCCGCAGAACATGCTATACATGCTCCGAATGACAGTAGAAAATATGGAGAACTGGACAAAAGAGTGGGGACTAAAAATAAACCACACTATAACCTCAACCCCTTTCTTTTCGCTCTCCCAAAAAGAAACAATAATAATAAAGATGGTAAACGAACAAATACCTCAGTATGACACACCTACATTTCTTGGAGTTGCATCTGACTCGAAACTCACCCGGAAGCCAAATATAAAGACAATTCAGACAAGAGAAATAAAACAGATTCTGTTGAGATTGAAAATAACCGGCAGGCATATGAGGGGGAGGCAAAACAAAAAACTTTACGCAGGTCTACACTGGAGCAACCAGGCTAATCTTGGAATGTGCCACTAGTACTTGGGCAAAAGCTGCCGAAGCAGACACAAGAAATCTATACCGAGTCTAAAATATTAGTCTCATAATTTTTCTTTAGGCATTGATAAACACTCCTTTACCAAACTTGGGAAAAGAGAAAATATTGGGCCCCTTGAATTCAGGAGAAAATACAAATACCTTACTTCGTTTAGAAAACAAAAGAGGCTACCTGATCACCCTCTACACCAGAAGTTCCAAGATAGAACTAAAAACAGCCTACTAAGGAAAAACTCCAACCATCTGGCCAGTATTGAAGACGAGATCGAACCGTGCGAAAATATGCAAGTGGTGATAGAAGTGAAGAAAAGGCGTTCGCATTGGATTATACGCGCAGTGCAGAAATAAGATGATATCATTATAAGGCAGTCCCTGTTCTGGAATCCCAAAGGCGAGAGAAGCAGGGGCAGATAAACACCCTTGTTGAAGGGAAGACGAGACAAACCTGAAAGCTGCAGGAAACACTTTTCTAAGGGAGAGAGTGGGGAGGGAGGGGGGAAAGGGGGGGGGGCCTTGAAGTTTGAACGCATGGCATGAAAATTTGGCCAGTATCTGTTCAGGGCCTTTGCTCCGCAGGGGTTAAAGGGTTTAGATTGCTTGATTAATTGATCTATCCATCTGCCACGCATGCATTATCGTGTCTTGCAGTCATACGTTATTTCGTTACAAGCGTACATAAGTTTTCGGTAATATTGCGTTCTCATCATCATCAAGTGTCATGTCGGTTGGCTTAGGCGATTATGTACCTCCGCAAAGCGCTGCCTAAAGCTGATGTTCTCCCTTACCCCATACCGATACTGTCTGTGTCTATCTTCTTCTTGTCTCTCCCACCTGGAATGTTGCCTGTTGTAATAACCTTTCCTATACCTTCGCTGCCAATTCTGTGTCAGAAAACACTGTTGTTGTTGTAGTCCATGATTTAGCACATAAGTTTACTCTTTTGTTCTCCGTGAAAATGGCGTTAAGTGGCGGATTGTAGTAACTTTCCTCACATCTCGAGTGTGCTGATGAAGGTGGACCACGATCCTCCAGACGGTTTTGCTATGCTTGGCTTCATCTGCGTGGTGTTTTCTAATACTACGGGATCAGAATAATCCACAATTTGTCAACGAGACTGCCTTGAAAACAGCTTATTTCCATGGAAGACTACATGGAAGAGAAATTGGTCTTGGTCAGTATATTGTGTCTGATTCTGGCGCAACGTCCTGGCCGGTATGTTGTGCCTGACCAGACTAGCGACTGAGTTCCCCCAAATACTAATTGTTTCTTTCTAATGTTGTTGAAAAGTTTCCGCTGTGCTCTGACTTCTAACAGTATATAGTCACTTGATTGTTTTGACTGCCCATGGAATTCTCAACCTGCGTCTAAGAAACAACGTATCTGCACATGTAATGGCTAGTTAGTTAGTTAGTTTTTTTCCACTTATGCAGTTGAGCGTCGTTGTGAGCTTAAATCGTCTATCCTGCACTGGGTGCGTTGCGTTGGTCAATGTGAACCCGTGTCGCTGCACAATCACTCTAATGTTATCTATCGTTATTTACATGGCTCCCGGCCGTCACCCTAGCCATATAGCCAGATCTAGCAGCGTTGTAAGCCATCAGTGGAAGTTGACGAGGATACATTCATAGATGACGAAAACAGCTTATTTTATGCATGAAAATGTATTTAGAACAAGACGTAGTGCCGACCAATGTCGTCTTTTCCCATTATGTCTCTCCTGGCAACACAGATAACCTTCCTCAAACACTTAATTTCACATGTCAAAATTCTCCTCTCACGCGCCGTGGTCAAAGGTCATGTTTGGCACTGGTACCACAGAGTCGGCATAAATATACTGTACATCAGAAGTGGCTTTGTTGTCAAACTAATGCTCGGGTGCCTAAGCAGTGATAAAATACTGCAATGCTTTCTGACACTTACTGAATAAATATGTTTTTAAAATGTTGCCCAAATATTTGAACTCATGGGACTGTTGAAGAGCAACATCATTTATACTTATCGTGAGTGGCCCAGGTGTTTGACGTTTCATTATAGTTTCTGTCTTGTTTTCGTTAATTCCCAAAGATTTACTATCTCATTTTATGTTTTGAAATGTATTTATCCCAAGGGATCGAGATGCAGACAATGTATGAGCTGAAGTGGTCAACATCGGGACATCATCTACCATACACAACATGGAAGTCGCTGAACAGATTCCGAAATGGTGTATCACGGTGCAAGAGGAATATGAAACGATGGGGATACAAGGATGTTGACACATGTGATTGTGGCGCAATACAGGACCCAGACCACCTGATGACCTACCGTAACCTCCAGGAAACATGCAATAGGTGCGACATACTGGAGGCAAATGACAAGGCAATCTATGTCGCTGAATACTGGATGCAATATATATATATAACGTTTTGCTTGGTCACGGAAATGAGATAATGAGCGGTCAATGACCCAAAGCTCATTGCTAGCGTCAGGACCAGCGACCCAAGGCTGCCAAGACCCTTCTACACCTCCACGCGGTGATCCTGGACAGCAGTCTGTAACAGAGCAGACTGGCTAAGAGAAAGCGATAGAAGACGAAAGGCTAATCCGGTATTCAAAATTGACAGCTGAAGTCGGATGTGCAAATACCGCAGTCAAGCTGTAAACTACAACACAACACACTCAGTTCTCCCAACAACATCCTGCTACTTGTAATGTCCTTTTCAGAAATTGGTAGCGTGAGATTGAGATCGCTCGAAGAAGAAGAAGAAGAAAAAAAAGAAGAAGAAGAAAAAGCACAAGGTGTAGTTCTCACCATATTTATGATATCCCTGTTTCGCATGTTATCTCCCCTTGTGATACCAAGGACTTTTTCCAGAAACCGGTAGCATGTGGCACATGGGTTGTGAACACGGTTTAAATTTACAGCTTCCCAAGTTCAAATCTCGTCTCGCTCAGTTTGATAGGCCGGGCATGACGTTGATTTTTTCATGGTATGAACGTTTCTCCTTAGCTGTAAATGGGTATCTTATGAGAAAAAGTATGAACCCTTATCGAGAGCTGTGAACTCCGTACTATGTGGGCTGCACATAGTGGGGCGCCCAGGTCAAATACATTTGATTATATGAACCATTTCCCGTTATTTTAACAAGACACGCCCAATTTGCTATCGTGTTGCTGGTGTTCGAACTTAGTCGGGTTGATTTTTGGAGGCGTTTCTTTGGGCAGTGGATAACAGTAGCTCTTTTTACATTCCGAGGGGTACTTGAAAAATTGGATTAGGGTGTTCCTGTCTGTAGTGCACTGCGAACCTTTTCAGTAAATTACAAAATTGATACCCCCTTAGTTGGTAAAGGCTGCTGTGACACAGCCTGTTCCAGAAAGACCGACAATAGCGTGTGATGGATATTTATCACTAGATCCTCACGTGCCTCCGTTTTCTCTTAATTAGCTATGCATAGGTAGCCAAAGTCCTATTAGTGATGACAGGAAGGGAGGGAGGGAGGGGGATGCGGGGTGCAGGGTTGTAAATCGAGCGCCAGCTTGGTTCGTAATCCCAACGTACTGGGTTTTAACTCACGTCTGTATTCAGTCTGACTGAGCGTGTCGGGGATTTTTTTCGGTATGACCACTTCTCCATGTGTAAAACGGATTGGCAAAACTACTGTACTTCAGAACTCCTAGAGTGGGAACCACACAAAAACTTCTTTTTCATCGATCAACTGATGCTATGCTTCTGGTCCGGTGAGGTTCACGAAGGAGAAAGCGTCTAAGGTCTTCGCCGGTCCCCCACAGCTTTTCGAGCATGGTCGCTCTTCCAGGCCATACTGTTTCTCTTTGGTCTGCATAGGTAGGGCATTCTTGCAGAAAATGTTCTGGTGTTTCCTTGGGTGCTCCACAATCGTACATGGCGGTGTCTCTGAGACCCATTCTATGGAGGTGGGCGTTGAGTCTACAGTGTCCCGTTTTCAGTCTGAAGATCGTTGTCTGCCCATCTCTGTAAAGTTTGTCTATGGTGTCATTTTCTAGCTTGTATTCTTTGTGCTGTTTTTTCCATTCTGTCCTCATCGATCGTTCTATGAGCGTCTTTGCTTCTTTATAGCTCTGTGGATGGGAAATCTGCTTGTCGCCACTTCCGACTTTTGCGAGCTCATCTGCTTTCTCTTTTCCAGAGATCCCACACTGGGCCGGACTCCATCGTAGGACTATATATAGCAAATTACAAAGAGATACACATATTCATACACTGTCCACAAGGGGCCACTGTGGTTGAGGAGTAAGGCCTTCGCCTCTCAAAGCGAGGAACGGAAACGAGCCCCGCAGATTTCAAGCGACCCATGTTCTCAAACGAGGTAAGATCAGAGTACTTGCATCATGAGTTTCCTCCAGTCGCCTTGACTTATATCTTGCCACTAGTCCAAGGTAGCTGGGGACCAGAGCGTGAAGTTGATGACCAACGCAGATTCGTTCTCACTATAATCCAAATACAACGCAAGTTACATCATCAAGACAAAACCGTCTGAAGGTGTCGCCATCATCGCTTGCGATTGGCAACTAACTTAACATGCACTGTCCAATACGTTCTAATATAACCTAAACGACTGTGGTCTGGGGTTTAAAGGTCAGAATCCAGAGAGGAAAACCTTGAACGAACAGCAACATTAGTGGCGACAGAGAATCAGGGAACTGAGCAACCCCTCCTCGCGAGAACTGCTGTGCTCTAACAAAATTATTACTTTAACACTTCATCACCGACAACAGTGTCTGCTAAATAAATCTTTTTGACCTCGTTTTTTATTTAAAAAAACATCTACCTCGCACAGATGTAGCTAATCTTAGAGACCACCTGGCTATCTGAGCCAGTAGATCGGTAAAACACGCCAGACGCTAAATCCTCTCACCTGCCCGTCTGCATATATTCACCTATCATGACCTACTTTGGCAAGATTACCTCATACGTACCGTACATGGCAGCGACTCCTCTCACCCGAGAGCGGCTTCTGTGTACTGTCTAACCTTGCTATTAGGTCAAGTTGATGTCTGCTCATGTTTGTGAATTCTTCCTTTTGTTCTGCTGTTGTTCTTGTGTCTGCTAATTGTTTGTGTTCTATTCCACTTTTTTTTAAATTTTTTTATCTCTACTGAATCTTTCAATGATTATTGGAATTGTTCTTTTGATATTTATTTTTTAAAATTATTCTACTTGTTATGATTATTTGTGTGTGTGTGTAAAACGTTTACGTTTCTGTAATCTACGGACGGAGGAACGCCGCTTTCCACTCCAGACCGTAGACTTTTATGCGATATCAGGACGAATTAACCAGTGCTTGAATGCATGTGTGCTTCTGTCTGCATGTACCTAGGATTATTAGGGTGATCTCCACTAGAAGAGAGTCCTCTACATATCGAGGGGTTATGATTATCTACTTGTTCTTTTGATATCTACAGTTTTTTTTATCTGTGGTGATTCTACTTTTTTTTTAAATGTTAACTGTTTTTATTCTTTATCATTCTACTTATTCTTTTTATGTCCACTGTTTTTTCAAAGATTACTCTACATGTTCTTTTAGTATATTCAGTTTTTCTATAATTCATTCCCTTGTTTTGTTTATATTTTGTTTTTCTTTGATATGATTATTCCACTTGATTTTTTATATCTGCAGTTTCTTAAAATGATTATTCTAGTTGTTCTTTTCATTTCTCCGGTTTTTTTCTATGATTATTCAACTTGTTCTTTTGACATCCTCTATTATTCTATGATTATTCAACTTGTTCTTTTGACATCCTCTATTATTCTATGATTATTCAACTTGTTCTTTTGACATCCTCTATTATTCTATGATTATTCAACTTGTTCTTTTGACATCCTCTATTATTCTATGATTATTCTACTTGTTCTTTTGACATCCTCTATTATTCTATGATTATTCAACTTGTTCTTTTGACATCCTCTATTATTCTATGATTATTCAACTTGTTCTTTTTGTATCTATTGTTTTTATATGAATATTTCACTTGTTCTTTTGATATCTATTGCTTTTCTGTGGTCATTCTACTTGTGGTATTTATAGTTTTTTTCCAAGATAATTCTACTTGTTCTTTTTATGTCTACTGTTTTATCTATGACTTTTCTACTTGTTATTTTCGTATCTATAGTTTTTTGCCATGATGATTGTACTTGTTCCTTTTATATCTACTCGTTGTTTCTATGATTATTCTACTTGTTCGTTTGATATATACTCTTTTTCTATGATTATTCTACATGTTCGTTTGATATATATTCTTTTTCTATGATTATTCTACTTGTTCGTTTGATATCTACTCTTTTTCTATGATTATTCTACTTGTTCGTTTGATATATACTCTTTTTCTATGATTATTCTACTTGTTCGTTTGATATATACTCTTTTTCTATGATTATTCTACTTGTTCGTTTGATATATATTCTTTTTCTATGATTATTCTACTTGTTCGTTTGATATATATTCTTTTTCTATGATTATTCTACTTGTTCGTTTAATATCTACTCTTTTTCTATGATTATTCTACTTGTTCGTTTGATATCTATTCTTTTTCTATAATTATTCTACTTGTTCGTTTGATATATACTCTTTTTCTATGATTATTCTACTTGTTCGTTTGATATCTACTCTTTTTCTATAATTATTCTACTTGTTCGTTTGATATATACTCTTTTTCTTATTATTCTACTTGTTCGTTTGATATATACTCTTTTTCTATGATTATTCTACTTGTTCGTTTGATATATATTCTTTTTCTATGATTATTCTACTTGTTCGTTGGATATCTAATCTTTTTCTATGATTATGCTACTGGTTCGTTTGATATATATTCTTTTTCTATGATTATTCTACTTGTTCCTTTGATATCTACTCGTTGTTTCTATGATTATTCTACTTGTTCGTTTGATATATACCATTTTTCTATGATTATTCTACTTGTTCGTTTGATATATACTATTTTTCTATGATTATTCTACTTTTTCGTTTGATATCTACTCTTTTTCTATAATTATTATACTTGTTCGTTTGATATATACTCTTTTTCTATGATTATTCTACTTGTTCGTTTGATATATATTCTTTTTCTATGATTATTCTACTTGTTCGTTTGATATCTACTCTTTTTCTATGATTATTCTACTTGTTCGTTTGATATCTACTCTTTTTCTATAATTATTCTACTTGTTCGTTTGATATATACTCTTTTTCTATGATTATTCTACTTGTTCGTTTGGTATATACTCTTTTTCTATGATTATTCTACTTGTTCGTTTGATATATATTCTTTTTCTATGATTATTATACTTGTTCGTTGGATATCTAATCTTTTCTATGATTATTCTACGTGTTCGTTTGATATCTACTCGTTGTTTCTATGATTATTCTACTTGTTCGTTTGATATATACTCTTTTTCTATGATTATTCTACTTGTTCGTTTGATATATACTCTTTTTCTATGATTATTCTACTTGTTCGTTTGATATCTACTCTTTTTCTATAATTATTCTACTTGTTCGTTTGATATATACTCTTTTTCTATGATTATTCTACTTGTTCGTTTGATATATACTCTTTTTCTATGATTATTCTACTTGTTCGTTTGATATATATTCTTTTTCTATGATTATTCTACTTGTTCGTTGGATATCTAATCTTTTTCTATGATTATGCTACTGGTTCGTTTGATATATATTTTTTTTAAAATGATTATTCTACTTGTTCCTTTGATATCTACTCGTTGTTTCTTTGATTATTCTACTTGTTCGTTTGATATATACTCTTTTTCTATGATTATTCTACTTGTTCGTTTGATATATACTATTTTTCTATGATTATTCTACTTTTTTGTTTGATATCTACTCTTTTTCTATGATTGTTCTACTTGTTCGTTTGATATATACTCTTTTTCTATGATTATTCTACTTGTTCGTTTGATATATACTCTTTTTCTATGATTATTCTACTTGTTCGTTTGATATCTATTCTTTTTCTATGATTATTCTACTTGTTCGTTTATATTTATTCTTTTTCTATGATTATTCTACTTGTTCGTTTGATATCTACTCTTTTTCTATGATTATTCTACTTGTTCGTTTGATATCTACTCTTTTTCTATAATTATTCTACTTGTTCGTTTGATATATACTCTTTTTCTATGATTATTCTACTTGTTCGTTTGATATCTACTCTTTTTCTATAATTATTCTACTTGTTCGTTTGATATATACTCTTTTTCTATGATTATTCTACTTGTTCGTTTGATATATACTCTTTTTCTATGATTATTCTACTTGTTCGTTTGATATATATTCTTTTTCTATTATTATTCTACTTGTTCGTTTGATATCTACTCTTTTTCTATGATTATTCTACTTGTTCGTTTGATATCTACTCTTTTTCTATAATTATTCTACTTGTTCGTTTGATATATACTCTTTTTCTATGATTATTCTACTTGTACGTTTGATATCTACTCTTTTTCTATAATTATTCTACTTGTTCGTTTGATATATACTCTTTTTCTATGATTATTCTACTTGTTCGTTTGATATATACTCTTTTTCTATGATTATTCTACTTGTTCGTTTGATATATACTCTTTTTCTATGATTATTCTACTTGTTCGTTGGATATCCAATCTTTTTCTATGATTATTCTACTGGTTCGTTTGATACATATTCTTTTTCTATGATTATTCTACTTGTTCCTTTGATATCTACTCGTTGTTTCTATGATTATTCTACTTGTTCGTTTGATATATACTCTTTTTCTATGATTATTCTACTTGTTCGTATGATATATACTATTTTTCTATGATTATTCTACTTTTTCGTTTGATATATACTCTTTTTCTATGATTATTCTACTTGTTCGTTTGATATATATTCTTTTTCTATGATTATTCTACTTGTTCGTTATATATATACTCTTTTTCTATGATTGTTCTACTTGTTCGTTTGATATATACTATTTTTCTATGATTATTCTACTTTTTCGTTTGATATATACTCTTTTTCTATGATTATTCCACTTGTTCGTTTGATATATATTCTTTTTCTATGATTATTCTACTTGTTCCTTTGATATCAACTCGTTGTTTCTATGATTATTCTACTTGTTCGTTTGATATCTACTCTTTTTCTATGATTATTCTACTTGTTCGTTTGATATATACTATTTTTCTATGATTATTCTACTTTTTCGTTTGATATATACTCTTTTTCTATGATTATTCTACTTGTTCGTTTGATATATATTCTTTTTCTATGATTATTCTACTCTTTCCTTTGATATCTACTCGTTGTTTCTATGATTATTCTACTTGTTCGTTTGATATATACTCTTTTTCTATGATTATTCTACTTGTTCGTTTGATATATACTATTTTTCTATGATTATTCTACTTTTTCGTTTGATATATACTCTTTTTCTATGATTATTCTACTTGTTCGTTTGATATATATTCTTTTTCTATGATTATTCTACTTGTTCGTTTGATATATACTCTTTTTCTATGATTATTCTACTTGTTCGTTTGATATCTAATCTTTTTCTATGATTATTCGACTAGTTCGTTTGATATATACTCTTTTTCTATGATTATTCTACTTGTTCCTTTTATATCTACTCGTTGTTTCTATGATTATTCTACTTGTTTGTTTGATATATACTCTTTTTCTATGATTATTCTACTTGTTCCCTTTATATCTACTAGTTGTTTCTATGATTATTCTACATGTTCGTTTGATATGTACTCTTTTTCTATGATTATTCTACTTGTTCTTTTCATATCTACTCGTTGTTTCTTTGATTATTCTACTTGTTCGTTTGATTTATACTCTTTTTCTATGATTATTCTACTTGTTCTTTTTATGTCTACTGGTTTTATATGATTATTTTACATATTTCTTTTAGTATTTTCAGTTTTTCTTTAGTTAAACCACTTGCTCTTTTGAAATCTCCTGTTTTCTATGATATGATTATTTCACTTGTTCTTTTGATATTTACAGTTTTTTCAATGAGTATTCTAACTTGTTCGTTTGATATCTGCTGTTGAAAATTATTCCACATCTGCAGTTTTTCAATGATTACTCTACTTGTTCTTTTCACATACTGATTTCTGATGATATTTATTTGAATTTTTATATGTACCTATATTTGAGGATTATTCCATTTGTTCTTAAAATTACTGACTTTTGAGAATTATTCCTCTTTTTCTTTTGATTTCTTCTCTTTTGATGCTTATTTCACTTGTTCTTTTGATATCTACTATTTTAGGATTATTTCCCTTGTTCCCTTGATATTTGATTTGTGTGAATTATTTCATTTGATCTTATATAGTTTGTCCTTGTTCACTTGATATCAAAGCCGCAAAGGCCCCATCTCCAAAAAGCCGTAAGGGCATACTATCAATATTCTAAGGGCCGCATCAGGAAAATTCAGATGTCTAAGGGTAGCATGTAGACATTGTTCTGAACCAAGAATTTACCCACTGTAAAATGTGCAAAGACCTCGGTTAAAAGAGAATATATTAACGCGTTTTGTATATATTACGTTATGTATATACAACTTCTACAAATTTTTTGTTGTAATTTAAAATTCCCAGTTTATATCTTTAAATATGCGTATGTCTACTTTAATGTCATATTGAATCACTAACTCTTCCAGCTTCAACCGTGTGCGTTTCAAATCATCGCATGTCTGGTTATACTGTTACGCTTCTGATTAAGTGTATGTGTATGTGTGTGCAATCCATCTCTACTTTCTCCCCTTAAAGATACTTCCTTGAACTGTCACATCTTCTGGGAGGTGGGGTAGCCAATTCCCTTCCTCGCTGCCTTTCTGTGTATAACCGTTGGTCATGTACCCATTTACAAATGAAACTCCCGTACAGCTGGTTGACTGAGTGAAACATGATTCATAGAACCGAATTCAGTGTCTCTAGGCATCCCTATATGTCCTCATTGTTTTTCATTACTGAAAGTCACGAAATCTGAGCACGAACACCGTAACTCCGTAATTCTGAAATTTCCCCCAACTTCGACGGGTTCCCATTTACAGATGGGTCGACTTGAAGTAGCAACCAATCCATGGGAAAAAAAAACAACTCGATATGCCCAGTCTATCAATCTTACAATAACAACAATAGTACGCTACGGTGAACGGGGCCCCTAGCGACGAACGCCTATGCCCATGACCAGGTCTGATGGCCGCGTCCCAGCCTGCCGTTCTGTTTGGGAGGTGACGATCTGGTTTAGCCAGGTGTTGTGAGGGATGAGGTTTCCCTCCTAGTCTGACGGAGCATCTCATGGGTTAGGACTTCTTTGGAAAGGCGAACAACGGGTAACGGCCGGTACTGTGATGGTGATCGAACCCAGCATCTTCGGGTTGTGAGCCATGTCACTTAACCACTAGTTCACGCCATCCCTAGAGCATGAATAAGCTGAAGAACAGATGGGTGAAGTGTATCGCATAGCTGGATGAATACCTAGAGAATAACTACAGTTCACACCAATCTCTAGGCAAGTGCCTTGACTCCTTCACGCTAAAGTGCAAAGCTTTTCGATCGTCCCTTGTCAAGATCCTAAGATCAGAAGTTTATTAAGATAAAAGTCAACCTTGCATGGAGAAAGAAAAAAACAATTACTAAGTACAGAGTTACCACTCCAAGGTCTTATCATCATATAGCCAGTCGGGACTAAAAGTGGCAACTGCCACTACTACTTGCGAGATTTATTGCTTTATTGTAATTTGTTGTTTGTTAGTTTGTTGTCTCATTTGGGGAGTCACTCTACTTTCATCCAAAACACGACTTTTTTAAATGTCTGCATTTATCCTTGTCTGGGATGCACATCTAAATTATGCATATGCGCTCGACCACGAATAACAGATGAAACTGATAATCCGCGACCAGGGACATGTCGTATTCCAATAGGTTATCTGGACTAATGAAGGCGGCATTAGAAACTCGTGAGAAAGATTGGATTAACTTGTTGTTCTCACGTATCTGTTTCATAAACGCGGCAAGTGCGCATTTAACGAGCGAGACTTTCTTGTCTAAAGAATTCTCGCTGTCCTGTGCCTTGATGGTTATGTATGTGATAGGGATGGAAATAGTCTCATTGGCACGGTTAGATTATGCTGTATGGGCCACTAACAGTGCGGAATATCCAATTCAGAGTAGAAGACTCCACAACACATGGATTTGTGCATCGTGTCGGGGAAGGAAGACTAGCATCTGGCCAGGTAAAATATACTGATCAGGCATGTTAGTCAAGGTCAGGCAAAATATACTGACCAAGACCCTGACCTCGGCTTCCTCGCAGCCTTCCCTGAACACGGGCTGTTTTTATGGCAGCCTGGCTAACGAAGTGAGGGATCGACGTGATCTCCGTAGTAGTAAGCAACACGAAGATGAGGCCAATCATAGCATCCCCGCCTGGAGGACTCCGGTCCACCTTCATCAGCATGCTCGGGATGTAAAGAAAGCTACTGCAACTCGCCACTTAACGCCCTGTTCAGGGCGCACAAAAGAGTAAACCTACTCATTGTGGGCACTAGCAAACAACAACAACAAGTGAAGATGCACCCCTGAAGAGTATTACAAAACTAGAAGAATATAAGCTCCTGCAAAAACGGAGGAGAAAGACCATGCTGAAAGTAACAGAAAGGTAAAACAATCAGCAGAGAGTTATAACTGCATTATTACATCGTCCTTCACTCAGTCACGACTGAAAGGGGCTTCTTAAATTTTGATATCAAGCACGGCTATCGGGGATGAAGTGTCAAGAGTGATTTTACTAGACCTCAACTTTTAATTAGGCGAGGTGGCCAGTTCCCTTCCTCGATGTATTTCATTCATTAAAGATAGGCCTGATATCCATTTACAGCTGGGTCGTCTAGACAGCAGCGACAACGTGGAATGAATTCAGTACAACTGCCATAAGAACGATTCTGCTATTCATCCGTTCACCCTTACTCTAGATATTTATTTCACTTTCTCTTTTAGTTCACATAAGATAGCTGTGTCAGTTCATATCGCCTGCACATCGCTCCTGCTGCGAGGACCCATTTGATGAAAACCCACTCGCAGCCGTGCTAGTAAACTAATGTTTGCAACAAGCATCCCTTGACTGGCGTGGGAATGAATGTCTGCGTGTCGTTGGTACCGTCACTATTAATCAACGTGCGAGAAAAGAATAGATACTCTCACTGGTGCGAGAAGAAAATAGTCAGCTACACAGAAATGATGGTGTTGACACACACGATAAGACTGATGGTTGTACAGTACAGATTGATCTAGTTTCAGAGATTCTCGGTCTGTTTTAACGACAGGCAGATCGTAATAGTTATATTAAGGATAGCAGGGGACGGCGTGGCCTAGTGGATAAGTGGCACGGCTCACAATGCGACGGTGCTGGGTTCGATCCCCATCACAGCACTGGCTGTTACCCCGGGGAAGCAAAGCCTTAGAAAATGCAGGAGGATACAGACACTTACATAAAATGCATGCTGAAGTCGGATGCACTGGGCCGACAGGCGCAAAATAAAAACCATCTACAGTGCAACGCACACCGCTTTGGGGATTAGAGAAATAAGGCAAACTCTAAAAAAAAATTAAAATATTAAGGAAAGCTACGTCAGAGCTAAAGCTAGCGCTAAGAGGTAAAGGCTATTGCATTTCAGAAACGAAGTCGCAAAATGCCAGGGTGTTATTCTCACAAGTTTCAAAAATCCCCCTGGTCTACAAAGAAGTGGGACCAGCACCAAGTCATATTGTAGAATGACTAAGTGGTCTCAATGTAAGGTGTTTGCCTAGGGAGCTGGAAGTCGCAGGTTCAAATTACGAAGGATTTTTTTCACGTGGATCATCCTGTAAAAATTGTTCCTGATCTATGAATAGTGAGATCCGTCACGGTGTAGTGGCGCGCACGTTAAAAATCTCTTGGCAGTTGGAAATATAAAAGAGAAGGCTAACAGCCGCTGCTCGGGCAAAAATTCAAGTTAAAAATATACTCAAATTATTCTAGGAATTCTCGCCCCACACAGAATATGTTACAAAAAGTGGACTGTTTGGCTATAACACCAGGTCTTAAGGTAGTTAGAGGAGCGGCATAGAAGGCGTCTGGCAGGCTGCAGCTCTACCTTGCTCTAATTTACGCGTCCAAAATCACCAGACGAAAAATAGGCGATCGTATGTTCCATGGGGTACACATACTGGATTTGACCAGACAAGTCACAGCGGGTTTTCGCCTGCCAAAAAATATGAAAGAAAAGAGGTCACACCTTTCTACACCGTCAAACGATATAAGTGGACTAAAAGACAGATAGACTGAAAGACAGATAGTCGGACGGGCAGACAGTGAGACACACAGACAGACAGTCGGACGGACAGACAGTGAGATACACAGACATACAGTCGGACGGACGGACAGTGAGACAGACAGACAGAAACAGACAGACAGAAACAGACAGACAGAAACAGACAGACAGGCAGGCAGGTAGGCAGGCAGGTAGGCAAACAGGCAGGCAGGCAAACAGACAGGCAGGCAGGCAGACAGACAGGCAGGCAGGCAAACAGACAGGCAGGCAGGCAGGCAGGCAGAAAGGCAGGCAGGCAGGCAGGCATCCATCCATCCACCCATCCATCCATCTAGCCAGCCAGCCTGCCAGCCATACATCTATCTATCTATCTATCTATCTATCTATCTATCTATCTATCTATCTATCTATCTATCTATCTATCTATCTATCTATCTATTTATCTATCTATTTATCCATCAATTTCTTTCTTTGAAAAGTGCAGAAGACCTTCTATGACATGAGTTGAAAGAGGACATACAAACTTCGATCCTTCGGGATATTGTATGAATCCTAGTCATGTTGGGGTTTGTAGGTTACAGAAAAGTTGTAAAACAAGTGTCAGGAACACACGTAGGTAGGACATGGGCAATGTGCTGAGGCAAGAATTTTTAAGCAAGATCAACGACCGTCTCTCCGGTGAATACATTGCAATTTTTGAACTAACAAGCCATAAACTGTAAACTTTAGAAATCAGACCCTGTCCAGCAGACCGGTCGTCTGAGAGGGGGGAGTAGACGTTTGAACAAGCAGCAAACGGAGGGGGGTGGGGCCATCAGTAACTACACTTTTCGCTATTGAGTGGGAATGAGCACCTTTTGGTCAACCTGGAATGCACAAATATAGCTTCTTCAATGGCATATCCTTGCTGCCATTTTAAATAAAGAAAGTTCAGTATCCAGGCTAAAAACTGTACAAACCTGCCAATCAATCAATCAATCAAAGTCGCTCCTCTCGGTGCATAGACCATTGTCAGCATCCTGCCAGGATGATCCTGGGCTGCTGTTTCTACATCTCTCAATAATTTCATCTTCGTTCCTTCTCATATTCTCTTTTTGTATTTTGGGGTGCACATTACTCTCGCTCTCTCTCTCTCTTTCTCTTTCTCTCGCTCTCTCTCTCTCTCTTTCTCTTTCTCTCGCTCTCTCTATCTCTCTCTCTCTCTCTCTCTCTTTCTCTCTCTCGCTCTCTCTCTCTCTCTCTCTCTATCTTCCCTTGAAGATCCCATGAGTGCTTGTCCTTCTTTGTTGGACTGTGCCTTCCGTAGGTTATGCCCTATGCAGCCATATTTTCTTCCCTTAGTTTGTTGTTCCAGTGGATATAGCTGGCTCCTTTCGAATAGGTCTTCCTTCCTCACTATGCCCTGCCACTTTATGCCCATTGTTCTTCGTAGACATATGTTAATGAAGAACTGGAAACGTTGTTGTATGACCTTGGTCGTTCTCCATGTCTCCGATCCAAACATCAACACCGACAAGACACTGGCGTTGGAAATTCTAACTTTGGTATGATTCTTTATTTCTCTGGATCTTCATATGTCATTTAGCACCATGAAAGCCCCTCGTGTCTTTCCAACTCTGATCTTTACATCTGCTCATGTGCCTCCTGATGTGTAAGTTGTGCTGCCCAAACAGATAAAACTTCTCTCCTTCCACCATGATTGGTTCTTTTCTGGTAGTGTTGAGTTTAAGGTGCTTGTTTTTCTTCATTTCAATATTCAGTCCCAGTATGGCTGATCATTCTTTCAGCCAATCAAGTTTCTCTTGCATTTGACTATGACTGCGTGACAAAAATACCAGATCATCTAAACACTTCACCCTGAAAACCGAAGAAAAACAACTGAATTGCCAATTGTATCAAGTATATTTCAGAGCACTTAGAAAAAATACATTGAGCAAGGGAAATAAGATAAAGTAATAAGCCTCGTAAATCGAACTCTAGTCTTCCAGAGAAGTCATGCAGCTCGCTGAATAAAATACATTAGTTTGTAGATCCGACCCCCACACAGAAAAAAGTCAATCGTTACCTGGATGGAGTTTCTGTGTACGATTCAGGTTAAATACGTTTCTTGTCTGTACCGCCGCTATACGCCAGTCCTAGAAACGGGCAGAACTCGTGTAGTCTAGCTAAAAGAATTAGGATCGCAGTAGAAAGGCAAATCCGGTTCTCAGAAAAGCCAGCTGAAACTGGATGGGCCAAGTTGAAAGGTGGAGATATCCTTCGACCGTAAACTACGACACAACGTCACAGTATCCTTTTCAGAAAGAACGCTAAAAATAAAGAAGAAGACGAATAAGAAAAGGAAGAAAAAGAAGAAGAAGAAGAAGAAGATAAATAAGGATGGTGAATGTACTGATCAAGACCCAACCTAATGCCCGTATCGTGTTCCTTTAAAGCAATGTGCTACATCAATCTGGCAAACGAGGTAGGTATCAACACTCGGATTCCCATAGTAAAGGATTACTAAAGAGACTCATATTCCACTACAGCCAGGAGTACTCTGGTTCGTCTTCTCTACGCCTCGGGATGTAAGAAGAATCACTGTAACCTGTCACCAAAGAACCATCGTCAAGAGTTGAATCAATTCGTTAACTCAGGAAATTTGTTGGACTGCTCGGCATATCTAATGTTCTAAAAGACACCCCTACCCCCCCCCCCCCGCCTCCATCCGGTAGGAATTACAGACACATTTATACATTTTCGGAAAAAGTTGTTATTGAGAAACATCTAAATATGTATGGCGATCGTTAAAGTCCATAAATTGGCTCTGTAACATTGTTAGAAAGTTAGCAAGCCCATATATTGACTCTGTAACATTGTTAGAAAGTTTGCAAGCCCATATATTGGTTTCTCGGAGTCCATCAATGGTTTTCACAGCAAGAATTTTCTGTTACGATCGTTTGGTTATTTTCGCTTTCGAATGCTTTTAATTGAATTTGTCTTTTTTTTATTGCTTTTGCCTTCCTATTTCCACAACAACAAGAATAAATAATGATAAAATAATAAAATAATAATAACAATAAATTCATAACTAAATCAAATATTTTCCCACAGCAACACAAACCCCCCCAAAAAACCGTCTGCGACCAAGCCTACTTTAGTTTGCATACTACAATGACAGGTGGTCTTTCCTGTCGGTCATGTATGACCTGAAAGAGGACAAGTTGTCCGGACTTTCCTGGCCTCTCACCTTCATCAATCTTATCCTTCATGCATTGTGTTCATTCAGGACACGACACGGGGTGCAGATGGAAGTGAAAGACATTTTGTTTGCTTTTCGCTTTTCGACGAAACAAAAATCCGAGATCGGGTTCAAGGCAGGTACTCAAGAAACAACAATAGCACCGGACGGAAGCTTGTAGGCGGTTGAATGCCCCATGTTTCAACAATACCAGTAAAAGAAAGTGCTGACCGTGATAGATCCATTCAGGCAACTATTTCATTCATGTTTACAAGTTGGTACTGATCCTCCGAGGCGTACATGAGAGCTAAGCTCAATGGGGACGAGTGAAGCTTGAACCAGTTTCCCATGTTTATGGAAATAGTTGTTGTTGTTGTTTTTGTTGTTGTTGTGAATGCCCACAATGAGTAAGTTTACTGTTTTGTGCGACCTGAAATTGACGTTTAGTGGTGGTTTGCACTAGCTTTTTTTCACACCACGATAGTCCTGATGGGGGTGGATCTGGGCCATACAGGCGGTTGTGCTGTGCTTGGGTTTATCTGCATGTCGCTTACTACTATGGGGATCACGTCGATTCCCCACCTCGTTAGTCAGGCTGCCAAGAAGAACAGCCCATTTCCAGGAAAAACTAAGTGGAAGTCGAGGTGCGGGTCTTGGCCAGTATATTTTACCTGACCCTGACAAACATGTCTGATCAGTGTGTTGTGCCTGACCCTGAGAAACATGTCTGATCAGTGTGTTGTGCCTGACCCTGACAAACATGTCTGATCAGTGTGTTGTGCCTGACCCTGACAAACATGTCTGATCAGTGTGTTGTGCCTGACCCTGACAAACATGTCTGATCAGTGATTTCTGCCTGACCCTGACAAACATGTCTGATCAGTGTGTTGTGCCTGACCCTGACAAACATGTTTGATCAGTGTGTTGTGCCTGACCCTGACAAACATGTCTGATCAGTGTGTTGTGCCTGACCCTGAGAAACATGTCTGATCAGTGTGTTGTGCCTGACCCTGACAAACATGTCTGATCAGTGTGTTGTGCCTGACCCTGACAAACATGTCTGATCAGTGTGTTGTGCCTGACCCTGACAAACATGTCTGATCAGTGTGTTGTGCCTGACCCTGACAAACATGTCTGATCAGTGTGTTGTGCCTGACCCTGACAAACATGTCTGATCAGTGTGTTGTGCCTGACCCTGACAAACATGTCTTATCAGTGTGTTGTGCCTGACCCTGACAAACATGTCTGATCAGTGTGTTGTGCCTGACCCTGACAAACATGTCTGATCAGTGTGTTGTGCCTGACCCTGACAAACATGTCTGATCAGTGTGTTGTGCCTGACCCTGACAAACATGTCCGATCAGTGTGTTGTGCCTGACCAGACGTTAGTCTTCCCCTCTTTTACAATAATAAATGTTGTTATTTGAAGGAGTTTGAGACAGTTCGCCATTTAAAAAAAATGAAATTATATATATATATATATATATATATATATATATATATATATATATATACACGTGGTGAACCTGGATAACATGCTGTAGCAGGGCAGGACTGTCTAAGGAGAAGGGATCGAAGTACCCAATACGCGGTACGCAAATAATGTCATGCTGAAGTCGGATGTGTCGTACCAAAATGTGCAAATATCGCAGTGAAGCTGTAAACTACGACACAGCGCGTTATGCTCTCCTGATTACATCCTGCTTCTTGCAAAACTCTTTTCAGGGATTGGTTGAGGGAGTTTGGTAATGAACGACGACCTAGAAGATATGGACAGAGAAAAGCCTGGAATATTGTACTATCAAGCCAAGGGGCATTGCAGTCGACCTTCGCTGTGGAGCAGGCTCCATTAACTCAACTGAGCTAGTTTCAATAACATATACGTTTTGGTTATTTCACTTAAATGGTTGTGTAAAGGTTGTCGCATTGCAGACACTGCTTTCGGCTATAATGTGTTAGATTTGTTCAAGACTGTAGCTTGTTTATGAGGTAGACGAGTTCCTATCCTTGATGCCTTGTCGTCCCTAACAGTAGGCTAGGTACCTATTTACAGCTGGGTTGAGTGGAGAGTGCTGGTAAGGGATGTTACATTTCTTACCTTCTGTCGTGAAACCAATTGGCCAATCAGACGCTTTTTGAGGAAGTAGATTTAATGTTTTTAGGGATAAACTATACGGATACAAGCAAATTTTGGGATTTTCCACTAGATTTGTGAGGTATATAGATAGTACTTGAGGGATAAACTATACGGATACGAGCAAAATATGGGATTTTCCACTAGATTTGTGAGGTATATAGATAGTACTTGAGGGATAAACTATACGGATACGATTGAAAAAATTGGATAGGCAAATAAATATATAGAAATGTATGGTATTAAAGGGAAATATTGTCTCATGACAGTGAAGCTTCTGTCAGGCATATTTGGGAAGCAGATGGGTTTACTTGGGAAAAAAAACAAATGATTGCGAGTGAAGTCTAAGACAGACTTCTTTCTTCTTCTTCTTCTTCTTCTTCTGCGTACGCAGTCAGACAGTAACCATTATTTTTTCGAAAGAATCGGCGGTCATCCTGAGGCTGTCGCCACTGCCATAGAGCTTGTCTTGCAGTTCCACTGGTGATGGCCACATCTGCTCTCTCTGATCCTCGTATGTCGGGCAGTTCTGCAGCAGATGTTCAGCGGTCATTTTACCAGTACCGCACGGGCATTCGTCGGTACACCCTATCTTCAATTTGTTGAATAGGTGGTACCTCAGTCTGTTGTGGCCAGTGCGAAGTCTGAAGACAACGACCTGCTCTCTTTGGTTCAACTGGTAATAGGCATCGTTTTTGGTGTAACCAGTATGTTCGGTTTCCCATTTGGTCATATATCTGGCTTTGATAAGCCGTTTTGACTCTTCGTACGCCATACTAGTATCTGTTTGTGGTAGTCTTGCATAATGATTGCGAGTAAAGTCTAAGACAGACTTTAAACAACACAACTGAGGAAAGAGGTCAAATTATGAAGTGAATAAATATATGTTCAGGAAATAAGACCCAGGCTACACGTCACGTTTGTGATAGACATTTTCCTCTTCTCCAATCTCCTTGGTTTCTCCTGTATCTGACAGAATGACATCAATAAAGCACTTCGTGTGCTTCTGCAAGAATGATTTCTACAGCTATTTTTCTTATGATCAGTTTTCTAACTCCATATACAACTTTCTTTATTTATTCTTTACGACATACTTTCAACGCTGCAGTAGTCAAAGATCGACACCAAATTGGGGTCTGCTTGAAAAATGAACGACGAAAATGGATTCAGCAATGTATTGTAATTTTTATTTGAAAAAAAGGAACTAGAAGGATTCAGAAATATATTGGATGTATTTTTTAGAGAAATCGAGCAAGAAGGATTTCTAAAAATTTCACATGAATAACAAATATTGTCAGTTTTTAGAGGAAAACACGAAGGAGTCACAAATATATTGTCAGTTTTTGGAGGGAACGAAAAAGAAGTCACAAATATATTGTAAGTTTTTAGAGGGAACGAAAAAGAAGTCACAAATATATTGTTAGTTTTTAGAGGGAACGACGAAGGATTTACTAATATATTGTCGTTCTCGTCCCGCATCTCCTAGCCGTCGGTTCTCCTTGTTTGGTTGGGAGGACTATGTTGTACTGTGTCGTGGACTGTCAGATCATTAGACGTCTACAGATAGTTTTCAATGAGTTCACTTCTAATAAGTTTGTTGATAACGGGAGTCTGAACCCAGTACCTTTGACTTGTGAAGCAGCAACGCTATACAATAATCTTGTATTTTTCACTTTCTTCGTTTAGCCTTCTGCATAAAGGCAGCAGGCTTCTAAACGTCACATACAAAGACAGAGTTACAAATGAGGAAATACGAGAAAGAATTACAACAGTAATAGGGCCCTTTAAAGACCTCTTGACAACTGTCAAAAGAAGGAAACTCGCTTGGTACGGTCACATATCGAGATCAAATGGTCTTGAAAATACGATACGGAAAGGTGCAAGGCAAACGACGAAGAGGTCGCCCCAAAAAGAGATGGGAGGACAGCATAAAAGACTGAATCAGTCTCCAGCCAGAGGAGGCACAGGCAGTCACCGCGGACAGAGAGGGATGGCGTGAGTTGGTGAGGATGTCTTCATGTGTGCCCTAACGACCTCAGCGGTTAGAGGATGACCTGACCTGATGTGACCTGAAAGTCAGCAGCAGCGCATGGAAAATGAAGACAATAGTTATACACTTCCGCCCCAGTTATTGAAGGATCGGATAGCAATGCATTTGCCCCTGATGCCAGACCCTTTCATAGAATCTTTCATACAATAATTTCCACCAGAGTTTTACCAGAATGTTCTTCTTCTTCTTAGTTCTTGGTCGACCTATACTTATACAGGGGCGGATGTTCCTGTGTGGGTCCCCTTAGTCGACCTATACTTCTACAGGTGCGGATGTTCCTGTGTGGGTCCCCTTAGTCAACCTATACTTCTACAGGGGCGGATGTCCATGTGCAGGTCTCAGCTCTGGCATGAGCTGGATGAAAGTCAAGAGGAAGATTTCCTGCTCAGCGGGTTAGGCTCGAGCAGCTTATAACCGCTGCTCTAGTACAAATGCCAGGGAGGGTGGTTTACCGATTCGTGAGACAATCTTAATAGACTCAAACACTAAAGGAAAGTAGACCTACAACCTGCTAGGCACCATCTATGCTGCTCTAAACAAATCTTCTAACTATGGCCGGTATTATGCCATGTCACACAGTTACTCACCTATTCACAAAGACCCCGGCGGACTACTCGGATCTGAACATAGATAAAAGAATAGTAACACTGTAGCATACCAGGCTATCCTAAGAGTGGACTACGGAGGGTTGGGCATGGGGCTGGTTAGACCATCTTGTAGAAACGAAAAACCATACAAACATTCAACATTTGATGAATTGGCGTGTATTTTAGCCCCATTGAGCTGAAAAGGATTGATTGATTGATTGATTGATTCCATTCTGGAGAAACTTTGCCCAGAAAACTCGATGATAAAGCAATAAACGAGAAAGCATGAATAGGGTCAGGTTGCCTAAAACCCTCAATCACTGCTAAAATATACCCGATAATTGGAATAGCTCCACCTGTCGTCAAAAGGAGCGTGACTGCTGAAATTAAAAGAGAGGAACAGGAAAACGACCCTAGACACCCAATGTTTGTACACCAGGAGCAGGTCACAAAACTCATATCAAGACTTTTTTTTTGGTTCGCCTTATTTCTCTAATCCCGAAGGCCGTGCGCGTTGCACTGTGGTTTTTATTTTGCGAACCCAGCACCTTCGGGTTGTGAGCCGTACCACTTAATCACTAGCCTACGCCGTCTCCAAATCAAATCATAATTTTCTTAAATCAATAAAGCCCGTACAGACAAGCCCTGAAAGTCGTCGCCATGAAATGGTACAGTACCCTGAGATCAAGCTTCAGGGGGAACCTGCCCCTGGACATCACTAACGAGTACCCCCTTTGTAAGACACTAATAGACTTCCAACTGACTTATCACGATGTAGGAAGAATATGAAGAAATGGGGTGGGACGGCGTGGGCTAGTGGGTAAGTGACACGGCTCACAATCAAAGGTGCTTGGTTCCATCCCCATCACAGCACCGGCCGTTACCCCGGGGAAGCAAACCCTTAGAAAATGCAGGAGGAAGCAGACCGGTACATAAAATGCATGCTGAAGTCGGATCCATTGGGCCAACAGTCGCAAAATAAATACCACAGTGCAACACACACCGCCATGGGGAATAGATAAATAAGGCGAACACCAAGAACAACAAGATCATCTCCCAGAAGGCAATACGTGTGACCGCGGTGCGGCACAAGATCCGTGTCATCTGATCTGTCCCAACCTCCGGGATACATGTGACAAAAGCGACATGCTCAAGGAGAGTGCCAGGGCATTTCAAGTCGCTTAACACTTCGGGAACGTTATATGACGTAGTTCTTGGACACGGAACGTAAGTAAGTATTGATTGATTGGTTTGATTGATCGCGTCCAATAAATTGCAATCACGGTTTCGAAGTAATAGTTTCACATCCTGCGTTTATCAGCCTCGTGAACAACTGTCGTTAGTTCGCCTTTCACGACAAGCTAGGAATGTGTCAATGAGACTTTTCGTTTCGTCCCAAAAACCATTCGGGTAACTGCAGACTGTGAGAGCCGATGTCTCGAATGACCGAGTCAGCAAAAGTTAAAATTCTGAAACACTATGAACCAACCAGGCCTGGGAAGCTGATAACAGGCAGGATATCAAATCTAAGATCGGTCGTGGCTGAAAGATAAAACTCAGTGGGAATGGAAAGACCCAGTTAGAATACAAAACCCGTTGACACAGAAACAGCTTGAGAAAGCTGGGACAGACGTACGATGGTCGGAGGACATGGTTTTCTGACCCTTTTTTTCTGGTGAGGGTCAAAGGGCATAATGGTATTCTCTAAGTCCGGGTCGCTAAAACGCACATTCTTGTAACCTTGGCGATCCATATATGGGCACCAGGCTTCCGCAAGATCTTGGGATTGCAAAATAAATAAATAAACTAGTATATTTTAGTGTACAAAATTAGCTGACAGTTTGTGTGCGAACACGACACAGGCATGTACCTATATATGGTACTTGCGTCTTAATTCACCCCGAACAGTTGCCCGTGTTTTCATCGTACGTAAAGAGACATTCGATTTCGAGTTAAGGGAAAGACAGGTCGATATAATTATATTTTATATAAATAAATAAAGACAGACAAGGATAGAAGTGTAGAAATGAAGATTATCCTCAGTTTTCCGAACGGTTAGCGTTATGGTTAGAGTTAAAATAGGGGTATGGTTAGGGTTAGATAACAAGGTTGTATTACATCGTCTGACAGAATAGATAATACCATGCTGCTGTGGAAACTGGTTGATAATCTCTTTATCATAGTCCAACGTTGACAGATTCAAGAAATGCATTACTAAGACGGCAGGAACAAGCGGAGTGGAAAATCTCATCTTATCTCGCAGAATGTTCGAAACCAAAAACAGTTAAAACGTGGACTTTTCTGTGACGTCATTAACTTTAAGTCTATGTTAAAGAACATATGTCTTTTGTTTGGGGTGAATTAAGACGCAAGTACCCTATATATCTCTATCTTTGCCTTTTCATCGCCAAACAGAACGTAAAAGGCAGAGCGCCAAGCTGTACTGGTGGGATCCGTCTGATGAACCTCGTTCTAGTTCCTGCATGTTTTTGAGACCAATCATGGTGGCCTCTCTACTAATTGCAGTGCGTAGTGTCTCTCTTGCTCTGTCCATCTGACTGGTGCCTCTGGGTTTTCACATAACTGCTTGGACTCGAAGTCTGTTGCTGTTCATTCTAACGACAAGTTCTAGGTAATCCTAATGGCAATTGTTGATGCTTCGAATGCTCACAAACAGTAAGTTTACTCTTGTGTCCTAAACAGAACGTTAAATGGTTAGTTGCAGTAGCTCTTCTCACATTTCGAGCGTGCAGACCTTTCAAAAAAACCCCAAAACACCAAAATAAGTCTAAACGGCAAATACATAGGGCCAAACGACAACCCAAATTACCTGGGAGTCACATTTGATCGGCGCATGACATGGAATAGTCAGATCGAGAGAAACCGAATGAGAGCCAGAGAAAGAATGGCAATCATGAGGAAACGTGCTGGCACAAGCTGGGGAGCAGACGAAAGTATACTAAAGAAACTGTACACTAGAAGAGTGAGACCAGTTCTCGAGTATGGCATTGCGGCATGGACAACAGCAGCAAAGGCGAACTTTGACACAATTAGCAAACTTCAAAACCAAGCCACGAGAGTTATAACAGGAGACATGAAGTCAACGCCAATTGTAGAACTTGAAAAGATTACAAATCTGCAATCCATGGCCGACAGAAGAGACTGCAGAGCCCAGCAGAAAGCAATTTCAGAGCAGAGGGTTGCAGTAGAAGAAATGGTGACAGGCAAAAGAAATGAAAGCCATATAGTTCTGTTTACAGATGCCCTGGTCGTAGTCACAGCACTAAAAAGCCAGAAAAATACTGAACAATGATTTAAGAGCAGTACTCTGTCAACTATGCCAGCAGTCCGCACCAAAAAGAGTAGTGGTACAGTGGGTTCCATCCCACTGTAACATTCAAGGCAACGAGGAGGCAGACAGACTGGCAAAAGAAGGTGCAAGACTACCACAACCAGACCCTAGTGTGACCTACGAAGAGTCAAAAAGGCTTATTAGAGCTAGATACATGACCAAATTGGAAACAGAACATACTGGCTACACAAAAAACGATGCCTATTACCAGTTAAAAAGAAGAGTGCAGGTCGTGGTCTTCAGACTCCGCACTGGCCACAATAGACTGAGGTACCACCTATTCAATAAATTGAAGATAGGTGGCACTGACGAATGCACGTGTGGTACCGGAAAAATGACCGCTGAACATGTAAAACTGCCCGACATACGAGGATCATAGAAAGCACATGTGGCCATCACCAGTAGCAACACTAGACAAGCTCTATGGCAGTGTGGACAGCCTCAGGATGACCGCTGCTTTTTTCGAAAAAATACAGGTTGACTTCTGACAGCGTACGAAGAAGAAGAAGAAGAAGAGCGTGCAGGCGGAAGTAGACCATATTCCTCCAGGAAGTTGTGCTATACTTGGCTTCATCTGCGTTTCGCTCAATATTGTAGGAACATGCCGAACCCCCACCTCGTTGGGCAGACTGCCATGAAAACAGATCATTTCCAGGGAGAACGAGGAATTTGAGCTGGGCATCTTGGCAGTTGACATTCATAGCAGAATGCAGGTAGTGTTTGGTCATCCGAATTGCTGCATCAATTTAGGCGAGGGCATCTTCTGAAGCAACAATATGCACCTTAACTCGCCTCGGAGGATCTTTCGTTAACTCATGTCCTTCTTTAAATATTGTTGTCCAGTTGTCATCGACACACTTGTGTCACTAAACACTGTCTGCATTCTGCGATGAATCATCTGGTCCACATCTTTTGTTAGCTGTTAGAAACCGAATCACCGCTCGCTGATCAACTCTGGACGGATTTCGTATCACACCCTCCATGTTTTCAACGGTCTGCTGAGGAAACTTTGAGCCGGAAGATAATGGAATTTTGCAAACTTCACGATTGTGCATACACCAAAATTGACGTCATTATGCTCATCGAACTTATGTTCATTTGGTGCAGTTAGGTCTTGTTTCATTTGAACACACCTGGTATATATATATATATACACACTCACATACACATACAAGTGAATTGGTATGATTTAGTCCATACTCTGATTGTTTCGTGTACTATATACATAGCTTTGCATCTAAGTGGTCCTGGGTTCATTCCCCAGTTGAGGCAATAATGTTTTTTTTCAGATCGCAACTGCTCCCGGGTTGGCCTAGGATTAAATGGGTACAGGTTCAGTCTGGGAAGTAAAAGCGACGAGGGAGAGGAGATTGCTACCACCCTCATTTAGCCGATCATTTGAAATGTGAGATTGTTAACACCTCACACCCCTACGGCAGTAATGCTATGAGGTACTTTACTTTATGTGTGTATGTTTATTTATAGATTTCAGTTCAGCTAAAGTGCCATCTCCGCATCGAAGGTGGGTTGCATTGGTTCTCCAGTGTAGTCTATTTCTTGCCGTAATTGTGCAATTTGAAAGCCTTTTTCCAGTCCATCTCCTCATGTTACCCACCTACTTAAAGCATCGTTTGCCTTTTGAACGACTGGCTTCTATCCTGCCCTTCAGTATGGTCTTCAACAAGGAGGTATGTCTTTTTATATGGCCAAAATAACGTAATTGTCTAACCCTGATTTCGGTCATTAATTCTTGTTTCACCCTCAACTTTTCCAATACCTCAAATATAATTCATTTTTCATGTTGGACTCTGTCTAAAGTTTTCTGGTAGTCTATAAAGCCAATATATATGTCATTATGTATTTCTATATATTTTCCTGTCAAAGTTCGCAAACAGAAAATTGCTTCCATTGTCCCATTAAACTTTCGGTAACCAAATTGTTTTTTCTGAAACTTCCCTCTCTATTTTATCTATTATTCTCTCTTGTGTGACCTTGACTAGTATTTGAATTGTGTGACTCATTAGACTTATTATTCATTTATTCAATGTTATTATGTCATTTTATGTTTTCGAATTGATCGTGTCTTGTTTGACCTACTCTGGCTTATCAGGCATACCAAGACTCCTGCATCCTGGTCATTCTCTGGTTAATGGTGGTATCCATAACTCGTATCGTGTTCGTTGTCTAATCCAATCTGATTGTTTTTGTTTTGATTCGCTAGAAGGGGCAGTATCGTCAGTTTCGTTTTATTTCTGTTCCTGTGCGGTAACTTGGTCCTACTTTTGAATGTGTTGATGGTCATCTGATGGCACAATTGGCCGTCTGGTGTAGTCATGTCCACTTTTAATTAACATGTTTGCATATCCATGAAACAAAATTGTCAGGATTAAAAAGGACATTTATTGTACAGAATTGAAGATATTAAAACATATGTTCAAACAACGGAAGTAGTCTTTAATAGTAAATAAACACAAAACTTAAACAGACGATTAAATATATTATGTTAATTGAGTTTTACATAATTTATATTGTTTGTTGGCTAAAATACATAACAAATAATTTGTATTATGATAACAAATGTGTAAGATATTCAATACGTTTGTATAATAATTAAGTCAAGTGTCCATGTCTACTTTAGATTGTCACGTGTCACTTATGTCCATATAAGAAAAGCATTGATGTATCCGTTACTATTTTTAACAAAAAGATAAGCTAGCTAATGACAATATCAATGTTCATAGTCCCCGATGACGACTCTTGGCCGTAACTATATTGTTTTTGTATGTTTGACCTTCTGTTTACTAACGCATTCTTGTTTATATTATTGTCAAGATGTAAACGAAGTAGACATTTCAGTTACATACTAATTCAGAGAGAGATGTGCTGTCTTTCATAATCACTTGAGTCGCACCCGGAAACTAAAGAATATGTCCACTATCAGCTTTCAAGTGTATTGATAAATGCGATTAAAGAGGGTTCAACATGGAACTTTATAATCAAGGATAAATGTACGATCGACCAGTTCATCAACAAAGTGGTTGGCTTCATGCGGGGCCTAGCTGTTTCGATACCTTGCCGTTGCGTGCACGAGACGACCAGTAGGTGAGTACTTTATTCGAAGTAGGACAGCAAATGTTGTTGTTCCGCTCTATCGATATTAGCCATTTGTTGAGTGGCCAACTGGTGAGTTTCAAGATGGCTTGGCTTGCCTTCGTTCATTCTCAATCTCCCACTACCAAACACTCAAAGGGCTTAAGTAGCAGAATGTAGACCAGGGAACAGAATGCGTTGTGTCGTAGTTTACAGCTTGACTGCGATATTTTCACCTTTTGGCCCAACACATCCGACTTCAGCAATCATTTTTTGAGTACCGGGTTAGCATTCCCTCTTCGATCCCTTCTCCTTAGCTAATTTGCCCTGCTGCAGCCTGATATGCAGGTTCACCCCGTGGATGTGTAGAAGAGTCTTGGCAGCTTTAGTTCGCTGGCCCTGACGCTAGCAGTCAGTTATGGGTCGCTGACCACTGCAGCTCATGCGCTGCTCGTGTCCCAAAGATACCAAAGAGTGGATCATGAGGTATAGAGCTCGTGTTTCTTTCTTGCAATGTGGCCGGCTCATCAGTGTTGTGAATGGTGTATATAGTGCTGAATGTCTTTGACTTGTGACATTCTTTGGATGTTGTGAAGGCCGCTCTGTCGCTGTTGCCTTTGTTAGTTCTACAAGACGGCGTCCAAGTGAAGCGTGCGTTGCCCGTAATCTGGTGTTTTCGTTAGTGGGACATTTTACAGAAGAAAAATACCACTGCATAAGCACACGTAAGTTCATTATTAGTCGCTCCGTAAGATGTACAGCAAAATCGGTAAACTTCTCTGCATATAATGTCATGTTATATATTAATAGACTGAGGTTGAAAGTCCTAGGGGTTGACGATACAGGGCAGTGGATGAGCTGACAGCAGCCAGCGACTCATAGCTGACTGCTTGCATCGGGGTCACTGATCCATAGCTGACTGCTTGCATCGGGGTCACTGAACCATAGCTGACTGCTTCCATCGGGGTCACTGAACCATAGCTGACTGCTTGCATCGGGGTCACTGAACCATAGCTGACTGCTTGTATCAGGGTCAGTGAACCATAGCTGACTGCTTGCACCAGGGTCAGTGAACCATAGCTGACTGCTTGCACCAGGGTCAGTGAACCATAGCTGACTGCTTGCATCAGGGTCCAAGTCCAGGCCATTGAATCAGGCTGCACTAGTTGAGTCTGGTTAAGTAAATGTGGACCGTATAGGGAAAGCAAACCTGGGGTAATATTGTCGTGCTGAAATCATATGTATCGCAGCCTTGCTTAAAGCATTCGACAACGTCTGCTTTACGAAAGAAACCAGAAGAAGAAGAAGAATAAGAAGAAGAAGACGAAGAAGAACTTCTTCTTCTTCGTCTTCTTCTTCTTATTCTTCTTCTTCTTCTTCTTTTTCTTGAATTTATTCTTCTTGTTATACTTCGCCTTGTTCTTGTTCTTCGTCTTAGTCTTATTTTTTATAAGAGGAAGAAGAAGAAGAAGAAGAAGAAGAAGAAGAAAAAGAAGAAGAGAAAGAAGAAGAAAAAGACGAAGAAGAAGACAAAGAAAAATAAGAGAGTAAGAAGAAGAAGAACAAGGCGAAATAGAAGAAGAAGAAGAAGAAGAAGAGGAAGGAGTTGAAGACTAAAAAGAAGAGGAAGAAGAAGAAAAATAAGACGAAGAAGAAGAACCAGAAGAACAAGAACAATAAGAACAAGGCGAACAAACATTAGAAGAAAAAGAAGGAAAAAGAAGAATAAAGCGTACACAAAAAAAGGAAGGTAAACATTTAACGAAAATCGTAGCCTTCAGGTGCTCACTATAAAGGGGAAAGGCCACAAGAATTGACCAAGGTCAGGGACACCTTGAAATCTATCCTTCACCCCCGGACATGACACTACCCACCACACTCTACTTCGATGCACAGCTTCACTTCCGTTTTTGTTGTTTCTAAATCAGGAAATTTGTGTGTTGGTTCAGAATGGATGGAAATCCCCAATTCCCAAAGCTGACCACATAAAAAAAAAATAAAACAACTTCCCCCCCCCCTCCCCACCCACAAAATATTTATTCCCACATTAGGGCCCTAACAGAAGAAGTGTACCCTAATTGAGGATACAACTCAAAACCACAACTGTCGCATTGGTCGTGTGAAAGGGAACGTGGGAACTCATGGGTTTCATTCATAATATTTCACGGACAGCTGACTGTCGAGGCCACAGGGTCATCTCGCGGGTGTGGGAGGACGTGGGTGTTAAGCTTGGAATAGACCTGGGGCAGTTTCTAGTTTCTTGTCCATGTGTACAGTTCACACGGATGTAGTTACCATTCTTTAAGTAGATCCTACCCAAGCATAGTCTTCTTCTCGTGAGAACATAATTTCCTAGACACTTTACTACATAACAGCAAAAATAGTAGGTTCTCAGCTTACGCTGTTGTTAGGGATGAAGTGTCAGATATATCGTTGTACTAGGTCTTAGTATTTTAGTGAGGTAGAGTGACAGTTATCGTGTCGTGCTCTCTTTCCTTCTTTTTCCGTAAGCTAGGTACAGATTTACAGCTGGATCGACTAAAGGATGACTTGTGGAGGTCGAACCTCCGCTGCATGAATTAAGAGTATTATCACTTATTTGGGCATGAAGAATAACGCCTGGTCAGGCAAAACATACTAATCAGGCATGTTAGCCAGGGTCAGGCAAAATATACTGATCAGGCATGTTAATCAGGGTCAGGCAAAATATACTAATCAGGCATGTTAATCAGGGTCAGGCAAATTATACTGATCAGACATGTTAGTCAGGATCAGGCAAAATGTACTGGTCAGGCACAACCGCCTAGATGACCCCTGTCCACCTCCATCTGTACGCACAGAATGCAAAGGAAAGCTACTGCAACTCGCCACGTAACGTCCTGTTTAGGGCGCACAGAACAGTTAGCCTACTCAGTGTAGGCATTCAACAACAGCAGCAACAAAAACTTCATTACTGGGTAGCCTCAATTGACAACATTATTTCACGGCTCGTATAATCATTCCCATTACTTATTAAGACAATGGTGAATCCAACTGTATTATGAAAGTCTGTCTGCACTGATGTCTGTCTAACACATAGCGGCTTCACATCTTCCTAAATTGTGAAATGACTACCGCAGTACTGCCTGTCTAAAACATATCAATCCGTTAGTATATCACATATCACTGAATTATACCTTATTTCCGTCGCTGCTTTCCCTTCTCTGACGCTGCGGTTATTTCAGGGTATTCTCGTTTTGTTTCGGAACATTATCTGTCCAATTCATTTTAGATAATCTTCTCTCTTTTCTGACTGTTCCCTTTGTTATAACGCTAGAAAGCCAATTGGATCTTAAAACACATCCGCACCACTCGGGTAGAGTGTTTTTACAACATTCAACATATGGTCCAAGATTATGTATGATCACATTTCGCATATTGAGGTATGAGGTACTATCCTCGTATATGATTTCGAGAATCAGTCTGGAGCACCGTATCTGAATTGCCTGGATTTTTAGTTATGAATGGGAACCAGGTTTTGTAGGAATAAAGGTATATAGATAGAAGCATTCCTATTTTCTAATTATTTAGCGACATGTTCCAATATTTTGATATTGGCATCATCCTTGTGTTAATAATAGACTTGTGTTCGACCTTTTCAACTTAATTAAACGTAACTTTACTTAACTTAATTGTATTTAACATCTTTATACTGGTTTAGAAGACTCTCCAAATTAGGTATACATCCAGTTTCTTCGAGGGTAGTTAACCACTGTGCGAGTCCATCTTAAAAGACTCAAACACTAGAGAAAAGTAGACAAAAACCCGCAGCCTGTTAGGCGCCATATATGCTACTCTTAAGGAACAGCCTAACCATAGGATGTGTTATTCCACTTTACACAGTTAGTCGCCTCTGTGGGGGCAGTGGTGCTATTCTTGTCTTTGTCATACACAAAGATTCAGGCAAACATCTCAGATTTGATTGTCTGCCATCTTGGACAATGATAAACCCGAGCTACTTAAACTCTTTATTATCTTAAATGTATGTGCATTTACAGTGATGTTTGATTCCATCCGTGTGGGTGTGTCATTAGCTTACTTAAAAGTCGTTATACTGCTTTAGAAAACTCTGCAGAGTCTGTATACAACCAGTCGCATAATTGCCCCTGCCTCATCTACTTCCCGTGTCAATACGTTCCAAATATTACACCAGACTCTGACTAAAAACAATATTTTCTAATATCTAATCTGGACTTTGCTTTAGTTAAATGTGTAGCTGTGCCCTCTTGTTCTTGTAGGTGGTTGCATTAAACATTTTAAAAAACTAGTTATGGTCTAATTTAATATTTCCTTTAATTATCTTTTAAACCTGTATTAAAATCACCTCGTATTCTTCTCTTTTCAAGACACTGTGTACCGGTATATCTGAGTCTTTGTAACTGTAACTCTGGAATCACACTATCAGTTTCGCTGCTCTTCTTTGTGCCTTTCCAGCATGTTTATATATCATCTACCATAATAAGGACTCCACACCTGTACACAATACTCCAATATAGGTCTAACTAATGCTTTATACAATTTGACAATTTATATATATATATACGAGGCGTGTTCAAATGAAACCTGTTCTAATTGCAAAAGGTGAACATTCGTACGATGCACGTGATGACGTCACTTCGGGTGTAAACAGAACATACAAATCGTCAAGTTTGCAAAATTTTATTATACTCCGACTCATAGTTTCCTCAGCAAACCGTTGAAAAAATGGCGTGTGTGATATGGAATCCGTCCAGAGTTTATCAACGAGCGGTGATTCGGTTTCTAACAGCTGAAGGATGTTGTAAATTGACATTCACTGCAAAATGCAGGTAGTGTATTGTCACAAAGGTGTGTCGAAGACAACAGTGAAGAACTGGTCAACGATGTTTAAATAAGGATGTGAGTTAACGAAAGATCTTCCGAGACCAGGTCAGGTGCATATTGCTGCATCAGAAGATGCCATCGATGCAGCAATTCGGGTGGACCGTCGCCGGAGCTTACGTTGAATTAAGGGTATGCCAATTTAGTACTAGAATTAGTTCTTAACTATGTTTGTTTGTCCATCACAAGTGATGAAGACCACTCTCTTTGTTCAGCCGTGTGGACAGTCGTATCTCTTGCTGTGTCCGCTGAAATGGGTGACTTGCGCGGAGATTTGGATTAAAGTGAGGAAGAAACTGCGCCTTTTGTCAACCTCACTAACAGAGCCTAGGCTACCTTTTGCCTGTGGCAAGACATTCATCGAGACGACTGGAGATAGCATAGGATGCAGATTTTGCCTCAGTGTTACCACCGAAGCCTTTCCGTAAACATGTAACCTGCTGGGTAGAAAGGTAGGATGGTATCTAACGCAGTTTGTCGTGCCTTTTCGATAACCACAAGAGGTCGTATGGACAACACTCAGCGTGTGAGTCTGGCATCTCTCCCCAGCTGTATTCAGTTCATCATAGTAGCATCTAAAATTCCCACACGCCATATTCGTGAAGGTGAACCAGCAGAACTAACCCGTGAGATACGAAACAGGTATAACTAGTTTAAGCGTAGCGCCATTCAGCCGGCGTCCAGACCAGGATAAACGGATGGAAGAAATCACAAAAAAAGAACGAAATAACAAGTCCAGACGGAAAACAACACCACGTATCCGTGAACACAAGTGTAAGTCGTCGACTAGTGTGAATTCCAGGCAAATCCGTGGTCTGGCGGCATCCATAATGATCCAAAACAGTAGAGAAATGTAGACTCGCAGCCAGTTACGGCGCCATCTTTGCCAGATTTTTTTAACTTAACTATAAGTGAATACGAAACCACGGATCATCATCTCCTTGAGTGATCCACGTTAAGCCATGTTAGGAAAATGCTTTTCCTCTGTGGCCAGACAAATGAAACACTTTCTCTGGCACTGGCCAACAACTGACAAACACGTGCAGATACCATTACATGGCATTGGGCCGAGTGACAAGAGCCTGTTTGCTGCTGAATGTAACAACAACATCGTTTTAAAAGATGGCCTCGAATTACAGGCAATGGTTTGGTCTCCTTTATTTGGGGAGAAATATAAACCTAGCCGGCACACTACGAGACGAGGGCCTTTGTTTCTCATGGAAAAGGGATGTTATTTGCTCATCGATTGTTCAGGTTTCAGTCTATCCAGCTGTCAATGCGTACCTGACAAACAGTTATGGAATGTAAAACTGCTAGTTAGGTAAGCCTGTTATTTGCACCTGAAAAAATATGGAAATGGCTGTATCTTATTAACTATCTGATCAGGTGGTGTTGGGTTGACTCCGGACTCCGCCGTATTTTTCACGTGTGCTTGATGCGGAGTCTCCTGCAGCTCGTAGTCGCTCCTTAGTCTTCTTGTCCGTGACTGGCGTCGGGCGGTTCAAGACGAGAGTGTGAGAATAAAAAGTAGCGCAGTTAATCCTTACTAAACATAGCGCTACCAAATCAATTATGACATCATCGTCTACGATGGACGGCGGCCTTTGCCTTTACCTTTACTTTATTAAGTTTCTTCTTCTTCTTCTTCTTCTTCTTCTTCTTCTTCTTCTTCGTACGCTGTCAGACGTCAACCTGTATTTTTTCTAAAAAAGCAGCAGTCATTCTGAGGCTGTTGACACTGCCATAGAGCTTGTCTAGTGTTGCCACTGGTGATGGCCACATGTGCTCTCTCTGGTCCTCGTATGTCGGGCAGTATTGCAGCAGATGTTCAGCGGTCATTTTCCCTGTACCGCACGTGCATTCGTCAGTGCCACCTATCTTCAATTTATTGAATAGGTGGTACCTCAGTCTGTTGTGGCCAGTGCGGAGTCTGAAGACCACCTCCTGCTCTCTTCTGTAGGCATCGTTTTTTGTGTAGCCAGTATGTTCTGTTTCCAATTTGGTCATGTATATGGCTCTAATAAGCCTTTTGGACTCTTCGTAGGTCACACTAGGATCTGGTTGTGGTAGTCTTGCACCTTCTTTTGCCAGTCTGTCTGCCTCCTCGTTGCCTTGGATGTTACATTGGGATGTAACCCACTGTACCACTACTGTTTTTGGTGCGGATTGCTGGCATAATTGACAGAATACTGCTTTTAAATCATTAATTTCAGTATTTTCTGGCTTTTTAGTGCTGTGGCTACGGCCAGGGCATCTGCAAAAATGACTATATGGCTTTCATTTCGTTTGCCTGTCACCATTTCTTCTACTGCAGCCCTCAGTGCCTCTGCCTCCGCTCTGAAATTGCTTGAGTATTTTCCAGTTGCCACTGACAGTGTTATTTTTTTACCATTTGGTAGGCTCAGGAATACCCCTGCCTCTCCGTTCTGTGTTGTGTTTGTTACAGAACCGTCGGTGTATGCATGGTCCAGTCCATGCTTTGGTAGTTTTTCGTTATGTACCTCAGGGTTATGTCTCTTATTTCTTTTACAATCTGGCTGATCTTGTTTCCAATACCTGGTATATTTTCTACCACCTCCGGAAATATATGCTGCCTCCAGGTAGGTTTGCGTACAGTAAGGATGGGCTTTGGTGTTGTTAATGTGATCATAGGGTCTTCGCTCATCTTTGCTTTGGCTATTTCTGCAAAGTTTCTCCGCTTTAGTTTCTCATTTCCAAATCTATTTAGTCTCTGATGCATTGGATGGTCTGTCAGTCTTCTGAGTTTCTCTGCTTGCTGCTGGGCTCTGCAGTCTCTTCTGTCGGTCATGGATTGCAGATTTGTAATCTTTTCAAGTTCTATAATTGGCGTTGACTTCATGCCTCCTGTTATAACTCGCATGGCTTAGTTTTGGAGTTTGCTAATTTTATCAAAGTTCACCTTTGCAGCTGTTGTCCATGCCGCAATGCCAAACTCGAGAACTGGTCTCACTCTTCCAGTGTACAGTTTCTTTAGTATCCTTTCGTCTGCTCCCCATCTTGTGCCAGCAAGTTTCCTCATGATTGCCATTCTTTCTCTGGCTCTCGTCCGGCTTCTCTCGATCTGACTTTTCCATGTCATGCGCCGATCAAATGTGACTCCCAGGTAGTTTGGATTGTCGTTTGCCTTATTGAGTTTGACAGTATTCTTGCCTTGTCGTCTTCTTGTCATATTTACAGTCCACTACAACAAATGGCCTCTTTTAGAACGTCTGCACCAAAGCATTTTACGTGCAATTTTGTAGTAGTGTTTTGTGTAGCAATTTGTTTTACCCGATAATGTCGCTATCGCCAAGCACAACTCTATGTAGTCGTCTTTTACAACATATATGAAGGCGCACAGACTCTATTATTTCTTCTCATAAAACAGAACAAGGGATCTACCCGGACTTGTCAGATGACAGTATGTTGTGATATAAATAAAAGTGATGGTGCTTGGGTCTTATTTCAACTCAAACAGAGTTCCCTGAGTTAACATGGTACGTGTTGGAGAGCAAGTGACTGTAGCTGGACATTCCATTTCGTGTTAAGGGGGGACTGATCGATATAATTTTACTTAGATAAAAAGAGGGGTGCAGAAAATGTTGTATCTCTAATCCTTATCCTAACCATAACTCTAACTCTAATCTTAATCCTGTTCCATGATCCTAATAATAATAAATCGGTGCTACAAATATATATTTCTTTTGTTTGGGGTGAATTAAGACGCAAATCCCAAAAACGGATTCAACTGCAGTGCATGACGATAACGAATGTGAATCGGAAGACCAATCCGAGCAAGGATGGATCTTCCAGCGTTCGGCAAGGAAAATCAAGGCTGTTTGCGACATTGCTAGATTATCGCGTGTATTCTCAAACGCTTGAGTCCTTATCCTATCTGCAATCAGCTTCTCCTTTGTCTGTATTCCATGCATAATCATGCACCTCCATGCAACATGATCCACGGCGTTCTGTTCCTATGATTCCTAATCGATGTCCTGGATATACGAAGGGGAATACAAATGTAACCGCACAATTTGCATAAACAGAATGCGTGTCATATTGAGTTCATTTATGGACAACTTTGTTGTCGATCACCTCAGAAGAATGGACAGGACAATGACGCAAGAGTTCGAGACTAAATGGACCAGAGACACAATTAGGTCATGTTAAGTTTGCTTCATGTCTCATGTTTTCAGAAAGTAGTTCAGGTTTGTCGAGAGGTCAACATTAGCCTAGATATTTTCTCTCCAGTCCGGCCTTTCTTGTGTCAGTTCATTACATTACCAGCCCTTGTATCTAGGACAGTAATTGTGCCAGGTCGAATTCTTGTGTTCGGTAAATACAATTACCCTTCGTTAAGTGACCTGATTGCGGTGTCCTGATCCTGAAATATTTGGGTCAAACGAAAGAACAAGTCATGTTTTTCATCAGTTTGGCTTTAAATCTGTTTTCATCGCAGACAGGTGACAACAATGACAGGCATACTGTCTCTTGTTCGTTATAACAATTGACCCGTAATTGTGTTTCATTAATTGTGTTCAATTTGATTGCGAGGTCTGTTCACGCGAGTGAGGTTAAGAGCATCACTGTGTGCGAGAATAATGATGCGTTACTTTTAGATCACGCGAGTGGTTTCCTGGATAGACAGAATACGACAGCTGTATCCTTCTCAGCATGCCGCAAGGTAGGTGCTTCTTCTTCTTCTTTAATGCTCACAATGAGTAAGTTTACTCATAAGTAAACTTACCCATCGTGGGCATTAAATATGCCATGAAAAGGACGTTAAGTTTTGGTTGTAGTAGCTTTCCTCACATTCGGAGCATGCGGGTGAAGGTGGACCGCGCTACTCCAGGCGGTTGTGCTCCGCTTGGCTTCATAACCGTGGGGCTCACTACTACGGTGATCACATCGATCTATATTTCGTCAGGTAGGCTGCCTTGAAAACAACATGTTTCTAGGGAACGCTTCATGGATGAGAGATTGTGGTCTTGGTCAGTGTATTGTGCCTGACCCTGACACGACGTCCTGGTCAGTATGTTGTACCTGACTGGACTAGCGTCTCAGTTACCCCCTCAGTAGGTAGGTAGGTAGGTAGGTAGGTAGATATGTAGGTAGGTAGGTAGCTCGGTTAAGCAATAAGGGAATGTCGTGCCAGCCGTCCATTAACAAGATGAATGGTTGAGCATCAGGCTGCATGCAATGAAGATGATGTCTTATCAATCTGACTTAACCAGTTTTGCGTGGTCGGCCGTGGGCCGGGACCATGACTGAGAGAGTAGATTACCATCCTTGATATCCATGGTCTGATTTGAGATCTTATTGGACAGGGACATCCTAGATCGGGAGGGCCATATGTCCAAATAAGGTCAAAAGCCGACGGCTTCCGAGGCATATCTGTCAGGTGACATCTTCGTTTGAGGCCCAGTCATACCATGTCGCAACAGGCGACTATAGATAGGTTGCGCATGAAATGTTTGCTGCACTTAGCAAGCAAGATTGCTAAAAAATAAACGGCCAAGAACTAGCATCAAGCCTGGCTACAGCTGGCTAAACCATATATCTGTACGTACGTAGGTTTGTACGAATGTACGTATGTTCGTATATGTGTATCCATCCATGTACACAGTATGTATGTTTGTATGAATATATGTATTTATGTATGTACCAGGCGTGTTTAAATTAAAACGGACCTATCTGCGCCAAGTGAACATACGTACGATGCGCATGATGACGTCAATTCTGATGTAAAAGGCACATACCAACCGTCAAGTTTGCTAAATTTCATTATCCTCCGACTCAAAGTTTCCTCAGCAGCCCGTTGAAAACAGGGGCAGGTGTGATACAGATTCCGTCAAGAGTTGATCAGCGAGGGGTGAATCAATTTCTTACAGCTGAAGGATCCTTCTTCAATCTCTTCTACTTAGCCAATCTGCTTTGTTGCAGCCTGTTATCCAGGATCACTGCGTAGAGGTGCAGAAGGCTCTTGGCAGTTCTGGTTCGCTGGCCCTGACGCTAGCAGACAGGTATGGGTCGCTGACCGCTATAGCTAATGTACTTCTCCGCATCTTGATCCTTAGACGCGATTTCAATCTGGTATGTTGAGTGTATAATTCAAGCTCACAACCCATTAGCTACACGCTCGAAAAGTGTGTGGAATTCAAGAAGATGGTCCAAATTAGATATAGGTGGAGATGATCTGTTTCAGCCGCTGGCTTCACGAGGATTCACATCGATGGATGATGATATTTCCCGATCAACATGGTAAGGTCATCGGCACATGGCGAACTACGAAACTACATCGTAAGGTCATAGGCACATGACGAACTACGAAACTGCATCATAAGGTCATCGGCACATGGCGAACTACAAAACTGCATCGTAAGGTCATCGGCACATGGTGAACTACGAAACTGCATCGTATGGTCATCTGCACTTGGCGAACTACGAAACCACATCGTAATTTGCCAAAGTAAGTCTTTAGAAGTCGTGGAAAGATGCGTTATTCTTTCGCGAGGCATATTATTTGCAAGGCGTGTCGATGTACTGTATCTTTAACACTATCAATCCATCTTTTTGTTAGGTCTTCATTGTTGAATTATGTTGTTTGGTGTTACAGATTCGGACAACGAGTAGATTTCAATGCATTTTTACCGTGTTGACAAATAATTAAGTGTGTTCTCTCTGTCTCTCTGGCTCGCTCTCCCTCTTCTCTCTTGCTCTCTCTCTCTCTCTTTCTGTCTCCATTTATTCCATTCGTACCATGTGATCGGGGTAAGGTAAAACATAGTGTCCCAGCAGCCTGACCAACGAAGTGGGGATCGATACTTCAATTCTATTAATATTGAGTTCTTTGAGGAGACTTGAATTGCAATCCAGTCACGAAGACCACGGCCCACATTCTCAGCATCGAGATGTAATGAGAGCCACTGTAACGTGCTACTAAAGGAATGTATTTCATAGCTAACTCAGCTCAGCGCGAGTAACTCCAATCGAGATCGCAACTATTCATGAATCAGATCTTTCTATCTGTCCTTATTCAGAACTCTGAACATTGTCCTACATTCTAGCAGAAAACCCTACATTCTCCGTACATGTTCCCAGTAACACATCCTCTTCAGAAAATGTCAAAGACTGCTACTGACATTTGAACTTTTATAAAAACATGCCCTCCCTCACCCCCCTCACCACTTCTCCATCACCTTTCAATAATCCTATAAAGACGCCACCCGTGTAGACGGTGGCGCACGTGCATTGCACTAGCATAAACGTACTGCGTTAGAGGTTACGGTGCAGCTGTTCTTATTTTGCGCCCACTCTCGATGTCGACACCTCTGGGGAAAGCTGGTGGTCCGAAACAGAGAGTAGGAAGATATGGATAGGCATGGTTTAGGTAACCATGCTGGAACAGACACAAACAGAAAACCGTAGTTACGACCAAATGGTCTTCATCAGGCACCACGGACAACGCACTTAAGAATAACTAACATTTCTTGAAGTAGAATTTAACAGATAATAAGGAGCTATGGATACGTTATGACGATACTGAGCTCAGGACTATTAACTAATTCAGTCTGAAGTGAAAAGTTTGGCCAGGAAAGTATTTTTGATATATTATTAGCTTGGCTTCGTTCGTTCTCAATCTCCCGCTACCAAACCATGAAAGGACTTAAGTAACAGAATATAGTCCAGAGAACGGAATGCGTTGTGTCATAATTTACTGCTTGACTGCGATATTTGCACCTTTCGGTTCAACACATCCGACTTCAGCAAGCATTTATTTAGTACCGGGTTAGCATTCCCTCTTCGATCGATTCTCCTTAGCCAGTCTGCCCTGTTGCAGCCTGTTATCCAGGATCACCGCGTGGAGGTGTAGAAGGGTCTTGGCAGCTCTGGTTCGGTGGCCCTGATGCTAGCAGTCATCTATGGGTCGCTGACCACTGCAGCTCATGCGCTGCTCAGCATCTTGATCCCGCTCAACATCTTGATCCCTCTCAGCATCTTGATCCCGCTCAACATCTTGATCCCTCTCAACATCTTGATCCCTCTCAACATCTTGATCCCTCTCAACATCTTAATCCCTCTCAACATCTTGATCCCTCTCAACATCTTGATCCCTCTCAACATCTTGATCCCTCTCAACATCTTGATCCCTCTCAACATCTTGATCCCTCTCAACATCTTGATCCCTCTCAACATATTGATCCCGCTCAACATCTTGATCCCTCTCAACATCTTGATCCCTCTCAACATCTTGATCCCTTTCAACATCTTGATCCCTCTCAACATCTTGATCCCTCTCAACATCTTGATCCCTCTCAACATCTTGATCCCTCATGTATTATTAAAATTGTCGCTCCATTGACAGAGAGAAGGTGGAACACCACATTTGGATTTGCCATATCCAGCTGTCTAATTAGTATCGATCAATCAATAAATCAGTCAATCAATACTCCACTGATAGGTTAGGGTCGTAGGGGGGGGGGGGGCAATGATGGAAACCTACGTTACGACTAAATGATTTTCATCAGGGACAACGGATAATACACAGAAGTGGACTCAGTGATCTCGAGGTAACGTGTCCGCCTCGGGTGCTGTAGGTCTCGTGTTCGAATCACGGAGGAGACTGGGATTTTGTGTCATGTGGATCTTCTGGTAAAACATTCCGTGATATCTGGGAAGTGAAATTGGACTCCCGTGATCAGTGCCGAGCACGTTAAAAATTCTCTTGGCAGTTGGAAATCGAAAAGGGTAGGTTTAACGGCCGCTGCCCAGACAAAATTCAAATAAACAATCTACTCAAGTTATCTCTACTTTTCCACAGGTGGTTTGTTAAAAACAGTGGCAGATAGTGCCTGACTGGCTGCGGGTCTACTTACCTTTAGTGGTTGAGTCTATTAGGATGTATAAGCACATCGGTAAGAAAACCACCCTCCAAGAAACTGATTCAAATCCAGTATAAATACGTTAAGTTAAGTAAAGTATGGTTAAGTTAAGTAAAGTATGGGTAAGTTAAGCAAAGTGTGGTTAAGTTAAGTAAAGTATGGGTAAGTTAAGTAAAGTGTGGTTAAGTTAAGTATTGTTAGGTTATGTAAGGAAGGATGTAAGGAAGGCGAGGAGTGTGGGATGGGGGAATATCATTAATTATTCAATTTCCGTTCTTCATTTCATATTGTACAGCTAACGGCTCTACGAGAGGAGCAGAGTGGCTATTTGCCCATCCTCGACCCAATTGCGAGATAAACTGTATGGCGACAAGAGAAGCCCGAGAAGGGCCGCTGGATTTAGAGGGAAATATATGCGATTATGCGAGTGAGAACAAAGAAGAAGCTGAAGATATTGTTAAACTGGATTGACGTGCAGACCTTCTGTACAGGTATTGTTAGTCACACAATAGGTGGCTAGGACTAATTAATCACAGTCGTGTTTTCGTAAACTAATAATCTCAGCCCTATTGTAGCGCATGTATAAATGAGTTGGAGTCGCTTCTTCAATCATTATCATCAAGTGCCTGGCTGGTTGGAGTTGGTGATCATGGACTTCCGCCCGCTTCTATCTCGTGTGTTGTTTACCAACTCTGTTGTCGATTGTCGCCCACACCGTTCTCTCAGTCTGTTCAATATTTTCTCTCTCTGCCTTCCTCTGTCTCTCTTTCCTGCTATCTTTCCGGTTGTCACAACGTGCTTTAAACTGCCTCTTTCCATAACATGGCCAAAAAAGGATAGCTGGCGTGTTCTGATCTTTGCTATGAGTTGTCTTTGTGTTTGTGCCTCTTCTAGCACTTTATCATTAGTCTCCCTTGCAATCCATAGAATCGGCAGCCTTCTTCTGTAAAACGACATCTCCGTTTTTTTCCAAAGGTATATATGCGTTTGCTTGCTGATTACCAATATTCAGTGTTTTATGTCAGTACTGGTTTCACGTAACATTCAATGACTCTCTTTCTCAGTTCCAGCAGTACGGTTTTGTTACACACAATTCTCTTCGTGGTCTGAAAGACCGATTCTGCTTGGGCTATTCAGCATTTTATTTCAAAATTGCATCTCTCATCTTCAATGAATAGGATAATTTACATTCTCATGATCTTTAACACTATCAATCCATCTTTTTGTTAGGTCTTCATTGTTGAATTATGTTGTTTGGTGTTACAGATTCGGACAACGAGTAGATTTCAATGCATTTTACCGTGTTGACAAATAATTAAGTGTGTTCTCTCTGTCTCTCTGGCTCGCTCTCCCTCTTCTCTCTTGCTCTCTCTCTCTCTCTTTCTGTCTCCATTTATTCCATTCGTACCATGTGATCGGGGTAAGGTAAAACATAGTGTCCCAGCAGCCTGACCAACGAAGTGGGGATCGATACTTCAATTCTATTAATATCGAGTTCTTTGAGGAGACTTGAATTGCAATCCAGTCACGAAGACCACGGCCCACATTCTCAGCATCGAGATGTAATGAGAGCCACTGTAACGTGCTACTAAAGGAATGTATTTCATAGCTAACTTAGCTCAGCGCGAGTAACTCCAATCGAGATCGCAACTATTCATGAATCAGATCTTTCTATCTGTCCTTATTCAGAACTCTGAACATTGTCCTACATTCTAGCAGAAAACCCTACATTCTCCGTACATGTTCCCAGTAACACATCCTCTTCAGAAAATGTCAAAGACTGCTACTGACATTTGAACTTTTATAAAAACATGCCCTCCCTCACCCCCCCCCCTCACCACCTCTCCATCACCTTTCAATAATCCTATAAAGACGCCACCCGTGTAGACGGTGGCGCACGTGCATTGCACTAGCATAAACGTACTGCGTTAGAGGTTACGGTGCAGCTGTTCTTATTTTGCGCCCACTCTCGATGTCGACACCTCTGGGGAAAGCTGGTAGTCCGAAACTGAGAGTAGGAAGATATGGATAGGCATGGTTTAGGTAACCATGCTGGAACAGACACAAACAGAAAACCGTAGTTACGACCAAATGGTCTTCATCAGGCACCACGGACAACGCACTTAAGAATAACTAACATTTCTTGAAGTAGAATTTAACAGATAATAAGGAGATATGGATACGTTATGACGATACTGAGCTCAGGACTATTAACTAATTCAGTCTGAAGTGAAAAGTTTGGCCAGGAAAGTATTTTTGATATATTATTAGCTTGGCTTCGTTCGTTCTCAATCTCCCGCTACCAAACCATGACTGGACTTAAGTAACAGAATATAGTCCAGAGAACGGAATGCGTTGTGACATAATTTACTGCTTGACTGCGATATTTGCACCTTTCGGTTCAACACATCCGACTTCAGCAAGCATTTATTTAGTACCGGGTTAGCATTCCCTCTTCGATCGATTCTCCTTAGCCAGTCTGCCCTGTTGCAGCCTATTATCCAGGATCACCGCGTGGAGGTGTAGAAGGGTCTTGGCAGCTCTGGTTCGGTGGCCCTGATGCTAGCAGTCATCTATGGGTCGCTGACCACTGCAGCTCATGCGCTGCTCAGCATCTTGATCCCGCTCAACATCTTGATCCCTCTCAGCATCTTGATCCCGCTCAACATCTTGATCCCTCTCAACATCTTGATCCCTCTCAACATCTTGATCCCTCTCAACATCTTAATCCCTCTCAACATCTTGATCCCTCTCAACATCTTGATCCCTCTCAACATCTTGATCCCTCTCAACATCTTGATCCCTCTCAACATCTTGATCCCTCTCAACATCTTGATCCCTCTCAACATATTGATCCCGCTCAACATCTTGATCCCTCTCAACATCTTGATCCCTCTCAACATCTTGATCCCTTTCAACATCTTGATCCCTCTCAACATCTTGATCCCTCTCAACATCTTGATCCCTCTCAACATCTTGATCCCTCATGTATTATTAAAATTGTCGCTCCATTGACAGAGAGAAGGTGGAACACCACATTTGGATTTGCCATATCCAGCTGTCTAATTAGTATCGATCAATCAATAAATCAGTCAATCAATACTCCACTGATAGGTTAGGGTCGTAGGGGGGGGGGGGGGCAATGATGGAAACCTACGTTACGACTAAATGATTTTCATCAGGGACAACGGATAATACACAGAAGTGGACTCAGTGATCTCGAGGTAACGTGTCCGCCTCGGGTGCTGTAGGTCTCGTGTTCGAATCACGGAGGAGACTGGGATTTTGTGTCATGTGGATCTTCTGGTAAAACATTCCGTGATATCTGGGAAGTGAAATTGGACTCCCGTGATCAGTGCCGAGCACGTTAAAAATTCTCTTGGCAGTTGGAAATCGAAAAGGGTAGGTTTAACGGCCGCTGCCCAGACAAAATTCAAATAAACAATCTACTCAAGTTTTCTCTACTTTTCCACAGGTGGTTTGTTAAAAACAGTGGCAGATAGTGCCTGACTGGCTGCGGGTCTACTTACCTTTAGTGGTTGAGTCTATTAGGATGTATAAGCACATCGGTAAGAAAACCACCCTCCAAGAAACTGATTCAAATCCAGTATAAATACGTTAAGTTAAGTAAAGTATGGTTAAGTTAAGTAAAGTATGGGTAAGTTAAGCAAAGTGTGGTTAAGTTAAGTAAAGTATGGGTAAGTTAAGTAAAGTGTGGTTAAGTTAAGTATTGTTAGGTTATGTAAGGAAGGATGTAAGGAAGGCGAGGAGTGTGGGATGGGGGAATATCATTAATTATTCAATTTCCGTTCTTCATTTCATATTGTACAGCTAACGGCTCTACGAGAGGAGCAGAGTGGCTATTTGCCCATCCTCGACCCAATTGCGAGATAAACTGTATGGCGACAAGAGAAGCCCGAGAAGGGCCGCTGGATTTAGAGGGAAATATATGCGATTATGCGAGTGAGAACAAAGAAGAAGCTGAAGATATTGTTAAACTGGATTGACGTGCAGACCTTCTGTACAGGTATTGTTAGTCACACAATAGGTGGCTAGGACTAATTAATCACAGTCGTGTTTTCGTAAACTAATAATCTCAGCCCTATTGTAGCGCATGTATAAATGAGTTGGAGTCGCTTCTTCAATCATTATCATCAAGTGCCTGGCTGGTTGGAGTTGGTGATCATGGACTTCCGCCCGCTTCTATCTCGTGTGTTGTTTACCAACTCTGTTGTCGATTGTCGCCCACACCGTTCTCTCAGTCTGTTCAATATTTTCTCTCTCTGCCTTCCTCTGTCTCTCTTTCCTGCTATCTTTCCGGTTGTCACAACGTGCTTTAAACTGCCTCTTTCCATAACATGGCCAAAAAAGGATAGCTGGCGTGTTCTGATCTTTGCTATGAGTTGTCTTTGTGTTTGTGCCTCTTCTAGCACTTTATCATTAGTCTCCCTTGCAATCCATAGAATCGGCAGCCTTCTTCTGTAAAACGACATCTCCGTTTTTTTCCAAAGGTATATATGCGTTTGCTTGCTGATTACCAATATTCAGTGTTTTATGTCAGTACTGGTTTCACGTAACATTCAATGACTCTCTTTCTCAGTTCCAGCAGTACGGTTTTGTTACACACAATTCTCTTCGTGGTCTGAAAGACCGATTCTGCTTGGGCTATTCAGCATTTTATTTCAAAATTGCATCTCTCATCTTCAATGAATAGGATAATTTACATTCTCATGATCTTTAACACTATCAATCCATCTTTTTGTTAGGTCTTCATTGTTGAATTATGTTGTTTGGTGTTACAGATTCGGACAACGAGTAGATTTCAATGCATTTTACCGTGTTGACAAATAATTAAGTGTGTTCTCTCTGTCTCTCTGGCTCGCTCTCCCTCTTCTCTCTTGCTCTCTCTCTCTCTCTTTCTGTCTCCATTTATTCCATTCGTACCATGTGATCGGGGTAAGGTAAAACATAGTGTCCCAGCAGCCTGACCAACGAAGTGGGGATCGATACTTCAATTCTATTAATATCGAGTTCTTTGAGGAGACTTGAATTGCAATCCAGTCACGAAGACCACGGCCCACATTCTCAGCATCGAGATGTAATGAGAGCCACTGTAACGTGCTACTAAAGGAATGTATTTCATAGCTAACTTAGCTCAGCGCGAGTAACTCCAATCGAGATCGCAACTATTCATGAATCAGATCTTTCTATCTGTCCTTATTCAGAACTCTGAACATTGTCCTACATTCTAGCAGAAAACCCTACATTCTCCGTACATGTTCCCAGTAACACATCCTCTTCAGAAAATGTCAAAGACTGCTACTGACATTTGAACTTTTATAAAAACATGCCCTCCCTCACCCCCCCCCCCTCACCACCTCTCCATCACCTTTCAATAATCCTATAAAGACGCCACCCGTGTAGACGGTGGCGCACGTGCATTGCACTAGCATAAACGTACTGCGTTAGAGGTTACGGTGCAGCTGTTCTTATTTTGCGCCCACTCTCGATGTCGACACCTCTGGGGAAAGCTGGTAGTCCGAAACTGAGAGTAGGAAGATATGGATAGGCATGGTTTAGGTAACCATGCTGGAACAGACACAAACAGAAAACCGTAGTTACGACCAAATGGTCTTCATCAGGCACCACGGACAACGCACTTAAGAATAACTAACATTTCTTGAAGTAGAATTTAACAGATAATAAGGAGATATGGATACGTTATGACGATACTGAGCTCAGGACTATTAACTAATTCAGTCTGAAGTGAAAAGTTTGGCCAGGAAAGTATTTTTGATATATTATTAGCTTGGCTTCGTTCGTTCTCAATCTCCCGCTACCAAACCATGACTGGACTTAAGTAACAGAATATAGTCCAGAGAACGGAATGCGTTGTGACATAATTTACTGCTTGACTGCGATATTTGCACCTTTCGGTTCAACACATCCGACTTCAGCAAGCATTTATTTAGTACCGGGTTAGCATTCCCTCTTCGATCGATTCTCCTTAGCCAGTCTGCCCTGTTGCAGCCTATTATCCAGGATCACCGCGTGGAGGTGTAGAAGGGTCTTGGCAGCTCTGGTTCGGTGGCCCTGATGCTAGCAGTCATTTATGGGTCGCTGACCACTGCAGCTCATGCACTGCTCAGCATCTTGATCCCGCTCAACATCTTGATCCCTCTCAGCATCTTGATCCCGCTCAACATCTTGATCCCTCTCAACATCTTGATCCCGCTCAACATCTTGATCCCTCTCAACATCTTGATCCCTCTCAACATCTTGATCCCTTTCAACATCTTGATCCCTCTCAACATCTTGATCCCTCTCAACATCTTGATCCCTCATGTATTATTAAAATTGTCGCTCCATTGACAGAGAGAAGGTGGAACACCACATTTGGATTTGTTATATCCAGCTGTCTAATTAGTATCGATCAATCAATAAATCAGTCAATCAATACTCCACTGATAGGTTAGGGTCGTAGGGGGGGGGGGCAATGATGGAAACCTACGTTACGACTAAATGATTTTCATCAGGGACAACGGATAATACACAGAAGTGGACTCAGTGATCTCGAGGTAACGTGTCCGCCTCGGGTGCTGTAGGTCTCGTGTTCGAATCACGGAGGAGACTGGGATTTTGTGTCATGTGGATCTTCTGGTAAAACATTCCGTGATATCTGGGAAGTGAAATTGGACTCCCGTGATCAGTGTCGAGCACGTTAAAAATTCTCTTTGGCAGTTGGAAATCGAAAAGGGTAGGTTTAACGGCCGCTGCCCAGACAAAATTCAAATAAACAATCTACTCAAGTTATCTCTACTTTTCCACAGGTGGTTTGTTAAAAACAGTGGCAGATAGTGCCTGACTGGCTGCGGGTCTACTTACCTTTAGTGGTTGAGTCTATTAGGATGTATAAGCACATCGGTAAGAAAACCACCCTCCAAGAAACTGATTCAAATCCAGTATAAATACGTTAAGTTAAGTATAGTATGGTTAAGTTAAGTAAAGTATGGGTAAGTTAAGCAAAGTGTGGTTAAGTTAAGTAAAGTATGGGTAAGTTAAGTAAAGTGTGGTTAGGTTAAGTATTGTTAGGTTATGTAAGGAAGGATGTAAGGAAGGCGAGGAGTGTGGGATGGGGGAATATCATTAATTATTCAATTTCCGTTCTTCATTTCATATTGTACAGCTAACGGCTCTACGAGAGGAGCAGAGTGGCTATTTGCCCATCCTCGACCCAATTGCGAGATAAACTGTATGGCGACAAGAGAAGCCCGAGAAGGGCCGCCGGATTTAGAGGGAAATATATGCGATTATGCGAGTGAGAACAAAGAAGAAGCTGAAGATATTGTTAAACTGGATTGACGTGCAGACCTTCTGTACAGGTATTGTTAGTCACACAATAGGTGGCTAGGACTAATTAATCACAGTCGTGTTTTCGTAAACTAATAATCTCAGCCCTATTGTAGCGCATGTATAAATGAGTTGGAGTCGCTTCTTCAATCATTATCATCAAGTGCCTGGCTGGTTGGAGTTGGTGATCATGGACTTCCGCCCGCTTCTATCTCGTGTGTTGTTTACCAACTCTGTTGTCGATTGTCGCCCACACCGTTCTCTCAGTGTGTTCAATATTTTCTCTCTCTGCCTTCCTCTGTCTCTCTTTCCTGCTATCTTTCCGGTTGTCACAACGTGCTTTAAACTGCCTCTTTCCATAACATGGCCAAAAAAGGATAGCTGGCGTGTTCTGATCTTTGCTATGAGTTGTCTTTGTGTTTGTGCCTCTTCTAGCACTTTATCATTAGTCTCCCTTGCAATCCATAGAATCGGCAGCCTTCTTCTGTAAAACGACATCTCCGTTTTTTTCCAAAGGTATATATGCGTTTGCTTGCTGATTACCAATATTCAGTGTTTTATGTCAGTACTGGTTTCACGTAACATTCAATGACTCTCTTTCTCAGTTCCAGCAGTACGGTTTTGTTACACACAATTCTCTTCGTGGTCTGAAAGACCGATTCTGCTTGGGCTATTCAGCATTTTATTTCAAAATTGCATCTCTCATCTTCAATGAATAGGCTAATTTACATTCTCATGATCCTAGGTAGGGTCTCAAAGCTTGGGACTCTGTTTTCTAAGCGGTAGGTGTGGATTTCCAACACCCGTACCGCGACAAGCGCTTTACCGCTGCCAGCCAGATGGCGGACCAATGTTTATATAAGATCCGGTGAAGCGACAAGTAAAGCTACCGGTGCACAAATTTCGCAAAAAGAAATGCTCTTGGCTATCCTTTGTAAAATAATTTGCGGCAGGATGAGATAGGGTTACGCAGTAAAAATATTGATGTTTAGCAAATATAAGAAAGAGTATGGATGTAAAGTCTTGATGTTTTGTATACTCGTGGGTGGATGGTAGTCACAAAGAGTTACCGAAGAGGAACGCGAGTAATTCGACGTCCTCAGCTTGCAGGCATTGTCTCAAACTATTGTTCGCCGTCGGATCCCTCTCTCTTCGGTTACGTTGTTTGCCTTATCCGGGAAGTCTCAGCCCATGACATGTTACGGCAGACTGTGGGGGCTAGTTACGGAAAGAAGCCGTGCTCATCCTGGAGACGTCCTCGAGGCCGCCTTCGCAACACCTGGATAAAACAGACAGTCATTTCCCCAAACAGAACTGCAGACCGTCTGTGACGCGGCCATTAGACGCGGTCATGGACACGGTCATTCCATGCGACGGGCCCTGGTCGCCTAAGCGTACTATTGATTGATTGATTGAACGCGAGTAAGTGTCTGATATTGTTGCTTGTTGTTCCTGTTGAAGGACTATTTATCATAATGTAGGTGTCATTTGTTTTTTTCGTCTTAGTGTGGTATCTGAGAACAAAACATTGAAGGTTTTTTTTCAGACGCTTAATCTAATATTGATTAAGATTGAGTTTAATCAAAATTTTAAAATGGGTATGGTCAGATACCGCACCGAGACGAGAACATAATCAAAACCTACGTTACGACCAATAGGTCTTCATCAGGGACAACAATACTGAACTAACAAATCAACATATAAGAAAAACAGATGAGTTGACCATTTTTTCTTATATGTTGATTTGTTAGTTCAGTATTGTTGTCCCTGATGAAGACTTATTGGTAGTAACGTAGGTTTTGTTTATGTTCTCGTCTTGGTGATGTATCTGACCATACCCATTTTTAAATTTTTATTAAACTGAACCTTAATTAACTTTTACAAGTTTTGTTCATGCTTTTTTCCCATTATACACATCCACAGAACCGCTGCAGCCTCGCCTTATTATAATTTAATATAATGTTCGAACATCGTTCAATACAGATTGGAATTTTTAACTTTTCGGATGTGTCTCACCTATAAAACTAAAATTGTCCTTTCTTATCGCTGATTCAACCCTACAGCACGTCAGTATTTCCAATCTCCTTTATTGTTTTGTGTTTGGCCAAGCCAATTCCTCTTTAATCCTAAGTGTTATTGTTGCTGTTGTGCTTATCAACGTAAGTTTGTGGTTTATAGTACAAGGGGTGTTCAAATAACACAGGACCAAACTGCAACAAATTAACATACGTACGATGCGCATTATGACGTCATTTCAGTTGTAAACAGCACATACCAACCCTCAAGTTTGCAAAAGAAATGAAAACCATATAGTCCTGTTTACAGATGCCCTGGCCGTAGCCACAGCACTAAAAAGCCAGAAAAATTCTGAACAATGATTTAAGAGCAGTACTCTGTCAACTATGCCAGCAGTCCGCACCAAAAAGAGTAGTGGTACAGTGGATTCCATACCACTGTAACATCCAAAGCAACGAGGAGGCAGACAGACTGGCAAAAGAAGGTGCAAGACTACCACAACCAGATCCTAGTGTGACCTACGAAGAGTCCAAAAGACTTATTAGAGCCATATACATGACCAAATGGGAAACAGAACATACTGGCTACACAAAAAACGATGCCTATTACCAGTTGAACAGAAGAGTGCAGGTCGTGGTCTTCAGACTCCGCACAGGCCACAATAGACTTAGGTACCACCTATTCAATAAATTGAAGATAGGTGGCACTGACGAATGCACGTGTTGTACGGGAAAATGACCGCTGAACATTTGCTGCAAAACTGCCCGACATACGAGGATCAGAGAAAGCGCATGTGGCCATCACCAGTGGCAACACTAAATAAGCTCTATGGCAGTGTCGACAGCCTCAGGATGATCGCCGCTTTTTTCGAAAAAATACAGGCTAACGTCTGACAGCGTACGAAGAAGAAGAAGACAACCCTCAAGTTTGCAAAATTGTATTATCCTCTGACTCATACTTTCCTCAGCAGACCGCTGAAAACATGGCGGGTGTGATACAGAATCCATCCAGAGTTGATGGTTGATGGCGAGCGGTGATTTGGTTTCTAGCAGCTGAAAGATGTCGACCAGTTGACATTCATCACAGAATGCAGACAGTTTATGGTGACAAAAGTATGGCCAAAACAACAGTGAATATTTGGACAACGATGTTTTAAAGATTAAAGTGAGTTAACGCAATATCATCCGAGACCAGGTCTGGCGCATATTGTTGCGTAAACTCGCGTCTTTCTTTAAACATCGATAAAACTATGAGTCGGAGGATAATGAAATTATGCAAACTTGACGGTTGGTATGTGCTGTTTACACCAAAATTAACGTCATCATGTGCACCATATGTATGTTCACTTGTTGCATCTTGGTCCTATTTCATTTGAACACGCCTCGTACATTCGATCACGTGACACAGGATATGAGTTTGAGACATTAGTATCATCTCATTTACTCTAATGAGCCATAAATTTGAATTGCCACGTTTTCATTGGACGCTCCGATCATCTGTTGCTGTTTAAGACCACGTAAAGACACCCTGACACAAGGTCTGTTTGCTATCTACGCCATCGCGTAGAAACCCACCGTACCGCGCGTGTCAGTGAAAGTTATACATAAACATGTACAAACCCAAGACCGGTCATGTTACAACGTAATTATTAATCCGCCTCTGCCGAGGTTTTCTGCATTCAGGGGCGTTGCCAAGTTGGACATCCTCTTCTGCATTATGTTATTCCTATTCTGTCTAAGTAAGTTTAAACCTGAATACTAGAGTAAGGACAAACGAGGGATACGCCTTTGAGTGCCAACTTTCCAAACACCGCTTTTCTTTCCGTTAACATCGTGTACAATGCATTTGTCGTCAGATCGTTGCTATATTGAAGTAAAACTTGAGCAACCTATTCCAAACAACACCATAGGCTTAAAACCTTCCATCTACGACGCCAGCGATTCCTTCTTGGGATTACACTAAGGGACATAGCGAGAACTGCATTGGTACACTCTCTCACGGGTCCCCCAAGCATGTACACTCTACTTAGACAACGAAGATTTCGACGACACGCCCATGTTCTTCGCATGGAAGATGGTCGCATTCCCAAAGATATCCTCTATGGACAGTTGGAGTGTCGCAAGAGAACAGTCGGCCGACCGCAATTGAGGTTCACATATGTATGTAAGCGTGATATACATGTCCTGAACATGACTCTGACATCCTTGGAAGACGAAGCTGCTGGCCGATCCAAGTAAAGATGTACCGTGAAGAGCCGCCTAGAACTTGGTGAAAAGAAGCTCGTGCAACAAGGAGAATTCAAACGACAATGCCGACTGGAGAGATAACAAGCAAAGTAGAAAGTTTTGAGAACCACTCTCAGGCTAATATTGTCAGTCATGACTGAAAGGGGCTACTATAGTGAATCATGACTGAAAGAGGCTACTTTAGTAAGTTATGACTGAAAGGAGCTACTATTGTCAGTCTTGACTGAAAGGGGCTGCTATAGTCGGTCACGACTGAAAGAGACTATTATAGTCAGTCTCGACTGAAAGGGGATGCTATAGTCCGTCATGACTGAAAACGGATATTATAGTCAGTCATGACTGAAATGGGCTACTATAGTCAACCATGACTGAAAGGGCCTACTATAGTATGTCATGACTTAAATGAGCTACTATAGTCAGTTATGACTGAAAGGGGCTTCTATTTTCTTATCTAGACTGGTCCTGTTTTAGTATAGGCTAGTTTAATCGGTCGCATTGTGGGATTCCGTGGCGAAGTGGTTAAGCCGTCGGCCTCGTGATCAAGTGGCGTGGGTTCGACTCCTGACTCCGCTGTCTTTTTACCGGTGCTTGATGCGGAGTCCCTGCATCTCGTAGTCGCCCCCTAGTCGTCTTGTCCGTGACTTGCCACTGTCGGGTCGGGCGGCTCGAGACGAGAGAGTGAGGATAAAAGTAGCGCAGTTAATCCTTACTAAAAATAGCGCTAGCAAAATAAGTTATGCCATCATCGTCTACGATGGACGACAGCCTTTGCCTTGGCATCGGTCCAATCGCCCGCATTTGATGTAATCTGGTCTGATCTCGTCTGGTCTGATCTCGTCTGGTCTTATCTTGTCTGGTCTGGTAATGTATATGCTAATCTGGTCTGGTAGTCTTGTCCAGTCGCACCTGCTCTAATGTAGTTTAGTGGATCGTCTCACTGTTGTCCAATCTGCCTGACGAAGCGTGCAACGCCAAGCATTGGAGAGCATTCTATTGTACACAGCTCGGCAATGCATATTTTCGATAACAATAACTGAGAATGTGGGGTCACCAACAATAAGTGATAATTCCCTCGCTTTTCTAGAAACAAAACGTGAAACGGCGGACCTTCTAATCCAGTAAGTTTCAAGCGTTTTGCGGTATCAATTGAGGTGAGATCACGGGCCTGATCCTATCGCAAACGGACGACAAGATCAGAGGGTCTATGTGCACATGTTCAAATGCAAGGGCCCTTGTCAGTGGAAAATAGAGCATACTGTTAGCTAATGGTAATTAAATTCTTTCACAGTTGTGGTATGAAAGAAATGGCCGCTCGATCATTCAACGACACACCTGACAAATCAACTTTTTGTCTGAACACTCGAATGCCATTAAGAGGGTAAGTCAGTAAGTAGGTCACAAACTGATATGGAATAGCTGCATAATGCACTAAGCAGTTTCTAAACGTGTGATTAGGTGGCAGCAATATCCATCTTTGTGATTACTGTAGGTAGCAGATGTTGGCTGTCGGATGCATGTGTGCAGTGGAGAAAGAAAACAGTGCCCGTTATCACAGAGCGTCCACTCGAAGATCAGCGTGCTGTTCTGCGATTTTCTTTGGGCAAAAGGCCCATTCTGTTAAAGAGATTCATGAGGAAATGCTTCAGGTTTACGGTGAAAAGTGTTTGTTGAGTAAAGCGGTGTTTGACTGTGTCGATATATTTTCTCAACCGGCAAAAAAAATGCTGATGAAGCCTAGCCTTGTCGTCATGTTTAGATTTCAACAACAGCATCTGTACCATGGGTGGGATAAATGATTGGGAAAGACAGGCGAGAAACGAAAGACAGTTCCTCAACTGCAATAGGATATTCGCATGGTTTAGCCTACATGACAGTATGGCTTCGTCCATTCTCAATCTCCAGATAACAAGCCTTGAAAGGGCGTTTCGAGTAACAGAATGTAGTCCAGAAAACAGAATACGTTGTATCGTAGTTTATAGCTTGACTGCGATATCTGCACCTTTAGGTTCGACCCATCCAACTTAAGTAAGCATTTCTTTAGTACCGGGTTAGCCTTCCTTCTTCGATCTCTTCTACTTAGTCAGTTTGCACTGTTGCAACATATTATCCAGGATCACCGAGTAGAGCGGTAGAAAGGTATTGGCAGCTCCGGTTCTCTGACCCTGACGCTAGCAATCAGCTATGGTTCGCTGACCATATCAGCTCATGCGCTGTCGTTTAGCCAACATGATCTCTCCTTGGTCGGAGATGCTTCGGGAAGGAAGATGCTGTTGAATGCAAACTTCAAATGTGGCTGAGACAGAAAACCAAATGTTTCGATGCTGGAGGTTTTGGTGCATGGGAAAAGTGCTTTATTGTTGCTGGAAAGTATGTTGAGAAATAAACGACAATGTATGTACAATAAAATACATGTTATTCAAGTTCGTATTTCATTTAGTTATTTTTAAACAGCCATTTGTGACCTACTTACTGACGCTCTAGTTTATTCTAAAATGACCTGTACAAATTCAGGGATAGAACTGGGGTAACAAAAAAGAATGAGAGATAAGAATATAAACTTTCAATGAAATAATACTCACTGTAAGGAAAAGAAAATATAAATACAGTTTAACAACACGCAGTGGAAATCAGTAAACAAATGAAGCAATCATGAGCACGAAGAACGGCTAATCATGGAAATCTGTGACCGGGTACAACAGTCTACATTGCACCTGATGATGAGATCTTGTGTCGGAACGGCAAACAAGTGGAGATTATTGTGATAGCTGCTGCTCGTGTGCCAGACCCAATAACTAAGGGCTGGATTTTGATTGAGTGAAGATAACACAGATGTGTTAACCACTACTGGAGCACACGAGTTACTGCTTTTCTTGACAGTAAGCTTTCAGATACTTTATTTCTCCTATTATAACCAACTTCATTCTACCCTAGAAAGCAGAAATTGTGTACACAGCCTCTATTATTATGACCTGTTAATATGGGTAACTAAGACGTTAGTCTAATCTGGCAAGATAATCTGGTAAGATAAACGGTTAGCACTTTGCATGAAAATGAGATTAATGTGTACTTTGGTCCTGTCAATATTCCTCTATGCTTGTGAGACATGGGCAGTTGCAGCTGACCTTCAGCGAAGGATACAGGCCTTGGAGGTGAAATGTTTCCGAAGACCTTTAAGCGTCCCGTACAAAGATCGAGTTACAAATGAGGAAAAGCGAGATATTATTACAACAGCAATAGGGCCATGTGAAGATCCCTTGGCAACTGTCAAAAGAAGGAAACTCGCCTGGTGCGGTCACATATCGAGATCAAATGGTCGCGCAAATACGACCATGCACGGAAAGTTGCAAGGACGACGAAGACGTCGTCCCAAAAAGAGGTGGGAGGACAACATAAAATAATGGACCAATCTCCGACCAGAAGAGGCACAGCAGCGGTTGCTGACAGAGAGTTGTGGCCTGTGGTTGTGAGGATGTCTTTATGTGTGCCCCGACGACCTCACTGGATACGGGACGACCTGACCTGACCTGAAGACTCTAGTCCAATCAGGCAAAATATACTGACCAGAACGATGCGTAAGGGTCAGGCACAATACACTGACCAAGACTCCAATCTCTCATCCCTGTAGCGTTCTCTGGAAACAGGCTGTTTTCACGGCAGTCTGACTGACGAGATGTGGATCAATGTGATCCCCGTAGTAGTGAACGCACGCTGATGAAGCCAAGCAAATTTCAGCTACCTGAACGACTACCCTAAACCCTACCTTCTAGCATGATTTTCAACATAAAGAAATGTCTTTTTATAGGGCCAAAATAACTTAACTGTCCAACCCCAACTTCAGTCAGTAATTCTCTTTTCACACCAACTTTTTCAATACCTCCACATTTGTTTTTTTCTCTTTCCAAGAAATGCGACCCAATCTTCTATATACCAACCACTCAATGGCTTCCATACTATTTTCCAACTTACTATTCAGTATCCATATTTCTGCACCATAAAGTAGTGAGGAGTATACATAAACATCTGACAATTCTCATTTTCAATTTATGATTTATCTGTTTTGATGTCAACATGTGTCTCATGTTGTCGAATACGATCCTGGCCATAACTTTTCTCTTTCTGATTCTATCAAAAGTACACTCGGAAACAAAAACATATCTTGGTATAAATAAAATCATGTCATGATAAACATAGTTTTTAATATTTACTTTTTCATGAATTAGTTGTCCATTACAAACGATGTTGGCGACATCATCAGACAGTTCATCAGCAACTACGCTGGTCATCAACTTCACTCTCTGGTCCCGAGCTACCTTGGACCAGTGGCAAGGCAGTTCAAAACGACTTGAGATAGCAGAGGATGCAAATTATTCATCAGGGCTTATTCCTGATGTTTTTCACGTCAACATTAATCCCGCACGGTAGCGAGAGTGTGACATACAGTAGGTTGTGAATATAGGATGACCAGAACTAAATCTCTATGTTCATAACAAATGCCAGGTGAAACTGCAAGTAGCAAATAATGTTCCAGATATTCACAAAGTGTTGTCACAGAGTGAAAGTGAAAGCCATCCCCAGAGGGAAAGTGAAAGCCATTCCCAGAGGAAAAGTGAAAGCCATCCCCAGAGGGAAAGTGAAAACTACCCACATAGGGAAAGTGAAAGCCACCCACAGAGTGAAAGTGAAAGCCGCCCACAGAGTGAAAGTGAAAGCCACCTGCAGAGTGAAAGTGAGAGCCGCCCCCATGGTGACAGACCCGCTATGATAATCCGCCCTTTCTGTAGAAGACGGATGTGTCGGACCGAAAGGTTCAAATATCGCAGTCAAGCTATAACTAGTGTTCCATTTTCAGGACTACAGGACTTAGTTGTGGAAGATTGACAACGAACGTAGAAGAAGAAGAAGAAGAAAATCATACTTAAGAAGTAGACCATGATCCTCCTGGCTGTAGTGCAATGCGAGGCTCATCAGTAAGTTCATAACAATGAGGGATTACAGTATCCGTATTCATCTCATGGACAAGAATGATGGGAGACAGCCTGTTTCCTGGAGCACGCGTGAAGGAGGAAGTGAGCTGGAACTTCTAATCCGTATGTTTCACCTGACCCAGATTACTCTTCCCCACTGATAGTTAGTTTTCTATCCACTTGTGCCGTTTAGCGACGTGGGGAGCTTAAGTTATCTATCCTGCGCCAAGTGCGTTGCGTCGGTCAATGTGAGCTCCTGTCGTTGCACATTCACTCTAATGTCATCTATCCACCTACCTCGCGGCCGCCACCTTGCCCTGTAGCCAGATCTACCAGCATTGTAAGTCATCAGTGGAAGATGATTTTTAACATATATTTTTATTCATCGACAGAGAAACGTTTTGTGTCTGCATGTTCTCTCGTATGTCATTTTTGCCTACGCGGATTTCGTTGTTATGTAGTTTGCGTCTATCGGACCAATGCATCCGACTTGACGAGGAATTTTTTTAATGAACTTATTTCCCCAAAATAAAACACGTTGCTGTTTCGGGAACCAAGGCTAACATCAGGATTAAGTTCTAATTGAGTTCTCTTCGTGGTTTCCGGAAACAGACCGTGCCGCAGCAGTAGAGACAACGAGATGGCGATCTAAATTGCTACCACCCCCCCCCCCTCCCCCCCATGTGGACCTTACTGAGGATTCTCGAACTGCATTACAGCTAGGAGGATCATGTTCTCCCTTCTAAGTTATGCTTCGGAATGTAATAAAAGTCACTGTAACCAGCCACCAACTTCACATTTGTCAGTAACTGAAGGTAGCTCATAACGATTTGCTCCCATCATAAAAACAACCACAGTGCTTTTCCATGCATCAAGTGTAGGTTGAGGCTTCTCCACGCCGGCCCGGAATGGATTTGAACCCCCGTATCAAACCTTGAATCAAACCTAAGTTATCCACTAACATCACGTGATGTACTGCTACACCATCACCACATCTCCCCCCGTGCCACGCCCCCCTCCCATGACTACAGTAAAAGGTGCCGACCTCAGTACTAACCTCATCGCTTCATGCATCTACGTTTAAACACGTGCTACAAGACCTGGATCAAATTTCACTTACAGAAGGAGCAGGCAATGCCAGACTCCAAGGCGACCTAGTACCTGAAACAGCTGTCTCAGGCATCATAGCTTTGCCTGCTAAATCGTTCCCCATTTCTTCGTCCCACTTTCAACATTCTTGCTAACTTGATTGACGCCTTTTTGATCAATATAAAGCATAGGAGTACAGCTACAGCTAATCTAGTTACAGGGAGCTTGCATTACAGCTTTATTTTTAATTGTCTTTCATGTTGAGGTTGCTAGCCTCACCCACGCGCATTTTTAGTCGTATTTAACCAAATGCTCGAAACGTTACAGTGGCTCTATTCTTTTCAACCTGGACACTTTTAGGTTGTAACTATTTTATTGTTATTTATTTGTTGTCGTATTTTTTTTCCGTTCGCCTTAATTCTCTAACCCCCAATGCGATGTGAGCTGCACTGTGGTTTTTATTTTGCGCCTATCGGCCCAGTGCATCCGACTTCTGCATTCATTTTATGTAATGGTCTGCTTCCTCCTGCATTTTTTACGGGTTTGTTTCCCCGGGGTAATGGCCGGTGCTGTGTTTGGGTTCAAACCCAGCACCTTCGGCTTGTGAGCCGTGCCACTTAACCACTAGGCCACTATAACTTTAATCAACCCAACCCTTTTCAGCTTCCTATGAAGCACGTGTCCTCAAGAAATACAATCAAGTCAACTATTGTTGCCCTATATATGTTGACAGGTTTATGGCTTAAAGCAACCAAGTCAACTATTGTTGCCCTATTTCTGTTGACAGGTTTATGGCTTAAAGTTTCTCCAGAAAGAGGAAGCCAGCCCCATCCATACCCAACCCTCCTTAGTCGACTCACAACATGCCTGGCAAGTTGCACTGATTTAATTCTTTGCTTTTCGTTCGGTCTACGGTTAACACCTGAGCTAAATTACAAGAAAGTCGCAACTATGACCGCTCTGTCTCTTCAGCTGGCACAGTGGTCAATGCACGAAGAAGTCATTCAACAGCAAATATTTTATGAATTTTTTTTTTTTAGTGTGAACCAGAAATTGTTTTTTTTAAAATCAAAAACGTCCCAGTGTCTGGCAACACACTTGGCCCACATGTTCACTAGCATGTCGGGACCCTATAGAAAATATATTTTTTGCTTGACTTATGACCACTTTTGCAACGCTTCCATTACCTCGTCAGTTGAATTGGGACCTATCTACTATATATTGTTCTATAATCGAGGTCATCGTGGACAATTTTGTGTGCAGCGTCGGGACTCGTCTTGAAATCTACGGCTATCTCTTCCATAGTGACTTACCTGTTGCCACGGAGTAGCTGGTTGATCTGCTGTTTTTCTGTGTCAGCTGCTACACTTGCTGCCTCCTACGCCGCGGTTCATAAATGACAGTTTGTTTTCCGTTTTGAACCTGTATTCTTTTGTAGATTTCAGGAATCATCACACCCTCTAACTACAATAAACGAATAACACGTCGTTTTTCTTCTATGATGCCAGCCGTGAGTGAAGCATGTTGCATGTTGTATTTGGGCTGCCGCTTGATCGCCACAACCCATACATTGCATTTTCTAAAGAGCGAGTTTGAGTACTGAAATATGATTATGCGTTGTACACACAACTTTATAATCTTTTTCTTTTCTTCTTCTTCTTCTTCTTCTTCATCTTCTTCTTCTTCTTCTTCCTCTTCTTCTTCGTCTTCTTCTTCTTCTTCTTCTTCTTCTTCGTCTTCTTCTTCTTCTTCTTCTTCTTCTTCTTCATCTTCTTCTTCTTCTTCTTCATCTTCTTCTTCTTCTTCTTCTTCTTCTTCTTCTTCTTCCCCTTCTTCTTCGTCTTCTTCTTCTTCTTCTTCTTCTTCGTCTTCTTCTTCTTCTTCTTCTTCTTCATCTTCTTCTTCTTCTTCTTCATCTTCTTCTTCTTCTTCTTCTTCTTCATCTTCTTCTTCTTCTTCTTCTTCTATTTCTTCTTCGTTCTCAATCTCTCGCTATCAAGCCCTGAAAAAGGCTTTGCAACTAGCAGGATGTTGTCAGGAGAGCGGAATGCGTTGTGTCGTAGTTTCCATTTCGACTGGTATATTTACACCTTTTGGTCAGACACATCTGACCATCCGACTTCAGCATGCATGTGTTAGTATCAGGTGAGCCCTTTTTAACCCTTCCTTAGCCAGTCTGCTCTGTTGCAGTCTGTGATTCAGGATGACCGTGTGGAGATGTAAAACGGTCTTGGCAACGCTACTCACAGCTGACCACTGAAGCTTATGCTTCAGTATATTTATTCCACTACTTTATTATAACATTCACGTTACTTAATGGCTGTCATCCGTAAATAAACTACATATTCTACCTGGACCAAAATAGGGAACGTTTAATAGTTGAGCTGTAACAAGGACAGAAGATGCAACACAGTAAATGAGCTGAGAGCAGCCAGCGACTGATAGATGGCTGCTTGCATATGGACCAGCGAACTAGAGCTGACTACATTCGTATTGTGCCTACAAATTATATCCTTGAAAACCGACTGCGAGCGCATGAGCTGCAGTGGTTAGCGACCCATAGCTGACTTCTAGCGTCAGAGCCAGCGAGCCAGAGCTGCCAAGACCCTTCTTCACCTCCACGCGGTGATCCTGGACAACAGGCTGCAGCATGGGAGACTGGCTAAGGAGAAGGGATCGAAGAGGGGATGCTTAGCCGATACTCAAAAAATGCTTGCTGAAGTCGGATATGTGCAAATATCGCAGTCAAGCAGTAAATTATGACACAACGCATTCCGTTCCCTGGACTACATTCTGCTACATAAGCCCTTTCATGAGGGGACGGCGTGGCCTAGTGGTTAAGTGGCACGGCTCACAATCCGAAGGTGCTGAGTTCGATCACCATCACAGCACCGGCCGTTACCCCGGGGAAGCAAACCCTTAGAAAATGCAGGAGGAAGCAGACTCATACATAAAATGCATGCTGAAGTCGGATGCACTGGGCCGACAGGCGCAAAATAAAAACACAGTGCAACGCACACCGCATTGGGGATTAGAAAAATAAGGCAAACGCTAAAAAAAAAACTTTCATGGAGAAGAAAAATTAGAAGATGAGGAAGAATAAAATGAAAAGAAAAGAAAAACAAGAAGAATAATAAGAAAACTAAAATTGTCATTTTTTCATAAAAAGCAACTAAGGGGTGTTGACAGTTTTGAAAAAAAGAAACTATAAACGACTGCAGAATAAAAGAGCTTGCACCCATGGTAGAAAAGGTTCAATCAAGTAAGAAAGCACACAATGCTCTCAAGGTATGCAAGCAGGGCGAGTGGTCATTTTCACAATATTTAAAAAAAAAAAAAATTTCTATTTTTTTTTTGCGTTCGTATTATTTCACTTTTCCCCAATGCGATGTGCGTTGCACTATGTTTTTATTTTTTGCGCCTGTCAGACCAGTGCATCCGACTTCGGCATACATTTTATGTAGGGGCTGCTTCCTCCTGCATTTTCGACGGGATTTCTTCCCCGGGGTAACGGCCGGTGCTGTGATGGGGAGCGAACCCAGTACCTTCGGGTTCTGATTTGGGTCACTTACCACGTCCACGGCGTCCCCAATTTTTCATTATTATAATGTGTGCTGCAATGTCAAGCTTGGACCTCCATTCTAACATGCATGCAGAACCGATGCAGTTTAGAATGCGTACTACTGTGTTTGTTTATTCCTACCTCGTTGGCCAGACTGCTGTAATACAACGTATTTCCAGGAGCACGAATAGAGACACGAGATGGGATCTTTATCAGTACGTTTCACCTGACTCGGCATCTCTGCACTCTCTAGCATTATAAGACAAATTGCACTTTTCTTCAATGTCCATATGCCATTTTTTCAAGAGCAGTTTAAAGAACCAATAATCTCTACTTCTTGCTAGAGGCCCTTATCACAACGGGGTGCATAAGTGCACGATTACCTTCCATAAAGCAACAGAACAGATAAGGCAGGCCAGATTATTAGGCAAATGTCACCGTTATTATTATGTAAGCGCGTGACAATAGATAAAAAAAACAGCGCCATACAACAAAATACTACTATCCACATTGTGCGACCAGTACCAGAATTGGAAATTAACTAACAAAGATGAAAGAAACAAGGTACAACAATTTGATGAAATGTCTTCGCAGAATGGTTGGAGTAATAAGAATGGATAGAATCAAAAACGAAGATATTAGGAGACAAGTAGGTACAACACCAGTTATAGACATCATCAAGAGACAGCAAACCAAATGGTTCGACCACGTGGCATAATAAACACCAGATAGGATCCCTCAGAAAGCAATGCTATACAGATACAATGGATACGAAACCAAAGGTCGACAACCCAAAAGATGGATAGCAGAAATAACAGAAGCAGGGAAACTTCCCGTGAAGGAAGCACATACTTAGGGCCCTGTCAAGAAACCACTTCATAACCTGGCGCTAAAAGGCACAAGGAGGACAAAAAATAAGCGACAAGACAGAAGAAGAAAAAAAGCAACAAGCATTCTCTATCACAAGTCCTCAAAATCACATTCTCTACTCCATCAAACACATTTGCTATCACTCGCTATGTAGCTTTCCATAAACGTTATCGCCATCCAGCATCGTGCACTGCTTGGCATACACTTTCAGACAACAAGCACTGCTTGGCATACACTTTCAGACAACAAGCACTGCTTGGCATACACTTTCCGACAACAAGCACTGCTTGGCATACACTTTCAGACAACAAGCACTGCTTGGCATACACTTTCAGACAACAAGCACTGCTTGGCATACACTTTCAGACAACAAGCACTGCTTGGCATACACTTTCAGACAACAAGCACTAGAAGACCCATGCAGAACATCTGCCCGACAGTTGAACTGGACAATATGAAAGAAAGAACAGCAGTCTTCTAACTATTAAACGTTCATCTCTTTCTCTTCCGATAACCTTCATCTATCTCAAATCCCCAACGTTCTCTTTCCTCATCATTCAAACCAACCATTTCTTCCTCCCCCGTCCCCTACCTCAACCCGACCATTTCTTCCTTCCCCGTCCCTTACCTCAACCCGACCATTTCTTTCTCCCCCGTCGCCTACCTCAACCCGACCATTCTTTCCTCCCCCGTCCCCTACCTCACCCCACGCTTCCTGCCCACCCGTCTCTTTTTCCTCAATAGGTTTATTATCCTGCCAATCTCCTCGCTTCTCCAGTCCGCCCATCTCTACCCGCTCCAACCGGAACATCTCTCACCTCTCGAATAATCCATCCCTATCCCTTCCATCCGCATACTTCGTGTCTTAACTAAACGTCTTTATACTTGCTTAGGTAACTCTGCAGAGTCTGCATACAACCAGTTTCTTGAATGGTGGTTTACCGGCGACCGAGTCCATATTACTAGACTCAAACACTACAGCAAAGTACACCCGCAGCCTATTAGGCGCCATCTATGCTGCTCTAATACCACCAAATCATGGCCGGTGTTATGCCATTTCACACAGTTAGTCGCCTCTTTCGATATGCTCTCTGTGGGGCAGGGGAGATATTCGTGTCGTTGTAATACACAAAGATCCCGACGGATCACTCTTCCATCCGTCTCAACCTGTCCGTCTCTTCTACCCATCTCGTCCGTCGCCCATGCTTATTCCAGATAATTTGTAAAATGACGACTTTCACAATTATCCCGAACAGCACCTCGCACGGTAACCTACTTCAGATAACATCACGTGACTATTTCAATCAATCGCAGACGCGTGATAAACAGATAGACAGACAGAAATAAACACTTTATTAAAATAATGTAGCAGATACATAATTGTTTACTCAACTCTGGTGATGTTCAAGTATAAAATGTACATCAATTAGTTGTGTGAACCACACCATCAATTTATGTGAATTTTGTATTTCAGCCGTCCTCAATTTTGAACCGCTAATTCGGAACTTGTTTTATGACATTACAGTCGACCCAATAGCTTTAATACTATCGCTTTGAAGAACGCGCATATTTTCTTTACATCTGCACTTATCGCTGGTCTGATTAGCCTAGACGTAGAGCATGCGTTTTTCAAGGCAAAGGTCTAGCACACTGATGTCAACCCAGCTGTAAATATGTAACCGGCTTACGGTTGGAAAAAGAATGGCAACGAGGGAGCATAGTGGTGTCGCCCTCAGATAAGGAAGCTGTGGCGTAGTACAATATTTACTCCTAACATTTCATCCCCCACGGCAGTATCTGCTGTGGTACTGACCTTAAGCTAATGAATTGGGGAGTGCTGTCTTTTTCTGTGGTCAAAAAAGCATTTTTTTCTTAGGGTGCAACCCTGGGTATTTGCGGCTTAATTTACCCCAAACAAAAAAATATTTTTATGGTAGGTATATCTATTTTTAGCACTGTATTTAGGGTAGGGACTTAACTGTGGAGGTGTCAAACATCGTGCCTATAACGGGATTGTCAATAAACCTTCAGCTTTGTTGAGCCTACCACAGCTGCACATATGAAATGTATCGAACGTTCTTGGAAAACAGCAAAGGAGATAAAAAAGCGCAAACATAGCACACACAGGCGTTACTTGGTTCGTACATGTGCAGGTAAGATGTGGCGTCGGTGGCTCAAAGTAAATGGTTCGGAGTTCTTCAGCGTCCTTCTTCCTGTCATTGTTCACTTCTGGCCACCTCAATAATTACAATTGTGGTGTTTTGTCGTTCAATTATTTCAATCCGCCTGCCAGGAAATGTCCTTCTGCTCTTTATTAGGGCCCTACATTCTTCCAACAGATTGGTTGCAAAACTGAGTGTAACTGTTTTTTTCTACACATTTAATATGCATCTAAGTTTGTACTTATGTTTTTAAAAATAAAATGATATCGACCAGTCCTCCCATTAACCCGAAATGGAATGTCCCGCTATTGTCATCAGCTGTTAAATCAAATGGAATGCCCCGCTATAGTCATCAGCTGTTAAATCAAATGGAATGTCTCGCTATAGTCATCAGCTGTTAAATCAAATGGAATGACCCGCTATAGTCATCAGCTGTTAAATCAAATGGAATGTCCCGCTATAGTCATCAGCTGTTAAATCAAATGGAATGTCCCGCTATAGGCATCAGCTGCTAAATCACTATTATGAGAACTCATGCTACTCTGTTCGGGTGAATTAAGACTCAAGTTGAGTAAAAAATGATGTATTTACTGACAATACTGATGGGGATAAAATTTAGACGTAAAAAGTTTATTAAAATTGAATGAGGTGTCATAAGTAGATAGACAGACAAATAAAATGGAAGAACACCTCATTATTCTTTCAGGCACGTCAATTTGAATATGAAAGTAACAGCAAATAATAAATGCCCTGTTTTTCGAATGATCAGATCACGGGGAGGTTTTAATGCATGCATTTTGTAATTTCAGGACTAGAGAAAGAAAGAGCATGGCGCTTGTGGTTTGATAAACTAAGGGGTAAATAACCCGTCAATCATAAATCAATGAAAACATTCCTACTCAAGAGGTCTTAAACAAATAAACGATAAATCTCCTTGTTCAGGACAACCTCTTTCAGCTCTTTCTATGTCTTCACTCTCCCTGTTTTCTTATGTTTCTATCTAGCTCTCGTCTTCGTGTCTGTTTTGCCTTCTTCTACTGCTGGTAAATGAATATTCTGGTGTTGGCCTGAATAGCACAGACAGTAGCAGCGCTTGCACGGCTTAACAAAATCTGGCAAGATGAACGGTTAGCCATATGCACGAAAATTAGATTAATTCATACATTGTCTTGTCATTATTCCCCTTTGCTTGTAAGACATGAACAATTGCAGCTGACCTGCAGCGGAGGATACATGCCTTGGAGATGAGATGTTGCCGAAGAAATCTGAACGTTACGTACAAAGACCGATTTACAAATTAGGAAATACGAGAAAGACGTACAACAGCAATAGGGCCTTTTGAAGACCTCATGGCAACGGTCAAAAGAAGGAAACTCAGTTGATACGGATAGATATCGAGATCAAATGTTCTTGCAAATACAATCCTCCATGGTAGGGTGTAACAGACAAAGGAGAAGTCATCAAAAACATATATGGGAAGACAACATAACAGAATGAACCAATCTCCGACCAGGGGAGACACAGACATAGACCGCTGATAGAGAAAGATGGCGTGAGATGGTTGTCTTTATGTGTACCCAAACGACCTGATTGGTTACGGGATGACTTGACCTGGCCTGAAGTTAACCGCATTACCTGAGATATGGAAAGATAAGAATATATGTAACCACCATTCCATGGCAGACAACACTGATGGAGATACAATGTAAGAAGCCTGATTATTGTTTTAGACACATCCATTTTATGAGATGACGTGGCCAGTTCCTTTTTCCATGGCCTTTCCTTCCTTACAGTTATCTAGGTGCCCATTTATATCTGGGTCGACTGGAGTTTGAATATCACGGGATGGCTTGACGTTAAAACGTGAGTGATCTACCCCAGTGTATGTCAATCCGAGTGGTGCATAAGCCTAGGCCTGCTCGACAAAGAAATAATAAACAAAAGTATTCTTCTCTGAACGATAAATAGAGGCTGTCCTATTTGAGATATATACATGGATACTCTCATTTGAACGATAAATAGAGGTAGTCTCATTTGAGAGATAAATAGAGGTAGTCTCATTTGAGAGATAAATATAGGTAATCTGTTTTGAGAAATAAATAGAGGTAGTCTCATTTGAGACATGTATAGAGGTAGTCTCGTTTGAGAGATGAAAATGAGTAGCCCAATCTGTAAGATAAATAGAGGTAGCCCTTCTGGGTGATAATATATGTAGTTTTAGCTGAGAGATAAATAGAGGTTGCCGCATCTGGGAGATAAATATAAATAGTCTCAAATGCGAGATAAACAGAGGTCGTCCTATCTGAACGATAAATAAGGGTAGTCCTTTCCGAGGTATACACTTGTAGAATTGGGGGTAGTCTCGTGTCATATGTAATTAGGAGCAGTTTAATTATACATTAAGATTCGTTATATCGGGACAAACCGCATAAAGTGACCATACCTACGATGCGCATGATAAAGTCACGTCTGGTGTAAACATCACAGCGGTGATTCGGTTTCTAACAGCTGAATGACGTCGACCAGTTGTCATTCATCGCATAATGTAGGCAGTGTATGATGACAAAAGTGTGCCGAAGACAACGGTGAAGAACTGGCCAACGATGTTTAAAGAAGGATGTGAGTTAACAGAACAATATACGCCTAACCAGGTCTCCGAAGATTTTTCGTTAAACGTTCTTTATCTTTATTAAAAGTCTTGAAAGCCTGTCTTTTTCTGTTGCAGCAAATGACTGCGAATCATAAAAAATCATAAAAACTTCTAAAAAAAGAATCGAGTTCTTCGAGGCAAAATGTTAATAAGGATCATTGGAATACTCTGGATGGAGAAGAAGACAAATATAGACATTCGGAGAGGAGAAGTGGTTTATCAATTTAATGTTGGCTATAAAATTGAAATACTTTGGTCACATCAAGAGACACAACGGTCGTGAGAGAACATTGATGGAAGGTACAATGTCAGGCAAAAGAGATAGTGGTAGACCAAGAAGACGATGGTACCAGGATATCCAGGAATGACTGGGTATGATTGTAGCGAATCGAAGGCTGGAGTTTTGGCAAGGGAATGAGTTTCTTTCTAACATGATGTGATATGAGCGACGTTCTTTAAAGAACATGCTATATGATAATGAATTTTTTAATGAGCTAGATTTAACCATTTATAATTCTAAAGACCTTCCATTCTATAACCGTAGCAGAGTTAGGTACCAATCTACAGCTGGGGAGATTGGAACGGGAGGCCATTAAATTGCAAACCCGGTGTATTTTGACATGAGGTAAGCTTTCTAACTGCTCATCCACTCAAACTAACCGTACGGTTAATGAAAACAGAAGAAAAAAAAGAAGGGAAATGAAGAGCTCGGAGATTCTAGCCTAGTCTCGTCTGTGTAAACATGCGTCCTTGACATTGTAAACATGTCCAGGCCTGGCGTGAGTACTTCACTTGGAGCAAGCAAGTTAACCCGTCAATGCAGTTTAAGCGTTGCCTGGATTGGATGCTCGCAAGAACTGGTAAGTGGCTTGAACGAGGTGCAACAAGTCTGGAGAAATGTAATTAAAGAGGTCGAAGAGAGGAAGGTAGGAATTAGCACGAAGAGTAAGAAGATAATACTGGAAGCATTGAAAAACCGAAAAGAAAAGATTTTGAAAGTTAGTGGCAGAAAAATGCTAAATTGTTAAACGTAAATTGTTTTTGTTAAATGTCAGCTTGAGGTCAATAACTTAAACTTGGTTGTAGGAAACGGGTGAAACTCGTGGGTGATCGCGTGGTGTAGGGTTGTAAATCCAGTTCAGGCTTGGTTTGTAATGCAAACATTTCAAACTGGGTTCGAAATCGCTTCGTTTTCAGTTTGACTGAGAGATTATTCTCAGTAGGACGAATTCTAAAAAGTCAAGTAAAGTAACCCAAAGCATGACTGCCGTAGGGGTGTAAGGTGTTAGCGATCTCACATTTCAAAGGTTCGGTAGCCATCTCCTCTACCTCGGCGCTTTTATTTCCCGAACTGAACCGGTACCCATTTAAGGCTGGGTTGACCCGGGAACAGTTACGGTCTGAAAAAAACACATTTCCGCATCAACTGAGGACCACTCCGATGCGAAGCCAGGGCGCTAACCACTGTGCCACGTGGCTCGATTTCTACAATTACATAAAAGAGTGGCAAAACTGCTGTTCTGCAAAAACTGCCATTGGGAAACACATTAGAAACAGATACACACACCCATCCATACCTGGCCAGTACGTCCACACTACAGATACACACACCCATCCATACCTGGCCAGTACGTCCACACTACAGATACACACACCCATCCATACCTGGCCAGTACGTCCACACTACAGATACACACACCCATCCATACCTGGCCAGTACGTCCACACTACAAACATATACACACCCATCTATACCGGGCCAGTACGTCCACACTACAAACAGATACACACACGCATCCATACCGGGCCAGTACGTCCACACTACAAACATATACACACCCATCTATACCTGGCCAGTACGTCCACACTACAAACAGATACAATCACGCATCCATACCGGGCCAGTACGCCCACACCACAGATACACACACGCATCCATACCGGGCCAGTACGTCCACACTACAAACAGATACACACACCCATCTATACCGAGCCAGTACGTCCACACTGCAGATATATACACCCATCTATACCGGGCCAGTACGCCCACACTACAAACAGATACACACCCATCTATACCGGGCCAGTACGTCCACACTACAAACATATACACACACCCATCTATACCGGGCCAGTACGTCTACACTACAGATACACACGCATCCATACCGGGCCAGTACGTCCACACTACAAACAGATACACACACCCATCCATACCTGGCCAGTACGTCCACACTACAAACAGATACACACACGCATCCATACCTGGCCAGTACGCCCACACTACAAACATATACCCACACCCATCCATACCTGGCCAGTACGCCCACACTACAGATACACACACCCATCGATACCTGGCCAGTACGCCCACACTACAGATACACGCATCCATGCGCTGGCCGGTACGTCCTGACATTACCTAACAGACTGGTAAAAATGGACCGTGACTTCGCCAGTTGAATCCAGAAAAACAAATATCTTTAAACAAACAGAAATGATACGGGTGTTCTTTTGTATTCCTTTTTATTTCATTTTCTTCTTTATCAGCTCTCTCGTTTTGTTTTGTCTTCTTCAACGTCTTCACTTCTCCATTTTTCTGCTGACGAATCATATGGAAAAACGAGGACAAGGATAATACCAGAGATACGGGTAGTATTATCATTACTTGGGGGTTTCTGCTACAGTTTGTTTAACAGGATAAGATAGTGAAATCACATACTTTGGGAACAAGTGAAATCACATACTTTGGGAACAAGTGAAATCACATACTGTGAGAACAAGTGAAATCACATACTTTGAGAACAAGTGAAATCACATACTTTGAGACCAAAGGAAATCACACACTTTGAGAACAAGTAATAGCACATACTTTGAGAACAAGTGAAATCACATACTTTGAGAACAAGTGAAATCACATACTTTGAGAACAAGTGAAATCACATACTTTGAGAACAAGTGAAATCGCACACTTTGAGAACAAGTGAAATCACATACTTTGAGAACAAGTGAAATCACATACTTTGAGAACAAGTGAAATCACATACTTTGAGACCAAAGGAAATCACACACTTTGAGAACTAGTAATAGCACATACGTTGAGAACCAGTGAAATCACATACTTTGAGAACAAGTGAAATCACATACTTTGAGAACAAGTGAAATCACATACTTTGAGAACAAGTGAAATCACATACTTTGAGACCAAAGGAAATCACACACTTTGAGAAAAAGTAATAGCACATACTTTGAGAACAAGTGAAATCACATACTTTGAGAACAAGTGAAATCACATATTTTGAGAACAAGTGAAATCACATACTTTGAGAACAAGTGAAATCACACACTTTGAGAACAAGTGAAATCACATACTTTGAGAACAAGTGAAATCACATACTTTGAGAACAAGTGAAATCACATACTTTGAGAACAAGTGAAATCACATACTTTGAAAACAAGTGAAATCACATACTTTGAGACCAAAGGAAATCACACACTTTGAGAACAAGTAATAGCACATACTTTGAGAACAAGTGAAATCACATACTTTGAGAACAAGTGAAATCACATACTTTGAGAACAAGTGAAATCACATACTTTGAGAACAAGTAAGCTGCCATTGTTTTTTTTATTAATGCCAGCAATGAGTAGGCTTACTCTTTTGTGCGCTCTGAAAAAGACGTTTAGTGACAGGTTGCAGTAGCTTTCCTCACATCGCGAACGTGCTGATGAATGTGGACCGGATCTTCTAGGCGGTAGTGCTATGCTTAGCTTCATCTGCATATCGCGTGGCGCTAACTACAAGGGGGATAACGTCGATATCCCGCCTAATTAGTCAAACTGTCAAGAATAGCATTTCGTTTCCAGGGAGAATACGTGGAAATCGACGTTGGGTCTATTTGGCCAGTATATTTTGCCTGACCTTGACTAACATGTCTGACCAGTATATGTTGCCTGGCCCTGACTACCATGTCTGACCAGTATATGTTGCCTGACCCTGACTAACATGTCTGACCAGTAAGGCATGCCTGACCCTGACTACCATGTCTGATCAATATACTTTGCCTGACCTTGACTAACATGTCTGACCAGTATATGTTGCCTGACCCTGACTAACATGTCTGATCAGTATACTTTGCCTGACCCTGACTAACATGTCTGACCAGTATATTTTGCCTGACCCTGACTAACATGTCTGACCAGTATACTTTGCCTGACCCTGACTAAAATGTCTGACCAGTATGTTTTGCCTGACCCTGACTAACATGTCTGATGAGTATGTTGCGCATGACCAGACGTAAGTCTTCCCCCAAGTAAGTGAACTATCCAGGCTACTTTTAAAGATCAAAACCGGCTCGTCGACTACACCACTCTTGAACGGCAGGGATGGATCACAATTCGTCGCCCTCAGGGCAGGGCAAAACGGACAAAATAAACGTATGCTCAGGCTTGGTCCGTCTGTCTCACCACTGTGCACGTTTGGACTTAAAGAAAACGACGTAGAGCATCTTCTACATTACTGTCCAACGTATAAATAGTTGAAGACGCACAAGCCAAATGACTCAATACTAAACTCAAAGTTGTACGAAGCTAAAGGCCTGCTAGGAAAAGCGGTCCACTATACCATTATGCACGTCGTAAAAGACAATTACAGAGGGATAAGCCATGGCCTACTTTAGATAGTCCGTCTTGCTGAAATGAAATGTTCATTGAAACGTCCCATTCCACCACCGACTAAATATCAGAACTTATATTGTATCAAGGTTCATAATTAATACATGCTTCACACAGAGAAATAAACCAAATTCACGGTACATAACAAAAGCAATCACCGTTGAGAGTAACCTTTTTACAGAATCCTGCTTGAAACCAACTGCATATCAATTTTCTTTCACGAACACGCTACTATAGTTACACTGACAGTTGACACATGAAGTTTCATCATTTAGCTAGGATTGGAATGTGACGTTACAAAGGGGTTTCTCCGTGACCCAGAAGGCATGGAAACTGTAGTTGAGCAAAGGGTTAACAACCTCATTTTGTAACACGAATTGCTACAGAACCAGCACTGCAAGAATGTGGTGTGCATTGGCACATTTTACCTGCGTGGAGGCATCTATGCTGTTGTCTGTACGCCTGATTGTTGTTGCTGCTGTTTTCATGCTGTTGATGAATGCTCACAATGAGTAAGACTCTTTTATGCGTCCTGAACAGCGCGATCAGTGGCGAGTTGTAGTAGCTTTCCTCACACCCCGAGTGTGCAAATGAAGGTGGACGGAGGACCTCTATTTGGTTGTGCTATACTTGTCTTCATCTGCACGTCGCTCACTACTTTGGAGATTACGTCGATCCCCCACCTTGTTATTGAAGTTACCGTGAAAACAGCCAGTTTCAAAGGAGATATGTGTGGAAGTTAGGTTGAGGTCTTGGCCAGTAAATTTTATCTGACCCTAATTAACATATTCGATCAGTATTTACACGACATTATCCTATTTTTTTATAAATAAATTGGTGAACATTTGTGTTAGCTTTCTATGGAGTATACATTATGAAAGATACATGTCAGTGTATTAGATGTTGACTTTTCCTCTTTTTTTTTGAAGTTTCCGTAGCTTAAAATGCTTACATGATAGGGTAGTCGTCCCTACTCCCCAACCCTCATTAGTAGACGCCTATCTGGCAGGTTACAGTGTTACTATTATTTTCTCACGCTTAGGCCCCCGGTAGCTTTAAGATAATTGAAAAGAACGGAGAACACGTTAAAAGAACAGAAGTGCGAAAGATCAAGGAAGCCATGTCTAAAATATGGAGGCTACATAGTGAGATGGTTAGAAATGTAACTCCAAACCCAAACTTGTATACATCCAGATCCAGCTAGGTAGTGCACACACAGGAAGTAAATATATTAAAATAAGTGCTGAAGTCAGACGCACTGAACCGTAAGGGGCAGAACACAGTTCAGTCGATAACAATAAATATATTAATGGTTAATTTACTGCAGTGAGACCAATTAAACGAAGCCCATGTATTGACAACAATGTCTTCATAAGAGACTAAGAAAAAACGCGCACATCTCACAAATCACAACATTAAAAAGAAAAAAAAAAGGACAGGGCAACGCATACACTATTCAGTCGGCAGATATTATTCAGACAGTGGCCAGGAATGTGGAAATCACCGTATGCCACTAATGATAGAATCCACCTAACAAGAAATTAACGATACGATTACACACCAAAAAAAACGAATATTATACAAACTGAACAAATAAATGCATATCTTTAAATAGCTGCCTTGTCCAGAACATCTGCTGGTCAGTGAAACTTTGCAAAATGAAAGATTCAAAAGCTCTTACACAATTAGTTTCTTTGTTATTAATAGCCTTGAGCCTTGCAATTTTCCAATATTGGCTGAATATGACAAATATAATGTAAATTATGGCGATAAATACATATACAAATAATTTAAAAATTTAAAAAAATTTGAAACAATTGTAGTGCAAGGCAGCGAGTACTGAAATAATGGAAACAAATATCGACATGAAACAATTATCGGTGAAACCATTTGGAACAAATTTCACAAACATTGAAATTAGAAAAGAATCTACGCTAATGATGAAACTAGCATTCTCGTGTGGAAACTTCACAACTAACGAAAAAGAATGTCGAAATTTTCATTAACAAATCATGAATAAAGTTCAGAGATAAGAAGCGGAGCTACCTAAGTTGTTAAAAACGATGCCCTGCCTGGAATGACAGGTAACGAATATAATCTGTGAAACTCCCTCCCCGAACACATTGCCTCCCTCATTTCTAAAATTTCTGTTAATTCCTACATCAACCAAAACATACCTCAGCCCATATCTTCATCTCCTAACCAGCGAATCTCTTTATCCCTCAACCTGTGGATTTTTATCTCTTCCCACTTCCAACCCGCTAATCTCTTCAGTCCTTCAACCCACCAATATTCTCCACCCTCAAACAGCCCATCTCGTCTGTCCTGTCTGAATCCACCAATCTATTCATCCATCAACCCGACATCTCTTGCTTAACTCAGCCTGCCCATCCCTTCTCCCAACCAATAGGATCTCCCAAGTAATGCAGCATTCCAAGCTTCAGAATATCTATGTCAGCTTACGGGTAAACCACGCACACATCTACGTGTTTTAGTGGTTGTTCTCTGTTGAAGTGGTAAAAAAACATCCGCTTTTCTTGACAAAGGGGCTTGATTCAACACCCGCTATTTGCAGCTCCAGTCCACCCAGCTGTGAATGGGTACATGGCTGACGAATAGAGAACGAAAAATGCATCCTCAAAACTGGCTACTCCAAGTACAGATGTGACGTACTACAAGAAAGACGATAACACTTCACACCCTACTGCAGTATCTGATATGAGACTACCTTTCTCTTCAGTTCATTTCAGTTCATCCCGTAACCCATCAGGTCGTTAGGGCACACTTGAAGACACTCCCACAAAACCACGCCATCTCTCTGTCTGCTGCCGCCAGTCGTGCCTCGCGGGACGAAGGTTTGATCACTCAGTGATGTTGTCTGCCCATCTCCTACTTGCACATCCTCGCCCTATCATCCTTATATCTTCACCTCACTGTTATACGTGCATTAAAAAAAACGATTAGGGAAAGTTGTGTATGTAGCTGCCAACATTAGCAATAAAAATCAATGTGCCACATTAACTATTCTAGAATAACATACAAGAGCGTTGACACAGGCTTCCTGTAAGGAAGTTACCTGTCGTGGTAGCAGCATATTCATCGTGCATTGACTATACACGCATGCTAGCAATGATGCCACTAACATTTAAGAGCGCAGAGCTATATGAGGGCTAGAAAATATCTTTGAGATGATTTTTTTCTTTGGCCCAAATATTTATTTGCAATGTCGATAACATTTTGCTAGACTGTCCTCGAAGAGGGAGGGGTGGGAGGTTGAGGGGGGCGGGGGGGGGGGGGGGGGTTGGAACAGGAATTATATGTCCTTCAAAAGATGAAACATTTCTGTGAGATACAAATAGAATGCAAACAAGGAGACATGTTAATATATATAGATATACATGAAGTGTTCAAAAAGTATCCCACATTGGACCGGACAAATGCAACTACTCACCTGGAGATTTGAGACTCTAATCCCATTCAAGGTACTCTCTTTGGGACTACACACACTTCTCCCATCGGATCGGTCTCAGCATTCAGCATTAGGCATTTCAGGAGGGCCTCTTTTGGAATGGAATACAGCTGGGTTTCCGCATTCCGTATAAGGTCTTCTCGTTACTCAAATGGGGTCTTTTTCAGCGGAATTTTCAGATTTGGGAACAGTAAAACAAATCACAGGACGCTATGTCGGGTGGGTAGGGAGCCTGACGAACCAGAGTAATGTTGTGTTTGGTTAAGAAAGTAAGAATCAGAGGCGAAGAGTATGATGGGTGCGTTGCTATGGTGAGCTGCCAAGTTCCCGTTGTCCGCAGGTGCTGTATTTTGTGTCGCACAGCAAAACGGTAGCCAATCACAACATCCCCCCGACATTGTTCTCTGCGATTGTTGGCTGTTCCTCAAACTGATCATGCAGCTGAAAGGGGCCATATGTTAGTCACGAGAAGACATTGTGCGGAACGCGAGGACCCAGGTGTACTTCATTCTCAAAGAGATCTTCCTGAAATAATTCCAACAATGCCGGGACCGTTGGGAGAAGTGTGGTGTAGAGTCCTAAGGGCCGCTGGGAGAAGTATGTGGAGTCCAAAGGACCGCTGGGAGAAGTATGTGGAGTTCCAAGGGCCGCTGGGAGAAGTATGTGGAGTTCCAAGGACCGCTGGGAGAAGTGTGGAGTCCCAAGGACCGCTGGGAGAAGTGTGGGGATTTCCAAGGGCCGCTGGGAGAAGTGTATGGAGTTCCAAGGGCCGCTGGGAGAAGGGTATGGAGTTCCAAGGCGACCACTTTGAAGGGTTTCCGACCTTGAGCTGAGTGATTGTATTTTTTCAGGTCATATGTTTGATATATTTTGAACACACATTGTACATCGACATTAAACAAATCAATTGTAAAAATATAACACCTATTGAGATGAAGAGTTGCTGAGGAATGTAGAAAATAATTTGGACAGAAAAAAAATACAAATAGAGAAGTTTTTCAATCGCTGCAAATTACAAAAAAATTAACTCATAGATAACATTGCAAAAATAAGCTTAGATATTTTGATTATGTAAAGAGACATAACGGTCTGAGCAAGTGATAAGGGAAGGCACGGTTCCTGAAAGGAGGAAAAGAATTCGAATTATACGAAGAGGCCATCAGCACAATACAAACAGTCTGTGAGTGTCATTGTATGACCTTGCACGATTCGCCTTAAACCGAGATACACACAGAGCTGCCGGAACCGAGAGTACGTTCTGGACAGATTGTCTTAAATACTTAAATCCTGGTATTCAATCAGGCAAGGATGCCTGGTGCCTGGTAGCCAAACGCTGAAGGAATCTGTGTATGTCCATCGCCTTGGAGTACCATGATAGTACAGGGTGTGGTGCAGATCATATGTCCATCTCGTCGACGGGCGGAATCGTTGGAGGTTGTAATTGTATGACCACCAGAAAGAATACCTTTTCGTTCATCTATCCTCATTCATGCGGACCACAAGGCCAGCCCATCTGTACTTTCATATTGAAGAAGAGTCGACGGCATCTCGGACTCTGGACGCGGATCTAAGTGTTTCGAATATGGTCTCTTATGGAGATATTTAGGACTCTTCGCTCCGCTGCTCTTTCAGTTATTCGGAACTTATCTGCATATGGTTTACGCAGACTTCAAAACTCACACCCGTATACGATTGCTGGGATAACCATGCTATTGAAGGTGTAAGCCCTGGCCTTGACGTCCATCATCGGATGGAGTATCAGTCTAATGCGGTTAAAGCTAAGCCAACCCGTCGCTCTCCTGCGTGAGATCTCCTTATCAATTCTTCTTTCGTTAGCTTGAAAAAAATGTCTATATCTGTAATGTTGTCCCTTGTATAAACTTGACTGCATTTTATAGTTCACATATATCTGTCCGCATGTATACGCAGCTGAGTTGCCAACCTTCAATTTTGTGTACATGTTGCTGCGGAGTCGGTGGTGTCCTGTTCTAATGCGCAACACAACAGTTTGTTCGGGTTTGTTTATCGTATGGTAATTATCTTGTGTTACTGTTTGTAGCTTTCTGATTGATTTGATCATCCTTACATCTGGCTGCTCGTTTGTAGCACCCTCCTTTACTAGTTGGTCTGCTCTCTCGTTTCCTAGTACTCCACAATGAGAAAGTATCCACTGCATGACAATCTTGCGCTAGTTGCTCAGTTCAGACAGTAGAGCTTGTAGACCTGGCAGTTTCCAGGACTTCAGTGCTTGGAGTGCTGATTGTGTATCTGTCAGAAATACTACAGGTTGTGGACCGACATTGGTGTTCAACAGTTTCTCAGTTGCTACGTTGATTGCCTGGATTTCTGCATCATATATCTGACATAATTTCTCAGTTGGTACTCTCACTGTATCCCTAATGTTGTTTGTGTATTCTATGTACACTCCTGCTCCACCATTCTTTACTGCATTCTGTGCTGACCCATCTGTGTATACTTTGATCCACAAGTCTTGTGGGTATTCTTTATCAAGAGAATTGAGTCACTACTCTACGTTGCTCGCTGTTCTGACGATCCTAGTCTAGTATTCGTTTCACTTTTGTTTGAATGCGTACTTCTTCTTCTTCTTCTTTGCGTTCAGGATCCTTTGGTCATGCTATATCTGTAGGCCAGTCACCATGATACGGTCCGCAGTCTTCACCAGGTCGGAGCGGCTGCCCCACAGCTTTTGTCTCAGCTCTGCACCCTCTGGCCAGGTCTGGTATCCCATGTCCCTATATATTTGGCATTCCTGTAGAATGTGTTCAGGGTTCTAGCTTCCCGTTTGACATAGGCACTCATCCGTGTGTGAAATCTTCAGTCGGTATAGATGGGATAGAAGTCTGCAGTGTCCAGTTCTCAGGAGAAATAAGGTAGTTTGTTGATTTCTTTTATGTTGATGCATTGAGTCTGGTGTACTGCTTATATTTCTGTCTTCTCTTCATTGGTGTATATACTGATTTCTGATGATGTGCTTGATCTCTCTGTATGGTACCCGATGATTGAATTGTGCCTTTTTGCTGCCGTCTTTTGCTAGAGCGTCAGCTATTTAGTTTCCTGTGATTCCGCAATGGGTGGGTAGCAGCCACTGGAGCGCTCTTGTTAGGGATCTCTGGAGTTTCCCTAGTTCTGCTCTGATCTCTAATAACAGTGGTTCGTTGTTTGTTTGTTCAATTGCCTCAAATAGAAGTCTGTAGTCTGTGAATACAGTTATTTTTGTTGGTCAATGTAAACTGATAGTCCATGCTCCTATTCTCATGGGGTTTGTTCTCGCATAGACTTTAAGGGGATGTCAACCTCAGGTAGATCTATTAGTAATTGTATACTGTAGGTACTTAAATCTGTTTTAACCTTAATGAGTGACATACTGCCATCCAAGCAAGTCACTCACACATAAAACATGAAAAAAATCAGATGTTATGTATATTTGTCTTTACTATATGTCGTAGTAACAGGGTGGCCGAACAAACGACTGAATAAGGGAATTGACGCCGTTGAAATGTAGATATAAAAAAATGTGAGGTGAAACTCCGTGAAATAAAATGAAACTCTGTAAGGAAGTTTTGGAGTCCGACAGTTAAGAACATTTTATCAAACCTTATCTTACTGCAAACAATGCTGGAAGGAATGGTGTAGTGGTTGTGGAAAAGGGGAGGGGGGGGGAGATAACGTGTCAGAGGGAAACAAGGCTATAAATGGGAGCAAACCATCACAAGAAGGACAGGCAAACCATCACAAAAAGGACAGGCAAACCATCACAAGAAGGACAGGCAAACCATAGCAAATTGTGCTATAAGGGACAGATGACGTTGTAAATTACCTGCCGTTCACTTGCGCCCTGGAGATAGTATCAGAATGAAATCGTATTTTCAAGTGGTCCACCGGGGTCTTTGTATATGACAATGACAAAAATAATAGCACTGCACCACAGACAGCATGTCGTAAGAGGCGACTGACTGTGTGACATGGCATGACACCGGCCATGGTTAGTTGGTTTGTTCAGAGCAGCATAGATGGCGCCTAACAGGCTACGGGTCTACATTTCTCTATTGTTTGAGTCTATTAATATAGGCTCGCACATAAGTTAACCACCCTCCGCAGTACTTGTCGCAACCCAGCGGAATAATGAGCTGCTCGAGCCTAGCCCGCTAAGCAGGAAATCTTCCTCCCAGCTACATCCAACTCGCGGCAGAACTGGGACCTGCAGTGAGGAATCCGGCTCTGTAGAAGCACAGGTAGACTACGACTAAAACGAACTGCAACTTTTTATGGCTCTAACCCCCAGAAAAGGCAGAGAATAAAAATAACGGGCCCACTGTAACCTTTAAACATGGCGTAAAGGGTGACTAAAAAGGGTTGTGTATAGGACTAGCAAACTCTTCATGCAAAATGATTGCTCCGAAACCACTGTTGCGAAAGCTAGGACACATATTTCATGTAAAGGAGGCTTGCTGCAGCTGTCGCTCTTCTTCTTCTTTTCATTTTTCTTCTTCTTTTTCTCCTTCTTATTCTATTCTTTTTCTCCTTCTTATTCTTCTTCTTTTTCTCCTTCTTCTTCTTTTTCTCCTTCTTATTCTTCTTCTTTTTCTCCTTCTTATTCTTCTTCTTTTTCTCCTTCTTATTCTTCTTCTTTTTCTCCTTCTTATTCTTCTTCTTTTTCTCCTTCTTATTCTTCTTCTTTTTCTCCTTCTTATTCTTCTTCTTTTTCTCCTTCTTATTCTTCTTCTTTTTCACCTTCTTATTCTTCTTCTTTTTCTCCTTCTTATTCTTCTTCTTTTTCTCCTTCTTGTTCTTTTGCATTCGGATTTTCTGATCATTCTAAATCTTCATCTCTATCGACAGGATGAAGTCCACAGTCCTTACCAGGTCTGACCGCTGGATATATAGATGGTGGCAAACCGAAAACTTCTACCCAACAGACACGCTGTGTGTCTACAATGAGACTAACTTCATCTTTTATAATCTGAACATTTTACTGATATAAATACTCAACTTATATTTACTGATATACATCCTCCACACATATTTACTGATATAACTCCTCCGCACATATTTACTGATATATAAATAATCAACTCATATTTACTTGTATAAATAATCAAATCATATTTACTGACATAAATAATCAGCACATGTTTACTTATATAAATACTGTTCAAAAATTTACTAACGTAAATAATTAGTAAAATATTTACTGATATAAATACTCAACTCATATTTACTGATATAAATGGGAAGGAAGACTAGTGTCAGGTCAGGCGCAACATACTGATCATACATGTTAGTCAGGGCCAGGCACAACATATTGATCATACATGTTAGTCAGGGTCAGGCAAAATATATTAGCCGAGACCCTCATCTTGGCTTCCACGTAACCCGTTCTGGAAATGGGATATTTTAATGGCAGCCTAGCTAACAAGGTGAGGTATCGATGTGATCTCCGTAGTACTGAGCGACACGCAGAAGAAGCCAATCATAGCCCAAAAGCCTGGGCGACCGCGGTTCACCTTCACCAGCACACTCGGGATGTGAGGAAAGCTACGACAATCCGTCACTTAACGATCTTTTCAGGGCGCACGAACGAGTAATCTTACTCATTATGTACATTCGGCAACAACAATAACAAAACAACAACAACACCAACAACAACAGCTGACACAAATACTCAACAAATATTTTTAACAATCTACAAATATTTACAGACAGACTTACTCTAAAAATATTCACTGACATAAAATACTCAACAAATATATAAAACAATCTACAATTATTTACAGACAGACTTACTCTAAAAATATCCACTGACATAAATACTCAATAAATATTTTAACCATCCTACAATTACTTTACAGACAAAATTACTCTAAAGATATACACTGACGTGAGAATACTCAACAATATTTGATAAAATCTACAAACATTTACATACATAAATACCCTACAAATATTTTACTGACAACAAACTATCTACAGACATCTACACAAATATTTTTAAACATTTCTCCAATGACCCGCAGCCAGGGAAGAATTAAAATGTCAGCGTCCAGCACACGTCAGTTCACAGCGCCTTAATCTCCCTTTTTTCTGGATGCTGCTGCCACCCCTACTCACCCCCCCCCCTCTGATCTCCCTCACTCCCCCTCCTCCCCCACCACCGCCCCATACAAAATCCTATCTCCCACCCTCACCTAACCTGATTGTGTATGCAAATTGTGAATGCTCTTATCTGGAAACACAAAACTGTCTACGGCGTGTTCCTTCCAGATGTCCTTGATTACACAAGTGTATTTATCTCAATTTTTTCATATGCTACGGAAGCGTTGCGAACCTATTGCAGCTGGCCTTCGGGTCTACACCTACGCCAAAGTGTGCATCTGCTCTTGGAGTCAAGGTTTATATAATATGCACATATGTTACCGGGACCGACATGGGAGCACATAATAAAAACACTGTAACCTGTCCAGCTTGACGTGAGAGGCGAATATGGAAAGTTTGGTACGGGGACCGGATAGCCCTATTCTTTTAAGATTATTAATCAAGAGAGGAGAAGATAAAGTGTGTACAGTAACATTTTGAAACGAAGAAGATAATTCTAGTTGCGTCGTCATCATAATGCTTTGGTGTACCAACAACTGAACTGTTCTGGGTTGAAAACTTTCCTATGCTATGATAACGTTCTTGCGATCCAATGGTCTGAAAGTCTTTGGTCTAGCAGCTCTTAAACCAGGCCGAGAACGATATGAATGGGAAACGACGCACTGTACCACCCCGCGGTCGTCAACATAAATTATGGTTAGGTCAAATCGGAAAGACATCATCCTGATTGCATTAGGTTTGGAACTCAGCCATTCATCGTGCTCATGTACGCTCGGCTTGTAGAGTCCTTATTGTCTAAGCGTACTACCTACCTATCTACCTACCTACCTACCTAAGTCAAATCTGGTTTCTACAGCGATTTAGATAACACGATAAGCCTGCCGGCCAACCGAGGAGATCCTAATCTGTGATCTCGACGTTTCAGTCTATGTCTAACTATCTTCAGTCTACTTGTGTCTTTAGTCGTCGAGGAAAGGTGTGAGATCTCTTATTTCATGTGTTTAGCAGGCGTAACTTGCCAGGTCAATCCCAGTATATGTTACTAACCGTTAAGTTAACCCCTGGAATATACGATCGCTTATTTTATAGAGTGGTAGAGGTGGAAGCGTAAATTAGAGCAAGGTAGACCCGCAGCCTGTAAGGCACCATCTAAGCCGCTCCGCTAACCTACCATATAGCCACACAGGCCTCTTTTTTTTTTTATTGCAACATAAAAGATTTTCTGTGGGGCGAATATCCCTAATCTAATTTGAGTAGATTTTTAACTTGAATTTTGCCCGAGCAGCGACCATTAACCTACACTTTTCGATTTCCAACTGCCAAGGGATGTTTAACGTGCGCACCACTGATCACGGGTGTCTGATCTCATTACTCTGCGATCAGAGAATATTTTTACCGGATCATGCACGAAACATTCAGGTCTCCATCGTGATTTGAACCCGTGACCTCCAGCACCCGACGCAAACACCTTACCTCGAGACCACTGGCTTCTTACATGGAAGGGTAGGATTAAGGATGGAATACAGACAAATAAGATACTGATTGCGGAAAGGCTTAGGGCTCAACGTTTCAGAAGACACGTCAAACCTTGCAATGCTGGAAATGGTCGTGTCTGTCCTTGCACACACTGTTGAAGACGCTTCTCTGCTCGGATTGATCTTCCGAGTCACATTCGTTATCATCATGGACTGTAGTTAGATCCCGTTATTCAAATCACACCTAACTGTTGTCTGACAAGATGGAAAAGACCCAATGATTGAATGATGATGTACAACTCTTCCTGCTTAGTTGTAATTTACGATATATATTGTACAAAGTCAACTAGTGTGCAACAGGAATTTCTGTTATCACCATTTCTCATCTGACTATTGATTGGATTTTAAAAAAACAACACCAACCAACAAAAAGGGAATACAATACAATTTAACTTAACCACATGACGTTATGGTTCAACTTCTAATGCATGGATCTTGCAAGCTAGTTACATCAAAAAAAAACTTCTACAGAATCAACAGTTACAAGAGCGCTTAATTATTGTTTTGATATCACTTTTCGAAAGCAGGCCAGCTGCAGTGAAGACCCTTATCATTTATTTATTCATTAATTATTCTGTTCGTTTGTTCTTTCGCTGATTCATTCATTCGTTTATTCATTCATTCATTCAACCAATCAATCATTCGTTCGTTGGTGCGTTTCTTGGTTTATTTATTCATTAACTCACTCATTCATCTCTTAGATCATTCGATCCAATGTGAGGGTATAGGCATCTCCGGCAGCTGAGACCAAAGGGACAGGGGAAACATACTGAGCAAGACCACCATCTCACGTGTGTGATGCCAGAACAGGTTGTGGCATACAGACTGGCCAACGAAGTGGGATCGACAACATAATCCTCATTATTTTGATTTTACTGAGGAACGTCACATTGCACTACAGTCTGGACGACCCTAATCCACCTTCTATAGTAAAACTCTGAATGTAAGACAAGACACTGAAACCATCTTCCAGAGAAACTTCATCAAGTGAACTCAGCTCGATAGGATTAGCTCTGAGCAATAAAGAAAGCCGATGACCTAGTATAGGCAAACATTCACTTTATCTGCAGCTTGCCTCGTTGCAGGAAGCTTGCATCCGATCTTTAGCCGTGGCTGATTATAAAGGCAATACTTTTATTTTACGGGATAGGTTGCAAGCCACAAAGACAACCAGCTTTAGTTTTCTTTTACGGTATCGGTGGCAGTGGAGCTATTCTTTATTCCCGACAATCATCTGAGTGACCCAATCACACTCTACACTTCATATTACAACGAAAATGAGAAAGAATTAGTCATGCTCACTTGGTCGTGATCTTTCCTTTCAAACATGGGCCCTAAACTACTACCAGGCTTAAATATGGTCTGTTGTCGGGGACACTGATAGTTTGTCCATCACAAGTGATGAAGACCACTCTCTTTGTTCAGCCGTGTGGGCAGTCGTATCTCTTGCTGTGTCCGCTGAAATGGGTGACTTGCGCGGAGATTTGGATTAAAGTGAGGAAGAAACTGCGCCTTTTGTCAACCTCACTCACAGAGCCTAAGCTACCTTGTGGCAGTGGCAAGACATTCATCGAGACGACTGGAGATAGCATAGGATGCAGATTTTGCCTCAGGGTTACCACCGAAGCCTTTCCGTAAACATGTAACTCGCAGGGTAGAAAGGTGGGAAGGCATCTAACGCAGTTTGTCGTGCCTTTTCGATAACCACAAGAGGTCGTATGGACAACACTCAGCGTGTGTCGGGGACACTACCATTTCTGAAATCAGTACATTTACGGTGAGCTGAAAAGACAAGGTTAGTTTCATAGTAGACACTGCCGTCGGGGATGAAATGTAAAACTCTTAATCGTACCATGTCTTCGCTTGTGTTTTCGGAGAAAGCTCCTGCAACACGCCACGAGAAAGGACAGCGCTGCAAAGAAATAGCAACACCAACAACTGAGTAGAGAGTTACTAATCCAATAGGCAGGTTTGACTGAAAGAGACTTCTGACTGCGAACTGATAAAGACAAGGAAGTTCAACTGTCTATATCACGTATTGCGATGACTGACAAAGCAGTGATGGCGCAATGTCATTTCTATTTAGTCCACTGTATGCCAAAGTGAAGAAACAACTTGAATAAATATGACTTTATTGAGGTAGCCAACTGCCTCGTTATCTAATTAGTGACGCGCAATGCGTTAGGTACTGACAGAGTTGGGAAAACTAATGTTCAAGGCCTACATATGAAAGAAGGGATTTTGTGCATGTATAAATTTTCTAATCACCGAAAGGTCTATGTGAGATGTTGAGACAACCTGGACAATTCGATTTGTTCCCGTAAGGACAGGATTAACATCTCCACCGACCCCTCGCTGCTGATCGTCCTTCAACGGACTCGCCTTGATTTCAAAGTGGTTTCCGGGTTATACATATCAGGGCCACTATTTATTTCAGCTTGTCGTAACAGACGACTAATAAATGTGGTACATGTGGCCAGCAACCTCACCAAGTAGAAACCATTGCTACTGAAACTGCCTGCAAATAGCTTGATTCAGTTTTCGCTAGAAGTTAGTTATAGCACAGTGTTTCCCAACCGCCGGTCCACGGACCGGTGTCGGTTAGCAGAAATATAGTGCCGGACCGGTGTCGGTTGGCAGAAATATAGTGCCGGACCGCTAGTGGTTGGCAGAAATATAGTACCGGACCGGTGGCGGTTGGCAGAAATGTAGTACCGGACCGGTGTCGGTTGGTAGAAATATAGTGCCGGACAGGTGTCGGTTGGCAAACATATAGTGCCGGACCGGTGTCGGTTGGCAGAAAAATAGTGCCAGACCGGTGTCGGTTAGCAGAAATATAGGTGTCGGAATATAGGTGTCGGAATATAGGTGTCGGAATATAGGTGTCGGAATATAGGTGTCGGAATATAGGTGTCGGAATATAGGTGTCGGAATATAGGTGTCGGAATATAGGTGTCGGAATATAGGTGTCGGAATATAGGTGTCGGAATATAGGTGTCGGAATATAGGTGTCGGAATATAGGTGTCGGAATATAGGTGTCGGAATATAGGTGTCGGAATATAGGTGTCGGAATATAGGTGTCGGAATATAGGTGTCCGCGGAAAAGTGATGACTGCATAAACTGCGAAGAGTGGCTTCATGTGATGCAAGTTCCGACTGGCTAATGTTTAAACTCAAATCACTTCTGATACACAAATATTCCTACTTTTCGAACAGAAGTGATAACCCAAATGTGACGTGTTTCTTTATCAATTATCAAAGTAAGTGAGGTTTGTAGAGGGGAAACCGCCTACAAATATCGCGAAACGTAAATTTGGTCATTCGAAAATTGATAGATAAGTTTTAGAGGCTTATTTATCTGATAATACTGTGTTGTGATATGTTGGCAGGTAATTATTTGTGTTTGTATATTATTGTGTTGTACAATTTTAAACCCTACAAGATGGAGACAAAAAAAGGCAAACATCAAAAACTTAATTGAAAAAAATTAACCTATTGTTCACATGTTTGCGAAAAATGTTTCCCATTGTTACTGGTTCGCAGGTGTAAAAACGCCGTTAAAGGAAACCAAATAACATGTTCGACTTGCACTGAGTCATCTAAAATGACAGGTAACTAACTGGATATAATACATCAGCTATCTACCTCATCATTGTCTCTACATAGCAAGTAAGGTACCAATTTACAGATTAGTAGACTGGAGCATGTCGAGACTGGGGATACAACCCATGTAGTGAGTGATAAACCAGTGTTCCCCTAGATTATAAAACGAGTGATACGCCTCTGAAATACAGGTTTCTCAAATCGGACTACCCTGATATTCGCAAAGGTTATACACCTAATACTACATCGGCTTACAGAACCTGGGCGCTCACTCCATCTCTTTCTAACCTTTCCTGTGAGCAAAAAAAAAAAAGGTACAGTACAGTAAAGATCCCAAAATTCAGACAACAAAAATAAGGACAACTTGAGGACCGGGACATTGTAAGATATCTCACATTTGTGGTAATTTCACTTGTTCTCTAAGTTGTTCATTGATTTCTACATCTTCCTGAGGTACCACCTATTCAACAAATTGAAGATAGGTGGTACCGACGAATGCCCGTGCGGTACCGGTAAAATGACCGCTGAACATCTGCTGCAGAACTGCCCGACATACGAGGATCAGAGAGAGCAGATGTGGCCATCACCAGTGGAACTGCAAGACAAGCTCAATGGCAGTGGCGACAGCCTCAGGATGACCGCCGCTTTTTTCGAAAAAATAATTGTTACTGTCTGACTGCGTACGAAGAAGAAGAAGATTTCTACATCTTCAACACCATTATTATCGGCATCACCACAATGCTCATCATCATCACGATAACGAATAGCACCCTCACTATCAATACCATAATCCCCACCACGGGGACGGCATGAGCTAGTGGTTAAGTGACACGGCTCACAGCCAGAAGGTGCTGGGTTCGATCCCCATCATAGCACCGGACGTTACCCAGGGGAAGCAAACCATTAGAAAATGCAGGAGGAAGCGGACCTTTACATAAAATTCATGCTGAAGTCGAACGCACTGGGCCAACAGGCGCACAATAAAAACCACAGTGCAACACACACAGCCTTAGCGATTAGAGAAATAAGGCGAAAGCAAAATAAAAAAAAAAAAATTATAATCACCACTACCATCATCACCAACATCATCACCAACATCTTCATCATCATCATGATTGTCATCAATATTATCATTATCACTATCATCATAATCATTATAATCACCAACATCAACATCATCATCAGTGTCACCATTATCATCCTCATCATATAATCACATATTATCACCATCATTATTATAATAGTTTTTAATATCACCGTCATCAAAATCATCATATCATAATAATCACCAGTATCACCATCGTCATTATCATTATCAACATTGTCATCATCACTACCATCAACATTATCATTAATATGTTATCATCAAGAACAGCATTATCGCCATCCTCATCATGATCATAAACCTCAACATCATCAGCACGTTAATCATTCTCATCGCTATCATTGTCATCTTTCTTTTAGTTCTACCTGAAGCATTAGGTGTAACAAAGGTTCTCAACCCGTTCCAACTGTGAGCCGTTCTCTTGAGCTACGCCCACTGACCTCGCCTTATCCTGTTCATCGCCACTTGTCTCTATCTTTGAATGTTTTATTGCAGCGCATAGTTGGTTATATTGCTATACATCTTTCTAAGTGTTTTTCCTATTGTTCTCTTCTCATTTCCATTTGGTTATCCGCCATTTTACATTCACATTCATGTTTTTATCATCTTGATCATCAGCAAGTTCTATCTCTACAAAATTATTCTTTGCAAAATTGTTCTTTGCAATATTGTTCTCTGCAAAATTGCCCTCTGCAAAATTGTCCTCTGCAAAATTGTCCTCCGCAGAATTATTTTTGAAATGAAGTCATGTCTCGTTACATATCCAAGCCATCCCATTTTTCGACGTTTCTTTGCTGGAAGAAGGGGTTCTTGTTGACTTGCCAGGACAGTTATTTGATCTTTCCTTTATGTTCTTTATAGCATTATCATCATCAAGTGCCGTCTCCACAACTGAGGATGACGGTAATAGATCTCCATCTGTCTCTGCCACGCGCCAGACTGGTACAGGCATGTCAAACTGTGTCCCGACCCCATCCTAATGTTTTCTGTCAATCTGTACCTCTATAGCTCTTTAGTTCTCTTGCCCTCTACTCTGTTTTCCAAAAATAACCTTTAGCAGACTGTCATGGCGCTTGACATGACTAACATATTTTATTTGTCTGCTTTTTATTTTCTTCAGAAGTTTCCATCATTGGCTCTTCGTCTTGCCAGACGACAAGTAATTGTGCTTTTAGCACAAAGTCTGGGCAGAAATATAGCGACCATATGTTGTCCATGCAGTGTGGTCCCTCTCACGGTCTGCTTTGTTTGCTCCAAGGGAAAGGTGATACCAATACATTTGGAATACGGCAAGCTGCAGAAGCTGCCAGATCAGCAGAGCAATATTCTATCTGGAAGCTTGTCGGGGCTTCACTCCTAGACCAGCTGTAAACCAAGGCTAAGGGCCTGGTCTGCACTGCCACAACACTCAGCTGAAGTTGCCTTTACTAGCTCTAAGATAAGGCACTGTATGCTCTTGCGTGTACTCCTTTGCACATCCTCGGTTGTCATATTTCTGACCAACTTTAAGAATTATCAGAAAACAGCTTGTACAGCCAAATCTGACAAAACCCGACACGATTCGACCAGTATCTTATCTGCAAGGATTCAGGTAGTTTGAAATCAGTTTTCTTCTCCTAGATGAGCTGCCTTTCTAGGCTTTCGAGACCCATCTGCCCGAAACTACTAATTTTGAGGCGCCAGTGGCTCACCTTTCGCCCCTTATCCTGTTTTTCAAAGCAGTCCTGCCGCGGGAAGCCAGGAGATTGACTTTTTTGTCAGAGACTATATGAGACGCACGCCATGGGAGCATTTAGTTGGTGTTTGAGACTTCATCGTCAGCCCCACTCCCGGCTAAAACAACATTTAGAACATTCAGAAGTTCCAGGATTCATTCAACGATCACAGCGGTGTTTGTATCTTCAAGTGAATATTTGTCAACTTTCACATTTTGTCAGTTACTTAGCTCACCACCTTCAATGCTGCCTTACCTCCTAGAGTGATGGTAGGAAAGGCCCTGCAGCAAGACCTCATTAAATTATAGCTTTATGGTAACCAACACGACCAAACGCAAAACTACATTTCATATACTGATTAGTTTGCTAAATGTTAACAGGCTGGAAGATAGATAGCCCAGAGTCTCGCTTTTCCCAAAACTTGGAAGCTGCAAGAAAGAAACCAGCAATGCATTTACTACTAATAGCCAAATGTGAGTCCGAAAGACATACCAGGTAAAACACATTTTTATTTTATTTCTAACGTGTTTGTCTCCCTGTATTCTACTGGCGGAGGCACGTTCTTTTCTACCCCGGGCCACAGCCTTTTAGGTGATACTAGGACGTATTTACCAGTGATTGGATGCGTGTGTGTGTCTGTATGTACCTATGCTAGTTTGAACGCTCTCAGAGGTCAACTCAACCAAAGCGCAATGGAAGAGGTGTGTGAAAGTTGTGTTGTTGTTGCTATTGTTGTTATCCAGTAGCTGTTGAGCAAGCCTGCTCTTGGCAACCCAATGCTATTCTTATATAGATACAGGTTTTCTTCAGTTATGTCACTGCACCGTACAATGTGTTGGCAATTATGGGCAGTGCCTGTAAGAATCTTTTCCTCATGTCCACAAGCGCCTTGCAATCAATGAGTATGTGCCGAACTGTTTCATCAGGATGAGAGCAATGTCTGCACAAGGGCAGGTACTGGGATTTAATGCGCTTCAAATGGCTATTGACTTTTTTTGGCTGTGCCATATCGCTAATTACACTGTGACCCTGTCGTTCTCGTCGCACAACTGTTCATCCAGAGAGTTGTGTCAGATTGTGATGTTGGACAGAGTCAAATGAAACAGTTTAAAGTAATAAGAGTTGTGTAAGATTGTGATGTTGGACAGAGTCAAATGAAACAGTTTAAAGTAAGAAGAGTTGTGTAAGATTGTGATGTTGGACAGAGTCAAATGAAACAGTTTAAAGTAAGAAGAGTTGTGTAAGATTGTGATGTTGGACAGAGTCAAATGAAACAGTTTAAAGTAAGAAGAGTTGTGTAAGATTGTGATGTTGGACAGAGTCAAATGAAACAGTTTAAAGTAAGAAGAGTTGTGTAAGATTGTGATGTTGGACAGAGTCAAATGAAACAGTTTAAAGTAAGAAGAGTTGTGTAAGATTGTGATGTTGGACAGAGTCAAATGAAACAGTTTAAAGTAAGAAGAGTTGTGTAAGATTGTGATGTTGGACAAAGTCAAATGAAACAGTTTAAAGTAAGAAGAGTTGTGTAAGATTGTGATGTTGGACAAAGTCAAATGAAACAGTGTGAAGTAAGAATAGTTGTCCATCACAAGTGATGAAGACCACTCTCTTTGCTCAGCCGTGTGGACAGTCGTATCTCTTGCTGTGTCCGCTGAAATGGGTGACTTGCGCGGTGATTTGGATTAAAGTGAGGAAGAAACTGCGCCTTACTTAGAAGTAAAAAGAACAAGGTAAAACACATCCCCTTCCCCGACCCTTTTAAAGGCCAACCAGATAGAGTTGCAGAATACAACGACACTTTTAGCTACCTGCTATCAGGCACTGATCTCCTTCTATCCACTTCTGTCCTTAGACGGTGTGGGGGAGGTGTAGTTTTCTTTCGTGTGACAGACGTGTTGTCAATGCTGTTATCGTTCTGTATTTCTTCAGCATCTTCTTTACACCGTCTGTCCTTGTTTTTCTTTTATCGATCTCATGTACTGTGATTTGGTGTTATACTTCTACACAGTTGGTAGATTTGATTGCATTCTAGTCAGAAGTCCTGCATTATCATGTAATCTAGGCAAGATGGTGCAACCATTTTTTTTCTCATTTCTTCCTCTCGTACTCTACCCAGACACTGTGGCTCCGATCGCTATAATCAAATGCCTCACTTCGCAGACCATGACTTTTTCTTTCTGAACTGCCTGATTGAATGTAAGGATTGCAATAATCTAGGAATTAATGTCTCTATATCAGTGATTCGAAGATTCCCCGCTTCCTTTCGAAATACATTTAAAGCAACCTACCATTGCGTGTTAAATTCCATTGTTGATGACAGTGGTCTCGAAGTAAAGTGTCCGCCTCGGGTGCAGGAGGTTGCAGTTCGAATCACGATGGAGACCGGAATATTTTAAGGTGATTTCCTGGTAAAAATTCTCCGGATACCTGGGTAGTGAGGTCGAACTCCCGTTTCAGTGTCGAGCACGTTAAAAATCGATTGGCAGTTAGAAAAGGAAAAGAGTAGGCTTAACGGTCGCTTCCCGGGCAAAATTAAAAAATTATAGTTAAACATCTGCTCAATTTTTTGTACTTTCCCCCAGGACTAGTAAGCCGCAGGAAGTTTGAAAGACTTACTACGGATAGCCTTCGCCTACCTGGCAACAGACATTAACAACACGGCTGTATGAATACTAGGATTCCAAGCATTCCAATATTCTGAGCTGATAACAATCTAGAAAATTTACAGAATAAAAGCTTCTTGCCTTTGCAGTTTAGGGCGAAATTTACATGATAGGTTTTTGTATTGCACCATCGATAGAGAAACTTCTTCTTTAAGATGTTTTAGCCTTTTGTCCTCACGACTAACCTGCAAACAACTCGGCCAACGTCTCCTTATTATACGAGACATGTTCAAATGAAACCAGACCTAACTGCACTAAGTGAACATACGTAGGATGCGCTTGATGACGTCCCTTTTGTTGTATTCAGCAGATACCAACCGTCAAGTTTGCAAAATGTCATTATCCTCCGACTCAAAGTTTCCTCAGCAGGCCATTGAAAACGTGGTGGGTGTGATACGGAATCCCTTCAGAGCTGATCAGTGAGCGGTGCTGTGGTTTCTAACATATGAAGGATATCGACTAGTTAACATTCATCGCAGAATGCAGACAGTGTATGGTGACGAAAGTGTGTCTAATACAGCAGTTAAAAACTGGACAACGATGTTTAAAGAAGGACGTGCGTTAACGAAAGATCTTCTGGTACCAGGTCAGGTGCATATTGTTGCGTCAGACGTGACCTCGAAACAATTGATGCAGCAATTCGGGCAACAGTCGCCGAAGCTCACGTTCGCTGGCAGAGGAATTCGCTGTGTCGCTAGGGATAGTTCAAATAGTGGTTAGCAAGAAACGGAAGTATCGGAAGGTGAGTTCACAATGGGTAACTCGGTTGCTGACCAGCCACCTTAAGGAAGAAGGCATGGGGTGGAATTTGAACCACTTGTTGTGATACGAAGAGGAGGTCGATTCGTTTCCTTTGCCCATAGTGAAATCCTTCAGCTGTTAGAAACCGAATCACCGCTCACTGATCAACTCTGGACGAATTTTGTATCACACCCGCCAGGTTTTCAACGGTCTGCTGAGGAAACTTTGAGTCGGATGATAATGAAATTTTGCATACTTGACGGTTGGTATCTGCTGTATACACCAGAATTGACGTCATCAACAGCATCGTATGTATGTTCACTTAGTGCAGTTAGGTCCGGTTTAATTTGAAAACTACTACCTCTTACTAACAAAGACCCAACCTAACAACACGGAAGTGATAGTCAAACTGTATAAATTATTAATGAAACCTATATTGGAATAATGTGTTCAGGCGTGGAGTCCTTACCACGGGGTAGATACAGACATGATAGACAGGATACAAAGACAAGTTACACAACTGATCGGCGGATTCCAGGATTATAGAGGAAAGACTCCGAAGAACTGGTCTATGGTGAACACGCCTCGTAGTTTATAAGCCGCTGTAGTTGGCATGTTCTATGCTCATATTTTTCTCCTAAAATTTGAAGCATCATCTTCATTTTGACAGATGTAATCGTCTTAGTTATAATTATCATCTTTATCACTATTGTGATCATAATTTTTTTATCATCTTTATCCCTATTGTGATCATAATTTTTATAATCACCTTTATCACTATTGTGATCATTATTTTTATAATCATCTTTATCAGTATTGTGAACTTCATTTTATAATCTTCTTTATCAGTATCGTGAACTTCATTTTATAATCATCTTTATCACTATTGTGATCATCATTTTTATAATCTTCTTTATCAGCATTGTGATCATCATTTTATAAGCATCTTTATCAGTATTGTAATCATAATTTTTTTAAACACCTTTATCACCTTTATCACCGTTATCACCTTTATCATAATTGTTATTATTATCATCATCATTATTATTTTCAAAAGTTGTCATCATATTGAGCGACACGCAGATGAAGTCAAGCATAGCACAACCGTCTAGAGGATCGCGTTCGACATTCATCAGCACGCTCGGGATGTGAGGAAAGCTACTACAACCCATCACTTAACATCATTTTCAGGGCGCACAGAATAGTAAAATTGCTCATTATGGTCATTTAACAACAACAACAAATTATCATCATAATAATTTTCATAATAAACACCATTATTATTGTAATCAATATCTTAATTATCATCACTACCATCATCAAAATTGTCTTCAACACCATTCTCATCATTATTATCCTTATCCCTACCACCAGCAACATCATCAAGATTAACATTATCACCGCCACCATGATTATCACCACCATCATCTACATCATCCTAACGTATTGACATTCTCGATAATCAGTAAGTCTTATCCACGTATTGATTTAGACAAACGAGGAGTAAGCTTCTTCCTGGGATCTTACAGTATCAAATGTTCCGTTTTCAGAAAAAAACCGTATTTATCCTAATTAACGTGAGTTAGTTAATACTCGTAACAAACAACATTTCACAAAATAACACACGTGTCAACCATTGCAAGCACCGCTGCGCTGCCCACGTAGTCAGAAAGAAAGATGAACACTGGAGCACATTAACCTTTCGATGGAACCCACCCAGCAAAAAGGAGACCTCCTGGACGACCCCTCCCCCATAACCACTAATTGACAAAATGCATTGGAACTTCCTAACGACATCGTGACCCTGGGGAAAGAAAGCTAACTATTCGTTGGACTGATCAACAAATCAGGAAGTGGTGGCACAGACTCTCTATCTAAAGAGCTATATAGAAGCAAAGACACTCAAAAAATGATTCATAGGGACGGAATGGAAAGACCAGCATAAAGAATACAAGACAGAAAATGACATCATAAACAAGCTTAGAAGAGAGGGGTGAATGATTGGAATGCATTGCCACATGATGCAGTAGAGGCAAGACCAATTAATTCATTTAAGAAAAGTTTGGATGCGCATAGCTTTTAGAGCGAGGTAATGAAAATGAAACTTGTTATATACAGACTCTGCGGAGTCTTCTAAACCAGTATAACGAAGTTAAGTTAATTAAGTTAAGATGGGTAGACAAAGATTTTCTGGCTCAGAACGTGACATTGCAGACATCATCATCCACATAATGCGTCCTAGAGACACGGCCACGTGCGATTACGAAGCACCCCAGCAAACACCAGAACATTTCCTACAGGACTGCCTCACTTGTACAGACCGAAGAGAGACAATCTGGTCCAGGTGAGCGGCCATGCACACAAAGCTATGGGGGACCTTTGAAGACCTGAAACACAGTCTCCTTCGTAAACCTCACCTGCTAGAAGCATAACATTAGTTGATCGAAGAAGAAGAGGATGAAGAAGAAGAAGAAGAAGAAGAAGAAGAGGAAGAAGAAGAAGAAGAAGAAGAAGAAGAAGAGGAAGAAGAAGACGGAGAAAGGAAAAGAACACAATGTCCGCATCAGAACCGATTGAATCCCGAGATGGGACTAAGTGTTCTGCTCGACCGATCGCCAAATAAATCGAGAGATGGCTTGGCTTCGTTCGTTCTCAATATCCCGTTACCGTGATCAAGATGCTGAGCAGCGCATGAGCTGCAGTGGTCAGCGACCCATAGCTGACTGCTAGCGTCAGGGCCAGCGAAACAGAGCTGCCAAAATCATTCCACACCTCCACGCGGTGATCCTGGATAACAGGCTGCAGCAGAGCAGACTGCCTAAGGAGAAGAGATCGAAGAGGGAAGACGAACCCGATACCCAGTAATTCCTGCTGAAGGATGTGTCGCACAGAAAGGTGCAAATAAGGTAGTTAAGCTGTAAACTACGACACAACGCATTTCACTCTCCGACAACATCCTGATACTTGCGAAGCCCTTTAAAACCAAAGAAGAAGAAAGAAGATGGAATTGGGGATCGAACCCGGTACCTCTGCGCAGGGTAGTAAATGCCATTCTACTCTGTTATCAATACGCTGTGTTAACAGTTACCTAAAAAAATCTTTACAGTTTCTCAAAAGTTGCGACACAGGTCGAGCAGGAAAGGGTGTGGAGGAGGGGAAGGGATCCTGTGAGGACGAATCATGAGTGTGTACTACCAGTGGGCTAATGGAACCATAATTATTATCACTCTTCGCATTTGTAGACACAGAGTGATCATCTATGTCCTTGTTTGGGGTACAGTGATGATGACTAATGACAGAACTAAACTGTCTCATCAGATCTCAATCTCGTCCTTTATCATTATTTTCATCGTTATCATCACCACCAACATCACCACTATCATCACCATCACCACCATCATCACAATCATCACAATTATCCCCATTATCACCATCCCCACAACCACTATCATCATCATCCCCACTACCATCATCACCATCACCACAGCCTCTATTATCCCGATCGCCACATCATCATCACCATAATCATCATCATCATCGCTACGATCACCATCATCACATCATCATCATCATCATTACCATCACCACTTTCATCACCATCCGCATTATATCTATCATCATCACAGTCATTATTAGCAGCACTATCAACACCACTATCATCATCATCCCTACCCTTATCATTATCACTATCACCATCATCATCTTAATTTTTATTAGCAACAACAGCACCCCCATCATCATCACCACCACCATCATCACCACCCTCGCCACCATCATCATCACCACCATCACACCATCATCATCACCATCATCATCACCACCATCACCATCACCATCATCATCACCACCATCACCATCACCACCATCATGAATGCCATCGCCATTATTATCACAATCATCATCATCACCACCATCATCACCATCATCACTATCACCACCATCATCATCACTATCATCATCACCATCATCACTATCACCACCATCATCATCACTATCACCACCACCATCATCACCACCATCATCATCACCACCATCATCACCATCATCACTATCACCACCATCATCATCACTATCACCATCACCACCATCACCATCATGACCGCCATCATCATCATCATCATGACTATCATCATCAACTATTATCTTCATCATGGTCATCTTCACCATCTCCCAAATCCCCAAGCGATCACAATTTTTAGAGTTTTACTGTATTCAAATCTTCGTTCAGTATATGCTCTCTTGTATATTCAACAGAACAGCGATTTGACCTGATATAGGGAGACCTGAGAGCCGGTGAGAGTAGAAGCGGCTGCATGTCCTAGTGGCATGCCCGGGTGGAACTGCCATCTGGAATGTGGAAGGTCTTCGGTGTCAGCTTACAGGAAGCGCCTCGTGCTTACGAGATCTAGCAACGCTGCACGTGCAGAGAATCATCCGTTACTCATTCATGCAGAGTTGTCAGAATTGCGTGTTAAGATTTCGCGGTCTGAAAATAACTTTAATTGGAACACCCTTGTCCCATTCACCTTTTCCATCCATGTCTTACATGTCTTAGGGAGGAGCAATCATCTTTCGTCTGCTAGATGTGTGTCTGATGCTCTTGTTAATCCATGTCTCCTTATTGTCTTATTGTTGTTATGGTTCTCTATGGGTTTATCCTTTTCGTGCAAAATGCGCTTTCTTCAACCATACAGGGGAATAAATAAATGAAAAAATATTGTAAAAGTTGATTAATGTTTCGCTCCATCAACATTTTAAAATGGGTGTGGTCAGATACCGCACCGAGACGAGAACACAAACACAACCTACGTTACGACTAATATGTCTTTATGAGGGACAACAAATAACAACAATACTGAACTAGCAAATCAACATATAAGGAAAAAACGGTCTACTTATCTGATATAGTGTCTGACTACGTGACTGGTTGGGTTGGAAGCTCGACTGAAAATACAACTATACAGTCATTTTTGTTATACGAGGGCATGGCCCATACACAAACATTTCTGACAATCATGCTTAAACTCTTTCACCGGCGATAACTAGCGATTCGCGTTGAAAATCGCTGTCATGTCTTGTTTCTTTTCAAGTCCGGCAAGAGTATAGAGCGTCACTATACTTGATCTTGTTTAGCTAAGCCTTTGTGTTTGTAATAGTGAATTATGCAGTTATTTGTTTTACATGATAATGTTGCTAGCCCCATACACAACTTTCTGTTGTCGCATTTTGCGACATGCTTAACCCTTTACATTCTGGCCTAATAGATTAGATTAGTGTCTTAATCCTTTACAGTCTAGCCTAATAGATTAGATTAGGGTAAACCCTTTACAGCCTGGCCTTATAGATTAGATTAGTGTCTTAACCCTTTACAGTCTGGCCTAATAGATTGCATTAGTGTCTTAACCCTTTACAGCCTGGCCTAATAGATTAGATTAGTGTCTCAACTCTTTGCAGTCTGGCCTAATAGATTAGATCAGTGTCTTAGCTCTCTACAACTCAACTTAACTGAAAATATTCGTGTCTTAACCCTCTATAGTCTGACCTAATTGATAAGACGTGTGTCCTAAGACAAATATAAACAATTAGACAGAACTGTAAATGGATTAACTTCACTGGGTATGGACAATCCAACTGTAGGGAGTTTAACATGTATTACGTCTCCGCTGTTATTCAACCTTATATCGGTTAGGTTTAGACGGTTTGTCTAAACCTAACCGACATAAGATATCAGGCAAATGTCCCCAATATTACTATGTAAACACATGATAATGGATACAAAAAGAACGTTATACAACACGATATTCCTACCCACATTGTGCTATCAGTGCCAGAATTGTACATTAACAAACAAAGATACAACAGTTATCTTCAAAACAAGAGATTAAATGCCTGCAAAACTGGTTACAATCAGAAGTGAAGATATTAGGCCAAGTAGGTACAACACCAGTGCTAGACCTCATCAAGAGAGCAAACCAAATGGTTCGGCCACGTGACACGTCAAACACCAGATAGTATACCTCAGAATGTAATGCTACACAGATACAATCGTTACAAAGCCAATGGCCGACCACCCAAAAGATGGATAGCAGAATTAACAAAAGCACTAAAGCTGTCCGTGTACGTAGCACATACTAGGACCCGGTCAAAAAACCTCTTCATAACCTGACGCTGAAAGACACAAGCACACACTAGGGGCCGGTAAAGAAATCTCTTCATACCATGAAGCTGAAAGACACAAGCACACACTAGGGGCCGGTAAAGAAATCTCTTCATACCATGAAGCTGAAAGGCACAAGCACATACTAGGGGCCGGTAAAGAAACCTATTCATAACCTGGCCATGAAAGGCACAAGCACATACTAAGGGCCAGATACTGAGCAGCGCATAAGCTGCAATGGTCAGCGACCCATAGCTGACTGCTAGCGTCAGGGCCAGCGAACCAGAGCTGCAAAGACCCTTCTACACCTCCACGCGGTGATCCTGGATAACAGGCTGCAGCAGAGCAGACTGGCTAAGTAGAAAGGATCGAAGAATGAGGGCAACCCGGTAATCAAAAATGCTTGCTGAAGTCGGTTGTGTTGGACCTAAAAGTGCAAATATCGCAGTCAAGCTGTAAACTACGACACAAAGCATCCCGTTCTCTGGACTACATTCTGCTATTTAAGCCATTTCATAGTTTGGTAGCGGGAGATTGAGAACGAACGAAGCCAAGCCACGAAGCCAATCCATACTAGGGGCCGGTCAAGAAACCTCTTCATAACCTGACCATGAAAGGCACAAGCAGGACGCAAGCAACAAGGAGTAGTGGAAACCGTGACATGCTTGGCATTTATTGACTATCTGCTTGTATTGACAAATCGGTGACGGTTGCAGGGAGTCTTGTCATAATGCGCAAATGTTGTGTATTTTTGACCTTAGGCGCACCTTATATCTGCACAGAGAGAGGGAGAGGGGGTGGGGTGGGTGAGAGAGACAGAGAGAGCTGAAGAGAGAGAAAAATAAGTTGCTACGTTACATCAGAGATTAATTATCACCTTAATCTTGGTACATTCGATTTGCGATAATCCCGTATAAGTTTTGGATTCATTTATGTACATGTCAACATTATTTTGTACATGTCAGAATAATGTAGTGTACATGTCAGAACAATGTAGTGTACATGTCAGAACAATGTAGTGTATATGTCAGAACAATGTAGTGTACATGTCAGAACAATGTAGTGTATATGTCAGAATAATGTAGTGAACATGTCAGAACAATGTAGTGTACATGTCAGAACAACGTAGTGTACATGTCAGAACAATGTAGTGTACATGTCAGAACAATGTAGTGTACATGTCAGAACAATGTAGTGTACATGTCAGAACAATGTAGTGTACATGTCAGAACACAATGGGCTCCAGAAATCACATAAAAAAATGAACTGGACAACCTGTCTGAGGGAATTCGTGAATGTAAGCTAACATTTCAACAGAGTGAAAATTCAGTGATTCCTGCACACAGAAACACGGAAATTAGGATATATTAGGCAAAGAGGGAGACGGCGAATCACAAACTGACGACAGGGCTACATATGAAGAAATAAAGATAATGATACAGTTGAACTTCAAAGACAAATGGCACAGGAAACACCCAGGATCTGATATAGCAGAAGCAGACTATTATTAACCAAGAAGAGATTAAGTGACAATATTCAGACTCCAAACGTGTCACTGCAGACTGAAAAATCCATCTGTTCAACAAATAAAAAAATGGACAAACAGATATGTGTCCATGTAGGGAGAACAAACAAACAGTGAACTTGTTCTTCAGGTGTGACGGCTTCGCGAAAGGAGCAGGGGGATTACAGTGTCCTCCCCAATCCAATTGCGAGATAAACTGTAGGGCGATGAGACAAGTCTGAGAAGGACGAGATAAACTGTAGGGCGATGAGACAAGTCTGAGAAGGACGAGATAAACTGTAGGGCGATGAGACAAGTCTGAGAAGGACGAGATAAACTGTAAGGCGATGAGACAAGTCTGAGAAGGACGAGATAAACGGTAGGGCGATGAGACAAGTCTGAGAAGGACGAGATAAACTGTAAGGCGATGAGACAAGTCTGAGAAGGACCGCCAGGTTTATGAAGGAGATTGATGCGATTATGTGAGAAGGAACCACGACGAAGAAGAAGAAAAAGAAAAAGTTGAAGAAGAAGAAGGAGAAGTTGAAGAAGAAGAAGAAGAATAGTGTGTATTAGCTAATGGACATGCTATGGTATGATATAAGCATTTTGTTAGACATGTTGCTTTGTATAGGAACAGCAGTCGTGTTTCGTGAATTACTGGTGTTGCTTTGTATAGGAACATCAGTCGTGTTTCGTGAATTACTGGTGTTGCTTTGTATAGGAACAGCAGTCGTGTTTCGTGAATTACTGGCGTAGCTTTGGATAGGAACAGCAGTCGTGTTTCGTGAATTACTGGCATAGCTTTTTATAGGAACAGCAGTCGTGTGTCGTGAATTACTGGCGTTGCTTTGTATAGGAACAGCAGTCGTGTTTCGTGAATTACTGGCGTTGCCTTGTTTTTACTCATGCTTGTGGGAATGTTTCTTTAACATCTTGCACTGATGTGTTGTCGTGCTGCGTAAGATGTTCCAATGAGATTTTTTGGGTAGCTTGTCCATATCATAGTTGGAAAGTCTTCTACTATAGAAAGGAAACGCGAATTGCTGTCAGTGTGGACGTGGCGCTTTTCATGTCTCTGTAATTGCTTAAACGGGTAAATTTTAACTGTAAAAGAAGATTGACAAGTCGGTATCCTGGAGCTAAGAAAAGTTAATGTCGTATCAGCTGTGGATGATCAATGTGTCGAGACGGGAGGAGAGGGGGAGTTATTTTTTTGCCGTACAGTAGAATTCGATAAGAGTGGATAGAAGGCATTAGTCCTCAAATATTCTGAGGCTTGTTTTAGAATCTGATGCTCTGGACATGTTACGATATGCGTTAAGGAGTGTTACCATTATGGCTATGAAAACTCACGTAGCGTATGCAATAGATATGGATAGATGGATATATTGTTATTGTTGCGAATTGAGTTTAGGAAACTCCTTTCGTTGAGGGTTGCAGTGGCTCTTCTTACATTGTGATGTCTATTATGATAGATGGCCCGCAGTCCTTCTGACTGTAGTGCAATACGGGTCTTCACAGTAAGCTCATAACAATGGTGATTACGATGTCGTTCCCCACCTCGTTGGTCAGACTGCTATGACATAGATCCTTTTCAGAAGGTTGGAACTTAATCAGTATGTTTCACCTGATCCTGATTGCTTTTCTCTCTCATTGGTCAGTATGTTTCACCTGATCCTGACTGCTTTTCTCTCTCTCATTGGTCAGTATGTTTCCCCTGATCCTGATTGCTTTTCTCTCTCATTGGTCAGTAAGTTTCACCTGATCCTGATTGCTTTTCTCTCTCATTGGTCAGTATGTTTCACCTGATGCTGATAGCTTCTCCCTCTCACTGGTCAGTAAGTTTCACCTGGTCCTGATTACTTTTCTCTCTCATTGGTCAGTATGTTTCACCTGATCATGATTGCTTTTCGCTATTATTGGTCAGTATGTTTCACCTAACCTTGCTTGTTCTTCACTCTCATTGGCCAGTTTATTTCACGTGACCCAAATCACTGTTTGCTCTAATAGGTTCGAGATACGAAATAAATTAATAACAGCTCGTCCAATGACACAGTCAATCAACATGTTTCCTGTGTCGTCATCAAAAGCGGATCAAGGAAAGAGAGCGAGAGAGAGAGATAGAGAGAGAGAGACGTCCGAGAGTGTGAACAGTTAGCAGAGATATTCTGAAAGCCTATAGATCTACCATAAATGCAGTTTTGTCAATCATGTTAAACATATATATATATATTGTATGTAGAGTATACTGAGTGTACTTAAGAGCACAGGGTAAATCGTGCTTACATTATATATATATATAGTTTTACCTTATTCCTTTTTCATGCCTACCGTAAGCAAAAACGAATGGCATCTAGATAAGGCAGCAGTTTTTATTTTCCATCCTGGCAAAATGGGTTTTCCCACATAATCGTGTCAAAGAGCAGACATCTCGGCACGCTTGCGTATTTGGGGGGAAAAGTGTATAAAAAAGAGAAGATTTTACTTTTCGCTCATAAAAATGTGAATAATACTTCTTCTTCAGTCAGCTTATGTAATAGCTGTTATTTTTTTGTTTTGTATCGCTATCATCCAGGGGCGTAGCGGCGTCTTGAGTGGACAGCAAGCAGAAGGTTTTGACATGCAGTGGCTTTGTGTGAATCGATGTCGTAATCATACTGGGGTTAATTGTGAGATAATTGTTATATGGGTTTCAAAGGCAGCCATAGGGAATGTATTACATTTAATGACGGTAAAGGTAGTTCCTTAGTAACCACTGCTGTTGGAGATAAGGTATAAACGATTTTATTGTACGAGGTAACAGTTTGTTTAGCAAGCACGGTGGACATGTCCCTTCTTCGCTGCTTTTACTTCCCTAATAGTATGTCAGGTACCCATCCACAGCTTAGTCGACTAAAACGTTTAGGTAACGGAAGTTTAACCCCGTACCTTTGTAGTGAAAACTGAACGCTCTATCCCTGTGCTAATCAGACAGCCTAGGAAATGAATACAGGATTGTCTTGGAATCAAATAATGATCGCGTTTTAGAGGATTACTAAAGAGGAGCGCGTGGCCGAATGGTTTCGAGGCCTGCTTGCCAACAAGGACGGATGCGGTTCGAATCCCTGGTATGGTATATGTTGTTTTTCTGTTGGGGGTGAAATGAACGAACATAGCTAGCACACAACGTGGCGACAGCAGTGGCGAAGCGGTCTGTAGTCCTCAGCCTTCAAAACCCCTCGACTACCACAGCAATGGGGAAAATGTCGTATGACAGTGACTAAAGAAGTCTGTCGGGGTCTTTGTGTATGACAAAGGCAAGAATAGCACTACTGTCATACATACAACATGTCGTAAGAGGCGACTAACTGTGTGATGTGGCATAACATCGGCCATACTTAGATGGTTTGTTATTGTTGTGTTGTTGCTGTGTTGTTGTTATCTCATAGCTGCTGAGCAAACTTGCTCTTGGCAGCCTAATGTCATTCTTATATATGTACAGGTCTTCTTCAATTGTGTCACTACTCCGAACAGTGTGTTGGTAATTGTCGGCAGTGGTTTTAAGAATCTTTTCCTCATGTCCGCTAGCACCTTGCGCTCAATGAGTAGATTTCGAACTGTTTGATTAGGATGCGAGCAATGTCTACACAAGGGCAGGAGCTCGGGATTTATGCGGTTCAAGTGGCTATTTATTCTGTTATGTCCTGTTCGGAACTGAAAGATGAGACTTTGATCTCTTCTATGTAGATTATTTATGTCATCGTTACTTGTTGGCTGTGACATTTCACTAAATACACTGCGACCTGTTGTTCCCGTCGGCCACCTGTTAATCTTGAATATTGTCACCGGTAGATGGTTTGTTAATAGCAGCATTGATGGCCCCTAGCAGACCATGGGTCTACTTTGATCTAGTGTTTGAGTCTAATAAGGTCGACTTGCAGATCGGTTAACTACGCTCTGCAGGATTTATTCCAACGCAGCGGAGTAATCAGCTGCTCGAGCCTAGCCCGCTAAGCAGGAAATTCTTCTCCCGGCTACATCTACCTCACTCCAGAGATGGGACCTGTCCCAGTAGAAGTACAGGTTGACTAAGACTAAGAATAATACTGTAACAATACGAGCAGAAGTAACAAAGTAACAGTAATATTGTTTATGTGCAGAATATGCTGTTTTAAGATTAACATAATCACACTTTCTCATAGTTTTCTGATCTCCTAAAGAAAACAACTTTACGTCTTTATACTGGTTCAGAAGACTGCAGAGTCTGTATACAACCAGTTTCATTTACATTACCTTGCTCTAAAAGCTATGCGCATCCAATTTATTTTTAAATGCATTAACTGTGCCTGCCTCAACTACCTCCCGTGGCAATGCATTCCAAGCATTGACCACTCGGAGACTAAAAACATATTTCTTAATATCTAATCTGGACCTCTCGTTAGTTAATTTGTAGGTATGCTCTCTTGTTTTTGTGGGTTGTTGTATTTTGAAAAAAACTTGTTATAGTCTAATGTATCCATTCCTCTGATCATTTGTAAACCTGAATTAATATTTCACTTTTCTACATACTGTAGGCCGGTTTTTCTGAGTCTTTCCTCAAAACTGTAAGCGTGTACAGCTGTCTAAACATACCTTGCAGTTCAGCAATTTTTGCGGTAAGCTGTACTCCAGTCACACTTATAAGTTGAAAAATCGAGCAGTTTCCTTCCTTTGCTCGTTGTAAGAGCTGACTCAAGAGGGGTGTAAATGGGGCTGGCCAGCGTCATTACGTAGAACAGTTGCAATGAAACCGCACTGCAAGCATTAAAAGCCGCTTCAACAAATGTCTGGAGTAAGGCTTTCTTAAAAGCTGGTATAGGGAATCAAATGCCGGGTTGGACCGACGCTTTCACAAATGTCTGGAGTCAGGCTTTCCTAAAAGCTGGTAAGGATTAGCAAATGCCGGGTTGGACCTATGCTTCAAGAAATGACGTAACCAGACTATATTCAGCAGCTATCACCATTTGACCGTTACATGTGCAGCATAAAACCACTACTACATCTACACCGCTAACATGAAGTCTACATGTTATTGATATTAGAAGCTTACTGTGCAGAGCTGAATTAAATCTGAGTGACCTTTTTTTGGTAGTAGGTTGCTGTTATTTCTCTAACATTCTGAGGGGTACTTAAATAGATAAAATACAAATTCTGGCTTCAGCGCAATGCAAGAGGTTTCAGCAAACTCACCAATATGGAGAATGTATTGTGAAACCCCACCTCATTGGCCAGACTGCTGTGACACAGTATGTTTCCATGGGAGAGAACGAAAACGGGGATAGATCTTGATGAGAGTTTGTCACTTGACCCAGATTACTCTTCTCTCACACATTGATCAGAATATTTCACCTGACCCCAATTACTCTTCGGTCCCACCTTGAACAGAATGTTTCACGTAACACTTATTTCTCTCTCTCTCCCACCTTGATCAGAATATTTCACCTAACACTTATTTCTCTATCTCCCACCTTGATCACTATATTTCCCCTGACCCCAATTACTCTTCGCTTCCACCTTGATCAGTATGTTTCACTTAACCTCAATTACTCTTAACTCCCACCTTGAAAGGTATGTTTCACCTGGCACTTATTATTCCTTGATCTTATAAATATAGTCACAAAACACAGTCGCATATCCTGAAAACACAAATCATCTGACTGCTACTACTTTTACCTTGAACTGTTAATGTACAGCAGAAATGAAAGGATCTCTGTAAAGAAAATATAATAATTAAGGAAGTTGTAGAACAAATACAAGTGCAAACAGAAGCGATGATTGAAATGAGAGTTCGACAGGTGAGATAATTTGGTCACATCAAAAGACATTTGCTGAAAACAAGCCTTGACGGTAAGATTGAGGGCAATATTGTCACAGGTCAACTGCGTTATAATGGAAACGATTAAATAAAGAGATAGACATGGAAAAGAATGGACGATTGTACCAATAGGGCAAGAGACATAGGCTTGTTGGAGATCCATTGGGGTCTGTAGAGATGGCACTTGAATTATTAATTTCTTCTTCTTCTTCTTCTTCGTACGCAGTCAGACAGTAACCATTATTTTTTCGAAAAAAGCGGCTGTCATCCTGAGGCTGTCGACACTGCCATAGAGCTTGTCCTGTGGTTCCACTGGTGATGGCCACATCTGCTATCTCTGATCCTGGTATGTTGAGCAGTTCTGCAGCAGATGTTCAGCGGTCATTTTCCCGGTACCACACGGGCATTCGTCGGTTCCACCTATTTTCAATTTGTTGAATAGGTGGTACCTCAGTCTATTGTAGCCAGTGCCAAGTCTGAAGACAACGACCTGCTCTCTTCTGTTCAACTGGTAATAGGCATCGTTTTTGGTGTAACCAGTATGTTCGGTTTCCCATTTGGTCATGTATCTGGCTTTAATAAGCCGTTTTGACTCTTCGTACGTCATACTAGTATCTGTTTGTGGTAGTCTTGCACCTTCTTTTGCCAGACTGTCTGCCTCTTCGTTGCCTTGGATGTTGCAGTGTGATGGGACCCACTGTACCACTACCCTTTTTGGTGCGGACTGCTGGCATAGTTGACAGAGTACTGCTCTTAAGTCATTAAGCTCAGTGTTTTTCTGGCTTTTTAGAGCTGTGACTACGGCCAGAGCATCTGTAAGCAGGACTGTATGGCTTTCATTTTCTTTATGTGTCACCATTTCTTCCACTGCCGCTCTCAGTGCCTCTGCCTCCGCTCTGAAATGGCTTGTGTACTTACCAGTAGCGAATGACAGTGTTATTTTTCTGCCATTTGGTAGGTTCAGGAATGCTCCTGCCCCTCCGTTCTGTGTAGTGTTTGTTACAGAGCCGTCGGTATCCAGTCCATGCTTGGGTAGTTTTCCGATTTAAAGCTTAGGGTAGTATCTCTCCTTTCTTTTTCAGTCTGGCAGTTTTTTGTTTATAATACCTGGTATATTTTCTACCACCTCTGGAAATATATCCTGCCTCCAGGTAGGTTTTCGTACAGAATTATTAATTTATAAATACAAGAGTAAGTCAAGTTAGTAGGTGACATACTGACATTGAATAGCTGAAAACTGTAATTGGTTGTGTCTAAATGCGTCATCATCCAGCTTCGTGGTTACCGTGGTTACTATAGGTAGCAGACGGTAGTCGTCGATTGCACATGCGCAGTTAATGATGAAAAAATGATATCTATGTTCAGAACAGTGTACGTGTCTGTAGTTGTTGTGGGGCCACAAGAATATTATTTAATTGGTAATTACAAGGAAATTCTTCTTGTTTATTGTGAGAAGCATCAGTCGCGTAAAGCGGTGTTAAACTGTGTTGATACATTTTTTCAAGAGCGATACAAAATTGCCGATGAAACACGACCTGGTCGTCCAGTTCAGATTGCAAGAAAACCATATTTGCGGAGGGTGGTGAAGGTGAAGGCGAGCAACTTTTGACAGCGCAGGAACTGCATTATGGTGTTCCCGTGGTTTTCAAAAATAAAAATAAAAAAGGGAAATGCCCGATTTCATATTTGTGTGGTATATTGAAAGTATAGTGGTAGGCCCATATTTGTTTGACGAACGGCACACTAGAGGTGATGGGGTCAACATCACTGTGATGTCACGCCTTACTACGTAGACCTGAGGGCCGTGTTGTAATTTGGAAAAACACTGTATCAACTGAGGACCGAACCCCGATCGATCAGCTGGGAAGGCAGTGCAAGAATTGTATTCTGTATATTGGTGCACTGGTGGTATAGACAACCGTGGCAGAGATGGGCAGACAACGATCTTCAGACTCAGAACGGAAGATTGTAGACTTAATGCTCACCTCCATTGAATGGGTCTCAGAGACACAGTCACGCGCGATTGTGGAGCACCCATGCAAACACCAGAAGATATTCTGCAAGAATTCCCTACCTATGCTGACGAAAGAGAGGCAGTCTGGACTGGGGGAGTGACCATGCTCGAAAAGCAGTCGGGTACCGGGGAAGACATGAAACGCAGTCCCTTTCGTGAACCTCATCGAACTAGAAGCATAGCATCAGTTGATCGATGATAAAGAAGAAGGTGCACTGGTACTTACTTATCTCACCTGTCCTGGGTACTACGTCAGACATCATGTTTCCAGTGTTCAGCAACATGGACTGTCTTGTTGTTCGCCCTCAACGTTTCCTTTATTTTACATGTTTCCAGAAGGTTTGAGCAGATCATGAGGCTGTCTAGATCTTGTGCTACGCCACATTCACATGTTTAATCAACTCTGTATTCCTATCTCATTAAGTTCTTCCTGCATCGTGATACACCAATTTGGAGTCTACGAGTATTTATTGGCGTGCATGCTCCATTAGGCAAGTGTTGTCCAGAGATATGTTCATCCCGCAGTTCAATCAAGCAGAACCTTCAGGCCATTCCATTTGTACGGAACAGCGTTTTCAGGGAATAAATCAGTCACTCGGTCACGTCAATTCAACTGAGACGATAGCCAATAGGGAAAAATGGGTCCACACTGGTAATAGAATGATAGAGTACCAGAGAGTCATCATAACCTTAGGGAAGGAATGCAGAGAACGGAGCAGCGAGAGAGCAGAACACGAAGTAAATCAGCTGATAACTGAGAACACCCGGGAGAGTGACGCTGTCATATACACCGACGGATCAGTCGTACGCAGTGGGACATCAGGCTGGGGTTTCTCGGCTAGAGTGAGAGGAGAGGTCGTGGCTGGGTGGGACATCAGGCTGGGGTTTCTCGGCTAGAGGGAGAGGAGAGGTCGTGGCTGGGTGGGACATCAGGCTGGGGTTTCTCGGCTAGAGGGAGAGGAGAGGTCGTGGCTGGGTGGGACATCAGGCTGGGGTTTCTCGGCTAGAGTGAGAGGAGAGGTCGTGGCTGGGTGGGACATCAGGCTGGGGTTCCTCGGCTAGAGTGAGAGGAGAGGTCGTGGCTGAGTGGGACATCAGGCTGGGGTTTCTCGGCTAGAGTGAGAGGAGAGGTCGTGGCTGGGTGGGACATCAGGCTGGGGTTTCTCGGCTAGAGTGAGAGGAGAGGTCGTGGCTGAGTGGGACATCAGGCTGGGGTTTCTCGGCTAGAGTGAGAGGAGAGGTCGTGGCTGGGTGGGACATCAGGCTGGGGTTTCTCGGCTAGAGTGAGAGGAGAGGTCGTGGCTGGGTGGGACATCAGGCTGGGGTTTCTCGGCTAGAGTGAGAGGAGAGGTCGTGGCTGGGTGGGACATCAGGCTGGGGTTTCTCGGCTAGAGTGAGAGGAGAGGTCGTGGCTGGGTGGGACATCAGGCTGGGGTTTCTCGGCTAGAGTGAGAGGAGAGGTCGTGGCTGGGTGGGACATCAGGCTGGGGTTTCTCGGCTAGAGTGAGAGGAGAGGTCGTTGCTGGGTGGGACATCAGGCTGGGGTTTCTCGGCTAGAGTGAGAGGAGAGGTCGTTGCTGGGTGGGACATCAGGCTGGGGTTTCTCGGCTAGAGCGAGAGGAGAGGTCGTGGCTGGGTGGGACATCAGGCTGGGGTTTCTCGGCTAGAGTGAGAGGGGAGGTCGTGGCTGAGTGGGACATCAGGCTGGGGTTTCTCGGCTAGAGCGAGAGGAGAGGTCGTGGCTGGGTGGGACATCAGGCTGGGGTTTCTCGGCTAGAGTGAGAGGAGAGGTCGTGGCTGAGTGGGACATCAGGCTGGGGTTTCTCGGCTAGAGTGAGAGGGGAGGTCGTGGCTGAGTGGGACATCAGGCTGGGGTTTCTCGGCCTAGAGTGAGAGGAGAGGTCGTGGCTGAGTGGGACATCAGGCTGGGGTTTCTCGGCTAGAGCGAGAGGAGAGGTCGTGGCTGGGTGGGACATCAGGCTGGGGTTTCTCGGCTAGAGTGAGAGGAGAGGTCGTGGCTGAGTGGGACATCAGGCTGGGGTTTCTCGGCTAGAGCGAGAGGAGAGGTCGTGGCTGGGTGGGACATCAGGCTGGGGTTTCTCGGCTAGAGTGAGAGGAGAGGTCGTGGCTGGGTGGGACATCAGGCTGGGGTTTCTCGGCTAGAGCGAGAGGAGAGGTCGTTGCTGGGTGGGACATCAGGCTGGGGTTTCTCGGCTAGAGCGAGAGGAGAGGTCGTGGCTGGGTGGGACATCAGGCTGGGGTTTCTCGGCTAGAGTGAGAGGAGAGGTCGTGGCTGAGCGCAATAGGGCATACATGTCAAGAACCTCCAGTATGAGAATAGAGACGGAAGCAGTGACCAGCACTGAAATGGATATCTGAGACTTCTATAACAAAGGCAGTCATCGTGACAGACGCGCAAGCCGTACTTCAGAAAGTACAAGAGGGATGGCTTAGGTACGAGTGGATAGCTGCTGTTGAGGCCTCAAACCTCCAGGCGTTGACCTGGATCTACTGTTCTGCTCATGCTGGGGTTCAGGGCAATGAAAGAGCTGACATCTTGGCTTTACAAGCTCCCATCATGGGCACATTAGTGATAGACAGAAATGACATTTTGAAACCAATCAATGACCGCCTCCTGAAAACATCAATAGATGAAGCAGCAATCCACAGACTGCAAAGTTTCAACATTAAACGAGGTTCGAGAAAAGTGTGGCGCATGAGAAGACGGCGCAAACTATGCGGAACATAAGCATCCTTACCTTACGCCATTTGATGAGAGAGACTGAGCACCTATGGGTATCACCGGAGTGCAGTGACGTCGATTCGTGGAAAGAAAAACAGGGAATAAAAAATAGTATGTCAGTATTGTTAGGTCAGGTCACCCGGTTACCGGTGATGTCGTTGGGGCACCGATGAAGTCATTCCCACAGTTTCACGCCTCCCCTCACTGTCTGCGACCGCTGCATGTGCCACCTCTGGTCGGAGATTGGTCCATTATTTATGTTGCCCTCCCATCTCTTTTTATGACTAACTCTTCATCGTCCGTCTTGCACCTTTCCATGCAGGATCGTATTTGCGAGACAGTTTGATTTGGATCGCTGCCGTAGCAAGTAAGTCTCCGTCTTTTGACAATTAGCAAAATGTCTTTAAAGGGCCCTATTACTATTGTAATTCTTTCTCGTATTTCCTCGTTTGTAGCTCGGTCTCTGTATGTGACGTTTAGAAGTCACCGGAAACATTTCATCTGCAAGGCCTCTATCCTCGATGCAAGTCAGCTGTAAATGTCCACGTCTCAGAAGCATAGATGAATATTGTTGTGCTGACTGTAAAAAAACCACTAAAGTCTAGATTTCAGCCTTGTACACTACATCTGGTGTCTAAACTCTGGGTGCTTTGGGACATTTGCCAGTTTTTCTCTTTAAATTTCTGATGCCACACTTTCTCGTTTCTTAAAGGGGATATATTGTTTAGTTGGAGTAGGTTTAGACATCCCATAACTATCCAGCTATCTCATGTATTGAACTGATAAAGTGATAGGATATGTGTATCAATGTGGGGGGAAATTATGTTGAGAAATAATGGACAATGTAAGTGCAAAAATAACTGGTTTTCAAGTTCGTTTGTGATCAAAACGCTGAGCAGCGCATAAACTGCAGGGGTCAGCGACCCATAGCTGGCTGCTAGCGTCAGAGCCAGCGAACCAGAGCTGCCAAGACCCTTCTACACTTCCACGCGGTGTTCCTGGATAACAAGCTGCAACAGAGCAGACTGGCTAAGTAGAAAGGATCGAAGAATGAGGGCAACCCGGTAATCAAAAATGCTTGCTGAAGTCGGATATGTTGGACCGAAAGGTGCAAATATCGCAGTCAAGCTGTAAACCACGACACAACGCATTCCGTTCTCTGGACTACATTGCGCTACTTGCCAAGCTTTTTTCAGGGCTTGGTAGCGGGAGATTGAGAACGGACAAAGAAGAAGAAGAAGTTCGTTTCACTATCACTTTTCACATTTAAAAAAAAAAAATAATAGTTATGTTCGCATAAACATCATTGGTCGATCGATCACTACCATAGCCACGTACTGGAGAATATAAGGGTACTTTGAGTTGCAGTTCTCAGTGAACGTCTAAAATTCAAGGATAAGACACCGGTATCTTGTGGTTTCATGGAAAGTGCGTCGATCGATGTCTCTGTCGACTCCATGAGGAGAGGAGAGAAATGGGCTACCTTAGGGTGGGTTGGGGGGGGGGGGGAGGTGCGAGGATTAATCGTATGAGTGATGTGTCTTGGCCATGTTGCTAACCGGGCAAGACCCGATATACCTGGACGATGTGTTAGTCCATTATTGCCCCATGTGTTGTTAACAAACAGGGCGAAAAGCGCCAATCTCGTAAAGTTCAGCCGTGTGCACTAGTAAATATCAATGTATAAATATCAATGTGTATATATCAATGTGTATATATCAATGTGTAAATATCAATGTGTAAATATCAATGTGTACTTATTGACTCGCAATCGTAGCACATACTACTTCATGCTGAGACAACGACTGTTGAGCTGCATGGTTCTGCAGATCTCCGATTCACTACTGAGCACCTGCTGTGAACATGCCCAGCATTTGAGGAGCAGAGAAAGCTCATTGGATAAATCACCAACGTCTTTTTTCGGCTCGCTTTAAAGAATTACAGATAACATTAGACTGATTGATCACTGGTCGTTATGAATACTCTCAAGTTCATGTCTCAAAGCGTGCGAAGGAGAGCAACCACGACATCTCGTTGTTCCATGCTACCGTTTTATCGTTCCTTACAAAGCATATCGTCAGAATTGCACCTGCTAGTTTACGTCAGGGGCTTTCAACTTCTTTTGTCAGAATGCTATTTGCCCCATTTCATGATCATTTGACTCAAAAGTCCAATTTTATACGCTAAGAACATTTATTGACAATCTTTAATATTTATGCATTAGTACAAATACATTTACTTGGGTTATTTTTATAGTGTTTTTTAAAATTTAATAACAATTTTAAATGTTAGCGCATTTGATTAGTGTATGGGTAGAGTACTCGTTTTTCACGGAGAAGATACGTGGGGTCAACTCCCACAACCGCCAAGATCTAGTCACTCCACTGTAAGCGGGTACCTGGCTTTACGGTTAGGAAAGAAAACAGCAGCAAAGAAAGGAACTGGCTATTCCACCCCACATAAGATGTGGCTTAGTATATTAAAATACCGAAATCTTAATTTCTGATCAGCGATCAAGTCTTATCTTTAGAAAAACGTTCGTGGGTCTTAAACTTAATAAAAAAATACCTTAACAAACTAACATGAAGCATAATTATTTCTTTGAACCATACAATGAGAGGGGTGGTGGGGGGCAGAAGGGAAGCCTTGCTTACTGGTTGACGGTTGCTGCTTTTTATTTAATCATCCTCGGCGTTCGTCTTTAAAAGGACAATGTAACGTTGAGTCGTAGTTTACAGCGAGGCTGCGACATCTGTGCTTTTCTACATGACACATCCGATTTTAGCTTGCTTTATTTTAGTAATGGATTTGCCTTCACACTGCGATCCCTCTTCCTGGTCAGACTGCAATAGTGACCAGTGCAGCCGGTTTTCAGGACCGGCACATCGAGACAGAATTAGATCAGGATCAGCTATGGTTCCCTGTGATGCAAGCAGCCTTCTATAAGTCCGTAACACTGATCCAAACAGCCAGTTATAAGTCGCTGACTGATACAAGCAGCCAGCTATAAGTCGCTGACTCTGATTCAAGCTGCCAGCTATAAGTCGCTGACCCTGATACAAGCAGCCAACTATAAATCGCTGACTCTGATACAAGCAGCCAGCAATAAGTCGCTGACTCTGATACAAGCAGCCAGCAATAAGTCGCTGACTCTGATACAAGCAGCCAGCTATAAGTCGCTGACCCTGATACAAGCAGCCAGCTATAAGTCGCTGACTTTGATACAAGCAGCCAGCTATGAGTCGCTGACTTTGATACAAGCAGCCAGCTATGAGTCGCTGACCCTGATACAAGCAGCCAGCTATGAGTCGCTGACCCTGATACAAGCAGCCAGCTATGAGTCGCTGACCCTGATACAAGCAGCCAGCTTTGAGTCGCTGACCCTGATACAAGCAGCCAGCTATGAGTCGCTGACCCTGATACAAGCAGCCAGCTATGAGTCGCTGACCCTGATACAAGCAGCCAGCTATGAGTCGCTATTGCTATCAGTTCAAGTATTGCTTTTGCTTTTAATTGAAGATTGTTATATTTATTTTAATTATTTATAAATGCCTTATTGAAGTGGTTGTTTCGGCAGATGTTGTTTGAATGTCCTGGATAAATAAGTTTATTTTTGTGCTTCCTGATAAGGGCGTTGTATGGCGTTGGTTGATATGCCGTTTCTCGCATGATAAGTTGACCGGTGCCCTCCAGTCGGTTTTGCTAAGCTTGACTTCATCTGCGTGTCGCTCACTACCACGGGGCTTAATTCGATCCCCATCTTGTTAACCAATCTGCGATAAAACGGCATTTTTCCATGGTGAAATCCATGGAAGTGAGGTTCACTCAATTTAACTTCGTTATACTGGTTTAGAAGGCTCTATAGTCTGTATAGAACCAGTTTATTCCACTCAACCAATACTAAAAATAACTTTGAGCATCCAATTTTTTTTTTAATGCTTTAACTGACACTGCCTCCACTACAATTATGTGGCAATGCTTTCCAAGCATTCACTATTCTTTGACAACAACAAAATATGTCCTAATATCTAATCTTGACCTGTCACTAAACATTTTGAAGTTATACTCTCTAGTTCTTGTAGTCAAATTTAGTTTAGTTTAATTTATCCTTTCCATTGATCAGTTTATAAACTTGTGATAATAGTTGTCCATCACAAGTGATGAAGACCACTCTCTTTGTTCAACCGTGTGGACAGTCGTATCACTTGCTGTGTCCGCTGAAATGGGTGACTTGCGCGGTGATTTGGATTAAAGTGAGGAAGAAACTGCGCCTTTTGTCAACCTCAATCACAGAGCCTAAGCTACCTTTTGCCAGTGGCAAGACATTCATCGAGACGACTGGAGAAAGCATAGGATGCAGATTTTGCCTCAGGGTTACCACCGAAGCCTTTCCGTAAACATGTAACCCGCAGGGTAGAAAGGTGGGAAGGCATCTAACGCAGTTTGTCGTGCCTTTTCGATAACCACAAGAGGTCCATACGACCTCTTGTGGTTATCTTGTGGTTAAACTTGTGATATGCCACCACCAAATGACACCATAGACCAGTTCTTCGGAGTCTTTCCTCTATAATCCTGGAATCCGCCGATCAGTTGTGTAACTTGTCTTTGTATCCTTTCTATCATGTCTGTATCTACCCCGTGGTAAGGACTCCACGCCTGAACACATTATTCCAATATAGGTTTCATTAATAATTTATACAGTTTGACTATCACATACCAACCGTCAAGTTTACAAAATTGCATTATCCTCTGACTCAAAGTTTCCTCAGCAGACCGTTGAAAACATGGCGGGTGTGATACGGAATCCGTCCAGAGTTGATTAGCGTGCAGTGATTCGGTTTCTAACAGCTAAAGAATGTCGATCAGTTGACATTCATCGCAGAATGCAGGCAGTGTATGGTTACAAAAGTGTGTCGTGTTTCATTTGACCAAGTCTAGTATGTTCATATACCTCTTACTAACATTGTGTGATGAAAAAATTGTGCCGTACCGGACACTGTTTCTGCTCACTCTTGTAGAAATGCGTGAGTGCATGTCACAAGATGAAGTGTATAGCGCTGTGTTCAACCCTCTTTAGCGGCGTTTTACTGTTGCAATAAACATGTTCTTCTCTCACCTGGATTGACAAGTACAAATCTCACATCAAATAATACAAATGTATTGCACACAAATCACCTTTCTTCATGGATTGTTTTTTTTACCTGAGTTGCCCTACTACCGTTTTTCTGAGTTAAGCATGAAATGATTTATGATTGCTATGTCGGCGTAAAGAGTGCACATTGTTTGATGACGTCATTAAAAAATAATTGTGAGTCGAACTTTATAACAAATTAAACTACACAGACACCCCTACTTAATTTGCCGTTATTTGTTTGGTCTATCAACTCAACTTAACCTAACGTCATTGTCCCGGTAAAAAATAATCTGCAAAGTCTTTAAACAACTAGTTTCTTCAACTTCGGGTCTTGTCTTTCCCGTAATCTCAAGCGGCCGTGCGGGCAATCACTCAGTGTGTGAGTGATGTGTCTTGGGCATCTTGCTAATCGGGTAAGGGCTCAATTTCTCCCAGGTGATGTGTTAGCTCATTATTGGCCCATGTGTACATTTCCTAGCCACACCGAAACCGGCACTGACAGCAAACAGGACGAAGAGTGCCAATTTTGAAAAGTTCAGCAGTGTTCAATGGACGGTTCAAATTTGACAGAGGTTTACGGAAATATTATTTCAAATAGCCGATGACCATGTCAGGATTATCGGAGAGAAAAACACCACAACATGAACGAACTAGCTAATCCATATGAAAAACCGAATCACGTCTCCGTGGACACACGTTTAAATCGTCAACTAGTGTGAATTCCAGTCAAATCAGCAGCTTAACGGCTGTCTTATGGACTAAATACATGTTAGTCAGGGTCAAACGAAATATACATATCAGACAACTTAGGTTCAGGCAAAATATGCTGACCAAGATCCCCTTCTCAATTCCACGCAGTTCTCCCTAAAATCAAAGTGATTCATGACAGCTTGGCTAACCGAGGTGGTCAATCGACATATCCACTTTGTAGTAAACGTAACGCAAATAAAGCCAAGCATAGATTTCAGGCGCATGGATAACCCAGGTCCATCTTCAGGAGAACACTCCCGTTGTGAGGAAAGCTAGTGCAACCTGTCGCTTGACGCCAGTCATCAACAACAACATCAAGCATAGACCATACACGCCCTAAATGCTTGTGTCACATGTAAACAAACCAGAAACAGTGGTAGGTGTATATAAACAAACCAGGAGCAGTGGTAGGTGTATGTAAACAAACCAGGAACAGTGGTAGGTGTATGTAAACAAACGATAAACAGTGGTAGGTGTATGTAAACAAACCAGAAACAGTGGTAGGTGTAAGTAAACAAACCAGAAACAGTGGTAGGTGTATGTAAACAAACCAGAAACAGTGGTAGGTGTATGTAAACAAACCAGAAACAGTGGTAGGTGTAAGTAAAGAAACCAGAAACAGTGGTAGGCATAAGCAAACAAAGCAAGAACAGTGCTAGGTGTATGTAAACAATCCAGAAATAATCGTAGGTGTAAGTAAACAAACCAGGAACAGTGGTAGGTGTAAGTAAACACACCAGAAACAGTGATAGGTGTATGTAAACAAACCAGAAACAGTGGTAGGTGTAATTAAATAACGTAGAAACAAAGAGAATATATAGAAATGTGCAGGGAGTGGCTTGTAATATGAACTCACCATTACGTCTTTATACTGGCTTAGAAGACTGTGTAGAGTCTTTATACAACCATTTTTATTTCCATTTCCTTGAACTATTCCCATCCAATCTATTCTTAAATGTATTAACTGGCCCCCTGCCCCCACTACTTCCTGTGGCAATGAATTCAAAGCATTCACCACTCACTGACTAACAAATTATTTCTTAATATCTAATCTGGACCTTTCTTTAGTTAATTTGCAGCTAAGCCCTCTTGTTCTTGTTGGTGGTTACATTTTTAAAAGCTTGTTGTAGTCTAATTGATCCTTTTCTTTGATTATCGTTAAAAAAACATGGATTAAGTCATCTTAAATTCGTCTATTTTTCTAGACACTGTAGGCCGGTTTTTCTGAGTCTTTCCTCATAACTGTAATTCTGAAATTCCACTATAAGCTTTGTCGCTCTTTTTTGTATCCTTTCCAGCATGTATATATCGATTCTACGATAAGGACTCTACGGCTGTACACAATACTCCAATCTACGTCTAACTAATGTTTTATACAGTTTAACTATACTTACCATGTTCGTATGTATATAAAGAATATGTCTTCGTAATAACGATCACAAGACAAGAAATTTTATACAGTCGACTTCAAGATTTCCCTTCAATCCATTGTCTTTGTCCCCACTGCAGTTGTATCAGAGACCACCATGTGAGGTATCTCATTCCTACAAACCACAGCATGACCAGGACAGAGTACACATACGATATCCGAAAGTTTCCAAGCATGTATGCCCTATGTCCACTAATGCCTTATTTATCCCTTCTGTACCTTCCGCAGCACGGAGAACAAGTCAGTGAACATTGGGTAGCTATTCATAACTAGGTTCTTCTCTCCTGACATATTTTCTCTGGTAGCAGGTTAAATTCACGTAGTCCAGGCAGGTTTTAGGAAAGACAGAAGACCAGGGACCACATTTTCAATTTGTTGTTGTTGTTGTTCGCCTTATTTCTCTTATCCCCGAGGCGATGTGCGTTGCACTGTGGTTTTTATTTTGCGCCTGTCGGCCCAGTTAATCCGACTTCAGCATACATTTTATGTAAGGGTCTGCTTCCTCCTGCATTTTCTAAGGGTTTGCTTCCCCGGGGTAACGGCCGGTGCTGTGATGGGGGTCGAACCCAGCACCTTTGGATTGTGAGCCGTGCCACTTATCCACTAGGCTACGCTGTCCTCCTCATTTTCAATTTAAGGAATAACTACGAAAAATGTAGAGAGTTTAATGTAGACCTGTACACATGTTTCATTGATTACACCAAGGCCTTAGACACGGTAAAACATCAAAATCTGTGGAGAATCATGAAGGAAATGGGATTTCCTTTGCATATAGTCCATCTCATTGAAACATTATACCAAGATCAACAAGCCGCTGTCCGAGTATCTGGGCAAATTTCAGATTGGTTTGAAGCACAAAATGGAGTCCGACAGGGATGTATCCGCTCACCTTATCTGTACAACATATATGAGGAATGTATAATAAGAAATGTTCGAGAAGAGAAGAACATTGAAATTTTCGACCCATTTACGATTGGGAGTTACGAGATTCCAGAGTTACAATACGCAGATGACACAGTGATACTATCAAGTAGTTCGGAAGGGCTAGAGCAGCTACATTCAGCCGTTAATGGCCATAGTAAAGATCAAAACCTGTTCATAAACATAAATAAAACAAAATTAATGACCACCGAAGAAACACAATGTCAGCATACATTTACATTGGCTGGTGAGGAAATAGATCAGGTCACACATTTTGAATATCTGGGCTCCAGAATTGACAAAAATGGCGACTGCTCCAAGGAAATCAGAAGAAGACTAGCTATGGCAATGCAGAGACTGAACAGCCTGAAGACATTATGGCAGAGCACCAACAAAATGATAAAAGTAAAAGTCTTGAGAGCCTGTGTTTTTCCTGTTGCAGTTTATGAATGTGAATCATGGACGATTACCAAAACGTCTAGACAAAGAATCAAATCCTTCGAGTCAAAATATTGCAGAAAGATCCTCAAAATACCATGGACAGAGAAAAAAACAAATGTAGACATTCGGCAAGAGTTGAGCAAAGAGGAGAACTGGTTTATCAATTCCATTTTGGCTAAAAAAAGGCAAATACTTTGGTCACATCAAGAGACACAACGGTCTTGAGAGGACGGTGATGGAAGGTATGGTGCCAGGCAAAAGAGGAAGGGGTAGACCAAGAAGACGATGGCACCAAGATATCCGGGAATGCCTGAGTATGACTGTGGCGGAGGCTGGAGTTTTGGCAAGAGAACGAGTTTCTTTCTTACAGACTGTGACGGGAGCGACGTTCTACAAAGGACATGCTACATGATGATGATCAGCCTGTTAAGTGGTTCTTCTTCTATAGAATTACGTACTGAAGTAGGCGGCACATAGTCTTGCTGATTGCAGTGTAATGTTAGACTTCTCAGTAGGTCCATCACTACTGTGTTCTTGATAATGATCCCCACCTTGCTGGCCAGGCTTTTGTAACAAAGCAAGACCCAAGACGCCGGTTTGGACGTGAGAAATAGTCTTGATCAGTCAGTTTCACGTGGTCTAACACTTGCTACTAAGTACTAGTTATACCACTTTTAAGACGGACAGACTGGAGCGCACACGCCTAGGAACAAAACCCCGTTCCTTCAACGTAACAAACAAGCACTTTCACAGTTCTGCCACTAAGATCTTCAGCATATAAGCATATAAATAACACACTGAAAAACATTTATATATATATATATATATATATATATATATATATTTATTTATTTATTTATTTATATATAGGAATGAATGCACACAACGACAAAATAGTTTTTAAAAAATGAACAGAATTCAGTATCCTCCTTTTCTTCTATCTCTTCTTCAAAATGTGCCCTCAAGGTCACACCCGCACGTGCAAGCGGTTTTTAATGCTCCTGACTTTCATAAAACAAGGGAATAGATGACTCGGCATGACTCATACGAACTGGATTTACCTCCTCTCTATCTCTCCCACATATACACTTGATCCATGTTTCTCTCCGTTTCTCCATCCGCCCTTTTCCCAACAAGTTACCTAAATACCCTTCGCCTTTACCTGGGGGGCGGGAACATTTGTGGGACTGCGATGTGGCCTTGAAACCAAGAGTTGTATAAGACAGTTGTTTACGAATTGGAGGAAGTTTGTTACACGAGGACCAGTCAGAAAGAACGTCACAAACTGATATGAGAGATCTGAAAAATGTAGCTGGTTTTATTCTAAAGGTATCCGGGCGATATCAGCATCTAGTGTTGGGATCGCTGTAGGCTATATGCGCTAGGTGTTGTATGCACTTGCGTGGCATAGATGCAACATGGCGTACGTTCTTACAGAGTATACAATAAAAAACAACACGCTGTGGTGCGTTATTGAGGGATTAGAGGTGGAGGGGTGGATGGGTGGTTGAAAATGGACTTTCTGCAAAGGGAACTTGTAAGGAAATGCTTAGTTTTTACAGTGATACAATGTGTTTCCTAAAACGGTGCATATCTGGGTCTGTAAATTGTCGCTCACAAATTGATGATGAAGTCTGACCTGGTCGTCTTGTTCAGTTTGCAACCAACGCATATGTGCGGCGGGTGGGCAAGATGATTCCAGTTGACAAGCGAGTTATTTTAAACTGTGTATCAACTGCAAAAGGGTGTTCGCATGATTTAGCCTTCATCGTAATGAATGGTCGAGTGAATTTCTGGAACGTGTGGGAATACAGACAACTGACTGACAAAAACAAAATAAACCAAACGGGTATTCTCTTCCACCGATAGAGCGGTTGGATATTTGTATCAAAGTTGTTGGAAGTCGTCTTGCGAATTTATTAAACAATGTAAGTGCAACAACTAAAATGGTTTTAACATTTCTTTAAAGTTCCATTCAGGGCAACTTGTATACTGACTTATCCTCGTATACACACACTCACACACAAATACGCACGCTCACGCAGGCACGCACGCACATACCCACGCCCACACACATATATATATATATATATATATATATATATATTCATATATATATATATATATATATATATATATATATATATAAATATATACACAGAGGTAAATGATTCTGTAACGAGCTTTTCCGTAGCGGTTTCAATAAAAATAATTTTTCCAAGATCAGGATGTTAGCCACCGTGCACAGATGGCTTTAGTCGTCTAAAGTCGTCTTGAAGATGACGGTGGTTTTATTTATTTCAACCCTGGTGTCACTAGAGCTATATATGAATATATATATACGAGGATTTCTCAAATGGCACCGGATCAAAGTGCAACAAGTGAACATACATAGCTGTTATAAACTTATTCACCGCTCGCTGATCAACTCTGGGCGGATTCATTATCACACCGGCCATGTTTTCACCGGTCTGCTGAGGAAACTATGAGTCGGAGGATAAGGATATTTTGCAAACTTGACGTTTGGTATGTGCTATTTGCACCAAAAGTGACGTTATCAAACGCATCGTACGTATGTTTACTTTGTGTAGTTAGGTCCGGTTTCATGTGAACACGCCTCGTATATATAAGTTATATATTCACTAGGAACAGTTATAAAGTAATAAATGTTTGATCATACAGTTGATTCGAGAGTATGTACAACGGACAATTTTATTTCAGTACACAAAAGGTTTCTAAAGGAATATTTCAAGTAGGGATCGGGACGACCGAGTAGAATGTGCATGCACAATATAGCGTACAACATGCCTTTCCCACTGTCGACTTACCGAGGCTTGTGAGACCAGCAAACGTGGCAACTGACACAGTGAAACAGCAGATCGACCAACTAGTCCGTTGCACAGGAGACTCAGTAATGATGAAATAACTACAGATTTAAACATGATTCACGGCGCTGCGAACAATTTTGTCCATGATGACCTTGGTTATCTGAAAGCGAGTAGCAGATGAGTTTTAAGCCAGTGGATAGGTGAATAAAGTTTGTTGCCAGACTGTCTGTCGAAAAATAGGCCTAAACAATTTCTGGTCAGCACTCTTGTAAAAATATTATTAATAAAATTGGTGTTACTTGATTACTGTCCCTCGAACAAAAGCTCTAATACCCTATGAGAAATCAATGTTTATAAAAAAAAACATCAAGATAAAAATCTACGTTGAAAAACAATAATGTTGACAACGCAGAAGAAGGTGACAGTGGTACATCAAAACTAATCAAGTACATGAGAGCTGCACCTCAACTTTTATTCCTCACGTTTTCTGGACATCCTGAAGCCAAATGGTTTTACTAAAGGATTAAAATATAACCTTTATTACACCTACATTCAGAAAGGGTTATGAACGACGCTGCAGGGGAGAAAGACTGACGTATGGTCAGACACAACACACTGAGGGTTAGTCAGGGTCAGGCAAGATTTATTGGCCAAGACGCTCATCTCGGCTTCCTAGTAGACTTCCCTGGAAACGGGCTGCTTTCATGGCAACCTGGCTAACGAGGTGAAGGATCGACGTGACCCCCGTAGCAGTGAGTAAAAGACAGATGAAACCAAGCATAGCACAACCGACTGGAGGACCCCGGTCCACCTTCATCCGCACGCTCGGAATGTGAGGAAAGCTACTGCAACCCGCCACTTAACGACCTTTTCAAAAAAATTAAACCTACTCATTGTGGCCATTGGAGACAACATGTCCCCGAAAATGTATATTCTAGTATATTGAAGCAGAGTTAATATATCCAGATGAGACACAGATGAGACACAGATGAGACACAGATGAGCGAAGGCCAATGCGGTTTCAAGGCAAACCGATGCACTGAAGACATTTTCTTCATTTTCAGGCAACTGAGAGAAGTGGTCCTACGTATGATGATGATGAAATGCACCTACGGCTCTTGAACCTGGAAAATGAATTCAATTAGGTTTCCTGGAGCCGATTTTGGGAACGCTTGAAAAGAAAAAAGAATCTCAGCATCTGCGCCACATAAAGATCTGTAAGACATGTAGAAACTACATTCCGAACTTGAAAAATAGAGAAATTCAAGACAACCTACGCCGTAAGACAAGAGACATTATACCTCCATTTATCTTCAAACTAACATGAAAGCCCCGCAAGAATAAAATCAACACGTGTTCATGAAAGCTTGTACTTGAGATCAGTCTATCAATTGGAGCTGGCTGATGATGTGCTCGTGATTATCAAAGCAGATGCACATCACAAGCAAAACCTTAAAACCAGGAGAGACGAGTTGAAGTAGATATGGATGACCATTAGTAGCTCAACAACAAAATCCAAGGTGGTCTCTGGAGAAGAGAACCGATACAACATTTTCTTGAGAATAGGTTAAAAAGTTTAAACATCTGGAAGCTAACAGAAGCTAGAGAATTGATGCATCATAGAAGAACAGTAATCGAGAGACGTTTTCATGCTTTACATAGAGGATACCTCGGTAGAAAGAGATTGAAATAAGAAAGGCAGGATCAAGATGCTCAGCAGCGCATGAGCTGCAGTGGTCAGCGACCCATAGCTGACTGCTAGCGTCAGGGCCAGCGAACCAGACCTGCCAAGACCCTTCTACACCTCCACGCGGTGATCCTGGATAACAGGCTGCAACAGGGCAAACTGGCTAAAGAGAAGGGATCGAAGAGGGAATGCTAACCCGGTACTCAAAAAATGCTTGCTGAAGTCGGATGTGTTGGACCGAAAGGTGTAAATATCGCGTTCAAGCTGTAAACTACGACACAACGTATTCCGTTCTCTGGACTACATTCTGCTACTTAAGCCCTTTTCATGGTTTGGTAGCAGGAGATTGAGAATAAACGAAGCCAAGCCAAATAAGAAAGGCAAGTTGGACGTACATCGCTGCACCTAAATACGAGCTTTAACTTTCACAGAAAAGTTAGACGAAATCCTTTGAAATTAGAGATCCAAGAGAGATGGCCCAAGTAACAAGTAGATACAAGGTCCGAAATCAGACAATTCATGATATCTAAACTCAACTATAGCAGTAGAGCAATCTCAACTTTGGTGGTTTTATTATATCTGCACAATGATATGAGATCGGCTTCCAACGACATACGCAGAAAGGAATAAGCTAATGATCAGGACTAATGGACGACCACTTGTTCGCTGGTAATAACAACATAGAACAGTTTATTAAACTTAAAGATGAAGGAGTCAAAGTACTTCACTAGAAATTGCTTTGATCCCTTAAAGCATGATAATGAAGGATCAAATATTCTCATTTTGGTAAATAAAGCATTATGTACAACGGATAGTAGAACAATGTTGCACTTTACTTAAAAAGAGTTAAGATATTTTCCTGGAAATTGATGTGAACTTTAGTCTTTTTCTATCTATTCACCCTGCTATGTGATACCCCTCTCCCATTTATTCTTCAACTTCATGATTCCCTGATTGTAGAACTCCTCCGCCTGGTCCCGGGACCACGTCATCAGATCAGTAATCAAGTCCTAGACGTCAGAAAAACGGAATCAATTCCACATTTAAGGGAAGTGGAATAAGTCACTAGGTGTCAAGTCTGGCAAGTATGGTGGATGGGGCAGGATTTCATAGTCGCACGTCTTTCGGGCGTCTAGGACTTGATTACTAAACTGGAGGCCAACATACATATATTATTGCAAGAACCAGAACAAGGCAGTCATCTGTTTGTTTGCTTTTTTTGCATCTTATGAGAAGAGACGGCTTAGAGCATGTCGTGACACCGGGAAAGATAGCAGGAAAGAGAGACAGAGGAAGAACGAGAGAGAAGTTTCTTGACAGTCTGAGAGAATGACACACGGGCGACAACCAACAATAGAGTTGGTAAACGACACGTGATAGAAATGAATGGATGTTCATGATCACCAGTGCCAAACGGCAAGGCATCTGATGATGATGACGATAATATATGTGTATATATATAGTGGCAGAAGTAACCCTCTTCAGTCAATAATGATTTACCGAACGATGCACCGTTTGAGCAATAACTCTCTACTGAGTTTTTGTTTTCCCTTTTCATTTATACGTTATCGTTTCACCTCGCGTGTTGCAGAAGATTATTTTCGCCCGTACTGATAAGGCTCGTCTGTGCGCACCTTATCATGGATATGTCTGCAGTTTCGTTTTTTCCTGACACGCGACTCATGGCCAGTGCTTTCCTGTCTCGTTTATACAATTCATTGAACCTAACTTAAACTCATAATGGAATAAAGAAATGGAAGTGAGCAATAGATCTGACCCAATCCCCCAGTTCTACAGACAAACTAACAGACCACCATCTCCCGCATGAGAAAAGGCCACTGCAGACTATTGGGTCACCTGCATCGGTTTAGGATATCACACACATCTGACTGCCCATGTGGAACCGGAGGCTAGACTCCTGAACACATCCTACAGACCTGGCTAATACACATTGATCTACGAACGCCAGACCTGCCTAGAGGGAGCAGAGCTGACGCAGAAGCTGTGGGGCTGTCACCTGGATCTGGAGAGGACTGCGGACTACGTCCTAGCGACGGGACTACAGATTCAGCATGACCAGAAAGCCTGAACGCAGAAGAAGAAGAAGCACCTAACCTGTGGTTGGACGAATGTTCTTTTGCAGCCAACCAGTTGCCCACTGTGAGAACAGATATAGGAAAGGGACCATCTTTCAATCGGAAAATACTATCAAGCCATCGTAGCTTGAGGGACTCGTGCGATTAAAACACCAGCCCCGTTTGTCATCCCATTCGTCCATAAAACGTATATGTTATATCGCAAATGGAAGATGTAAAGCGTTTGCTCATGTTTGGCGGAGGTTGTCCTACCTTCACTACGACAGAGGAGCGTGCTGACAGCGCATGCGTCGTAAATTGTGGTCATAGTCTGAATTGCAAATTTGGGATTTTCTCCAAACGCACATAATGAGATGAATGAGTATCGCCGCAGTAATGTCAATGCGTGTGTCAATGCGTGTGTCAATACGTGTGTCAATGCGTGTGTCAATGCGCGTGTCAATGCGTGTGTCAATGCGTGTGTCAATGTGTGTGTCAATGCGTGTGTCAATGAGTATGTCAATGCGTGTGTCAATGCGTATGTCAATGCGTTTGTCAATGCGTGTGTCAATGCGTATGTCAATGCGTGTGTCAATGCGTATGTCAATGCGTGTGTCAATGCGTGTGTCAATGCGTGTGTCAATGTGTGTGTCAATTTGTTTACCAATGTGTTTGTCAATGCGTGTGTCAATATGTGTGTCAATGCGTGTGTCAATTTGTGTACCAATGTGTTTGTTAATGTGTGTCAATGCGTGTGTCAATGTGTGTGTCAATGCGTGTGTCAATGTGTGTACCAATGTATTTGTCAATGCGTGTGTCAATGTGTGTGTCAATGCGTCTGTCAATGCGTGTGTCAATGCGTGTGTCAATGCGTGTGTCAATGCGTATGTCAATGTGTGTGTCAATGCGTGTGTTAATTTGTGTACCAATGTGTTTGTCAATGTGTGTGTCAATGCGTGTGTAAATGCGTGTGTCAATGCGTATGTCAATGCGTGTGTCAATGCGTATGTCAATGCGTGTGTCAATACATGTGTCAATGTTAGTGTCTAGAAAGCTGGTCGTAGACTATGGACTTCAGCTACGTTAACTGGTAGACAACTGTCAACATACAATTAGTTTAGATTAGTTTAGTTTAGTTTAGTTTAGTTTAGTCAAAGAAGCAACGTCCTCGCACAGGGTTTAACCCATATGTGCTCTGTTCTTCTCCATATTTGTGTACAATGTGTACAATGTGTGTACAATGAACGACCTCCATAGCACCGGCGAGGGTTCCCTAATATATTGGGCTCATTTTTAACATAATTTAGAATGTTGTCCTGGCAGCCGGCGCTAATCCTTATCTGTTAGATTTCTAGCAGCCGATGGATTTTTAACCTTCTCGACACTGTACACGGGCGTCCGATCTCTACTACCCAGAGATCCGGAGAAATACTAGAAAGCAAACGGGAAAACAATCTCGGTCTCCATCGTGATTTGAACCTGCGACCTCCAGCACCCAATGCCGACGTCTTACCTCGAGACCACTCAGTCACACTTATCAATGGTGACGGTTGGTGTGGCATCTACTATATGTCCCTTCGCCTTTGTTTTGCTTATTCAATTATTCTCTATTCGGGCTCTTCTTTGCTATACACATGAAACATACATTTTGCAACACAACGCTTGGAATTTACTTTCACATAAGACCCAATGGTCAGCTATTTAAAAAGAAAATATTTTATGTTCGCCTTATTTCTCAAATCCCCAAGGCGGTGTGCGTCGCACTGTGGTTATTATTTTGTGTTTGTCAGCCAGTTGCATCCGTCTTCGGCATGCATTTTATGTAAGGGTCTGCTTTCTTCTGCATTTTCTAATGGTTTGCTTCCCCTGGGTAACGGTCGGTACTGTGATGGGGATCGAAACCAGCACCATCGAGTTGTGAGTCGTGTCAATTAACCACTAGCCCACGCCGTCCCCACGGTGGGCTATTTTATCGTGCCAGACTCAAGACACAGACGAAGATCAGGAAAGTCACTGTCGGTGATTCGTTATGTGCTGATGATGTTGCAAGTGTCACCCACAGTCAGCTGGGACTTCAGAGATTGGTAGATCGTTTCTCCAAGGCATGCAAAGGTTTTGATCGCACAATACGTCTAAGTATATGTATATCTTTATGCACGGCTTGTTGTGTGAACGACGGATGGACCAACACCATCGGTTGAAGAGAGAGACATAACGAGAGAAATATAAACCGAGAAAGATGTCAAGAGTTTCAGAAAGATAGCGAATGAAGTAAACAGAGTGAATGGTATAAAAAAAAGATACGTAAAAAGAGATAAATATAAACAGACATATATAAAGAGCAATTCTTCTTCTCCTTCTTCTTCTTCTTCTTCTTCTTCTCCTTCTTCTTCTTCATCTTCGTAGAACGTTGTCAGGCGTCAACTTGAATTTGTTTAAAGAAAACAGCTGTCATCCTGAGGCTGTCGACACTGCCATAGAGCTTGTCTAGTGTTGGCACTGGTGATGGTCACATGTGATTTCTCTGGTCCTCGTATGTCGGGCAAATTTGCTGCAGGTGTTCAGGGGTCATTTTTCCAAGTACCACAGGTGCACTAATCAGTAACACATATCTTCAGTTTACTGAATAGATGGTACCTCAGTCTGTTGTGGCCTGTACGGAGTCTGAAAACCACGATCTGCTCTCTTCTGTTCAACTGGTAAGAAGCATCATTTTTTTGTGTAGCCAGTATGCTCTGTTTCCCATGTGTCCATGCATCTGGCCCTAATAAACCTTGTGGACTATTCGTAGTTCACACTAGAATCAGGTTGTGGTAACATTTCACCGTCTTGTTATATTCTGTCTGCCTCCTCGATGTCTTGATGGGACCCCACTGTACCACGACTTTTTCATGGCTTTAGACTACTGGCATAGTTGCATGAGTACTGATCCAAAGAGCGATTCAAAAAGATTATGAATTAAATAAACAAAGACATAAAGATATATATATAGAGAGAGGATGGGAAACGTAAACAGATAGATATATAAATAGAGATTCAAAATGATGACGAATAAAACAAACAAAAAGGCACAACATGAATAAACAAAATCAGTGCAACAAACTCTAGATGGGTTTATCTTTAGCACAATGGGTCTCTTTTCTTGATTGTTAAGTACACGCCGAAGACGCACCGAATGAGCTGGCAGCAAGCACTGACTCCTAGTTGGCTGCTTACGTCAAAGTCAGAGAAACAGGCCTGATCAGGACCTTAATCCGTCTGCAAGTGGTGGCCCTGGATGCAGACTGCACGCGCAAAGTCTGGTTTAAGATAAGAGTTGGAAGTGGGAAGGTAGACTCTTCCGTTAATTTCGTGCTGAAACTGGATGTGCACGTTAAAAAACGTGTTTTTCAGGACGAACACAGAAGAAAAAGAGGAAGAAGAAAAAGAAGAAGAATAGGTAGACGAAGAAGAAAGAAGAAAAAGAAGACAATAAAGAAAAAGAAGAAGAGGAAAAATGAAAAGAACAAGAATAAAAAGAAGGCTCATCTGACTGCCAGGTGTAATTTGTAGACCAATACCTCCCCCCCCCCCCCCCTTCCGCCACTTCTTACATCAACACCATGCAGATCGGAAGAGGCTGTTAAAGCAGCCTGGGTAACCAGGTGTTTATCGACACTGTGATCCTCTTAGTGATCCTGATGAGAAACCTTGCACCGTACGTACTACAGCGTGAAGGACACGGGCTCACGCTCCTCAGTGGTAATTTGTATGCAAGGAAAGCAACTATCTGCTTACAACAACAGACAATTTGTAATTAGTGAAGAACGCATTCGAAAACAATTTATTTCCTTACCTCTCTCTCTCTCTGTCTGTCTCTCTCTCTGCCTCTCTCTCTGTCTCTCTCTGTTTTTCTTTATGCCACTCTCTGTTTGTCACTCTCTGTTTATGTCTCTCGGTCTGTCTCTCTCTCTGTCTCTCTCTGTCTCTCTCTCTGCCTCTCTCTCTGTCTCTCTCTGTCTCTCTCTGTCTCTCTCTCTGCCACTCTCTGTTTGTCACTCTCTGTCTCTCTCTCTGCCTCTCTCTCTGTCTCTCTCTGCCTCTCTCTCTGTCTCTCTCTGTCTCTCTTTCTGCCACTCTCTGTTTGTCACTCTCTGTTGATGTCTCTCTGTCTGTCTCTCTCTCTGCCTCTCTCTGTCTCTCTCTCTGCCACTCTCTGTTTGTCACTCTCTGTTGATGTCTCTCTGTCTGTCTCTCTCTGCCTCTCTCTGTCTCTCTCTCTGTCTCTCTCTCTGCCTCTCTCTCTGTCTCTCTCTCTGCCTCTCTCTGTCTCTCTCTGTCTCTCTCTGTCTCTCTCTCTGCCTCTCTCTCTGTCTCTCTCTGTCTCTCTCTCTCTGCCACTCTCTGTTTGTCACTCTCTGTTGATGTCTCTCTCTCTGCCTCTCTCTCTGTCTCTCTCTGCCTCTCTCTGTCTCTCTCTGTCTCTCTCTCTGCCTCTCTCTCTGTCTCTCTCTCTGTCTGTCTCTCTGTCTCTCTCTGTCTCTCTCTCTGTCACTCTCTGTTTGTCACTCTCTGTTGATGTCTCTATGTCTGTCTCTCTCTCTGCCTCTCTGTGCCTCTCTCTGTCTCTCTCTCTGTCTCTCTCTCTGCCTCTCTCTGCCTCTCTCTGTCTCTCTGTCTGCCTCTCTCTCTGCCTCTCTCTCTGTCTCTCTCTGTTTTTCTTTATGCCACTCTCTGTTTGTCACTCTCTGTTTATGTCTCTCTGTCTGTCTCTCTCTCTGTCTCTCTCTGTCTCTCTCTCTGCCTCTCAATCTGTCTCTCTCTGTCTCTCTCTCTGCCACTCTCTGTTTGTCACTCTCTGTCTCTCTCTCTGCCTCTCTCTCTGTCTCTCTCTGCCTCTCTCTCTGTCTCTCTCTGTCTCTCTTTCTGCCACTCTCTGTTTGTCACTCTCTGTTGATGTCTCTCTGTCTGTCTCTCTCTCTGCCTCTCTCTGTCTCTCTCTCTGCCACTCTCTGTTTGTCACTCTCTGTTGATGTCTCTCTGTCTGTCTCTCTCTGCCTCTCTCTGCCTCTCTCTCTGTCTCTCTCTGCCTCTCTCTGTCTCTCTCTGTCTCTCTCTCTGCCTCTCTCTCTGTCTCTCTCTCTGCCTGTCTCTCTGTCTCTCTCTGTCTCTCTCTCTGTCACTCTCTGTTTGTCACTCTCTGTTGATGTCTCTCTGTCTGTCTCTCTCTCTGCCTCTCTCTGTCTCTCTCTGTCTCTCTCTCTGCCACTCTCTGTTTGTCACTCTCTGTCTCTCTCTCTGCCTCTCTCTCTGTCTCTCTCTGCCTCTCTCTCTGTCACTCTCTGTCTCTCTCTCTGTCACTCTCTGTTTGTCACTCTCTGTTGATGTCTCTCTGTCTGTCTCTCTCTCTGCCTCTCTCTGTCTCTCTCTCTGCCACTCTCTGTTTGTCACTCTCTGTCTCTCTCTCTGCCTCTCTCTCTGTCTCTCTCTGCCTCTCTCTCTGTCTCTCTCTGTCTCTCTTTCTGCCACTCTCTGTTTCTCACTCTCTGTTGATGTCTCTCTGTCTGTCTCTCTCTCTGCCTCTCTCTGTCTCTCTCTCTGCCACTCTCTGTTTGTCACTCTCTGTTGATGTCTCTCTGTCTGTCTCTCTCTGCCTCTCTCTGTCTCTCTCTGTCTCTCTCTCTCTGCCTCTCTCTCTGTCTCTCTCTCTGCCTCTCTCTGTCTCTCTCTGCCTCTCTCTCTGTCTCTCTCTGTCTCTCTCTCTGCCACTCTCTGTTGATGTCTCTCTGTCTGTCTCTCTCTGCCTCTCTCTGCCTCTCTCTCTGTCTCTCTCTCTGCCTCTCTATGTCTCTATCTGTCTCTCTCTGCCTTTCTCTCTGTCTCTCTCTCTCTGCCTGTCTCTCTGTCTCTTTCTGTATCTCTCTCTGTCACTCTCTGTTTGTCCCTCTCTGTTGATGTCTCTCTGTCTGTCTCTCTCTCTGCCTCTCTCTGCCTCTCTCTGTCTCTCTCTCTGTCTCTCTCTGCCTCTCTCTGCCTCTCTCTGTCTCTCTGTCTGCCTCTCTCTCTGCCTCTCTCTGTCTCTCTCTCTGCCACTCTCTGTTTGTCACTCTCTGTCTGTCTCTCTCTCTGCCTCTCTGCCTCTCTCTGTCTCTCTCTCTGCCACTCTCTGTTTGTCAATCTCTGTCTGTCTCTCTCTCTGCCTCTCTCTGTCTCTCTCTCTGCCACTCTCTGTTTGTCACTCTCTGTCTGTCTCTCTCTCTGCCTCTCTCTCTGCCTCTCTCTCTGTCTCTCTCTCTGCCACTCTCTGTTTGTCACTCTATGTTTATGTGTCTCTCTCTGTCTCTCTCTCTGACTCTCTCTGTCTCTCTCTCTGCCACTCTCTGTTTGTCACTCTCTGTTGATGTCTCTCTGTCTGTCTCTCTCTCTGCCTCTCTCTGTCTCTCTCTCTGCCACTCTCTGTTTGTCACTCTCTGTTGATGTCTCTCTGTCTGCCTCTCTCTCTGCCTCTCTCTCTGCCACTCTCTGTTTGTCACTCTCTGTTTATGTCTCTCTCTACAGCTATTCAACTCTGTATCTGTAAGTGTATCCCTCTTCATGTGTCTCTTTATCTTCTTCTCTTTACATCTCTTTCTGTATCTTTTTCTGTTTCCTTAAGTCTCGCTCTGTATTTTCCTGTCTCTATATGTCACTTTCTCTCATTCTCACTCTCCTCTCTCTCTCTCTCTTTAGCCTCTATCTCTTTAGTTTATCCTCTTGTTTCTCTATCCATATTTACCTCTTTATGTCTCTCTCTCTTTAGTCTATCTCTCTCTTTAGACTCTCCTCGTGTTTCTCTCTCTATATCTACCCCTTTATCTATCTCTACCTTTAATCTCTCTTCATGTTTCTCTCTCCATATATACCCCTTTGCCTCTCTCTTTCTCCCTTAAGTCTCTCCTCGTGTTTCTCTCTCTATATCTACCCCTTTATCTCTCTCTCCCTTTAGTCTCTCCACATGTTTCTCTCTCAATATCTACCCATTTATCTCTCTCGCTTTAGTCTCCCCGCATGTTTCTCTCTCCATATCTATCCATTTATCTCTCTCCCTTTAGTCTGCTCAGGTTTTTCGAACCGTATCAACCCCTATTTGTCTATGTTTTTATATCTCCCCTTGTTTGCCTTTGTATGTTTATTTCCCTTTCTGCATCTGTATCCCTGTCTCTTTGTCTGTCTTTATGTATGTCTTTCTTTCGCTATGTCTCTTTCTCTATCTCCCTCTCTATCTCTCCATCTCTCTCTCTTTATATCTCATTCTCTTTCTCTCTTCCTCTGAAAATGTCCCTCTCCAAGGCTCTCGTTTCCCTTTTGTTATTAGCAATTTACAAAAATACCCTTCACCTCAACCTGAGTTTCGACATAAGTGAGTCTGGAAATGTGCCCTTAAATATGCTGAAGTTGAATGCGAAAGCCTTCACTAAGAGAGTACGGGATTAAAGCCTTCACATAAGAGAGTACGGGATTAAAGCCTTCACATAAGAGAGTACGGGATTAAAGCCTTCACATAAGAGAGTACGGGATTAAAGCCTTCACATAAGAGAGTACGGGATTAAAGCCTTCACATAAGAGAGTACGGGATTAAAGCCTTCACATAAGAGAGTACGGGATAGACGGAACCAGTGTCACTAGTTGAGAATGAAGCTTCAAGATGTGCGTACACACACACACAAACAGACAGAAACAAACACAAACAGAAACACAAACACATGTGTGTATGTACAGGCATGTTTAAATTAAACCGGACCAAACTGCAACAAGTGAATATACGCACGCTGCGCACAGTGACGTCACTTCTGGTGTAAACAGCACATACCAACCGTCAAATTTGCAAAATGGTATTATCCTCCGACTCATAGTTTCATAGCTAAAGGATGTAGACCAGTTGTCATTCATCGCAGAATCCAGGCAGAGTATGGTGACAAAAGTGTGTCGAAGACAACAGTGAAGAACTGGACAACGATGTTTAAAGAAGGGCGTGAGATAACGCAACAATATGCGCCTGACCTGGTCTCATAAGATGTTTCGTTAACTCAAGTCCTTCTTTAAACATCGTCGTCCAGTTCTTCGCTGTTGTCTTCGACACACTTTTGTCACCATACACTGCCTGTATTCTGCGATGAATATCAACTGGTCGGCATCCTTCAGCTGTTAGAAGCTGATTCACCACTTGCTGATCAACTCTGGGCGGATTCCGGTTCACAGCCGTTATGTTTTTAACGGTCTGCTGAGGAAACTATGAGTCGGAGGATAATGAAATTTTGCAAACTTGAAGGTTTGAATGTGCTGTTTACACCAGAAGTGACGTCATCATGTGCAGCGTACGTATGTTCTCTTGGTGCAGCTTGGTCCGGTTTTATTTGAACGCCTCGTATATATCCGTGTATACGTGTGTGCACTTGTGCACGTCTGCAGATGTGCACGTGTGCGTGTGTGTGTGTGTGTATGTGGATAGAGTGTGGGGGGAAGGGAGAGGTCGCTGTGGTCGTGAGGTAAGGCAATCGTCTCTGAAAGCAATGAAATGAAACTGTGAGCGATTGAATCCCGCATGTTTCAAACGACCCCTGGTCTCATGGGATGTCGACCAGAGTGCCCGCATCCTGAGTTACCTTCAGCCGTATTGAGTTATATCTTGGCACTGGTCCAAAGTAGTTTGAGACATATATGCATAAAAGTAGCGAAGCGTGATGATAGTTTTAGGGTAAGCTGAGTCATGAACATTAAGGGCAAAATTAACTATGTCGAAAAAAATGTTGTGAAGATCTGCGTGTTTGTGTTGAATGAAGTAGTTGAAACCAATGCTGTGAACGTACTACTGAACAATTGCCTACGTTTTCTTGTAAATCAGTTTTAAGAGTCTTTGTTTCCTTTCTGAATTTTTCTCTCTTTCATGCTGAAGTCGGATGCATTCATGCTGAAGTCGGATGCTCTGGGCCGACAGGTGCAACATAAAAACCACAGTACGACGCACACCGCCTTCGGGATTAAAGAAATAAGGCGAACGCAAAAAACAAAAAAACGAAAAAAAAAAAAAAATTATCAAATAACTTTTGAAACACACTTTAAGAGCTTGGAATGAAACACTATCAGTCAGTGAAGGCAGGTCTATTTTGTGGCTAATTGCCTGTGAGGAAAAATTAACGCGTAATTACCGTCGCCATCCCATAGTGCATTTCACAATGTTTTGCCGCGTTTTAAAATTGAATATCTCACCTTCCATATGAATAACATATTTCAAATTTTGCATATAACCTGCAAATCAACATGTTCCAATGATGAAAATTTTTTTTTTTTTTTTTTTTTAAGGATATAAAGTATACGTTTTTTATTTAGGGTATACACATACGAGCCCTCCTAATGAAACCAGTCTTTTGAAATGTTTACCATTTCATAATAGTGAGTATTTTTTGGGAAATGAGTATTTTTCAGGTGTTTCATGAAATCTTTCCAACTTTAACCCAAAACGCCCTCACAGCCAACTGCTGTAGGTCATGGATAACTGATTTTTACGAGTCGGTGAGAGCCATCCCGTGTGTCAATGTGTCAAAACAAATTGTCCCATAGCGTAGCTTGACTAATTTGTAACGTTCGCGACTACAATGAGTCTGAGAGTCAAGTTTTTTGCATTCTATAATTGCATGGAAAATAAATCAATATTTTTTGTAGGGAAACTAGGCGTTGTAAACTATATCGGAGTATTTCAAACCATGAAAAGAGAACAATTCACCCTTTATATTTAAGTAAAGTATTATTTGATCAATTACTTTAAGACTATAGAAGTTCGTGATCCACAGAGACAAACCCGCGGAAAAATAGGAAAATGATATATAGCTTTGACAGGGATGTGACTAGAAGAGAGATTTATAGAATGTTTGATTCCAAAGAAACGGTGACACTAAGGAGAGTGAAGTCTCGTGTAAGAAAACACAATGACATTGATGTATCGGAACTGAAGTCTCGTCTGAGAACACACAATGACATTGATGTATCGGAACTGAAGTCTCGTCTGAGAACACACAATGACATTGATGTATCGGAACTGAAGTCTCGTCTGAGAACACACAATGACATTGATGTATCGGAACTGAAGTCTCGTCTGAGAACACACAATGACATTGATGTATCGGAACTGAAGTCTCGTCTGAGAACACACAATGACATTGATGTATCGGAACTGAAGTCTCGTCTGAAAACACACAATGACATTGATGTATCGAAACTGAAGTCTCGTCTGAGAACACACAATGACATTGATGTATCGGAACTGAAGTCGCGTCTGAGAACACACAATGACATTGATGTATCGGAACTGAAGTCTCGTCTGAGAACACACAATGACATTGATGTATCGGAACTGAAGTCTCGTCTGAGAACACACAATGACATTGATGTATCGGAACTGAAGTCTCGTCTGAGAACACACAATGACATTGATGTATCGGAACTGAAGTCTCGTCTGAGAACACACAATGACATTGATGTATCGGAACTGAAGTCTCGTCTGAGAACACACAATGACATTGATGTATCGGAACTGAAGTCTCGTCTGAGAACACACAATGACATTGATGTATCGGAACTGAAGTCTCGTCTGAAAACACACAATGACATTGATGTATCGAAACTGAAGTCTCGTCTGAGAACACACAATGACATTTATGTATCGGAACTGAAGTCTCGTCTGAGAATACACAATGACATTGATGTATCGCAACTGAAGTCTCGTCTGAGAACACACAATGACATTGATGTATCGGAACTGAAGTCTCGTCTGAGAACACACAATGACATTGATGTATCGGAACTGAAGTCTCGTCTGAGAACACACAATGACATTGAAGTATCGGAACTGAAGTCTCGTCTGAGAACACACAATGACATTGATGTATCGGAACTGAAGTCTCGTCTGAAAACACACAATGACATTGATGTATCGGAACTGAAGTCTCGTCTGAGAACACACAATGACATTGATGTATCGGAACTGAAGTCTCGTCTGAGAACACACAATGACATTGATGTATCGGAACTGAAGTCTCGTCTGAGAACACACAATGACATTGATGTATCGGAACTGAAGTCTCGTCTGAGAACACACAATGACATTGATGTATCGGAACTGAAGTCTCGTCTGAGAACACACAATGACATTGATGTATCGGAACTGAAGTCTCGTCTGAGAACACACAATGACATTGATGTATCGGAACTGAAGTCTCGTCTGAGAACACACAATGACATTGATGTATCGGAACTGAATTCTCGTCTGAGAACACACAATGACATTGATGTATCGAAACTAAAGTCTCGTCTGAGAACACACAATGACATTGATGTATCGGAACTGAAGTCTCGTCTGAGAACACACAATGACATTGATGTATCGGAACTAAAGTCTCGTCTGAGAACACACAATGACATTGATGTATCGGAACTGAAGTCTCGTCTGAGAACACACAATGACATTGATGTATCGGAACTGAAGTCTCGTCTGAGAACACACAATGACATTGATGTATCGGAACTGAAGTCTCGTCTGAGAAGACACAATGACATTGATGTATCGGAACTGAAGTCTCGTCTGAGAACACACAATGACATTGATGTATCGGAACTGAAGTCTCGTCTGAGAACACACAATGACATTGATGTATCGGAACTGAAGTCTCGTCTGAGAACACACAATGACATTGATGTATCGGAACTGAAGTCTCGTCTGAGAACACACAATGACATTGATGTATCGGAACTGAAGTCTCGTCTGAGAACACACAATGACATTGATGTATCGGAACTGAAGTCTCGTCTTAGAACACACAATGACATTGATGTATCGGAACTGAAGTCTCGTCTGAGAACACACAATGACATTGATGTATCGGAACTGAAGTCTCGTCCGAGAACACACAATGACATTGATGTATCGGAACTGAAGTCTCGTCTGAGAACATACAATGACATTGATGTATCGGAACTGAAGTCTCGTCTGAGAACACACAATGACATTGATGTATCGGAACTGAAGTCTCGTCTGAGAACACACAATGACATTGATGTATCGGAACTGAAGTCTCGTCTGAGAACACACAATGACATTGATGTATCGGAACTGAAGTCTCGTCTGAGAACACACAATGACATTGATGTATCGGAACTGAAGTCTCGTCTGAGAACACACAATGACATTGATGTATCGGAACTGAAGTCTCGTCTAAGAACACACAATGACATTGATGTATCGGAACTGAAGTCTCGTCTGAGAACACACAATGACATTGATGTATCGGAACTGAAGTCTCGTCTGAGAACACACAATGACATTGATGTATCGGAATTTATATTGTGGAGAACTGTGAGGGGTGTATGCTTTAAGCTTTAAATAGTATGTTAGCAGGAGAATAGTATACCTTTAGAAAGTATGTTAGCGGGAGAACCGTATACCTTTAGAAAGTATGTTAGCGGGAGAACCGTATACCTTTAGAAAGTATGTTAGCGGGAGAATAGTATACCTTTAGAAAGTATGTTAGCGGGAGAATAGTATACCTTTAGAAAGTATGTTAGCGGGAGAATAGTATACCTTTAGAAAGTATGTTAGCGGGAGAACCGTATACCTTTAAAAAGTATGTTAGCGGGAGAACCGTATACCTTTAGAAAGTATGTTAGCGGGAGAACCGTATACCATTAGAAAGTATGTTAGCGGGAGAACCGTAATCCTTTAGAAAGTATGTTAGCGGGAGAACCGTATTCCTTTAGAAAGTATGTTAGCGGGAGAACCGTATTCCTATAGAAAGTATGTTAGCGGGAGAACCGTATTCCTTTAGAAAGTATGTTAGCGGGAGAATAGTATACCTTTAGAAAGTATGTTAGCGGGAGAACGTATACCTTTAGAAAGTATGTTAGCGGGAGAAACGTCATATGTGAGAAGCCGCATCTAGTATCCACGATAATTAAGTATTTTCGTGAAGTAAAGGAAATGCGTAAACCATGTTATGATATTGTTTGTGGGGATGAAACTTAGATAAATGCTCACCACACAAATGAAAAGGAATGGCAGGCAGCGGATGGAACCATTACGATTAGAAGATTAGCACCAAGTGGCAAAGGGCAGCGCTTGATAATAGCACATGCAGGCAGCAGACATAATGGGCTGGTAAAGAATGCAGAACTTGTATTTCTTTCAAATTAAACGGACAATCGGGACAATCGTTCCGAGATGAATGTTAACATATTTAGAGAGTGGATTGAAAAAAACAAACTGTTCTTCCGTCCTTAGATAGACCGTCTTGTCTGATAATGACCAACACATCATACCACAACGCAGTGACACAAGAAGACAAAATCAAGACATCATCCAGTACAAAAGATTCAATAAAGATGTGGCTCACAAAAGAACACATACCATTTAACGAAACGTGTCTAAAACACAAATAGCTTTCCCTTGTCAAGCAAACATGAAATGAAAATACATTTCACATAGAAAAGTTGATCGAAGAGCATGGTCATATGTGTTTGAGACTGGCACCTTAACACTTACACTTAAACTCAATTGAAGTCGTTTGGGCGAAAGTTCAAGGACAAGTAGCAGCTGAAAATAAAACCTTCAATGTGCTATGAAAGGGCTAACATATGCCGCCGTCTCAAATACAGACACAGATTATTGCACTAAATGTTAGGACTACGACTTAAAAAAGATAGAAGGCTATTGGAACAAAGATGGACTACCGTCCGCTCAGCCGAGATCAGGCGTCAATTTGTTGGAATCGTCTGGCTCTGATTAAGTGATGGATTAACTTACGTCTTTGTTTTCCGAGAAATTGAAGTTTCCATGACCTTTGCAAAACGGTATTTTTCATGGTTACCCCAATCACATAGAAGATGGACCTCAGAACTGAACAACAACCATTTATTGGTTTGTTCCAGTATCTATTTATAAAATTGGACCAATCTATCTGAAGTATGTACTTTCTATGTTCTATATATCATGTGCTTGTACATCCTCACACATTCTGTCTACGAAAGGCGCATGTACTTTTTACTACGGTACTACAAGACATGAACTACAGTAAAAAGGAAATTATGTGGTACCTAATGTAGAACATCTCATTCGAATTGGAGAGACGCATATGCCTAAAAACAGACAATTTGTTTATTTCGTAGTAAATTATTTTATGCAGGTACAAAATAAATCCTTTGCTAACAAAGATCAAAGAAACTAGCCGATGTAAGAAAACGGCACTACCTAACAAAATGTAAATTATAAAATCGTTGGGACATTCAAAATATATGACGATGGGCAAAAATTTACGTTTATCGGTGAAAGGGGCATTGAAATATTAGACGGCAATTGACGGCACCCATTGTGAAACAGACTATACTAATTGATCTGAAGCGCTGTGTTAAGGCTGGACGCAATCAGATTATCTTTCCAAAAGTAACTGATCAATTCACTTTACAATTTCAATCATTTGCTAACATGTCACTACGCTTAAACTAAAACGACAATCACAATTTCAATTTCTTATTTAATTCATATCAGTTTTATGCGATAAGATGACTTCTTTCATTTTTTTAAACCGATTGGGATATCTCAGCCTATCCTGTTTATTCGAACACTTCGCTACTGCATATATATATGTGTGTGTGTGTATGTATCCCGAATGTTCGATGGGGTCTTTGTGCATGGCATAGACAAGAACAGCACTACTGCCTCACATAGAGCATGTCGTAAGCGGCGACTAACTGTGTGATATGGCATAACACCGGCCATGGTTTGTTAGGAGGAACATAGATTGCGCCTAACAGGCTGCGGGTCAACTTTGACCTATTGCTTGTGTCTATTAAGATGGACTCGCACATCGGTTAACCACCCTCTTTGGTACGTGGCCCAACACATGAAAGAATAAGCTCCTCGAGCATAGCCATGAAATCCTCATCCCGGCTACATCTAGCTCACGACAGAGTTGGGATCTGCACAAGGGCATCCACCCCTGTTGAAGTATAAGGTCGACTAAGACTAAGACTATATATAATGATTTATATATATATATATAAATATATATATATACAAATATATATATACATGTATATATATATATATATATGTATATATATATATATATATATATATATATATGCACACATATATGTGTATATATAAATATATATATATGTATACAAATATATGTATATATATACATATATATATATATATATATATATATATATATATATATATATATATATATATATATATGTATACATATATGCATATATGCACATGTATATGGATGTTATATGTTTGATCCATCTTGTATATACGTGAATGAGAAACTGTGATGGCATTACTGTTTATCGTTTTTTTATGTAGATTTGTAGGCACTTCCGATGTGAACACTACCAATACACTCAAAATTAGCTTACGATGGGAATTGCGTGTGAGTTGCACTGCTAGGAAAGGAAGGAGAGACTTACGCAGATCAAAATCTGGGAACATTATTGCTTGCAAGGGTATGCCTTCAGCGCACTTTAGTGCGAGTGCCGATATAATGATGATTCATAGAATACATGGTGAGTGTACTCGTGCGTGAGAATGCGTGGGGAGGGTACATAATGTGTCTTCAATGTGCATTTCGGAGAAGAAGGCTGTTAAGTTGTTGCTTTTCTGCCATGAGGTGTTGAAATCCATTTCCATGCTTATGTACAAGAGGCTTGTCATAAGTCTTTACCCTCACTATGGAGGAGTATGAGGAAAAAGTTGGCACATATGTAGCTCATTCAATTTCTTCTGGCCTTGAGAAGCATGAATTTCCCTCCTCAACGGGTTTACCCGGTATGGTGCATGGTGCAACACACCTCATTGACCGGATCTGCTACTCTAACGGTTTGTCAGAGCAATGGAAAAACCAGAAGCCAGAACTGTGATAACATTTTCGATTTTGCAGGAAAAAACACCTACAGAAATACACTGGGAGATGGAACCAGTGTTTGAGGAATTCTGTTCTTCGTATACTTCTTTAAAAAATTAACTGGTGTAGGCAGTTTAAGTGTGGCTGTTCTCATGTTGCTGATCTTCCAAGATGAGGAAGACCATCCTCAGAGTGCACGGATGAAAATTCTGCAAGAGTGAAGAAATTCATTGACCAGGATAGGAAAATGACAATTGCAGAGGTAGCTAGCTCAGCAAAACTTAATGAAAGTACAGTTTTTACAATTTTACACAACAGACTGAACATGGGAAAAGTGTGTGCCCGCTGGGTCCCACGTCTGCTGTACATGTGTGGCCAGTTGCTCAAAATGTGTAGGTCGATAAACATGTTGCCGTCCATGGTGACAGTAGATGAAACTTGAGTTCACCATTATAACCAAGAATCCCAAATTTCCAGCTTGCAGTGGAAAACCCCGAGCTCACCAACACATATCAATCCAAGAGCACGGAAATCTACAAGAAAAGTGATGCTGAACTGTTTTTTGGGTCGTCAAATGTGTCATATTGAAAGAATACCTGCCTCATGACAACACGGTTAATGGGCAATATAATACAGATCGCCTTACCAAACAAAGAAAGACTGTGACCAGAAAACGAGGGATAGCGCGCTCTCAAATTCTGCCTTTGCTTCAAGACAACGCGCCCTCCCATAAAGCAAGGCTTGTGCTGCAAACAGGAAACGATTTGAATATTTAAATTATTCCACACTCACTATATTCTCCGGATTTAACTCAATCAGACGTTTTTATTTTCCCAAACCTTAAAAAAAACAGCCGAAAAGAAATCATTTTGACAGTGACGAAGATGTCATACTGGCTTGTGATAACTAGTTTAGTTTGAAAAATAGATTACTTTACTCTAAAGGTCTTTTCAAGATCACTCAGAAATGGTGGCAGAAATGTATAAATTCAGGTGGTAGCTACATTGAGAAGAAATAAGCCCTGTGCCAAATGTCAATTTTCTCCTCCTGCTCCTTCATGGTCAGGGTAAAGACTTATGACAAGCACCTTGTATTTTAGTGTCTGCAGGATTTGGTAGACAGCCCCATATCCAACTATCATTCAAGCAATTAATCAATCATTCAATCAATTAAAAAGTAACAGCTCCCTGCGTAGGAAATATGCACTGTCAGTATATACATGCCAAGTTTTCTTGTTCTGAACTATCCATTCCAGCTCAGTGTACGTGTTACCAGTCATCTTCAAGTTCATTGCAAGCTTTCTTGTTTGTTAGTCTAATAGTGAGCCCCCAACTTCTCTTATTTGGAGCATCTAAAAACAGATCCTGTCTTGTAATACTGTAAGCTTTATTCCAAAATGTGTGTCCTGTCCAGCGCTTTCTCCGTAAGATAAGTAATAAATGTTCAATTCTGTGTCACAACTCCTCTTTAACTAAATACTATCGTATCATTTAACCCCACTATCTGAGAGTGGTGACTGATGTCTAGTCAGGTAAAACATACTGGTCAGACATTGTTATTTAGGGTTAGGAAAAACAAACTGGTCAGGCATTGTTAGTCAGGGTCAGGTAAAACATACTGGTCAGACATTGGTAGTTAGGGTCAGGTAAAACATACTGGCCAGACATTGTTAGTTAGGGTCAGGTAAAACATACTGGTCATACATTGGTAGTTAGGGTTAGGAAAAACAAACTGGTCAGGCATTGATAGTCAGGGTCAGGTAAAACATACTGGTCAGATTATGTTATGACCAAGTGAAACATACTGATCAGACTATGTTAGGGCTAGGTGAGACATATTGATCATACTATGTTAGTCAAGGTCAGGTTAAATATACTAGTCAGACTATTTTAGTCAGGGTCAGATGAAACATACTGATCATACTATGTTATGTCCAGGTGAAACACACTGATCAGATTTTGTTAGGGGCAGGGGAAACATACTGATCAGATTTTGTTAGGGGCAGGTGAAACATACTGATCAGACTGTGTTAGGGACAGGTGAAACATACTGATCATACTGGATGGACGATCCACTCCCACAAGTTTCAAGCTACCCCCTGGTCTCACGGATTGTACGACCTGAATGTCTGCATCTTGAGCTACTTCCAGCCGTCTTGATTGTATGTCTTGCCACTGGTTCCCGGTAACTCAGGACGAGAGAGTGAGATTGATGTCCAGCGCAGCTTCTTTCTCACTATAATCCAAACTCAGCGCAAGTTACATCTTCAGGACGAGGACAGTCTGATGATGTCGCCGTCTTCGCTTGCGATGGGCAACTTACTTACTTACTTACATAGTGAGCAAGAATATGCGCTGGTCATCAATCTCACTCTTATCCCGAGTTACCTTGGATCAGTGGCAAGACTATTGGTCAATACGACTGGGGGTAACTCGGGAGGCAGGCACTCTGGTCTTACCTCCCGTGAGACCAGAGGTCGCTTGAATCTTGCGGGATTCGATCGCCCACCGTTTCCGTTCATCACTGTGAGAGGCGAGTGCCTTAACCTCTTCACTACATCTATCCCTTTGCAGAATGTTGCTCTTATCACGGTCAGTTTGAAAGAAATTCGATCTCTTGCCAAATCTTCAGCCTGCTCCAGAGTACTGCCCATTCACCGTGACATCTTGATGCCACTGCCTTGTTGGTCTGTCTCTGCCTTGTCCTGCACCATACCTCCCATTAGCGTTCTCTCAAGGCAGTTGTGTCTTTTGATGTGGCCAAAGTATGTCAATTTTCTGTTCATGATGAAATTTATGAACCAATTCTCCTCTTTGTCCAACTCTTGTCGAATGTCTACATTCCTTTATTACGGTCGACGGTATTTAGAGGACCTTTCTACAACACTTCTACATGAATGACTCAAGGTTTGGGTAACTGTCCTTGTTTCACAGCAATATGCTGTCACTCGCACCAAAAAAAAACACAGGTTCTCAAATTGTGCACTTTTCTTTGTTTTCTGGTATTCTGCGATAGTTTCCTCAGGTTGTGTTTTTATTGTAGCATATAATTATTTTGCTACCACCTACATGAAAGCTAAAATCGGCCACTAGTGGACGGAAGCGCCCAGGTTGAAGAGCACTGATTTAGATAAATCAAAAATCTACTGCACATTGATTAGGCTTACGGATTTCAAAGTAAGAAGCTAGATTCATAATCAGTTATCTTGGCAAATGCACATCGCGACAATCGTACATAAATACGATGATATCATGAATTTTTGCGATGATCACTGTCCCTGTTGAATTTGCATAACAGAAAAGAAAGTGGTTCAGCCATTTCATAAGTATGACATCCTATGAACTACCATGACGTGCCTATAAGAACAGTTGATTTGATAGTAGAACACAAAGAGAAAGATGGATATGTAAGAGATATGTAAATACGGGGAGTGTTCAAATGAAACAGGCCCTAACTGCACCAAGTGAACATACATACTATGCGAATAATGACGTCACTTTTTGTGTAAACAGTACATACCAACTGTCAAGTTTGCAAAATGTCATTATCCTCCGATTTAGTTTCCTCAGACAGACCGTTGAAAAAATGGCGGGTGTGATACGGAATCCGTCCAGAGTTGATCAACGAGCGGTGATTCGGTTTCTAGCAGCTAAAGGATGTCGACCAGTTGATATTCATCGAAGAATGCAGGCAGTGTATGGTGACAAAAGTGTGGCGAACGTAAGCTCCGGCGACGGTCCACCCGAGTTTTGGCGATGGCCTCTTCTGACGCAACAGTATGCGCCTGATCTGTCTAGTTAGATCTTTCGTTAACTCGTGCCTTCTTTAAACATCGTTGTCCACTTCTTCACTGTTGTCTTCGACACACTTTTGTCACCATTCCCTGCCTGAAAGTTCGGTACAAAGTGATTCATTTGTTTGGCCTCCGAGGAAGAAGCTTTTTTCTAACACTGGCAACCCCCGGACATTCAAAAAGATGGTGCTTAACAGTTTCTTAGTGATGTGTGCAGAGCCGGCTCTCTGGAGTATGTTCTGGTTGGATTCTGTTCAAATGACTGTTAAGTTGAATGTGTTGAGTGCGAAGTCGGTAAATGGTTCTTTAATCTTTCCTTCTCTTGAGGTTAATGTTGTCTTTGGGATTTGGGATGACCATATTTTTGTAGATTTCTCTGCAAGTGTTCTCCATTGCACATCTATTTAGCCAAGCCTCTTTGCTTGAAGTCGTCAGTAATTTTTCGACTGTCTATAGCGTTGTTGATGTGTATTGTTGTTCTTGACTTGATCCCTTCTTAGCTAATCTGTTTGCCTTGTCATTGCAAGATGCATTTCCGTGACCAGGGATACATTGCGTAACTATTCTGACTTCACAAGATGGGAAAAGCTGGTCGGCATCTTGTGAAATTTGGATAAGTTCAGGCTTACATTGAGCACCATCTTCCAGAGCTTGAAAGGCAGATAAAGATTTGTACAGATTGTTTGTTTTAACTCAGTGACGCATCTTATCTTCGAGCGATACACTGTTGCAAACATTGTATCTTGCATTTTGTAGTTAACATAATTTAGTTCGGGACTGTTCGGCGCCAAAGCATTGAAAGTATACAAGTAGAAAGAACAAATCCAAGAAATAGAAACATGTTTCATATACGATGAGTTGGTTCTCCATCTTGTTGGAAGAAAAATAAGTCTGACAATCTTCCATATATCTGGACGATACTGCTTCAGCAGAACATTCTGGTAGTATTCCTTGTTTATCTCAAGAGCAGACTTGATGATGAAGTGAACATATGTTTTGTTCAATGATAGATACGACTACAGCGACCTTAGTTGATTTGAAAGTGGGTTGCACGTAGAGCAATCTGATGTCATCAAGGTCATGTCTGCAAGTCCTGATTTTGGAGCTTAACCGATCATTTTGATTACGTCGTGTGGTTGCAGCAGGGAACAATTTGTTGCCGGTCAACCAAAGGTAATGTACCAGGCGCGCTGAATATCTATTTAGCAGAGTTCACTATCATTTGAGTTTTCTGGTCGCTTTGTTACATTTCGTTAGTTCAGTCTTTTGTTGGTTCAGTTTTTAAATATTTTAGTTTCACGTGTTTCTTGAGAGATTAAGAAATGTTTACTTATCTCAGATTTGCTGATGACATAGTCATTATCAGGCACGGCATCAAAGAAGGAGAGAAAAGCCTGAATGAACTCAGCAGAGCAAGCGATGTAGTTGGCCTACAGAACGATGGAAAGAAAACCCAGTTCATGCTCAACACCTTCTGACCATCAAGAGATGTGTACCTTGACAATTGTTCCATCGAAAATATAAATTGGTATATCTACTTGGGCCAAGAGATTACGAACTCCCATTGAAAAAATTGGGAGATCTCGCGAATGATAACAGCGGGCTGGCTCAGCTTCAACTGTATTAAGCAAGACTGCAACAGATGCCAAAACGAGAACGCTAGGGCTCACACCTTCGACAGTTTGGTTATTGTAGCCTGGTATAAGGCCGCGAGGTATGGATCCTACGGAAAGTTGATGAAGAGGACTCCACGTTGTCCAACGAGGGATAGAGCGAAGAACATTGAAGATCTCCATTCGAGACCAAATACAAAACTTAGAGATCAAACGTCGAACTTCATTCACTTACATCATAAATGTCGTTCTGTTACCAAAAAAATGCAGACGGAGCAGGGCACGAGGTGTGCATTCCGGATAACAGATGGACACACCGAGTGACGTTGTGGTGGCCATACAACCAGACTCCGTCATGGAAACCGAGTCTGAGGTGGAGAGATGACATGAACGAGGCCATGGATCCAACATGGTACACCAAGGCGAACTAGCGAAATTAGTTTACTCAACACTTGGCTACCTGGCTTCAGACACACGTGCTTGATTGAATACCAGGATTTAGAGATGTTTCTTGATATCTTTAATGGACTGTGAAATGTTCACATTTCTTGAAATTTCCCTTTGGGTTGCAATGAGTTTGACTTCTATGGCTTAAAACTAACTGTTGATCTTTGCATTTGTTTGTTAACTAAAGGTTTGTCTTTCTTAACTCCACTGGTGAATGCACGTCTCTTTCCATCTATTGGCGATATCAGAACGTATTGGTCAGAGTATGGATGCATGTGTGTATCAGTTTGTAATGTAGACATACTGGTCAGTGTGTGGATGCATGTGTGTATCAGTTTGTAGTGTAGACATACTGGTCAGTGTGTGGATGCATGTGTGTATCAGTTTGTAATGTAGACGTATTGGTCAGTGTATGGATGCATGTGTGTATCAGTTTGTAATGTGGACGTACTGGTCAGTGTATGGATGCATGTGTGTATCAGTTTGTAATGTAGACATACTGGTCAGTGTGTGGATGCATGTGTATATCAGTTTGTAATGTAGACATACTGGTCAGTGTGTGGATGCATGTGTGTATCAGTTTGTAATGTAGACATACTGGCCAGTGTATGGATGCATGTGTGTATCAGTTTGTAATGTAGACGTATTTGTCAGTGTATGGATGCATGTGTGTATCAGTTTGTAATGTGGACGTATTGGTCAGTGTAGGGATGCATGTGTGTATCAGTTTGTAATGTAGACATACTGGAAAGTGAGTGGATGCATGTGTGTATCAGTTTGTAATGTAGACGTATTGGTCAGTGTATGGATGCATTTGTGTATCAGTTTGTAATGTAGACGTATTGGTCAGTGTATGGATGCATGTGTGTATCAGTTTGTAATGTGGACGTATTAGTCAGTGTATGGATGCATGTGTGTATCAGTTTGTAATGTGGACGTATTGGTCAGTGTATGGATGCATGTGTGTATCAGTTTGTAATGTAGACGTATTGGTCAGTGTATGGATGCATGTGTGTATCAGTTTGTAATGTGGACGTATTTGTCAGTGAATGGATGCATGTGTGTATCAGTTTCTAATGTACACATGCTGGTCAGTGAGTGGATGCATGTGTGTATCAGTTTGTAATGTAGACATACTGGTCAGTGTATGGATGCATGTGTGTATCAGTTTGTAATGTAGACATATTGGCCAGTGTATGGATGCATGTGTGTATCAGTTTGTAATGTAGACGAGTTGGTTAGTCTATGGGTATGTGTGTGTTTCAGTTTGTAATGTAGACGTGTTGGTTAGTCTATGGGTACGTGTGTGTTTCAGTTTGTAATGTGGACTTATTCGCCAGCGTATGGATGGGTGTTTGAATCTATTTGTAATGTGGACGTATTGGCATTGTAATAATTCGTGTGTGCAACTGTGTGTAATGTGTTCAACCATGACAGTCTTATAGTACAGTAGCTCTAGCAATCATTTCTGTACATGGAGAAGTGGACATACTGTGAACAATCCCCGGCATGTCCACCGGATATGCTCAATTTAGTGCGCAAAACTCTCGCTCTTCCGCTCCAAACATGGCGTTTGGCCGAACCAATTTCATCAAGTTTGCCGAAAACGTTTGTCAAAACAAACATGCTACAAACATTTGCCTGGAAATTCTCTAAAAATCATTCCGAACCACAGTTTTTAAGATGTGTCCGAAAAACGTATCTCGTGTCTTTCATCTAGAGTGAACGCCTTTCTGGATCAGACGGAAGGAGTGATGATATCATCACAAAAATCGTACCACGGTTGGCAAATTCAAAAAGAAAGGAAAGAATTACATCCGAACTAATTTTGCAACAATTTCATCAATTACAATCCGTGTTCAGATATAATTATATAGGTTACATTTTCTCCTACACACATTGTATGTATTTGTCGTTTTATTTATCTCAACACCTTAGGGATTGAACTGACGGCAGACAGCGACTCCAAGTAGAATCAGGGTCAGCGGATCATAGCTGACGAGGATCCGTCACCGACTTCATGTCATGTGACTGGGGTAACAGGTTACAATAGTCACTAGTGTGGTCTGGCCTATGAATAGGGATCGCAGCGGGAAGGCAAACCCTGACACTAAGAAAAGTCATCTGAAATCGGATGTGTCGTGCCAAAAAGGGCAGATGATGATACATCCTCGCAGAAAACTACGACACAAAGCACCAACAGTATGTGAGTATGTGTTTATGTGTGTTTGTGTGTTTGTGCGTATGTGTGTGTGTATGTATGTATGTATGTATGTATTCGTGTGCGTATTTGTGTGTGTGTGTGTGTGTGTGTGTGTGTGAATATATAAATGTAAACATACTCGCATGTATATGTGTCTTTTTTTTCTATGTATCGATCTTTCTGTCTGTCTGTCAGTTTTGTTTCTCTCTGCTCTCTCTCTCTCTCTCTTGTTTTCTTTCACTCTCTCTCTCTCTCTTTGATATATATATATATACTTTGGCCACATCAAACACCACAATAGCGTAACATGTACGATACTGGATGGTGTGGTACCTGCAAATAAAAGGCAGAGGTAGACCGAGGAGATGGACACGGGACATTACAGAGATTCTGGGCTTAACAATGGCAGAGACGGGAGATCTACCCATAGACCGAGTGTTTTACAGATTGGCTGTCCTTTAAGAGCTACGATATGCAAAGGGCGTGCTGCAGCGTGATGACGATATATATATATATATATATATATATATATATATATATATATATATATATATATATATATATATATATATCCACACACACACACACACACAAACACACACTCACACATATATATATATATATATATTACAAGCATCAATGTATCTTTCTGTCCGTTTATAGAAATATGACTAATGCATGACTATCTTCCAATATATTTACCAGTCTGTCTGACTATCTTTCTATCTGTCTGCTTGCATGTCTATATATTCACTACATATTTATTTATCTACTTCAAAGTTGGGGAGCAGTTATACATAACCAATCCCATGCTAATCCTGCACATCCCTTCCCAAAGAACGTAACAATGAGAGAAGAGTTGAGGAGCTGGTGTAAGTGAGGATGAGAGAGAGAGAGAGATATATAGAGTGGGGTGGGGGAGGTGTCGGGGTCAGTGGGCCAGGATTCGGGCGACGGGATCTGCTTGCTCACGACGGCACGCGTAAACAAACCTGAGAACATATCTAGGTCACGCTTGCATCTGTTTTTCCGTAATGTTTTCTCGTTTTCAAGTTCAATGCCGTCCTGAATCTTAGCAGTTGTGTTGAGTTTCACGCTTCAGCGGAAGATGCCATGGACCTGGAAAAGCATTGCGCCTTAGCAGTAGACAGCGAGCATCTCTCGAGAATGAGTCGAGTTCTGTCAGTTTCGTCCACAAGTTTCAATCAACTCACCTTTAAAATGGTACTAGACCTACATTTAGGGAAAAAAAGACAGCGAGGAAGGGAATGTGGCACCCTACTTCCTGAAAAAAATATATATTAGTGCAATAAAGCCACCACCGACCACAATGTCTTCCAGCAGACTAGCTTTACCGTCAGGGAGTTCTCTGCATTCAGCGTTTTTCTCCCTGGGAATAAGAAAATAGACTAGCTACCACATTGTTGTAGAGTAGATTTACTCTTTTGTGTGCCCTGACAAGGACGTTAAGTGGCGGTTTGTTGTAGCTTTCCTCCCATCCCAGGTCTGCTGATGAAGGAGGGTCCTCCAGGCGGTTGTGATCTGTTAGAATGGCCGTTTTTTCATGTAGTTTGGCCCATAAGTACCTGAGTCAATGAGTAAACATTGGACTTGTAATGGAATAGTTGTGAGGTTGTCTGAGAATGTCCCTCTATTTAACCGTTATATCTCTTCTGTTATGGTTTGTATTAAATATGTAAACTTCTGAGCTTGTTCGATTACTTCGCCATGATGATTATATTTCTTTGTCTATGCCGCTTAGCTATTACTAAAGTCTTTCTTTTCATCGTGGTTATTGTCATGTACAACTCATTGGCTGTGCTGTCAATTTGGTCAAACAACATTTGCAACCTAGCTATTGATCCTCCCACTACAAATTGGTCGTTTACAAATAATGACGTGAATCGTCTTTACTAGGTTATCATTATATGCCATCATTCTGTCATTCCTGTACGATTGTCATGTTTTACTTGCAGATTATTAACACTAACATTGTTAACGTCTGGGGATTTACAAAATAACAACACAACAGCTACAATTCCCGCCCAGCACGAAAGTATGTTCACTTCAGTTAAGAAGTTAACTTTAACATAATTCGTTTTCATTGTAAGTGTTTTATTCGACCCATTACGAATACGGCAATAGAATGTACTGTACGTCTGTTATAAATATACGGATCGCGTATTCGGTACAACCCAACGATTGTGATATCTGGTCGTTTGTACATATTCCTGTTACGTCATCTCTCGCGTCCATCCCGCTGGACCCAAATTTGATGTTAAACTCATACAGCATGTGTGGAACGCAGTTTCATCGATTGCAAGTTTCATCACCCAGAAGTCAGTCATTGCGGAAATGCAATAAACCCGCTGCCCTTCCTCATCCATATTTAATAACCCCACAATCTGTGTTTTAGAGGCAAAATTGTCAGCTTGGACTCCTGTCGTTCACTCGAGCATCACATGGGCAATAGTTTTCAACAAGCCCCTATAGGGTTGAGTAAGCATATTCTGTACCTTTTTAAGTAAGAATAGAGAAGACTGAGTCATTTTTGTCAATATGCGAAGTTTTATATATCGAGCGTACTGTTGCATATCATATGTACTTGCGTATAATGCAGGGCACGGCACATCCCCGACTGCAGATCCTCACAGTGCCTAAAAAAATGTTATTGCGAGTAACATGTTATGACGTGTGTCGTACTTGCACAATGTTCTCAACTTTTCATCTAGAACTGCGCTTGACTCCTACAATTATTTTACCTATCAGCTAGATCATTAACAAATGTTGTCACTTCTGGTCTAGTGTATAGTTGCGTATAGTGTATAGTTGCGTGTTGTGTAAAGTGTATAGTTGTGTATAGTACATAGTTGTGTATAGGTGTGTATAGTTTTGTGTAGTTTTGTATTGTTCTGTATAGTGTATAGTTGCATAAGGTGTATATCTGCGTATAGTGTGCATATTCATTTGCCCTAATTAAGGCAAGCGTGTGTGGGTTTAACAGTCATGCACAGACAAAAGGCTACTGTATTATTTGACTTAATCGCTTCATCCATTGTCGGTTTCAATTCAACGTCTGTCTGGTTATAATAGTATTTGTGTTCTCTGATTTACGTTTGTAGTTGAAATAAATACTAAATAAACAGATTACGTAACGATTAGAAGATCTTCATCAGGACAAAGAACAAATACAGATGCTGCTAACTGGAAAGGTTTCGCACAATTGCTTTTTCGTTTGCATTCTTTTTAAAGAACTAGGAAGAAAATGACAGGGAAAAAAATTAGAAAGGAGGCGGAGGACTATGGTTCTTTATTTTAATTTGGATGAAATAAAAGTTTGAAAAAAAAATGAAAGACAACGAAGTCTGGAAGAAGCAGCCTGGGGCAACTCCTCAAGGACAGGGGCCCACATAACATGCCTGTCATATTACATAACAGCCATCCAGACTAAGGTTGTGTCTTCGACTCTCAACCAATCTCCCATTGATTCCAACAATTAAGGCCTGTGTCCCGCCGCGGGGTCTAATTACAACCTGGAAAATTCGGCTGGGAGGATGTCACAAAAGACGTTGGCTGTGGCGTCGGCTTCAAAGAATATGGGAGTGGGGGGGAGAACAAGAAATATAAAAGACCGATGAGAGAAAGAGAGAGAGAGTGAGAGAGAGAAAGAGAGATAGAGGGATTAACGAAAAAATAAAAGGGTGAGTCATCGCTGAGAATAGCAAGTGTGGAGTAGAGTGTGTTTTGGAGATAATGGATGTCTTAGTTGTCTGTTCCGCTCCAGTGAAGATTTGAGAGTGCCGCGTTGTGTGTGCATGCTCGTTATAGATTCTAGCATGAAAAAACGTCTTGGAGAGATGGACTGTTTTCGGAAGCGGCGCTTATTTGGTCATAGGAGACGGCTTTGGAAATCTGTAGTAAAGATACTGCAGCTGTTTCTTGTTCGGTTATTCAAATCCTGCAGTGAAAATAAACAATCATTTGGGAGGGAGGATTGATGCTGTCAATATGTGGTTATGCATTGTGTGTAGGATGGCATGCAGAAAAACGATTAGTTTCGGTTCTATAAATTTCAGAGAGAAGAAGGGAATTTGTCTAAGAAATGAAACAGACGGAAGAAGAGGTATACATATATATATATATAGGGAAGAAGAGAGTTGTATAAGATATAAACAGGGAGAAGAAGGGATTTGTATAAGATATAAACAGGGAGAAGAAGGGATTTGTATAAGATATAAACAGGGAGAAGAAGGGATTTGTATAAGATATAAACAGGGAGAAGAAGGGATTTGTATAAGATATAAACAGGGAGAAGAAGGGATTTGTATAAGATATAAACAGGGAGAAGAAGGGATTTGTATAAGATATAAACAGGGAGAAGAAGGGATTTGTATAAGATATAAAAACAGAGAATAATGGAGTTGAATAATATATAAACAGGGAGAAAAAGGGAGTTGTAAACAACATACACTAATAGAAGAAGGGAGTTGTATACGATATTCACAGAGATAAGAAGGAATTTGTATAAAATATAAATAGGGAGAAGAAGGGAGTTGTATACAATATACACAGAGAGAAGAAGGAAGTTGTATAAGATATAAACAGAGAGAATAAGGGTGTTATATAAGATATAAACAGAGAAAATAAGGGTGTTAAATAAGATATAAACAAAGAAAATAAGGGTGTTATATAAGATATAAACAGAGAAAATAAGGGTGTTATATAAGATATAAACAGAGAAAATAAGGGTGTTATATAAGATATAAACAGAGAAAATAAGGGTGTTATATAAGATATAAACAGAGAGAATAAGTGTGTTATATAAGATATAAACAGAGGTTATACACAGGGAGAAGAAGTGAGTTGTATAAAATATAAACAGGGAGAAGAAGAGTGTTTGTACAGTATAAAAAGAGAGGGGGTGAATGAGTGTGCTAGTTATAAAGAGGACGAAGAAGATATGTTGAATCATATAGGAATTAGTGAAGAAAGGTATTTGAACAAGATATACATTTTCTATACTCATTATCTGTCTGATCAACGTATTGACAAGTAGATTCAAGAACACATGGGAAACAGAGCATACTGGCTACACAAAAAACGATGCCTATTACCAGTTGAACAGAAGAGAGCAGGTCGTGGTTTTCAGACTCCGCACAGGCCGCAACAGAGTGAGGTACCATCTATTCTTCTTCTTCTTCTTCTGCGTACGCAGTCAGACAGTAACCATCATTTTTTCGAAAAAAGCGGCGGTCATCCTGAGGCTCTCGCCTCCGCCATTGAGCTTGTCTTGCAGTTCCACTGGTAATGGCCACATCTGCTCTCTCTGATCCTCGTATGTCGGGCAGTTCTGCAGCAGATGTTCAGCGGTCATTTTACCAGTACCGCACGGGCATTCGTCAGTACACCCTATCTTCAATTTGTTGAATAGGTGGTACCTCAGTCTGTTGTGGCCGGTGCGAAGTCTGAAGACAACGACCTGCTCTCTTCGGTTCAACTGGTAATAGGCATCGTTTTTGGTGCAACCAGTATGTTCGGTTTCCCATTTGGTCATGTATCTGGCTTTGATAAGCCGTTTTGACTCTTCGTACGTCATACTGGTACCATCTATTCAATAAATTGAAGATAGGTGGCACTGATGAATGCACTTGTGGTACTGGGAAAATGGCCGCTGAACATCTGCTACAAGACTGCCCTACATACGGGGACCAGAGAAAGCACATGTGGCCATCACCAGTGGCAACACTAGACAAGCTCTATGGCAGTGTCGACAGCCTCAGGATGACAGCTGCTTTCTTCGAAAAAATACAAGTTGACGTTTGACAGCGTACGAAGAAGAAGAAGAAGAAGAAGTCTTGAATTTAACAAATGAGTGAATGAAAGATTGAGTGAATGAATGAATATATGAGTGAATGAATATGTGAATGTATACATGAATGAATGAATGTGTGAATTAATAAGTGAGTGAAAAAAAAAAGATTGAATGAATGAATTAGTGAATGAATGAATGAATGAATTAGTAAATCAGTGAATGAACGGATTAATAAATAATTGAATGAATGAACAAAGTGAATGAGTGAATTAAAGAGTAAATGAATCAATGAATAAATGAATGAATGATTGAAAGTTTAAACGGATTGAACATTCTGGCGAATATCGTAACGTTAGACAGATAACAGACCAAAACGTATCTAAGTCAGTTGTATATCCAGATTTCCCTCGAGTGGTACTCTGCTGGACTAGAATAGGACCACTGTAACCTTCCGAGCATGGCATGAAACTGAATAAATAAAGTTGTCCATATGACTATCAATCTCATCATGATAAATAACATTTATTCAACGTCGTCGTAGATGACCGCCAGCATCGTCATGCGGCATATTACACCGTTGAGACTATGAATGCGCATGTGATGGATCAAGTCAATGTGGGGGCAAAACGTTCCATTCCTTGACTAGCAGAAAACATGGTCTGCAAGCTGACACTGGTTTTCCACCATCTGACATAGACTTTCTGACCACGCGTACGTCTACGCAGTCCTCAACCGGAAGCAATTTCTGACTGCAACACGGTTCTTTGCTGTGTCTTTTCAGACTGACTAATTTTTTTACAAAGTTTTCCTAGGACGCGCGATAGAACTTTCTTGAACTTTCTTTGAAATCAATTTGGTTTCTCAACACTTTGAGAGCATTCTACCATAAAAATCATTTCTTTTTTTAGACGTTGTGAAGCGATAACAGAATGAGGAACTGTTCCTTGAACATTCTTTGGAAACTATTTCGCTTCTCAACACTTTGGAGAGACTTCTACACTAGACTGATCTCTTCTTTGAGATGTTATGTCCCTGAACGGATCCAGCAGTATCCGGCTCTCACCTTTCAGTCTTAACGGTAAATGAACGTGTTTATCAGTTGTTGTATAGTGCCATATAAAGTGTTCCACAGAGGAAGAAGCATTCTCCTTAAATCGTTGAGAGCTCAACACTCAAAGAGATGATGATCAACGGTTTCATAGGGGTACACAGATGGCACGCTGGAGTGTGCTGTGGTTAGATTCCTTTCTGGTGCTTGTTAAGTGGGATGTGTTGGGTTCTCAGTCGGAGAATGATTCTCTGATCATTCCTAGTGAGTTGATTTGTACTGTCATTCGGATTGAGGCTTGTCATATGTCTGTAGACCTCCCTCCTCGTGTATCCCATACCCCACTTTCTTCGAAACAAATGTAACTTCCCAACACATGGAGAGCCTTCTACATCAAATTATTTCTTCTTTGAGACGCTATAAATCGGTAAAAGAAAACATTATGAGGCTTTATTTCCCTTATTCAAATTCTGTTATTTCTCTGTGTATGTAATGAGTGTAATATGAACATTGAAACGAGTGACTCAAAGTTATGGCTAATGCTGCATATTTGGCTAGTGGCTGTTTCTTTCTTTGATCTGCACTAATTTACAGCTTACAACTCAACCCCACTCTAACGCTGAGCAATTTTGTCTGTAAGAGATTACCAATGAAATCCCACAAAATATTTTAATGCATTTCTCCTCGTTTGTCTTCTTCTGCCTTTAGACTTTTAACTTGAGATCTTCTTTTAGCCTCGTAATGTCACATCCTAAAGTCTGTTTCAAATATTCCGGATGAGTGAGCTGTTCTAAATTTAATTTTATCTGGCAAATGCTTCTTTCCCGTCTTCCAGCGTTTTGTTGGACAAAAGGTATTGATTTTAATCTTGGCTAGTTGCGTTTTCAAGGAATGAGAAGGAATATTGGTGAAAAGGATTCGAATCACGTGTGAAGGCCGGGATTGGAGATGGGAGTAAAATATGGAACTTTTGTTGTCTTAAAAGCAAAACAAAAACGAACTATTGAGTCATCTTAATAATGAATTTGACTCACTTCAGTCCCAAGGAAATGTGACGTCCCCCTTGTCTCCTGTTTTATCACGATGGTCCAGGCAAGCTTTTATTCTCCATGGGTCAACAAACGGTTGATCTGTTTTTTTATTAATATTAAAATGAATTACAGTCTCATGTGGGTCCCCGGGAGTGGTGAATAGAATTGCTGAAACCTTCTGAGAATGTCGCAAAAGGCGACTTTATATTATGTCTCTGCTGATTCTGAGGAGGCGGAAATGTCAACTCGCATGTCTCTAAGAAGTTCAAGTGAACAGAATAAGTCATGTACGCCAGTGTGTTATACCAGATCATAAAAGGGCAGTAAAGAATATCTAAACTGTAACCTATGCAATATGTTGTAACCGGCGACTTGAGATGGTGAGGCATGGGGCCTCCTATCGTTTGTTATAATCTACTACGATTGAGTTGAGTTAACTTTTGACAATTTTCATACATCTCGGGGTGTGCTTGAGAAGTGTGACCTCGGCCCCATGGCTGTAGTGTAATTCCATACGTTTCTGTAAGCTCACTATTATGGTTGGTCAGGCTTATATGGCATAATCTGTTTCCAGGAGAATGAGCGAATACGTGAGGTGTAGGTCTTGATCAGTACGTTTCACCTGAACTTGATTACTCTTCACTGCCATCCCTCCTATAATCGGTTAGTTGGTTAGTTGGTTGTTTGTTTGGTTGGTTGGTTGGTTGATATGTTGGTTGGTTGGTTATTGATTCAGCAGCCTGAATGCCACTGCCCTTTGTCCCAATGTCATGTAGTGATATATACAAGTGTTTGTGAATGTTTAATTTGTGTGGCCTCTGAGGAAGAAGCTCTTTCCTGACACTGGCAAGTGCCGAACATTTAAAAAGACGGCCTTGAACAGTTTCATAAGGATGTGTGCACAGCCGGTATTCTGGAGTATGTTCTAGTTGGATCTTGTCCAAGTGACTGTTAAGTTGTATGTGTTGAGTGCGAAGTCGGAAAATGGTGCCTTCGTCTCTCCTTTTCAGGAAGTTGATGTTGTTGTTGGGATGTTCATATATTTGTAGATTTCTTTCCCTGTATTCCTCATTGCCCATCTATTCAGTCAGGCGTCTTTGTTCACAATCTTTACAAGTTGATTGACTTGACTGTCTGTAGGGTTGTTGGTGTGCATTGTTGTTCTTAACTTGATCTCTTCTTAGCTAGTCTGTCTGCCTTGTTATTGCCAGGTGTATTTACGTGACCAGGGATATATTGCATAACTAGTCTGACTTCCTGAGATGTAATAAACTGGTTGGCATCTAGGGATATTTGGATAAATTCAGGATTACAATGACCACCATATTCAGATCTTGAAGGGCAGAGTTTGCAAATATTTCGATGTTTAGGGATTTTGATGGGAAAGCATCAAATACAGTCCTCAAGTGGTACAGAGCTACTTCCAGTGCAGTTATTTCTGCCTCATAGTTTGAACATATCTCCCGACAAGCATTAAACAGCTCATCAAATGTTATGTCTGGATACTTTAAGTAGACTCCATATTCCGCTATTAATGGTGGCCTTTATAGCAGACTCATCAGTATAGACATGTATCCATTCTTCTGGGTAGGCGTCAATCGTTATATGGGAAGGTCAGACTTACCAACCATCCATCCGGTGGCCACTATAAGAAGCAAGGTCATGACAATCACACCGCTACACCAAATGTTACTAATTATGCAAGTTAATGTCGTACGACTATTCTCGTTGCTAGGGTGGTTGAAGGGTTTTGAAGACTGGTGACTAAGGCCGTTTTGCTACTGATATCGCCACGCCCTGAGCTGCCTATATTTGCTTAATACTTCACCCCAAACACTGAAGCAACATATGCTTTACCTGGTTCTATGAGTTTGCAAGTAAGTAGTCCCTTTTCAATCATGTCTGACTTATTAGGTCGATTCGATTTTCGAGAAACAATTCTCTACTGATTTTTTGTTGTTTTGTTTCTCCTTTTCTATGCGGCCATGTATTTTCACCACTTGTTTGTGATGCAAGAGCTCATTTTGACTTAGTCAGAATTGCTTCTTTCGACTGTGCTTCCATTTGGATCTGTCTGCAGCTATTTTCGCCAAGATATAAGATACAGTTTTCATGTCCCGCTTATAATTGGCCTTGAACCTCAGCTGTGGTCGACCTTCTGTTCCTTTACCACACGTCAGCCTGTCCATGGAGAATATATATGTGGGTGATTCAGTCTAACATGCGACAAACATGAGAAAACGTCAGCCTGTCCATAGAGAATATATGTGTGGGTGATTCAGTCTAACATGCGACAAACATGAGAAAACGTCAGCCTGTCCATAGAGAATATATGCGTGGGTGATTCAGTCTAACATGCGACAAACATGAGAAAACCATCGCAGTCTTCGCTGCCCTAGGAGAGTATACATATGTGAAAGTGCCTTACATGAATTCACATCTGCGTTAACACCCAGTCTCTCCATGACATGCACAGAATACAAGAATTCACATCTGCGTTAACACCCTGTCTCTCATGACATGCACAGAATACAAGAATTCACATCTGCGTTAACACCCTGTCTCTCATGACATGCACGGAATACAAGAATTCACATCTGCGTTAACACCCTGTCTCTCCTTGACATGCACGGTATACAAGAATTCACATCTGCGTTAACACCCTGTCTCTCCATGAGATGCACGGAATAATCTCAGGCGCCTATGGTACTGATCATGTCAGTAAATACGAAAATGTATTGCAAAAAATACGGGGTTCAACTCCCACTCCGCCAGCTCCAGTCAACTCAGCTGTAAATATGTACCTGGCTAAAGGGTATGAAAGAAAAAAGGTAGCGAAGAAAGGAACTGGCCAACCCACCTCAGAAAGCTGTGTCTTAGTTCAACGAAGACTCTAACACTTCACCCCAGACGGCAGCGTTAGCTAATGCACTACCTCTACCTTTTTATACCACAAGAATACATTCTCAAGTTTCATCAGTTGGAAGCGGAGACGCTAAGTGGCTAGTTTCACGCACTTGTTCATCGTCTGATTGTACTAGGTAATCTGATTGGCTTATTGGAAGCTATCTAAGGCATTCTACTCGATTTGTTTCCTATAAGATATATTCTGGACACGAAGCTGAGACCAGGCAAGTGAGATAGTATCAGTGTCAAGAAACCATTCTGTAGTGTAGACAAACTGATTGCTTCAAGATGGATAAACGAGGTACACTCAGAGAGGTTGTTGACCGGTAGAGATTGGTTGGTTGGGGGGGGGGGGGGGAAGTCTTGTCATTTGAGAAGGTTTATAGGGAGGGCGGATATGGATAGGCGTTTGTGAAAGAGTGGAGGAGTAAGTGACTTTGATTGATACTGAGGGGGAGAGTGAAAGGGAGAGAGAGAGAGAAGGTGAGGGAGAAAGAGTGAATGTTATGCAGTGTAAATGAGGAAGAAAGTAGGGATGAGAGCGAGGGGGAGAAATTAAGTGAGAGGGTGGGAATGACGGTAAATGTAAAAGAGATAAGGAGAGCGTGAGTGGAACAGTATTTGGAGAAAGAGAGAGAGAGAGAGTAGAGTAAAGTGTATGTATTAGTAAGACACCAGGATAGAGAGAGAGAGGGAGTAAAGTGTATGTATTAGTAAGACACTAAGATAGAGAGAGAGAGGGAGTAAAGTGTATGTATTAGTAAGACACCAGGATAGAGAGAGAGAGGGAGTAAAGTGTATGTATTAGTAAGACACTAAGATAAAGAGAGAGTGAGAGAGAGAGGGAGAAAGTGGGAGTAAAGTGTATGTATTAGTAAGACAGTAGGATAGAGAGAGAGAGAGAGGGAGTAAAGTGTATGTATTAGTAAGACACTAGGATAGAAAGAGAGAGAGGGAGTAAAGTGTATAAATTAGTAAGACACCAGGATAGAGAGAGAGAGGGAGTAAAGTGTATGTATTAGTAAGACACTAGGATAGAGAGAGAGAGAGGGAGTAAAGTGTATATATTAGTAGGACAGTAGGATAGAGAGAGAGAGAGAGAGAGAGAGAGAGAGAGAAGGGGATTAAAGTGTATGTATTAGTAGGTCACTGGGACAGAGAGAAAGAGAGGGAGTAAAGTGTATGTTTTAGTAGGACAGTAGGATAGAGAGAGAGAGGTAGTAACGTGTATGTATTAGAAAGACAGTAGGATAGGGAGAGAGAGGGAGTAAAGTGTATGTATTAGTAAGACACTAGGATAGAGCGAGAGAGAGAGAGAGAGAGAGAGAAGGGGATTAAAGTGTATGTATTATTAGGACAGTAGGATAGGGAGAGAGAGGGAATAAAATGTATAAATTAGTAAGACAGTAGGATAGAGAGAGAAAGAGGGAGTAAAGTATATGTATTAGTAAGACACTAGGACAGAGAGAAAGAGAGAGAGAGAGAGGGGGGGAGTAAAGTGTATGTATTATTAGGACAGTAGGATAGAGAGAGAGAGGGAGTAAAGTGTATTTATTAGTAAGAAACTAGGATATAGAGAGAGAGAGAGGGGGGGGGGGGAATAAAGTGTATGTATTATTAGGACAGTGGGATAGAGAGAGAGAGAGAGGGAGTAAAGTGTATGTATTAGTAAGACACCAGGATAGAGAGGGAGAGAGGGAGTAAAGTGTATATATTAGTAGGACAGTAGGATAGAGAGAGAGAGAGAGGGAGTAAAGTATATGTATTAGTACGACACTAGGATAGAGAGAGAAGGGAGAGGGGGGGGAGTGAAGTGTATGTATTATTAGGACACTAGGATAGAGAGAGAGAGGGAGTATAGTGTATGTATTAGTAAGTAATTAGATAGATAGAGAGAGAGGGAGTAAAGTGTATGTATTAGTAAGACACTAGGATAGAGACAGAGAGAGAGAGAGGGGGAGTAAAGTGTATGTATTATTATAGCAGTAGGATAGAGAGAGAGAGGGAGTAAAGTGTATGTATTAGTAAGACACTAGGATAGAGACAGAGAGAGAGAGAGGGGGAGTAAATTGTATGTATTATTAGAGCAGTAGGATAGAGAGAGAGAGGGAGTAAAGTGTATGTATTAGTAAGGCAGTAGAATAGAGAGAGAGAGAGGGAGTAAAGTGTATGTATTAGTAAAACACTAAGATAGAGACAGAAAGAGAGGTTGGGGGTGGGGGGGAGTAAAGTGTATATATTATTAGGACAGTAGGATAGAGAGAGGGGGGGGGGGGAGGAAAGTGTATATATTAGTAAGACACTAGGATAGAGAGAGAGAGGGAATAAAGTTTATGTATTAGTAAGACACTAGGATAGAGAGTGAGAGAGAGAGAGAGAGAGATAGAGGGAGTAAAGTTTATGTATTAATAAGACAGTAGGAAAGTGAAAGAGAGGGAGTAAAGTGTATGTATTAGTAAGACAGTAGGATAGAGAGAGAGAGGGAGTAAAGTATATGTATTAGTAGGACAGTAGGATAGAGAGAGAGGGAGTAAAGTATATGTATTAGTAAGACATTAGGATAGAGAGAGAGAGAGGGGGGGAGTAAAGTATGTGTATTATTAGGACAGTAGGATAGAGAGAGAGAGACGGAGTAAAGAATATATGTTAATAAGACACTAGGATAGAGACAGTAAGAGGGAGTAAAGTATATGTATTAGTAAGACACTAAGATAGAGAGAGAGCGAGAGAGAGAGGGGGGAGTAAAGCGTATGTATTAATAATAGAGTAGGATAGAGAGAGAGAGGGAGTAAAGTGTATGTATTAGTAAGACAGTAGGATAGAGAGAGAGATAGAAAGAGACAGAGAGAGAGGGAGTAAAGTGTATGGATTAGTAAGACAGTAGGATAGAGAGAGAGATAGAAAGAGACAGAGAGAGGGAGTAAAGTGTATGTATTTTTAGGACAGTAGGATAGAGAGAGAGAGAGGGAGTAAAGTGTATGTATTAGTAAGACACTAGGATAGAGAGAGCGATAGAGAGAGACAGAGAGAGGGAGTAAAATGTATGTATTTTTAGGACAGTAGGATAGAGAGAGAGACAGGGAGTAAAGTGTATGTATTAGTAAGACACTAGGATAGAGATAAAGATAGAAATAACAGAGAGAGGGAGTAAAGTGTATGTATTAGTAAGACAGTAGGATAGAGAGAGAGAGAGGGAGTAAAGTGTATGTATTAGTAAGACAGTGGGTTAGAAAGAGAGAGAGGTAGTAACGTGTATGTATTAGTAAGACAGTAGGATAGAGAGAGAGAGAGGGACTAAAGTGTATGTATTAGTAAGACAGTAGGATAGAGAGAGAGATAGAAAGAGACAGAGAGAGAGGGAGTAAAGTGTATGGATTAGTAAGACAGTAGGATAGAGAGAGAGATAGAAAGAGACAGAGAGAGGGAGTAAAGTGTATGTATTTTTAGGACAGTAGGATAGAGAGAGAGATAGAGAGAGACAGAGAGAGGGAGTAAAATGTATGTATTTTTAGGACAGTAGGATAGAGAGAGAGACAGGGAGTAAAGTGTATGTATTAGTAAGACACTAGGATAGAGATAAAGATAGAAATAACAGAGAGAGGGAGTAAAGTGTATGTATTAGTAAGACAGTAGGATAGAGAGAGAGAGAGGGAGTAAAGTGTATGTATTAGTAAGACAGTAGGATAGAAAGAGAGAGAGGTAGTAACGTGTATGTATTAGTAAGACAGTAGGATAGAGAGAGAGAGAGGGACTAAAGTGTATGTATTAGTAAGACACTAGGATAGAGAGAGAGAGGGAGTAAAGTGCATGTTTTAGTAGGGCAGTAGGATAGAGAGAGAGAGGGAGTAAAGTATGTGTATTAGTAAGACACTAGGATAGAGACAGAGATAGAAAGAGGCAGAGAGAGGGAGTAAAGTGTATGTATTAGTAAGACAGTAGGATAGAGAGAGAGAGGGAGTAAAGTGTATGTATTAGTAAGACAGTAGGATAGAGAGAGAGAGAGGGACTAAAGTGTATGTATTAGTAAGACACTAGGATAGAGAGAGAGAGGGAGTAAAGTGTATGTATTTTTAGGACAGTCGGATAGAGAGAGAGAGAGGGAGTAAAGTGCATGTATTAGTAAGACACTAGGATAGAGAGAGAGAGGGAGTAAAGTGTATATATTAGTAGGACAGTAGGATAGAGAGAGAGAGGGAGTAAAGTATATGTATTATTAAAACACTAGGATAGAGACAGAGAGAGAGGGGGGGGAGGTAAAGTGTATGTATTAGTAAGGCAGTAGGATAGAGAGAGAGAGAGAGAGTAAAGTGTATGTATTAGTAAGACACTAGGATAGAGACAGAGAGAGGGGGGAGAAATTGTATGTATTATTAGAACAGTAGGATAGAGAGAGAAAGGGAGAAAAGTGTATATATTAGTAAGACATTAGGATAGAGAGAGAGAGAGGTAGTAATGTGTATGTATTAGAAAGACATTATGATAGAGAGAAAGGAAGAGAGAGGGAATAAAGTGTATGTATTAGTAGGACAGTAGGATAGAGAGAGAGAGAGAGTAAAGTATATGTATTAGTAAGACAGTAGGACAGAGAGAGAGAGAGAGAGAGGGTGGGGAGTAAAGTTTATGTATTATTAGGACAGAAGGATAGAGAGAGAGAGGGAGTAAATTGTATATATTAGTAAGACAGTAGGATAGAGAGAGAGAGAGAGAGGGAGTAAAGTGTTTGTATTAGTAAGACAGTAGGATAGAGAGAGAGAGAGGGAGTAAAGTGTATGTATTAGTAAGACAGTAGGATAGAGAGAGAGAGAGGGAGTAAAGTGTATGTATTAGTAAGACAGTAGGATAGAGAGAGAGATATAAAGAGACAGAGAGAGGGAGTAAAGTGTATGTATTTTTAAGACAGTAGGATAGAGAGAGAGAGAGGGAGTAAAGTGTATGTATTAGTAAGACACTAGGATAGAGAGAGAGATAGCAAGAGACAGAGAGAGGGAGTAAAGTGTATGTATTTTTAGGACAGTAGGATAGAGAGAGAGAGAGGGAGTAAAGTGTATGTATTAGTAAGACACTAGGATAGAGAGAGAGATAGAAAGAGACAGAGAGAGGGAGTAAAGTGTATGTATTAGTAAGACAGTAGGATAGAGAGAGAGAGAGGGAGTAACATGTATGTATTTGTAAAACACTAGGATAGAGAGAGAGAGAGGGAGAGAGAGGGAGTAAAGTGCATGTATTAGTAGGGCATTAGGATAGAGAGAGAGAGGGAGTAAAGTATGTGTATTAGTAAGACACTAGGATAGAGAGAGAGAAAGAAAGAGACAGAGAGAGGGAGTAAAGTGTATGTATTAGTAAGACAATAGGACAGAAAGAGAGAGAGGTAGTAACGTGTATGTATTAGTAAGACAGTAGGATAGAGAGAGAGAGAGGGAGTAAAGTGTATGTATTAGTAAGACACTAGGATAGAGAGAGAGAGGGAGTAAAGTGTATGTATTTTTAGGACAGTAGGATAGAGAGAGAGAGAGAGGGAGTAAAGTGTATGTATTAGTAAGACACTAGGATAGAGAGAGAGAGAGAGAGAGAGTAAAGTATATGTATTAGTAAGTCACTAGGACAGAGAGAGAGAGAGGGAGTAAAGTGTATGTATTAGTAAGACAGTAGGATAGAGAGAGAAAGGGAGTAAAGTATATGTATTAGTAAAACACTAGGATAGAGACAGAGAGAGAGGGAGGGGGAGGAAAGTGTATGTATTAGTAAGGCAGTAGGATAGAGAGAGAGAGAGAGAGAGAGAGAGTAAAGTGTATGTATTAGTAAGACACTAGGATAGAGAGAGAGAGAGAGAGAGAGAAGCGGTGGGGAGTAAAGTGTATATATTAGTTAGACACTAGGATAGAGAGAGAGAGAGGGAGAGAGAGGGAGTGAAGTGTATATATTAGTAAGACAGTAGGATAGAGAGAGAGATAGAAAGAGACAGAGAGAGGGAGTAATGTGTATGTATTTTTAGGACAGTAGGATAGAGAGAGAGAGAGGGAGTAAAGTGTATGTATTAGTAAGACACTAGGATAGAGAGAGAGATAGAGAGAGACAGAGAGAGGGAGTAAAATGTATGTATTTTTAGGACAGTAGGATAGAGAGAGAGACAGGGAGTAAAGTGTATGTATTAGTAAGACACTAGGATAGAGATAAAGATAGAAATAACAGAGAGAGGGAGTAAAGTGTATGTATTAGTAAGACAGTAGGATAGGGAGAGAGAGGGAGTAAAGTGTATGTATTAGTAAGACAGTAGGATAGAAAGAGAGAGAGGTAGTAACGTGTATGTATTAGTAAGACAGTAGGATAGAGAGAGAGAGAGGGACTAAAGTGTATGTATTAGTAAGACACTAGGATAGAGAGAGAGAGGGAGTAAAGTGCATGTTTTAGTAGGGCAGTAGGATAGAGAGAGAGAGGGAGTAAAGTATGTGTATTAGTAAGACACTAGGATAGAGACAGAGTTAGAAAGAGACAGAGAGACGGAGTAAAGTGTATGTATTAGTAAGACAGTAGGATAGAGAGAGAGAGGGAGTAAAGTGTATGTATTAGTAAGACAGTAGGATAGAGAGAGAGAGAGGGAGTAAAGTGTATGTATTAGTAAGACACTAGGATAGAGAGAGAGAGGGAGTAAAGTGTATGTATTTTTAGGACAGTAGGATAGAGAGAGAGAGAGAGGGAGTAAAGGTTATGTATTAGTAAGACACTAGGATAGAGAGAGAGAGGGAGTAAAGTGTATATATTAGTAGGACAGTAGGACAGAGAGAGAGGGAGGGAGTAAAGTATATGTATTAGTAAGACACTAGGATAGAGAGAGAGAGAGAGAGACAGGGGGGGGGGAGTAAAGTGTATGTATTATTAGGACAGTAGGATTGAGAGAGAGAGAGAGAGTAAAGTATATGTATTAGTAAGTCACTAGGACAGAGAGAGAGAGAGGGAGTAAAGTGTATGTATTAGTAAGACAGTAGGATAGAGAGAGAAAGGGAGTAAAGTATATGTATTAGTAAAACACTAGGATAGAGACAGAGAGAGAGGGAGGGGGAGGAAAGTGTATGTATTAGTAAGGCAGTAGGATAGAGAGAGAGAGAGAGAGAGAGAGAGAGTAAAGTGTATGTATTAGTAAGACACTAGGATAGAGAGAGAGAGAGAGAGAGAGAGAGAGAGAAGCGGTGGGGAGTAAAGTGTATATATTAGTTAGACACTAGGATAGAGAGAGAGAGAGGGAGAGAGAGGGAGTGAAGTGTATATATTAGTAAGACAGTAGGATAGAGAGAGAGATAGAAAGAGACAGAGAGAGGGAGTAAAGTGTATGTATTTTTAGGACAGTAGGATAGAGAGAGAGAGAGGGAGTAAAGTGTATGTATTAGTAAGACACTAGGATAGAGAGAGAGATAGAGAGAGACAGAGAGAGGGAGTAAAATGTATGTATTTTTAGGACAGTAGGATAGAGAGAGAGACAGGGAGTAAAGTGTATGTATTAGTAAGACACTAGGATAGAGATAAAGATAGAAATAACAGAGAGAGGGAGTAAAGTGTATGTATTAGTAAGACAGTAGGATAGAGAGAGAGAGGGAGTAAAGTGTATGTATTAGTAAGACAGTAGGATAGAAAGAGAGAGAGGTAGTAACGTGTATGTATTAGTAAGACAGTAGGATAGAGAGAGAGAGAGGGACTAAAGTGTATGTATTAGTAAGACACTAGGATAGAGAGAGAGAGGGAGTAAAGTGCATGTTTTAGTAGGGCAGTAGGATAGAGAGAGAGAGGGAGTAAAGTATGTGTATTAGTAAGACACTAGGATAGAGACAGAGATAGAAAGAGACAGAGAGAGGGAGTAAAGTGTATGTATTAGTAAGACAGTAGGATAGAGAGAGAGAGGGAGTAAAGTGTATGTATTAGTAAGACAGTAGGATAGAGAGAGAGAGAGGGACTAAAGTGTATGTATTAGTAAGACACTAGGATAGAGAGAGAGAGGGAGTAACGTGTATGTATTTTTAGGACAGTCGGATAGAGAGAGAGAGAGGGAGTAAAGTGCATGTATTAGTAAGACACTAGGATAGAGAGAGAGAGGGAGTAAAGTGTATATATTAGTAGGACAGTAGGATAGAGAGAGAGAGGGAGTAAAGTATATGTATTATTAAAACACTAGGATAGAGACAGAGAGAGAGGGGGGGGGAGTAAAGTGTATGTATTAGTAAGGCAGTAGGATAGAGAGAGAGAGAGAGTAAAGTGTATGTATTAGTAAGACACTAGGATAGAGACAGAGACAGGGGGGGAGAAATTGTATGTATTATTAGAACAGTAGGATAGAGAGAGAAAGGGAGAAAAGTGTATATATTAGTAAGACATTAGGATAGAGAGAGAGAGAGGTAGTAATGTGTATGTATTAGAAAGACATTATGATAGAGAGAAAGGGAGAGAGAGGGAGTAAAGTGTATGTATTAGTAGGACAGTAGGATAGAGAGAGAGAGAGAGTAAAGTATATGTATTAGTAAGACACTAGGACAGAGAGAGAGAGAGAGAGAGAGAGGGTGGGGAGTAAAGTTTATGTATTATTAGGACAGAAGGATAGAGAGAGAGAGGGAGTAAATTGTATATATTAGTAAGACAGTAGGATAGAGTAGAGAGAGAGAGAGAGAGAGAGAGGGAGTAAAGTGTTTGTATTAGTAAGACAGTAGGATAGCGAGAGAGAGAGGGAGTAAAGTGTATGTATTAGTAAGACAGTAGGATAGAGAGAGAGAGAGGGAGTAAAGTGTATGTATTAGTAAGACAGTAGGATAGAGAGAGAGATATAAAGAGACAGAGAGAGGGAGTAAAGTGTATGTATTTTTAAGACAGTAGGATAGAGAGAGAGAGAGAGGGAGTAAAGTGTATGTATTAGTAAGACACTAGGATAGAGAGAGAGATAGCAAGAGACAGAGAGAGGGAGTAATGTGTATGTATTTTTAGGACAGTAGGATAGAGAGAGAGAGAGAGGGAGTAAAGTGTATGTATTAGTAAGACACTAGGATAGAGAGAGAGATAGAAAGAGACAGAGAGAGGGAGTAAAGTGTATGTATTAGTAAGACAGTAGGATAGAGAGAGAGAGGGAGTAAAGTGTATGTATTAGTAAGACAGTAGGATAGAGAGAGAGAGAGGGAGTAACATGTATGTATTTGTAAAACACTAGGATAGAGAGAGAGAGAGGGAGAGAGAGGGAGTAAAGTGCATGTATTAGTAGGGCATTAGGATAGAGAGAGAGAGGGAGTAAAGTATGTGTATTAGTAAGACACTAGGATAGAGAGAGAGAAAGAAAGAGACAGAGAGAGGGAGTAAAGTGTATGTATTAGTAAGACAGTAGGATAGAGAGAGAGAGAGGGAGTAAAGTGTATGTATTAGTAAGACACTAGGATAGAGAGAGAGAGGGAGTAAAGTGTATGTATTTTTAGGACAGTAGGATAGAGAGAGAGAGAGAGGGAGTAAAGTGTATGTATTAGTAAGACACTAGGATAGACAGAGAGAGGGAGTAAAGTGTATATATTAGTAGGACAGTAGGACAGAGAGAGAGGGAGGGAGTAAAGTATATGTATTAGTAAGACACTAGGATAGAGAGAGAGAGAGAGAGAGAGAGACAGGGGGGGGAGTAAAGTGTATGTATTATTAGGACAGTAGGATTGAGAGATAGAGAGAGAGTAAAGTATATGTATTAGTAAGTCACCAGGACAGAGAGAGAGAGAGGGAGTAAAGTGTATGTATTAGTAAGACAGTAGGATAGAGAGAGAAAGGGAGTAAAGTATATGTATTAGTAAAACACTAGGATAGAGACAGAGAGAGAGGGAGGGGGAGGAAAGTGTATGTATTAGTAAGGCAGTAGGATAGAGAGAGAGAGAGAGAGAGAGTAAAGTGTATGTATTAGTAAGACACTAGGATAGAGAGAGAGAGAGAGAGATAAGCGGTGGGGAGTAAAGTGTATATATTAGTTAGACACTAGGATAGAGAGAGAGAGAGGGAGAGAGAGGGAGTGAAGTGTATATATTAGTAAGACACTAGGATAGAGAGAGAGACAGGGAGTAAAGTGTATGTATTAGTAAGACACTAGGATACAGAGAGAGAGAGAGAGAGAGAGGGGGGAGTAAAGTGTATGTATTATTATTACAGTAGGATAGAGAGAGAGAGAGGGAGTAAAGTGTATATATTAGTAGGACAGTAGGATAGAGAGAGAGAGAGGGAGTAAAGTGTATGTATTAGTAAGACACTAGGATAGAGAGAGAGAGAGGGAGCGAAGTGTATGTACTATTAGGACAGTAGGATAGAGAGAGAGAGGGAGTATAGTGTATGTATTAGTAAGTAATGTGATAGAGTGAGAGAGAGGGAGTAAAGTGTATGTATTAGTAAGACAGTAAGATAGAGAGAGAGAGGGAGTAAAGTGTATGTATTAGTAAGACAGTAGGATAGAGACAGAGAGAGAGAGGGGGAGTAAAGTGTATGTATTAGTAAGACACTAGGATAGAGACAGAGAGAGAGAGAGGGGGAGTAAAGTGTATGTATTATTAGGGTTGTAAGATAGAGAGAGAGAGAGAGTAAAGTGTATGTATTAGTAAGACACTAGGATAGAGAGAGAGAGAGGGAGTAAAGTTTATGTATTAGTAAGACAGTAAGATAGAGAGAGAGAGGGAGTAAAGTGTATGTATTAGTAAGACAGTAAGATAGAGAGAGAGAGGGAGTAAAGTGTATGTATTAGTAAGACAGTAGGATAGAGACAGAGAGAGAGAGGGGGAGTAAAGTGTATGTATTAGTAAAACACTAGGATAGAGACAGAGAGAGAGGGGGGGAGGAGTAAAGTGTATGTATTAGTAAGGCAGTAGGATAGAGAGAGAGAGAGAGAGTAAAGTGTATGTATTAGTAAGTAATTAGATAGATAGAGAGAGAGGGAGTAAAGTGTATGTATTAGTAAGACACTAGGATAGAGACAGAGAGAGAGAGAGGGGGAGTAAAGTGTATGTATTATTATAGCAGTAGGATAGAGAGAGAGAGGGAGTAAAGTGTATGTATTAGTAAGACACTAGGATAGAGACAGAGAGAGAGAGAGGGGGAGTAAATTGTATGTATTATTAGAGCAGTAGGATAGAGAGAGAGAGGGAGTAAAGTGTATGTATTAGTAAGGCAGTAGAATAGAGAGAGAGAGAGGGAGTAAAGTGTATGTATTAGTAAAACACTAAGATAGAGACAGAAAGAGAGGTTGGGGGTGGGGGGGAGTAAAGTGTATATATTATTAGGACAGTAGGATAGAGAGAGGGGGGGGGGAGGAAAGTGTATATATTAGTAAGACACTAGGATAGAGAGAGAGAGGGAATAAAGTTTATGTATTAGTAAGACACTAGGATAGAGAGTGAGAGAGAGAGAGAGAGATAGAGGGAGTAAAGTTTATGTATTAATAAGACAGTAGGAAAGTGAAAGAGAGGGAGTAAAGTGTATGTATTAGTAAGACAGTAGGATAGAGAGAGAGAGGGAGTAAAGTATATGTATTAGTAGGACAGTAGGATAGAGAGAGAGGGAGTAAAGTATATGTATTAGTAAGACATTAGGATAGAGAGAGAGAGAGGGGGGGAGTAAAGTATGTGTATTATTAGGACAGTAGGATAGAGAGAGAGAGACGGAGTAAAGAATATATGTTAATAAGACACTAGGATAGAGACAGTAAGAGGGAGTAAAGTATATGTATTAGTAAGACACTAAGATAGAGAGAGAGAGCGAGAGAGAGAGGGGGGAGTAAAGCGTATGTATTAATAATAGAGTAGGATAGAGAGAGAGAGGGAGTAAAGTGTATGTATTAGTAAGACAGTAGGATAGAGAGAGAGATAGAAAGAGACAGAGAGAGAGGGAGTAAAGTGTATGGATTAGTAAGACAGTAGGATAGAGAGAGAGATAGAAAGAGACAGAGAGAGGGAGTAAAGTGTATGTATTTTTAGGACAGTAGGATAGAGAGAGAGAGAGGGAGTAAAGTGTATGTATTAGTAAGACACTAGGATAGAGAGAGCGATAGAGAGAGACAGAGAGAGGGAGTAAAATGTATGTATTTTTAGGACAGTAGGATAGAGAGAGAGACAGGGAGTAAAGTGTATGTATTAGTAAGACACTAGGATAGAGATAAAGATAGAAATAACAGAGAGAGGGAGTAAAGTGTATGTATTAGTAAGACAGTAGGATAGAGAGAGAGAGAGGGAGTAAAGTGTATGTATTAGTAAGACAGTAGGATAGAAAGAGAGAGAGGTAGTAACGTGTATGTATTAGTAAGACAGTAGGATAGAGAGAGAGAGAGGGACTAAAGTGTATGTATTAGTAAGACAGTAGGATAGAGAGAGAGATAGAAAGAGACAGAGAGAGAGGGAGTAAAGTGTATGGATTAGTAAGACAGTAGGATAGAGAGAGAGATAGAAAGAGACAGAGAGAGGGAGTAAAGTGTATGTATTTTTAGGACAGTAGGATAGAGAGAGAGATAGAGAGAGACAGAGAGAGGGAGTAAAATGTATGTATTTTTAGGACAGTAGGATAGAGAGAGAGACAGGGAGTAAAGTGTATGTATTAGTAAGACACTAGGATAGAGATAAAGATAGAAATAACAGAGAGAGGGAGTAAAGTGTATGTATTAGTAAGACAGTAGGATAGAGAGAGAGAGAGGGAGTAAAGTGTATGTATTAGTAAGACAGTAGGATAGAAAGAGAGAGAGGTAGTAACGTGTATGTATTAGTAAGACAGTAGGATAGAGAGAGAGAGAGGGACTAAAGTGTATGTATTAGTAAGACACTAGGATAGAGAGAGAGAGGGAGTAAAGTGCATGTTTTAGTAGGGCAGTAGGATAGAGAGAGAGAGGGAGTAAAGTATGTGTATTAGTAAGACACTAGGATAGAGACAGAGATAGAAAGAGACAGAGAGAGGGAGTAAAGTGTATGTATTAGTAAGACAGTAGGATAGAGAGAGAGAGGGAGTAAAGTGTATGTATTAGTAAGACAGTAGGATAGAGAGAGAGAGAGGGACTAAAGTGTATGTATTAGTAAGACACTAGGATAGAGAGAGAGAGGGAGTAAAGTGTATGTATTTTTAGGACAGTCGGATAGAGAGAGAGAGAGGGAGTAAAGTGCATGTATTAGTAAGACACTAGGATAGAGAGAGAGAGGGAGTAAAGTGTATATATTAGTAGGACAGTAGGATAGAGAGAGAGAGGGAGTAAAGTATATGTATTATTAAAACACTAGGATAGAGACAGAGAGAGAGGGGGGGGAGGTAAAGTGTATGTATTAGTAAGGCAGTAGGATAGAGAGAGAGAGAGAGAGTAAAGTGTATGTATTAGTAAGACACTAGGATAGAGACAGAGAGAGGGGGGAGAAATTGTATGTATTATTAGAACAGTAGGATAGAGAGAGAAAGGGAGAAAAGTGTATATATTAGTAAGACATTAGGATAGAGAGAGAGAGAGGTAGTAATGTGTATGTATTAGAAAGACATTATGATAGAGAGAAAGGAAGAGAGAGGGAATAAAGTGTATGTATTAGTAGGACAGTAGGATAGAGAGAGAGAGAGAGTAAAGTATATGTATTAGTAAGACAGTAGGACAGAGAGAGAGAGAGAGAGAGGGTGGGGAGTAAAGTTTATGTATTATTAGGACAGAAGGATAGAGAGAGAGAGGGAGTAAATTGTATATATTAGTAAGACAGTAGGATAGAGAGAGAGAGAGAGAGGGAGTAAAGTGTTTGTATTAGTAAGACAGTAGGATAGAGAGAGAGAGAGGGAGTAAAGTGTATGTATTAGTAAGACAGTAGGATAGAGAGAGAGAGAGGGAGTAAAGTGTATGTATTAGTAAGACAGTAGGATAGAGAGAGAGATATAAAGAGACAGAGAGAGGGAGTAAAGTGTATGTATTTTTAAGACAGTAGGATAGAGAGAGAGAGAGGGAGTAAAGTGTATGTATTAGTAAGACACTAGGATAGAGAGAGAGATAGCAAGAGACAGAGAGAGGGAGTAAAGTGTATGTATTTTTAGGACAGTAGGATAGAGAGAGAGAGAGGGAGTAAAGTGTATGTATTAGTAAGACACTAGGATAGAGAGAGAGATAGAAAGAGACAGAGAGAGGGAGTAAAGTGTATGTATTAGTAAGACAGTAGGATAGAGAGAGAGAGAGGGAGTAACATGTATGTATTTGTAAAACACTAGGATAGAGAGAGAGAGAGGGAGAGAGAGGGAGTAAAGTGCATGTATTAGTAGGGCATTAGGATAGAGAGAGAGAGGGAGTAAAGTATGTGTATTAGTAAGACACTAGGATAGAGAGAGAGAAAGAAAGAGACAGAGAGAGGGAGTAAAGTGTATGTATTAGTAAGACAATAGGACAGAAAGAGAGAGAGGTAGTAACGTGTATGTATTAGTAAGACAGTAGGATAGAGAGAGAGAGAGGGAGTAAAGTGTATGTATTAGTAAGACACTAGGATAGAGAGAGAGAGGGAGTAAAGTGTATGTATTTTTAGGACAGTAGGATAGAGAGAGAGAGAGAGGGAGTAAAGTGTATGTATTAGTAAGACACTAGGATAGAGAGAGAGAGAGAGAGAGAGTAAAGTATATGTATTAGTAAGTCACTAGGACAGAGAGAGAGAGAGGGAGTAAAGTGTATGTATTAGTAAGACAGTAGGATAGAGAGAGAAAGGGAGTAAAGTATATGTATTAGTAAAACACTAGGATAGAGACAGAGAGAGAGGGAGGGGGAGGAAAGTGTATGTATTAGTAAGGCAGTAGGATAGAGAGAGAGAGAGAGAGAGAGAGAGTAAAGTGTATGTATTAGTAAGACACTAGGATAGAGAGAGAGAGAGAGAGAGAGAAGCGGTGGGGAGTAAAGTGTATATATTAGTTAGACACTAGGATAGAGAGAGAGAGAGGGAGAGAGAGGGAGTGAAGTGTATATATTAGTAAGACAGTAGGATAGAGAGAGAGATAGAAAGAGACAGAGAGAGGGAGTAATGTGTATGTATTTTTAGGACAGTAGGATAGAGAGAGAGAGAGGGAGTAAAGTGTATGTATTAGTAAGACACTAGGATAGAGAGAGAGATAGAGAGAGACAGAGAGAGGGAGTAAAATGTATGTATTTTTAGGACAGTAGGATAGAGAGAGAGACAGGGAGTAAAGTGTATGTATTAGTAAGACACTAGGATAGAGATAAAGATAGAAATAACAGAGAGAGGGAGTAAAGTGTATGTATTAGTAAGACAGTAGGATAGGGAGAGAGAGGGAGTAAAGTGTATGTATTAGTAAGACAGTAGGATAGAAAGAGAGAGAGGTAGTAACGTGTATGTATTAGTAAGACAGTAGGATAGAGAGAGAGAGAGGGACTAAAGTGTATGTATTAGTAAGACACTAGGATAGAGAGAGAGAGGGAGTAAAGTGCATGTTTTAGTAGGGCAGTAGGATAGAGAGAGAGAGGGAGTAAAGTATGTGTATTAGTAAGACACTAGGATAGAGACAGAGTTAGAAAGAGACAGAGAGAGGGAGTAAAGTGTATGTATTAGTAAGACAGTAGGATAGAGAGAGAGAGGGAGTAAAGTGTATGTATTAGTAAGACAGTAGGATAGAGAGAGAGAGAGGGAGTAAAGTGTATGTATTAGTAAGACACTAGGATAGAGAGAGAGAGGGAGTAAAGTGTATGTATTTTTAGGACAGTAGGATAGAGAGAGAGAGAGAGGGAGTAAAGGTTATGTATTAGTAAGACACTAGGATAGAGAGAGAGAGGGAGTAAAGTGTATATATTAGTAGGACAGTAGGACAGAGAGAGAGGGAGGGAGTAAAGTATATGTATTAGTAAGACACTAGGATAGAGAGAGAGAGAGAGAGACAGGGGGGGGGGAGTAAAGTGTATGTATTATTAGGACAGTAGGATTGAGAGAGAGAGAGAGAGTAAAGTATATGTATTAGTAAGTCACTAGGACAGAGAGAGAGAGAGGGAGTAAAGTGTATGTATTAGTAAGACAGTAGGATAGAGAGAGAAAGGGAGTAAAGTATATGTATTAGTAAAACACTAGGATAGAGACAGAGAGAGAGGGAGGGGGAGGAAAGTGTATGTATTAGTAAGGCAGTAGGATAGAGAGAGAGAGAGAGAGAGAGAGAGAGTAAAGTGTATGTATTAGTAAGACACTAGGATAGAGAGAGAGAGAGAGAGAGAGAGAGAGAGAAGCGGTGGGGAGTAAAGTGTATATATTAGTTAGACACTAGGATAGAGAGAGAGAGAGGGAGAGAGAGGGAGTGAAGTGTATATATTAGTAAGACAGTAGGATAGAGAGAGAGATAGAAAGAGACAGAGAGAGGGAGTAAAGTGTATGTATTTTTAGGACAGTAGGATAGAGAGAGAGAGAGGGAGTAAAGTGTATGTATTAGTAAGACACTAGGATAGAGAGAGAGATAGAGAGAGACAGAGAGAGGGAGTAAAATGTATGTATTTTTAGGACAGTAGGATAGAGAGAGAGACAGGGAGTAAAGTGTATGTATTAGTAAGACACTAGGATAGAGATAAAGATAGAAATAACAGAGAGAGGGAGTAAAGTGTATGTATTAGTAAGACAGTAGGATAGAGAGAGAGAGGGAGTAAAGTGTATGTATTAGTAAGACAGTAGGATAGAAAGAGAGAGAGGTAGTAACGTGTATGTATTAGTAAGACAGTAGGATAGAGAGAGAGAGAGGGACTAAAGTGTATGTATTAGTAAGACACTAGGATAGAGAGAGAGAGGGAGTAAAGTGCATGTTTTAGTAGGGCAGTAGGATAGAGAGAGAGAGGGAGTAAAGTATGTGTATTAGTAAGACACTAGGATAGAGACAGAGATAGAAAGAGACAGAGAGAGGGAGTAAAGTGTATGTATTAGTAAGACAGTAGGATAGAGAGAGAGAGGGAGTAAAGTGTATGTATTAGTAAGACAGTAGGATAGAGAGAGAGAGAGGGACTAAAGTGTATGTATTAGTAAGACACTAGGATAGAGAGAGAGAGGGAGTAACGTGTATGTATTTTTAGGACAGTCGGATAGAGAGAGAGAGGGAGTAAAGTGCATGTATTAGTAAGACACTAGGATAGAGAGAGAGAGGGAGTAAAGTGTATATATTAGTAGGACAGTAGGATAGAGAGAGAGAGGGAGTAAAGTATATGTATTATTAAAACACTAGGATAGAGACAGAGAGAGAGGGGGGGGGAGTAAAGTGTATGTATTAGTAAGGCAGTAGGATAGAGAGAGAGAGAGAGTAAAGTGTATGTATTAGTAAGACACTAGGATAGAGACAGAGACAGGGGGGGAGAAATTGTATGTATTATTAGAACAGTAGGATAGAGAGAGAAAGGGAGAAAAGTGTATATATTAGTAAGACATTAGGATAGAGAGAGAGAGAGGTAGTAATGTGTATGTATTAGAAAGACATTATGATAGAGAGAAAGGGAGAGAGAGGGAGTAAAGTGTATGTATTAGTAGGACAGTAGGATAGAGAGAGAGAGAGAGTAAAGTATATGTATTAGTAAGACACTAGGACAGAGAGAGAGAGAGAGAGAGAGAGGGTGGGGAGTAAAGTTTATGTATTATTAGGACAGAAGGATAGAGAGAGAGAGGGAGTAAATTGTATATATTAGTAAGACAGTAGGATAGAGTAGAGAGAGAGAGAGAGAGAGAGAGGGAGTAAAGTGTTTGTATTAGTAAGACAGTAGGATAGCGAGAGAGAGAGGGAGTAAAGTGTATGTATTAGTAAGACAGTAGGATAGAGAGAGAGAGAGGGAGTAAAGTGTATGTATTAGTAAGACAGTAGGATAGAGAGAGAGATATAAAGAGACAGAGAGAGGGAGTAAAGTGTATGTATTTTTAAGACAGTAGGATAGAGAGAGAGAGAGAGGGAGTAAAGTGTATGTATTAGTAAGACACTAGGATAGAGAGAGAGATAGCAAGAGACAGAGAGAGGGAGTAATGTGTATGTATTTTTAGGACAGTAGGATAGAGAGAGAGAGAGAGGGAGTAAAGTGTATGTATTAGTAAGACACTAGGATAGAGAGAGAGATAGAAAGAGACAGAGAGAGGGAGTAAAGTGTATGTATTAGTAAGACAGTAGGATAGAGAGAGAGAGGGAGTAAAGTGTATGTATTAGTAAGACAGTAGGATAGAGAGAGAGAGAGGGAGTAACATGTATGTATTTGTAAAACACTAGGATAGAGAGAGAGAGAGGGAGAGAGAGGGAGTAAAGTGCATGTATTAGTAGGGCATTAGGATAGAGAGAGAGAGGGAGTAAAGTATGTGTATTAGTAAGACACTAGGATAGAGAGAGAGAAAGAAAGAGACAGAGAGAGGGAGTAAAGTGTATGTATTAGTAAGACAGTAGGATAGAGAGAGAGAGAGGGAGTAAAGTGTATGTATTAGTAAGACACTAGGATAGAGAGAGAGAGGGAGTAAAGTGTATGTATTTTTAGGACAGTAGGATAGAGAGAGAGAGAGAGGGAGTAAAGTGTATGTATTAGTAAGACACTAGGATAGACAGAGAGAGGGAGTAAAGTGTATATATTAGTAGGACAGTAGGACAGAGAGAGAGGGAGGGAGTAAAGTATATGTATTAGTAAGACACTAGGATAGAGAGAGAGAGAGAGAGAGAGAGACAGGGGGGGGAGTAAAGTGTATGTATTATTAGGACAGTAGGATTGAGAGATAGAGAGAGAGTAAAGTATATGTATTAGTAAGTCACCAGGACAGAGAAAGAGAGAGGGAGTAAAGTGTATGTATTAGTAAGACAGTAGGATAGAGAGAGAAAGGGAGTAAAGTATATGTATTAGTAAAACACTAGGATAGAGACAGAGAGAGAGGGAGGGGGAGGAAAGTGTATGTATTAGTAAGGCAGTAGGATAGAGAGAGAGAGAGAGAGAGAGTAAAGTGTATGTATTAGTAAGACACTAGGATAGAGAGAGAGAGAGAGAGATAAGCGGTGGGGAGTAAAGTGTATATATTAGTTAGACACTAGGATAGAGAGAGAGAGAGGGAGAGAGAGGGAGTGAAGTGTATATATTAGTAAGACACTAGGATAGAGAGAGAGACAGGGAGTAAAGTGTATGTATTAGTAAGACACTAGGATACAGAGAGAGAGAGAGAGAGAGAGGGGGGAGTAAAGTGTATGTATTATTATTACAGTAGGATAGAGAGAGAGAGATGGAGTAAAGTGTATATATTAGTAGGACAGTAGGATAGAGAGAGAGAGAGGGAGTAAAGTGTATGTATTAGTAAGACACTAGGATAGAGAGAGAGAGAGGGAGCGAAGTGTATGTACTATTAGGACAGTAGGATAGAGAGAGAGAGGGAGTATAGTGTATGTATTAGTAAGTAATGTGATAGAGTGAGAGAGAGGGAGTAAAGTGTATGTATTAGTAAGACAGTAAGATAGAGAGAGAGAGGGAGTAAAGTGTATGTATTAGTAAGACAGTAGGATAGAGACAGAGAGAGAGAGGGGGAGTAAAGTGTATGTATTAGTAAGACACTAGGATAGAGACAGAGAGAGAGAGAGGGGGAGTAAAGTGTATGTATTATTAGGGTTGTAAGATAGAGAGAGAGAGAGAGTAAAGTGTATGTATTAGTAAGACACTAGGATAGAGAGAGAGAGAGGGAGTAAAGTTTATGTATTAGTAAGACAGTAAGATAGAGAGAGAGAGGGAGTAAAGTGTATGTATTAGTAAGACAGTAAGATAGAGAGAGAGAGGGAGTAAAGTGTATGTATTAGTAAGACAGTAGGATAGAGACAGAGAGAGAGAGGGGGAGTAAAGTGTATGTATTAGTAAAACACTAGGATAGAGACAGAGAGAGAGGGGGGGAGGAGTAAAGTGTATGTATTAGTAAGGCAGTAGGATAGAGAGAGAGAGAGAGAGTAAAGTGTATGTATTAGTAAGACACTAGGATAGAGACAGAGAGAGAGAGAGGGGGGGGGGGAATTGTATGTATTATTAGGACAGTAGGATAGAGAGAGAAAGTGAGTAAAGTGTATATATTAGTAAGACATTAGGATAGAGAGAGAGAGAGGTAGTAATGTGTATGTATTAGAAAGACAGTAGGATAGAGAGAGAGAGTAAAGTATATGTATTAGTAAGACACTAGGACAGAGAGAGAGAGAGAGAGAGAGAGAGGGTGGGCAGTAAAGTATATGTATTATTAGGACAGAAGGATAGAGAGAGAGAGGGAGTAAATTGTATATATTAGTTAGACACTAGGATAGAGAGAGAGAGAGGGAGAGAGAGGGAGTAAAGTGTATGTATTAGTAAGACAGTAGGATAGAGAGAGAGAGAAGGAGAGAGAGGGAGTAAAGTGTATGTATTAGTAGGACAGTAGGATAGAGAGAGAGAGTAAAGTATATGTATTAGTAAGACACTAGGACAGAGAGAGAGAGAGAGAGAGAGAGAGAGGGTGGGCAGTAAAGTATATGTATTATTAGGACAGAAGGATAGAGAGAGAGAGGGAGTAAATTGTATATATTAGTTAGACACTAGGATAGAGAGAGAGAGAGGGAGAGAGAGGGAGTAAAGTGTATGTATTAGTAAGACAGTAGGATAGAGAGAGAGAGAAGGAGAGAGAGGGAGTAAAGTGTATGTATTAGTAGGACAGTAGGATAGAGAGAGAGAGAGGGAGAGAGAGGGAGTAAAGTGTATGTATTAGTAAGACACTAAGATAGAGAGAGAGAGAGGAAGTAAAGTGTATGTATTAGTCAGACACTATTGTAGAGAGAGAGAGAGAGAGAGGGAGTAAAGTGTATGTATTAGTAAGACAGTAGGATAGAGAGAGAGAGAGAGACAGAAAAAGAGAGAGGGAGTAAAGTGTATGTAGTAGTAAGACAGTAGGATAGAAAGAGAGAGAGGGAGAGAGAGGGAGTAAAGTGTATGTATTAGTAAGACACTAGGATAGAGAGAGAGAGGGAGAGAGAGGGAGTAAAGTGCATGTATTAGTAGGACTGTAGGATAGAGAGAGAGAGGGAGTAAAGTGTATGTATTAGTAAGACACTAGGATAGAGAGAGAGAGAGGGAGAGAGAGGGAGTAAAGTGTATGTATTAGTAAGACACTAGGATAGAGAAAGAGAGGGACAGAGAGGGAGTAAAGTGCATGTATTAGTAGGACAGTAGGATAGAGAGAGAGAGGGAGTAAAGTGTATGTATTAGTAAGACACTAGGATATAGAGAGATAAAGAGAGGGAGTAAAGTGTATATATTAGTAGGACAGTAGGATAGAGAGAGAGGGAGGGAGTAAAGTATATGTATTAGTAAGACACTAGGATAGAGAAAGAGAGAGAGAGAGAGAGAGAGGGGAGTAAAGTGTATGTATTATTAGGACAGTAGGATAGAGAGAGAGAGGGAGTAAAGTGTATGTATTAGTAAGTCACTAGGACAGAGAGAGAGAGAGGGAGTATAGTGTATGTATTAGTAAGACAGTAGGATAGAGAGAGAGAGGGAGTAAAGTGTATGTATTAGTAAGACAGTAGGATAGAGAGAGAGAGCTAGTAATGTGTATGTATTAGAAAGACAGTATGATAGAGAGAAAGGGAGAGAGAGGGAGTAAAGTGTATGTATTAGTAGGACAGTAGGATAGAGAGAGAGAGGGAGTAAAGTATATGTATTAGTAAGACACTAGGACAGAGAGAGAGAGAGAGAAGGGGTGGGGAGTAAAGTATATGTATTAGTAAGGCAATAGGATAGAGAGAGAGAGAGATAGAGAGAGTAAAGTGTATGTATTAGTAAGAAACTAGGATAGAGACAGAGAGAGAGGGGGGGGGGAGGTATAGTGTATGTATTATTAGGACAGTAGGATAGAGAGAGAGAGAAAGAGTAAAGTGTATGTATTAGTAAGACACTAGGATAGAGACAGAGAGAAAGAGGGGGAGTAAAGTGTATGTATTGGTAAGACACTAGGATAGAGAGAGAGAGAGAGGGAGTAAAGTGTATGTATTAGTAAGACACTAGGACAGAGAGAGAAAGAGAGATAGAGGGAGAAAGTGTATGTATTAGTAAGACAATAGGATAGAGAGAGAGGGAATAAAGTGTATGTATTAGTAAGACAGTAGGATAGAGAGAGAGGTAGTAACGTGTATGTATTAGTAAGACAGTAGGATAGAGAGAGAGAGGGAGTAACATGTATGTATTAGTAAGACACTAATGTATTAGTAAGACACTAGGGTAGAGAGAGAGAGAGGGAGAGAGAGGTAGTAAAGTGTATGTATTAGTAGGACAGTAGGATAGAGAGAGAGAGGGAGTAAAGTATGTGTATTAGTAAGACACTAGGATAGAGAGAGAGAGAGAGAGAAGGGGGAGTAAAGTGTGTGTATTATTAGGACAGTAGGATAGAGAGAGACAGAGGGAGTAAAGTATGTGTATTAGTAAGACACTAGGATAGAAAGAGAGAGAGAGAGAGAGGAGTAAAGTGTATGTAATATTAGGACAGTAGGATAGAGAGAGAGAGAGGGAGTAAAGTCTATGTATTAGTAAGACAGTAGGATAGAGAGAGAGAGGGAGTAAAGCGTATGTATTAGTACAACACTAGGACAGAGAGAGAGAGAGAGAGAGAGGGAGTAAAGTGTATATATTAGTAAGACACTAGGATAGAGAGAGAGAGAGGGAGTAAAGTGTATGTATTAATAAGACACTAGGATAGAGAGAGAGAGAGAGGGAGAGAGAGAGAGGGAGTGAAGTGTATGTACTATTAGGACAGTAGGATAGAGAGATAGAGGGAGTATAGTGTGTATATTAGTAGGACAGTAGAATAGAGAGAGAGAGAGGGAGTAAAGTGTATGTATTATTATTACAGTAGGATAGAGAGAGAGAGGGAGTAAAGTGTATATATTAGTAAGACACTAGGATACAGAGAGATAGAGAGAGGGGAGGGAGTAAAGTGTATGTATTATTATTACAGTAGGATAGAGAGAGAGAGAGAGGGAGTAAAGTGTATATATTAGTAGGACAATAGAATAGAGAGAGAGAGAGGGAGTAAAGTGTATGTATTAGTAAGACAGTAGGATAGAGAGCGAGAGAGAGGGAGTAATGTGTATGTATTAGTAAGACAGTAGGATAGAGAGAGAGAGAGAGAGAGGGAGTAAAGTGTATGTATTAGTAAGACAGTAGGATAGAGAGAGAGAGAGAGGGAGTAATGTGTATGTATTAGTAAGACAGGGAGAGAAATAGAGAGTAAAGTGTATCTGTTAGTAAGAAAGGGAGGGAGTAAAGTGTATCTGTTAGTAAGACAGAGAGAGAGAGACAGAGATAAAGAGAGAGAGAGAGAGAGAGAGAGAGAGAGAGGACATAATTATTTTAGGTATTCATTATTCCAGTTAACGAGTTCATCTGGGAAGGAAGACTAACGTCAGGTCAGGAAAAATATACTGATCAGACATGTTAGTCAGGGTCAGGCAAAACATGCTCGCCAAGACCCTCACCTTGGCTTCCTCGTAGACCTTCCAGGAAGCGGACTGTTTCATGGCAGGCTGGTTAACAATGTGAGGGATAAACATGTCCCCGTATTAGTGAGTGACATGCAGATGAAGCCAAGCACAACACATCCGCCTGGAGGACCCCGGCACACCTTCATCAGCACGCTCGGGATGTGAGGAAAGCCACAACAACCCGCCACCTAACGTCTTTTTCAGAGCGCACAAAAAAGAGTAAACCTATTCATTGTAGCCACTCGACGACGACAACGACAACAACGACGACGACGACAACGACAACAACAACAACAACAATACAGATTTATCCATAATATTTTTTTTTCTTTGCAGTTCGCTTTATTCCTCTATTTCCCCAATGAAGTGTACGTTGTACTATGTTTCTCTTTTGCGCCTGTCGGCCCAGTACATCCGACTACGGCATGCATTTTATGTAAGGGTCTGCTTCCTCCTGCATTTTCTAAGGGTTTGCTTCCCCTGGGTCACAGCCGGTGCTGAGAGGGGGAGAGAATCCAGCAACTTCGGGTTGTGAGCCGTGCCACTTAACCACTAGCTCACGTCGTCCCCTAAAAACACAAATTAAACAAGAAAACTTTTTAGAAATGAAATGGTGCCGCACTCTCTGCCAGTACTGGTTCTCTCTTACAATACAATTTTACTGTGACATACTATGAACCAGTTGGGCGTTGAGGTACTTGCTATTTTCTGCAGGATTGATCCACCTGCCACAATTCAAATTTCAGTATGGCAGAAATTGCGATACTTGTCCGCTAATTCCCTACAAAATAAATATTTATTTCTATATTTTAGCAACTGATATGTATTTTTACATCGGTTTTTTTGGTGTGTGTGGGTACTGACGTCACAGAATAGTACCAATTTTAATTGTGGGGATGTCAGACTGAACAGCCTAAAGAAATTATGGCAGAGCACCAACAAAATGATAAAAGTAAAAGTCTTGAGAGCCTGTGTTTTTCCTGTGGCAGCTTATGGCTATGAATCATGGACGATTACCAAATCTTCTAGACAAAGAATCGAATTCTTCGAGTCAAAATGTTACAGAAAGCTCCTCAAAATACTATGGACAGAGAAAAAAACAAATGTAGACATTCGGTAAGAGTTGAGCATAGAGGAGAACTGGTTTATCAATTCCATTTTGGATAGAAAATGCAAATACTTTGGTCACATCAAGAGACACAACAGTCTTGAGAGGACGGTGATGGAAGGTATGGTGCCAGGCAAAAGAGGAAGGGGTAGACCAAGAAGACGATGGCACCAAGATATCCAGGAATGCTTGGGTATGACTGTGGCGGAGGCTGGAGTTTTGGCAAGGGAACGAGTTTCTTTCAGACAGACGGTGATGAGAGCGACGTTCTACAAAGGATATGCTTCATGATGATGATGATGATGATGGAAGTCAGACATCACGCCTATAAAGGGATTGTCAATAAACCGAGATTTATTCATCAATCTGGACACGACAAGCGGAATAATAGCACAGGAATATGTTTGATACGTACATGTGCAAGTTCATGTGGTGTCGACGAGTCAAAGTAAATGTATTGAACGTTTTCAGCGCCATTCTTACCTACATTATTCAATTCTTGTCACCTCAATAATTAATATTGTGGTGCTTGGTTGGTCGGTCTAATTATTTCAATCTGCCTGCCAGGGAATTTCCTTCTGCTACTTTTTAGGGCCCTACATTCTTCCAGAAGATTTATCACAAAACTGAATATAACCATCTTTTATACACTTCTGGCCGTTTCTAAGCCTTACTTTTTTATTTAAAACATAATTAAATCGACTTGTACTCCTCGTAACCCTAAATGGAATGTCCCATTACAGTCATCAGATGTCAGTCATCAGATGTCAGTCATCAGATGTCAAAGACGTCAAAGGGAACTCTATTTTGGGATGACTAAAAGGATAAGTACCGAAATTGATTCTACCTTTAATTGTCGTGTCATTTCTAAGGAACTTTAACGACTGGGTTACTTGACCTAACCCCACCTGATTTCTGTGTGTGTCGCAAAAAGCGAAGAAATCTCATGCAACTACAAGAAAGCATCAGGCGGGAAAATAGGTCTGTGACTTGTGATGCCCAGGTGAATGCCATCTGTAAAATGGAAAAGCATGTGCAGGCATCAGAACGTTCGGGATGTGAGCAATGCTATTGCAACCCACCCCTTAACGCCATTTATAGGGTGCACCAAAAAGTAATCCCAAAAAGACGTTTTGCGCCTAATTGTCTTTTATCTCCAACTTGTGAGCGATTTTTACAAAATATGTTTTTTTGTAGAAGGAATACGATCTTGTCCAATTAACGAAGTCGACCTCGTTAATGTTGTTTAGAATCCCGACAATGAGTAACTTAACTTAACTTAACGTCTTTATACTGGTTTAGAAGACCCTGCAGAGTCTGTATACAACCAGTTACATTTACATCACCTTGCTCTAAAATCTATGCGCATCCAGTTTTTTCTTAAACGCATTAACTGTCCCTGCCTCCACCACCTCCCCTGGCAATGCATTCCAAGCAGACACCACTCTCTGACTAAAAAAATATTTCCTAATATCTAACCTGGACCTCTCTTTAATCAGCTTGTAGCTATGCCCTCGTGTTATTGTAGGTGGCTGTATTTTAAAAAACTTGTTATAGTCTAATTTATCGATTCCTCTGATCATCTTATAAACCTGTATTAAGTCACCACGAATTCTTCTCTCTTCGAGACACTGTAGGCCCGTTTTTCTGAGTCGTTCCTCATAACTGTAATTCTGGAATCCAACTATCATCTTTGTCGCTCTTTTTTGTATTCTTTCTAGCATGTTTATGTCCCCTCTATGATAAGGACTCCACACCTGTACACAGTACTCCAATCTAGGTCTAACTAAAGCTTTATACAGTTTGACGATCACTTCCTTGCTCCTATGTTTAATATTTCTTTTTATCATACCTAACATTGCATTTGCCTTTTTCACTGCTACCTTAACTTGCTCACTCACCTTTCCTGTATGATCTATTATAACCCCTAGGTCCCTTTCCTTATCTATCTTTCTAATATTGTTTTCTCCCATTCTGTATTTATGTTCCATATTGGATCTACCCATGTGGATGACTGTACATTTATCTACATTAAACTCCATTTGCCAGCTTACAGACCATTCTCGAATTTTATCTAGATCCGACATCAATATATCCACTTCCGCTTTAGATGAGACACTACTGCATAGTTTTGTGTCATCAGCAAATTTTGCAATCATGGATCTCATATCAATGTCCAAATCATTTATATATATCAAGAACAAAATTGGTCCCAAAACCGAGCCCTGTGGCACACCACTTTTCACTTCACTCCACTCAGAGTACTCCTTATTTATGCCCACCCTCTGCCTTCTTCCTGTTAACCAATTTTCAATCCATTTGGCAACTTCGCCACCTATTCCATGTGATTTTAACTTTCGAAATAATCTTTGATGAGGTACTCTATCAAAGGCCTTTGCAAAGTCTAGATAAATAACATCCACTGGCTCCCCTTTATCTATGATTTTAGTAACCTCCTCCATGAATTCTAATAGATTTGTTAAGCATGATCTCCCTCTAGTAAACCCATGCTGACTATTTCTAATTAGATTACATTTTTCTAAATGCATTACAATGTTTTCTTTGATTATTGACTCTAACAATTTACAGACTATGCTCGTTAAACTCACCGGTCTATAATTTGCCGGATCTGATTTTTTGCCTTTTTTGAATAAGGGGATCACTCCTGCATCTTTCCAATCCCGTGGAACAATCCCTTTTGTAAGTGATTGAGAACATAATATAGCCAATGGTTTTGCTAGTTGGTTTCTAATTTCATACAGCAATTTTGGGTGAATACCATCTTGACCTGGACATTTATTCACTTTCAACCCCTCCAATTTTTTTAAAACCATTTCCTCTGTAATACAGATTGATCTTAATCCCGCTGTATCCATGTCTCTTTGAAAAATATCTATAGGCTCTGGGATCTCGGAGCAGTCCTCCTTTGTGAAGACTGTGCCAAAGTACTGATTAAGCAGATTAGCAGCCTCCCTATTCTCACTTATTATTTTCCCTGTACTGTCTATGAGAGGGCCTACTTTGTCTTTCGTTCTTTGTTTATTTCTAACATAAGAAAAGAAGCTTTTACTGTCAGTCTTGATCCTCTGAGCAAGTTTTTTTTCAAAGTCTATTTTTGCTGTTTTATTCGCTTTCTGAGATATGTTCTGCTTGTCCAAATATTTTACATATGTTTCTTTTGATTTACCTGCCTCTATATATTTTTGCCATGCTTTATTTTTTGCTCTTCTACATTTCACTACAAATCTAGTTATCCACTTTTTACGCTTGGGGTTTACCTCCCTACATGGAACACATTCCTCTTTTAGCGTTTCTAGAACTGTTTTAAAACTTTCCCACTCCTGTAGGTTTACTCTTTGGTGCCCCCTGAAAAGGACGTTGAGTGGCGAGTTGCAGTAGCGTTACTAACATTCTAAGCGTGCTGATGAAGGTGGACTGGGGTCCTCCAGGCGGTTGTGCTATGCTCGGCTGCATCTGCGTGCTGCTTGCTGATACGGGAATCACGTCGATCCCTTATTTCGTTAGTCAGGCTGCTAAGAAAACAGCCCGTTACCAGGAAGGGCTACGAGGAAGCCGAGGGGAGGGTCTTGGCGAGTATGTTTTGCCTGAACTTGACTAATATGTCTGAACATGTCTGATCAGTATATTTTGCCTGACCAGACGTTAGTTTTCCTCCCCATGTCGACCTCGTTATGAATGACAGATAAATTATCTAACTCACTTATCTTCTACCATGGGGCGTAGACCTATTTTTACCCTTTTTAATGGGTTATAGGGTCTATGTGATTAGGTAGCTAGCCCCATGAACAACCTCCATTTCTCACCGTCTATAACAATGCCTAACATTTCTTGTATCACTTTTCGCGTCTTGGTATCATTATCATTGGCTCTTTTCGTCTTGTCAGACGATAGTAATTGTGCTTTTAGCACGATGCCCGGGCATAAATATAGATGTGTTACTCATGTAGTACGATCCCTCTCTAGGTCTGCTTTGTTTACTCCAAGATAAAGCTAATACCAATCAATTTGAAACAATGCAAGCTGCAAAAGTTTCCGGATCAACAGAGAAATGCTATATCTGTTCGCCTGTCAGGGCTTCACTCCTAGACAAGTCGCCAACCAAGGCTGAGAGCCTGGTCTGCCCTGCCACAACACTTAGCTGAGATTGCCTTTCCTCGCTCTAGAATAAGGCATTGGATCCTCTTGCCTGATCTACTTTGCACATTGTCGGTTGTCAGGTTTGGTAGACGCGGACCAACTTCGATAGTGATCCGAAAACAGGTTGCTCAGCCATACCTGACAAAACCCAACAAGATACGCCAGTATCTTATCTGCAAAGCTTTAGATGGTTTGACGTCATAGTTTTCCTTCTCCTAGATGAGCTGCATTCCTTGCCTTTGGAGCCCCATCTGCCCATATACATTTTAGTAACACAATGGAAATTAAAAGTTGACATTTATAATGTATTTTGATGTGTAGTTGATTGGACCTCTGTTCACCATTTTTTTTTAATGTGGCGTATATCAGGTTCGTTAAATATGTTTTTGTGTTTCGTTTTGGATTTTCTTTGTTTTCTTTGTTGATCTAAGCCAAAGCGTGCGGTTGTCAATTATTTTTTTTTCTTTATCTCAAACCAGGAGGTGACACAAATTGCGTTGTCTTTGTTTGTTTGTATTTTGGGACTTTTTGTTGTCGTTAATCTAAGCCAAAGGTGAATTAGTCAATTATTTTATTCTTCTTGTGGCTTATTGTAAGAAGTGATAAAGACGTTGTTTTTTCTGTTTTGTTTGTTGATCTAAGCTGAAAATGCAGTAATCAATTATTTTATGTTAGTAACTGATCCATAGTTAGGATAGGCTTACTGCTCATTCAGTTTGCCAGTACGTTGAAGAGGTTTATTTTACAGTAGTATTTACTTAGTATGGTGTCTGTGGTATTGATTTTAGCCGAGAATGTGCATGCACGCTCATCTTAATCAACAAGCCGAGAAGCGACAAATACCAGGAAGATTTATTTTAGAAAATGTATAACACATGGTCTTGAGGCAAAGTGTTCGCCTCGGGTGCTGGAGGATAGCGGGTTCGAATCACGGCGAAGACCGAGATTTTTTCACGTGGATCATCCGAAAAACATGTCCCTTGATCTCTGAGTAGTGAGATCAGACACCCGTGTGCAGTGGCGCGCACATTAAATATACGTTAGCAGTTATAAATCGAAAAGAGAAAGCCTAACAGCCGCTGCTCGGGCAAAATTCAATTTAAGAATCTACTCAAATTCTTTTAGAGATATTCGCTCTACAGAGAGTATGTAGCAAGAAGGATATTGTGTGGTTATAACTTCAGGCCTTGGTTATGTGGTTAGCGGATCGGGTTAGATGGCGCCTGATAGCAGGCGGGTCTATCTTGCTCTAATTTATGATTCCACCTCCACCAAAATTAGGCGATCGTATATTCCAGGAGCTAATATGCCGAGATTGATCTGACAAGTCACCAGTGGATTTTGACATGCCAACAAAATTAAACAAAGGAGATCACACCTCCCCATGACGTCTAACGACATAAGTGAACTGAAGAAAGAAATATAGATAGATAAGATAGATAAATAAGATAGATAGATTAGATAGATAAGACAGATAAGATAAATAAGATAAAAAAGATAAATAAAATAAGATAGATAAGATAGATAGATAAGATAGATAAGATAGAAAAGATAAATAGATAAGATAGATAAGACAGATAAGATAGATAAGGTAGATAAAGTAGATACGGTAGATAAGGTAGATAAGATATAAGGTAGATAAGGTAGATACGATAGATAAGATAGATAAGGTAGATAAGGTAGATCAGGTAGATAAGATATATATCTTCTTCTTCTTCTTCGTACGCTGTCAGACGTCAAATTGTATTTGTTCGAAGAAAGCAGCTGTCATCTTGAGGCTGTCGACACTGCCATAGAGCTTGTCTAGTTGCCACTGGTGATGGCCACATGTGCTTTCTCTGGTTCTCGTATGTCGGATAATTTTGCAGCAGATGTTCAGCGGTTATTCCTGTACCACAGGTAAATTCGTCAGTGCCACCTATCTTCAGTTTATTGAATAGATGGTACCTCAGTCTGTTGTGGCCTGTGCGGAGTCTGAAAACCATGACCTGCTCTCTTCTGTTCAACTGGTAGTAGGCATCATTTTTTTGTGTAGCCAGTATGTTCTGGTTCCCATTTGGCCATGTATCTGGCCATAATAAACCTTTTGGACTCTTCGTAGATCACACTAGAATCTGGTTATGGTAGTCTTGCACCTTCTTTTGTCAGTCTGTCTGCCTCCTCGTTGCCTTGGATGACCCACTGTACCCCTACTCTTTTTGGTGCGGACTGCTGGCATAGTTGACAGAGTACTGCACTCAAATCATTAAGTTCAGTATTTGTCTGGCTTTTTAGTGCTCTAACCATGCCCAGGGCATCTGTGAACATGACTATCTGGCTTTCATTTGCTTCCGCCTGTCAGCATTGCTTTTACTGCAGCCTTCAGTGTCTCTGCCTCCGCTCTGACATTGCTTGAGAATTTTCCAGTTGCCACTGACAGTGTTATTTTTCTACCATTTGTTAGGCCCAGGAATTCCCCTCCCCCTCCATTCTGTGTTGTGTTTGTTACAGAACCGTCGGTGTATGCATGAGTCCAGTCCATGCTTGGGTAGTTTTTCGTTATGTACCTCAGGTTTATGTCTCTTCTCTCTTTTTCAGTCTGGCTGTTCTTGTTTCCAATATCTGGTATATTTTCTATCACCTCCGTAATGATATGCTGCTTCCATGTGGGTTTGCGTACGGTAAGGATGGGCTTTGGTGTTGTTATGGTGTTCATAGGGTCTTCGCTCATCTTTGCTTTGGCTATTTCTGCAAAGTTTCTCCGCTATAGTTTCCCTTTTCCAAATCTATTTAGTCTCTGATGCATTGGATGGTCTGTCAGTCTTCTTAGTTTCTCTGCTTGCAGCTGGGCTGTGCAGTCTCTTCTGTCGGTCATGGATTGCAGATTTGTAATATTTTCAAGTTCTACAATTGACGTTGACTTCATGCCTCCGTTTATAACTCTCATGGCTGGGTTTTGAAGTTTGCTAATATTATCAAAGTTCGCCTTTGCTGCTGTTGCCCATGCCGCAATGCCATACTCGAGAACTGGTCTCACTCTTCCAGTGTACAGTTTCTTCAGTATTCGATAAGATAGATGTGATAGATATTATTGATAAGGTAGATAAGGTAGATCAGATCAGATCAGATCAGATCGGATCGGATCAAATAAATGGATGGATGGATGGATCGATGGATGGATGGATGGATGGATAGATAGATAGATAGAAATAACTCATGTAGAAATCTTGCACATTAATGAAATTATCTCTTCAAAGGCAAACCTTTTCAAATTTCATTCGTATGTAACGGATCTAGGTGCGAAGTAAACCTAAAATAGGAGCAATGTAGAGCGACGCATGAAAAGTTCCTCGAAGGGTTTATCAAAATGCCGGACGATATCGGTGAAATTCTCTTGATTTCTGGATTCTAAATCTGGAAGTTTGAGTTAATTATCTAGAGCCGAGAGCTGACGGCAGCAAGCGACTCGTAGCTGGCCGCTTGCACCAGGGTCAGTATACCATAACTGATCGATACCTTGTTCCATTTCCAAGTGGTGACCCTCTCGTTAGGTGTAGTCTGGCTAGGGAATAGGGATCAGCGAGGGAAAGCAAACCCGGTTCACAAAAAAGCTACTAAAATCGGATGTGTCGGACCGAAAAGGGCAAATATCGCAGCCTCGCTGTAAACTGTGACACAACTTTTTTCAGTACGAATACCAAAAAAGAAGAAGAAGGACAAGAAAAATAATAAGAAGAAGAAGATGAAGAGGAAGAAGAAGAAGTAGTAGTTTATTTTTTAAGTAATAGTAGAATTAGCCGCAGGAAATACAGCAACTTGTAGACTCTGCCATACAATAAACAGAAGGTTTTTCAGCTAAAGAGAAACAAAAGCAAGGAAACAAAGATGGATGTGCACCGGTCCACATATGTTCTCGTCAAACAAGTGTAAGCCATGGACAATGATTAGACAAAATTGCTATACTCGTTAGAAATGAGGTGCTTAATAAAATTGATCAGGGTGACAAAGAGGGACACAATCTGTACCAATACAATACATCGGGGTCTCGAAGTTCAATCCCTGCAAAGCCGGAGTGGTGCAGGCTCAACTACAGCGTCAAATGTGTCATATTGAAAAATTACCTGCCACATGGCAATAAGGTTAATGGGCAATTTTATGAAGTTCTCCTTGCCAAACTAAGAAAGACTGTGACTAGAAAACGAGGGACGGCTCGCACTCAAATTCTGCCCTTGCTTCAAGACAACCCCCCCCCCCCCCCCCTTAATAAAGCAAGGCTTGTGCTGCAAACAACCAACTATTTTACTATTGGAATTCTTCCACACCCACCATATTCTCCAGATTTAGCTCCATCTGACTTTTTTCTTTTCCCAAAACTTAAATAACAGCTGAAAGGAAATCATTTTGACAGTGACGAAGATGTCATACTGGCTTCTGATAACTGGTTCAGTTCGAAAAAAAGGTTACTTTATTCTGAAAGTCTTTTCAAGATCACGCAGATATAGCAGATATGTATAAATTCAGGTGGTGTCTACATTAAGAAGGAATAGGCCCTGTACCAAATTTCACACAGCTCTTTCGTTACAGTGTCGCTTTCCTTTTTTTTTCTGGCATTAGTCCTGAGATGACGTTGTGCGTAGCATCGTAGTTTACAGTGAGGCTACGATATCAACGCCTTTCAGCCTGACATATCCGGTTCCAGCCTGGCATTTCTGGAACCGGGCTCGCCTTCCCTCTTCGATCCCTACTCTATTAACTAGACTATACGAGCTCAGAATATTTTCTGGATAGCTACCTAGAATCGGAAAAGGTTCGTCTTCAGCTATGGTTCGCTGACCCAGACGTTGAAACAAGCAGGAGTCTGCTGTTAGTTCATCCAATGTTGCAACTTTAGTCTCCTTACGTTGCTTCTAACTTTGTCCCCCTTTCAGGGCTCAGTAACAAAAGAGGAAATGAAAGTTGCCAATTAAAATAATATTGACCTGTACTGTTTTTGTCCGGTAAAGTCTATGTATTATTTCTGTTTTGCGTGCACTTATCTCCACCTTCTGTTAGTTCCTTGTCTGTCTCTTACGTATATTCTTCATCTATTAGCTTCGTTACGTATATTATTGTCGCACCTACATCATGATGTGAACTAGAACATATATATTTTTTGTTCTTCAATAAAATGTTCCTGTTTTAACTATTATTATCCATATGTGTTGTTGTTGCTTTCTCTCATTCTTAAATATCATCTCTTGTGGTTGGTGTATTCCTTGCACAAAGTAAATTCCTCACCTCGCTCATCCCTCCAACCACCTTCATAAAAGCTTGTATCTGACATGAATGTTCTCTTTTTCGTAGACTATTATTTCTCATTACATTTATTACGGAGTTTTGGTATGGAAATAAATGCAGATAAAACAAAGCTCATGACTTATAATATAGAGGGGTTTAAATCTGTAATAGAGGCAAATGGGCAGGAACTTGAGGTGGTACAACGTTTCAAATATCTGGGATCATTGATCAGTAAAGAGGGATCGCAGCCAGAGGTAATTGCAAGAATAGCACAAACAACAGCGGCGCTTACTCCACTGAAACCTATATGGCGGCTTGCCCTCGGCATAAAAGTTAGACTAATGCGCTCTTTGGTGATCTCAACATTTCTGTATGCCTGCCAGACCTGGACCATTACAGCATATATCCAAGGCAGAATACATGCAAGTGAAATGAGGTGCTATAGAAAACTCCTAAATGTTACAAATAAAGATCGTGTCCCGAACGTAGAAATACGACAGAGAGTTGAACACACTATTGGCCCTTTTGAAGATCTCTTCACAATCAAAAGACGAACAATGGCCTGTTGCGGGCACGTCGCGAGGTCCAACGGAATTACCAACTCGATACTCTTTGGTTCCGTACCGGGACAGAGAGGGCGAGGACGTCCAAGGAAGAGGTGGATGGACAACATCACTGAGTGGTCAGGCCTTCGTCCCGGTGAGATACGACAGGCGACGGCAGACAGAGAAAAATGGCGTGGGATTTTGGGAGTATCTTTAAGTGTGCCCCAACGACCTGATGGGTCACGGGATGAACTGAACTGAACTGATTATTTTTCCTGTTTTATCCAATGTTTGCATAATCCTGAGAGCTAAAATTGTGTGCACAGTTTCTACTAGTGCAACCTGTTAATCTATTAAATGTTGATCGATCTTGGACAGGTCATTGAAAAGTTTGTAGGACAAACATATTTCTTTTATTTACTTACATCGACAGAAAGAATAACAACCTCAAGTCGCAATCAAACATGCATGCGCGTTCATGGGGTGGAATATCACAAACCACACGAAGTAAACATTGACGATGACGCAAGTGAAGATACTGACTTGAACGATAATAATTTTCGAAGATGAAAGCCGGCAATAAATGTTGACCAACTTGATCTGTTAAACTTCTCTAGGAAAAATCTACGTGATCAAGTGATTAACGGAGCAGACGAACGCTTCAAAGTGTTCCATAAAAACCAAAACACAAAAAATACTAAATAAAAGCAAAAAACGGCAACGCACCAATTCACCAAAGAAACAAACATTTTTTTTAAAAGTACACTCCTGTAATCCCCCAAAAAATCAAATCAAAAACATTTTTTAGGACAAAAAAAAAACTTTTTCGGATAATATTCAATATACCTCTCTGCTTGTGAGGCGTGGATAATGACAGCTGACCTGCAGAGGAGAATACATGCCTTGGAGATGAGATGTTTCCAAAGACTTTTAAACGTCACATACAAAGACCGAGTTTCAAATGAGGAAATATGAGAAAGAATTACAACAATAAAATGGCCTATTGCAGATCTCTTGCCAACGATCAAAAGACGGAAACTCGCTTGGCACAGCCACATATTGAGATCAAACGGTCATGCAAATACGATCATGCATGGAAAGGTGCACGGCAGACGACGAAGAGGTCGTCCCTAAAAGAGGTGTGAAGACATAGAAGAATGGACCAATCTCCGACCTGAGGATAAACAGGCAGCGGCCACTGACAGAGATTGGTGACATGGAGTTGTGGTGGGTGATTTCATTGGTGCCCTAACAACCTCACCGGTTACAGGGAGGAGTGGAGGAAACCTATCCTGTACTGATAAACATAGTGTTTTATATTTATTTGTTTTCTCAGTGTAATTTAAGCATATTGGTCGTTAACAAAAGTCAGCTTTGGACGCGACCGTAATTTTGAGAAGTCTTGGAATAGCTCGGACAATACTATGGCAAAAGTGAATTTTTCCAGGGCGTTCTTTCTGAAACCATGTTGTGATGTTGTTCAAGTACGTCTCGTGATGTTCGAAGAGCCACTGCAACCCACCACCTAAGTAAGGTACGTCATCAACATTTAATTTAGTTCAGAATAAGTAGAATTTCGGACCAATTGTCAGAATCGCAGGAGTTGAATAAGAGACGATGGGGGTGGTTAGGTGGTACCTTTAGAAAGCATACTGGTAACATTACTCGACAGTGTCTGTTAGGTAACACGGTGGAAAAAACGAATAAAAGGTAAACAGCGCGAAACACGGTGCTGTTGGTGGGTGATGTTGATGGGTGCTGTTAGTGGGGAATGTTGGTGGGTGATGTTGGTGGGGAATGTTGGTGGGTGATGTTGATGGGTGCTATTAATGGGGAATGTTGGTGGGTGATGTTGGTGGGGAATGTTGGTGTGTGATGTTGGTGGGTGATGTTGATGGGTGCTGTTGGTGGGTGATGTTGATGGGTGCTGTTGGTGAGTGATTTTGGTGGGGAATGTTGGTGGGTGATGTTGATGGGTGCTGTTGGTGGGTGATGTTGATGGGGGCTGTTGGTGGGTGATGTTGATGGGTGATGTTGATGGGTGCTGTTGGTGGGTGATGTTGATGGGTGCTGTTCGTGGGGAATGTTGGTGGGTGATGTTGATGGGTGCTGTTGGTGGGTGATGTTGATGGGTGCTGTTGGTGGGTGATGTCGATGGGTGCTGTTGGTGGGTGATGTTGATGGGTGCTGTTGGTGGGGAATGTTGGTGGGTGATGTTGGTGGGGAATGTTGGTGGGTGATGTTGATGGGTGCTGTTGGTGGGGAATGTTTGTGGGTGATGTTCGTGGGGAATGTTGGTGGGTGATGTTAGTTGGGAATGTTGGTGGGTGATGTTGGTGGGGAATGTTGGTGGGTGATGTTGATGGGTGATGTTGGTGGGTGATGTTGATGGGGGCTGTTGGTGGGTGATGTTGATGGGTGCTGTTGGTGGGTGATGTTGATGGGTGCTGTTCGTGGGGAATGTTGGTGGGTGATGTTGATGGGTGCTGTTGGTGGGTGATGTTGATGGGTGCTGTTGGTGGGGAATGTTGGTGGGTGATGTTGGTGGGGAATGTTGATGGGTGCTGTTGGTGGGTGATGTTGATGGGTGCTGTTGGTGGGGAATGTTGGTGGGTGATGTTGGTGGGGAATGTTGGTGGGTGATGTTGATGGGTGCTGTTGGTGGGGAATGTTTGTGGGTGATGTTCGTGGGGAATGTTGGTGGGTGATGTTAGTTGGGAATGTTGGTGGGTGATGTTGGTGGGGAATGTTGGTGGGTGATGTTGATGGGTGATGTTGGTGGGGAATGTTGATGGGTGCTGTTGGTGGGGAATGTTGGTCGGTGATGTTGGTGGGGAATGTTGGTGGGTGATGTTGATGGGTGCTGTTGGTGGGGAATGTTGGTGGGTGATGTTGGTGGGTGATGTTGGTGGGGAATGTTGGTGGGTGATGTTGGTGGGGAATGTTGGTGGGTGATGTTGGTGGGGAATGTTGGTGGGTGATGTTGGTTGGGAATGTTGGTGGGTGCTGTTGGTGGGGAATGTTGGTGGGTGATGTTGGTGGGGAATGTTGATGGGTGCTGTTGGTGGGGAATGTTGGTGGGTGATGTTGGTGGGGAATGTTGGTGGGTGATGTTTGTGGGTGATGTTGATGGGTGATGTTGGTGGGGAATGTTGATGGGTGCTGTTGGTGGAGAATGTTGGTGGGTGATGTTGGTGGGGAATGTTGATGGGTGCTGTTGGTGGGGAATGTTGGTGGGTGATGTTGGTGGGTGATGTTGATGGGTGCTGTTGGTGGGTGATGTTGATGGGTGCTGTTGGTGAGTGATTTTGGTGGGGAATGTTGGTGGGTGATGTTGATGGGTGCTGTTGGTGGGTGATGTTGATGGGGGCTGTTGGTGGGTGATGTTGATGGGTGCTGTTGGTGGGTGATGTTGATGGGTGCTGTTCGTGGGGAATGTTGGTGGGTGATGTTGATGGGTGCTGTTGGTGGGTGATGTTGATGGGTGCTGTTGGTGGGTGATGTCGATGGGTGCTGTTGGTGGGTGATGTTGATGGGTGCTGTTGGTGGGGAATGTTGGTGGGTGATGTTGGTGGGGAATGTTGGTGGGTGATGTTGATGGGTGCTGTTGGTGGGGAATGTTTGTGGGTGATGTTCGTGGGGAATGTTGGTGGGTGATGTTAGTTGGGAATGTTGGTGGGTGATGTTGGTGGGGAATGTTGGTGGGTGATGTTGATGGGTGATGTTGGTGGGTGATGTTGATGGGGGCTGTTGGTGGGTGATGTTGATGGGTGCTGTTGGTGGGTGATGTTGATGGGTGCTGTTCGTGGGGAATGTTGGTGGGTGATGTTGATGGGTGCTGTTGGTGGGTGATGTTGATGGGTGCTGTTGGTGGGGAATGTTGGTGGGTGATGTTGGTGGGGAATGTTGATGGGTGCTGTTGGTGGGTGATGTTGATGGGTGCTGTTGGTGGGGAATGTTGGTGTGTGATGTTGGTGGGGAATGTTGGTGGGTGATGTTGATGGGTGCTGTTGGTGGGGAATGTTTGTGGGTGATGTTCGTGGGGAATGTTGGTGGGTGATGTTAGTTGGGAATGTTGGTGGGTGATGTTGGTGGGGAATGTTGGTGGGTGATGTTGATGGGTGATGTTGGTGGGGAATGTTGATGGGTGCTGTTGGTGGGGAATGTTGGTCGGTGATGTTGGTGGGGAATGTTGGTGGGTGATGTTGATGGGTGCTGTTGGTGGGGAATGTTGGTGGGTGATGTTGGTGGGTGATGTTGGTGGGGAATGTTGGTGGGTGATGTTGGTGGGGAATGTTGGTGGGTGATGTTGGTGGGGAATGTTGGGGGGTGATGTTGGTTGGGAATGTTGGTGGGTGCTGTTGGTGGGGAATGTTGGTGGGTGATGTTGGTGGGGAATGTTGATGGGTGCTGTTGGTGGGGAATGTTGGTGGGTGATGTTGGTGGGGAATGTTGGTGGGTGATGTTTGTGGGTGATGTTGATGGGTGATGTTGGTGGGGAATGTTGATGGGTGCTGTTGGTGGAGAATGTTGGTGGGTGATGTTGGTGGGGAATGTTGATGGGTGCTGTTGGTGGGGAATGTTGGTGGGTGATGTTGGTGGGGAATGTTGGTGGGTGATGTTGGTAGGTGATGTTGGTGGGTGATGTTGATGGGTGATGTTGGTGGGGAATGTTGATGGATGCTGTTGGTGGGGAATGTTGATGGGTGCTGTTTGTGGGTGATGTTGATGGGTGATGTTGGTGGGAAATGTTGGTGGGTGATGTTGGTGGGGAATGTTGGTGGGTGATGTTGGTGGGGAATGTTGGTGGGTGATGTTGGTGGGGAATGTTGATGGGTGATGTTGGTGGGGAATGTTGGTGGGTGCTGTTGGTGGGGAATGTTGGTGGGTGATGTTGGTGGGTGCTGTTGGTGGGGAATGTTAGTGGGTGCTGTTGATGGGGAATGTTGGTGGGGAATGTTGGTGGGTGCTGTTGGTGGGGAATGTTGGTGGGGAATGTTGGTGGGTGATGTTGGTGGGTGATGTTGGTGGGTGCTGTTGGTGGGGAATGTTGGTGGGTGATGTTGGTGGGGAATGTTGGTGGGTGATGTTGGTGGGGAATGTTGGTGGGTGCTGTTGGTGGGGAATGTTGGTGGGTGCTGTTGGTGGGGAATGTTGATGGGTGCTGTTGGTGGGGAATGTTGGTGGGTGATGTTTGTGGGGAATGTTGGTGGGTGATGTTTGTGGGTGATGTTGATGGGTGATGTTGGTGGGGAATGTTGATGGGTGCTGTTGGTGGGGAATGTTGCAGGGTGATGTTGGTGGGGAATGTTGATGGGTGCTGTTGGTGGGGAATGTTGGTGGGTGATCTTGGTGGGGAATGTTGGTGGGTGATGTTTATGGATGATGTTGGTGGGGAATGTTGGTGGGGAATGTTGGTGGGTGATGTTGATGGGTGCTGTTGGTGGGTGATGTTGAAGGGTGCTGTTGGTGGGTGATGTTGATGGGTGCTGTTGGTGGGTGATGTTGATGGGTGCTGTTCGTGGGGAATGTTGGTGGGTGATGTTGATGGGTGGTGTTGGTGGGTGATGTTGATGGGTGGTGTTGGTGGGGAATGTTGGGGGGTGATGTTGGTGGGGAATGTTGGTGGGTGATGTTGGTGGGGAATGTTGGTGGGTGATGTTGGTGGGTGATGTTGATGGGTGATGTTGGTGGGGAATGTCGATTGGTGCTGTTGGTGGGGAATGTTGGTGGGTGATGTTGGTGGGGAATGTTGGTGGGTGATGTTAATGGTTGCTGTTGGTGGGGAATGTTGGTGGGTGATGTTGGTGGGAAATGCTGGTGGGTGCTGTTGGTGGGGAATGTTGATAGGTGATGTTGATGGGGAATGTTGGTGGGTGATGTTGGTGGGGAATGTTGGTGGGTGATGTTGGTGGGGACTGTTGGTGTGTGATGTTGGTGGGGAATGTTGGTGGGTGATGTTGGTGGGGAATGTTGGTGGGTGCTGTTGGTGGGGAATTTTGGTGGGTGATGTTGGTGGGGAATGTTGATGGGTGTTGTTGGTGGGGAATGTTGGTGGGTGATGTTGGTGGGGAATGTTGGTGGGTGATGTTTGTTGGGTATGTTGATGGGTGATGTTGGTGGGGAATGTTGATGGGTGATGTTGGTGGGTGCTGTTGGTGGGGAATGTTGGTGGGTGATGTTGGTGGGTGCTGTTGGTGGGGAATGTTGGTGGGAAATGTTGGTGGGGAATGTTGGTGGGTGATGTTGGTGGGGAATGTTGGTTGGTGATGTTGGTGGGTGCGGTTAGTGGGGAATGTTGGTGGGTGATGTTGGTGGGGAATGTTGGGGGGTGACGTTGGTGGGGAATGTTGATGGGTGCTGTTGGTGGGGAATGTTGGTGGGTGATGTTGGTGGGGATTGTTGGTGGGTGATGTTGGTAGGTGATGTTGGTGGGTGATGTTGATGGGTGATGTTGGTGGGGAATGTTGATGGATGCTGTTGGTGGGGAATGTTGATGGGTGCTGTTGGTGGGTGATGTTGATGGGTGATGTTGGTGGGGAATGTTGGTGGGTGATGTTGGTGGGGAATGTTGGTGGGTGATGTTGGTGGGGAATGTTGGTGGGTGATGTTGGTGGGGAATGTTGATGGGTGATGTTGGTGGGTGCTGTTGGTGGGGAATGTATGTGGGTGATGTTGGTGGGTGCTGTTGGTGGGTGCTGTTGATGGGAAATGTTGGTGGGGAATGTTGGTGGGTGCTGTTGGTGGGGAATTTTGGTGGGGAATGTTGGTGGGTGATGTTGGTGGGGAATGTTGGTGGGTGATGTTGGTGGGTGCTGTTAGTGGGGAATTTTGGTGGGTGATGTTGGTGGGGAATGTTGGGGGGTGATGTTGGTGGGGAATGTTGGTGGGTGCTGTTGGTGGGTGCTGTTGGTGGGTGCTGTTGGTGGGGAATGTTGATGGGTGCTGTTGGTGGGGAATGTTGGTGGGTGATGTTTGTGGGGAATGTTGGTGGGTGATGTTTGTGGGTGATGTTGATGGGTGATGTTGGTGGGGAATGTTGATGGGTGCTGTTGGTGGGGAATGTTGGTGGGTGATGTTGGTGGGGAATGTTGATGGGTGATGTTGGTGGGGAATGATGGTGGGTGATGTTGGTGGGTGATGTTGGTGGGGAATGTATGTGGGTGATGTTGGTGGGTGATGTTGGTGGGGAATGTTGGTGGGTGATGTTGGTGGGTGATGTTGGTGGGGAATGTTGATTGGTGATGTAGGTGGGGAATGTTGGTGGGTGATGTTGGTGGGTGATGTTGGTGGGGAATGTTGGTGGGGGATGTTGGTGGGGAATGTTGGTGTTTGATTTTGGTTGGTGATGTTGGTGGGGAATGTTGGTGGGTGATGTTGGTGGGGAATGTTGGTGGGTGATGTTGGTGGGTGATGTTGGTGGGGAATGTTGGTGGGGAATGTTGGTTGGTGATGTTGGTGGGGAATGTTGGTGGGGAATGTTGGTGGGTGATGTTGGTGGGGAATGTTGGTGATTGATGTTGGTGGGGAATGTTGGTGGGTGATTTTGGTGGGTGATGTTGGTGGGGAATGTTGGTGGGTGATGTTGGTGGGGAATGTTGGTGGGTGATGTTGGTGGGGAATGTTGGTGGGGAATGTTTGTGGGTGATGTTGGTGGGGAATGTTGGTGGGTGATGTTGGTGTGGAATGTTGGTGGATGATGTTGGTGGGTGATGTTGGTGGGGAATGTTGGTGGGTGATGTTGGTGGGGAATGTTGGTGGGTGATGTTGGTCGGGAATGTTGGTGGGGAATATTGGTGGGTGATGTTGGTGGGGAATGTTGGTGGGTGATGTTGGTGGGGAATGTTGGTGGGTGATGTTGGTGGGGAATGTTGGTTGGGAATATTGGTTGGGAATGTTGGTGGTGAATGTTGGTGGGTGATGTTGGTGGGGAATGTTGGTGGGGAATTTTGGTGGGGAATATTGGTGGGGAATGTTGGTGGTGAATGTTGGTGGGTGATGTTGGTGGGGGAAGTTGGTGGGTGAAGTTGGTGTTGGTGTTGATGGAATGTTGATGGGTAAAGTTGGTGGGTAAAGTTAGTGGGTAAATTGGTGATTGCTGTTGGTGGATAATGTTGGTGGGTGTTGTTGGTGGGTAAAGTGGCTGGGTGAAGTTGGTGCGTAAAGATAGTGGATGATTTTGGTGGGTGATGTTTATGGGTGATGTTGGTGGGTTATGTTGGTGGGTGATGTTGGTGGGTGATGTTGGTGGGTGATGTTGGTGGGTGATGTTGGTGGGTGATGTTGATCCGTGATGTTGGTCCGTGATGTTGGTGGGTGATGTTGGTGGGTGATGTTGGTCCGTGATGTTGGTGGGTGATGTTGGTGGGTGATGTTGGTGCGTGATGTTGGTGAGTGATGTTGGCAAGTGATGTTGTTTCGTGATGTTGGTGGGTGATGTTGGTGGGTGATGTTGGTTGGTGATGTTGGTGGGTGATGTTGGTGGGTGATGTTGGTGGGTGATGTTTGTGGGTGATGTTGGTTGTTGATGTTGGTGGGTGATGTTGGTGGGTTATGTTGGTGAGTTATGGTCTTGGGTGATGTAGGTTGTTGATATTACAAGGTGTTTTGGTCGGTGTTGTTGGTGCGTGATGTTGGTAGGTGATGTTTATGAGTGCTGTAGGTTGTTTATGTTACAAGATGTTTTGGTCGATGTTGTTGGTGTGTGATGTTGATGGCTGATGTTGGTAGGCGATGTTGGTCGATGTTGATGTTGGTAGGTGATGTTGGTTGCAGTTGATACTCTCGGGCAGTGAACTTATTCTCGACTATATGAGATATTATCAGGCAGTGAACGTATTCTCATTTATAAAATATTATGTCGGTCAGTGAACGTATTCTCATTTATAAAAGATTATGTCGGTTAGTGAACGTATTCGCAGTTATAAAAGATTATGTCGGTCAGTGAACGTATTCTCATTTATAAAAGATTATGTCGGTTAGTGAACGTATTCTCAGTTATAAAAGATTATGTCGGTCAGTGAACGTATTCTCATTTATAAAAGATTATGTCGGTCAGTGAACGTATTCTCATTTATAAAATATTATGTCGGTCAGTGAACGTATTCTCATTTATAAAATACTATGTCGGTCAGTGAACGTATTCTCATTTATAAAATATTATGTCGGTCAGTGAACGTATTCTCATTTATAAAATATTATGTCGGTCAGTGAACGTATTCTCATTTATATGAGAAACAATCAATCGGAATGTGAACATATTCTAGTCTGTATCAACGACAGACAATGTCGTATGGCCAAATTCTTTATTGTTGCATTGGTAAATTACTCGTTTACTTTATGAACACCATTATGGCCGGCATCTATTTAATCCATACTGCTGTATCTTGAGTCTGTCGTCTTGAAAAGCCTGCATTGGCTGTCAGAATTGAAAACGTAGAATTTAACGTTCTTTTTCAGAAAGTACAAACAGTCTATTTTGCATTATCAGGCGTGTTAGCCAGCAACTTCGTCTAATTTTTCTGCTTCTTCTTCTTCTTTGTCTTCTTCTTCGGTCAACTGATGCTATGCGTCTAGTCCAGTGAGGTTCACGAAGTAGACTGTGCGTTTCAGGTTTTTGACGGTTCCCCACAGCATTTCGAGCAACGGCGCTCCCCGCGCCAGACTTCGTCTTTGGTTTGCACAGGTCGGGCAGTCCTGCAGAATATGATTTGGTGTTTTGTTGGTTCTCCACAATCGCGCGGGGCGAAATCTCTCAGACCTATCCTAGGGAGGTGGACCTCTACAATGTCCCGTTCTGAGCCTGAAGATCTTTGTTTGCATATCTATGTCAAGTATTGCGATGTTGTCATTTTCTGGATTGCATTATTTGTGCTGGCTTCTCCATTCTGTCCTCGTGTATTGTTTGATGAGTGTCTTTTTTTCTTTACAGCTTTCTGGATGGCCAGTCTGCGTACCGGTACTTTCTGCTTTTTGGAGGATCCATCAACAAATTGACTTGATTTTATCTCGCCATTTCTACCATAACGTAGATATGTTCTTATCTACTCCTTTATTGCTTACGGATATGAAAGCTGCATCTTGTCCAACCCTCTTTTGTCGCTTCTAGGACTAGCCTGTCAGTTTACAGCAACAATATGCCTCGTGTCCTTTTCAACGCCTTGTATGAAACGGAAAATGAGCTGCCTTTAAATATACAACTTAGTACAGCGTTTACAAAACATTTAATTCATTACATATACCACAATACTGAAGCATGAGTGGTCCGTGTTTGGAATAAAGATATCGAATTTGGAGAGGGGCTGCTGAAAGTCAAAAGTCGATCAAAACAAATATAGATAATGTCTTGGTGACGGTACCAGGACAAGAACAACACGATATATTCGTTACAGCTGCAATGAATTCGCCAGGGAGAAACGAGGAACAAAAAAAAACTAACAAATCACTACAGAGAAGACGAGAATATGTAAAACAAACAGTTTACGTTGGCCACTATACTCGGATGTGTCAGGAAAGAATGAGAAACGGTATGCCACAAATGGAGTGGAACAACCAAGAATTTGTCAATTTAATTACACACAAACAAAAAGCGGACGAACACATGAACAAATAACACAAAAGCAAATGAGAAATAACAAACCAAAAAAAAAACGCCAACAAAATTTAAAAAAAACACAAAATTAAACCTCAAAACAATGACATGTCAAAAGTCAAGAATACAAAAATATGCAGGGAAACATATAAAGAGATTTCCACAGACCTCCCTCTGTTCTGACCTCACATGCTGTTTCATTAACGCTGTCCAACAATCACACTCTTACACAACTTTCACACACGTCCTCAGGGTGAGGTCCTTCCATTACACTTTGGTTGGGCTGACCTCTGAGATCTTCATAACTAGTATAGACATACAGACACACAAACACATCCAAGCACTGGTTAATACGTCCTGAAATCACTTAATTGACTGATGTATGTGGTGGAAAGGTGCGTGCCTCCGCCAATAGAAGGCAAAGAGGCAAATATCTTTTTTACAACAACAACAAATATATATATATATATGACGACACCATACATAAAACGGTAAATACATTCTTGAACAAAGGATAATAATAAGAGACATATATACCGACAAAGCGAGACGGAAGGAAAATGAATGCGCAAGAGTGACAATGGAAAGGGGATCAATATTCCGAGCGGTGCATGAGCGGCAGCGGTCAGCGACCCAAAGCTGACTGCTAGTGTTCAGGGACAGTGAACGAGGGCTGCCAAGACTCTTCTCCAACTCCACGTGGTGATCCTTGATAACAGGCTGTAGATGAGCAGACTGGCTAAGGACAAGGGATTAAATGGGGAAGACTAGCCCGGTACCCACAGATGCCTGCTGAAGTCGGATGTGCGGGACAGAAAAGCGTAAATACCACAGTAAAGCTGAAAACTACGACACAATGCGTCCCTTTCTCGTGACAGCATTCTGCTACTTGCAAACCCCGTTTCAGTGCTTGGTAGTGGGCGTTTGAGAAGGAAAAAGAAGAAGATTGGAATTGGAAGTCTATGCTAGAAGGATTGAATGTAATATAAAACCATGAGCTTTCTGGCATCCCAAAAGAAAAAAAAAGATTCTCATACACAAACTGGTGTCGAGCATCGGAGACAATGCCAGTGACTCTGACGTCTACCTTTCCTTGGTATTCAAGACTTTTGAAATGGTTGGCGAAAGGAGACCCAGGGTTTTTGTAAATGTCATTTATCTTTTAACTGAAACGGACAAGGAGTTCAAGGCCAGTCTCCTCAAATATATTTCACGTTGCTGAGATAGCAAAAAATCAGTGTAGATAAGGTTTCGTGACTTGCAGGAGAAACCCTCTTTTTTCTCAAAAACCTACTTTGAACACAGAGACACGTTGTGTAACTAGTCTTGCTATGGCAAGACCAGGTGCTGCTGTGGTACTTTCGGTGAGTTTGGATTCGGTGTCTAGCCAACGGGCCACGCAAGTGTCTGATACGTCCGTATGCTATCAGAGGAAGATCAGGAAATACCAAACGTGTAGAAGAATCTGCAAAGAGGATTGAGAAGATTGTGGATGAAGGTCTCAAGGATAGAGGGAGAGGAGGAGGAGGAGGAATGAGGATGAACCAGCATAATCTGGTCGGGGTTTGGGATCGTGTGAAGGAGTGAAGTGCGAGAGATCTTTTTTGTTGATTGGCCACAATGCGTATATTTGTTCTTTTGTGCGCCGTTAAGGGCTTCAAGTGCTGGGCTGTAGTAGCTTTCCTTACATCACGAGTGCACTGTTGAAAGTGGACTCCGGTCCTCCAGGTGGTTGTGCTACGGTTATCTTCATCTGTGTGTCGCTTACTACAACGGGGATCACGTCAATCCACATCTCGTCAGCCAGAATTCTTAGACAGCAACTTGTTTCCAGGGAAAGCTACATGAAACAAGACAGTGGTCTTGGTCAGTATATTGAACCTGACGCTTCCACAACATCTTGGCCAGTAAATTGTACCTGACGCTCCTACAACATCCTGGTCAGTATATTCTACCTGACGCTCCCACGACATCCTGTCCGGACTAGAATCTCAATCTCCGTTGTATGAGAGATATAAATGACACGTGGACGGATGGAGATAGGACCATTTCAGGAAAGAGACGACACGTGGAAATACAGAGGAAAGAATAGCTTCAGGAAAGAGACGACACATGGAAATACAGAGGAAAGAATAGCGTCAGGAACGGGACGACACATGGAAATACAGAGGAAAGAATAGTTTCAGGAAAGAGGTGAAACCTGGAAGGGCGGATGAAAGAATAGCTTCCGAAATTCCTGTTACTTTAGGATGGACGAAGAAAAGAATAGCTTCGGGAAAGTTAGTATTTCGTGAATAATCATACATCTAGTGGACCTTATCAAAAAAATCTTCGTATTCCTGGAGCAGGAGCTAGTACAACGGAAGTGAGTAAGAGCAAGGTTGAGGGTGTGTAGTGTCAGTAGGTTTATAGTAGACTGGTTGAGAGGTCAGAAGGTAAGATAGAGGCCGTAATGGCAAGAGAATTAGTTGATGAAAGAGATATACTAAAAGAGAAAAGTATTTTTAAGGATGGAAATTATTGACAAAGTCAATCAAGTTTAGGCGGTAAACCTAAGACATGTCATTGATGTAACGGAAGTACATCAGGGGAAGATAACCGTGTGAGCGATCCTAAATTAGATTTTTCAAATGGGCCATACAGAGATTAGCTTTCTATGGTGGGATATTTGATCGCAAATCCAACACTTCGCGCAAGCCGCTCCTTGCCATCGAATCCACTCCAGAAGAATGTAAAACCGTCTGTAACCTCGGTGATATGATCTTCACCAGGTAGACGTATTTCACTGACAACCATGATGTCCAGGTCTCTGGACCCCAGTACCTTCTGTCTCTCTGTAGCATTGTCTTGTAACATGGCAACCCTTAGCGCGTTCTCTCCTTTCTCTTGTTGTTGTGGTTGTTGTTGTTGAAAATCCGCAATGAGTAGATTTACTCTTTTATGAGCCTTAAAAATGACGTTAAGTGGCGGTTTGTCGTAGCTTTCCTCACATCCTGAGCGTGCTGATGAAGGTGGACCGGGGCCCTCCAGGCTGTTGTGCTATGTTTGGCTTTATCTGCCTGTCGCTCACTTCTACGAGGATTACGTCGATTCTTCACTTTGTGCCAGGCTGCCAGGAAAACTGCCCGTTTCCAGGAAGGGCTACGAGGAAGCCGAGGTGAAGGACTTGTCCAGTATTTTTTGTCTGAACCTGACTAATATGTCTGGCTTGGCTTGGCTTCGTTCGTTCTCAATCTCCCGCTACCAAACCCTAAAAGGGCCTAAGCAGCAGAATGTAGTCCAGAGAACGGAATGCGTTGTGTCGTAGTTTACAGCTTGACTGCCATATTTGCACCTTTCGGTCCAACACGTTCGACTTAAGCAAGCATTTGTTTAGTACCGGGTTAGCATTCCCTCTTCGACCTCTTCTCCTTAGCCAGTTTGCTCTGTTGCAGCCTGGTATCCAGGATCACCGCGTGTAGGTGTAGAAGGGTCTTGGCAGCTCTGGTTCGCTGGCCCTGACACTAGCAGTCAGCTATGGGTCGCTGACCACTGCAGCTCATGCGCTGCTCAGCGTCTTGATCGCCTAATATATCTGATCAGTATATTTTGCCTGACCAGACGTTAGTTTTTCTTCCCATTTCTCCTGCATTTTGATTTAAATGAGGAAGAATTGAGCTAAACCACACTCACTCGACTTGAACCATCAGGCTGTAGGAGAAGGATTTTTCAAGACGGATGGAAATAGAGCCGGTTGTAGTGGATGACCATGGCGTTCTGAATATCTCGCCATGGTTTCTGCATTCCGCGAAGCTTATCTGAAACTCATCTCATCTGGGTGTGGTTCCATTCATTTAGTTAGCCCAGTCCTGGTATCATCCGTATACTTAACCCAGAGTCCAGGTTCCATCCATATAATTAGCCCATTCCAGGTTCCATCCGTATACTTAACCCTGTCCAGGGTTCATCCACATAGTTAGCCCAGTCCAGGTTCCATCCATAGTAAGCCCAATCCAGGTTCCATCCATATAGTTAGCCCAGTCCAGGTTCCATCCATATACTTAGCCCAGTCCAGGTTCCATCCATATAGTTAGCCCAAACCAGGTTCCATCCATATACTTAGCCCAGTACAGGTTCCATCCATATAGTTAGCCCAAACCAGGTTCCATCCATATACTTAGCCCAGTCCAGGTTCCATCCATATAGTTAGCCCAAACCAGGTTCCATCCATATACTTAGCCCAGTACAGGTTCCATCCATAAACTTAACCCAGTCCAGGTTCCATCCATATACTTAGCCCAGTACAGGTTCCATCCATATATAGTTAGCCCAGTACAGGTTCCATCCATATATAGTTAGCCCAGTCCAGGCTCCATCGGTATACTTGACACAGTCCATGGTTCATCAGCATAGTTAGCTCAGTCCATTTTCCATCCGTATACTTAGCCCAGTCCAGATTTCACATGTTCATGTAGACAAGCTCTAGTGAAGTCAGAATAGCAATGATACCATCAATTTACTGCTTCCGGTACTGCAGCGCTGATTTTTCTTCTGGGTTTCCTCTCGAAGCCTTTTCTAATGAACAGTTGTTCGTCGTGGTATGCCTCTTTACGGAAAAGGTACGGAAATAGACCCTAAAAAAAAAAATCTACCTTCGGTGCTATTTCCAGTCACCTCGATAATGTCTTGCTCGTGGCCAATGTAGGACGAGAGAGGTAAGGTTGACAAATAGTACAGTTCTTCCTTACTTTAATCAAATTCCCCGCGCAAATATCCTATTTCAGGGAACAGAGTAAACGGTTAAGATTGTCCCCTCGGCTGAACAGAGCAAGTGGTCTTCATGACATGTGTTGGACGGACGGACACCATAGTCATTCAGGGACCCTAATGGTAGTGCCGAAGTTCACAGCACGGTAACAGAAGCCTACGTGTGTTTCTCTAGTAACGAGCCGATTTTCATAGCGAAAGACCAAATATATCGATAAATCTTAAACAAAACTCACATGAATCTCGTACTATGCTGTTATTAACTACTTAATCCTTGACTAGACACCTTTGGCATTCATGGAATGGGAAAATATACAAATAATGGACTCCATCTACTGAGCCCTTGTGATACACACACAATCTCTATATCACAATTAGTAATTTCCGTCTTGTCAGTCGTGGACAAAATGATAGTCCGAATCATGCGTAATGGTTTAACTTTTCATTTGGTGCAGGGTTATCTCCCAGACAATAGGAGTTGTCTTCGAGCATTGCGACTGTTAGACATTTTTTTGTACACAGTGAATTCTTAAACGAACTTCTTTTTGCTGACGATCAAGCAGTCATTGCAACTTCAGAACTACAATCATAGCAACATATTGAATAACTAAATACAACTCATAAATAATACAGCATGAACATCAATGTAGAAAAGACTGAGGTCATGTAAATGGTCCATGTTTCGCAGACGTAGGAGAATGTCGACAAAAACAGTGAGCTCATTAGTCTGACCCTAATGGCGAGGGAAAGTCGTTTGTAGTTCCTTATGTGAGGGAGAGTCGTTTGTTGTTCCTTATGTGAGGGAGAGTCGCTTATATTTCTGTATGTGAATGAGAGTCATTTACATTTTTGTATGTGAGGGAGAGTCATTTACATTTTTGTATGTGAGGAAGAGTCGTTTATATTTCCTAATGTGAAGGAGAGTCGTTTATATTTCCTTATGTGAAGGAGAGTCGTTTATATTTCCTTATGTGAGGGAGAGTCGTTTATATTTCCTTATGTGAGGGAAGGTCGTTTATATGTCCTTATGTGAGGGAGAGTCGTTTATATTTCCTGATGTGATTCGATTGAGCATGCGCAGCTGTCGTTTGTGCTATTCTTGACAGAATCTCTGGTTCTGATCCTTTCTCACTGATTGTTGAGATCAGACACTTGAAACGGTTCACTATTCCAAGCTCCTATCCATTTCCATTGATCACAGAGTTGATTCCGTCAGTCTTGTTAGCCATCAACTTTGTTTTTTCTGTGGTTACCTGCATGCTATAACCATGTAAAGTTACACCCAGTCTTCAGATCAATTCCCCAAGTTCTGTCTCAGCCCACGTCAGCAGCATCCGCAAGGCGTTAGTTGGTAATCTTCATATCCACTATCCTGACGGTGCCGACATGATCTTCAAGGGCGTCACTCATAACTCCTTTCTGTTGGCTTTCTTGCTAACTAGCTTCAATCAGATCTTCTTCGTTTTCTTCTTCGTTCGTTCTCAATCTCCCACTACCAAACTCTGAAAGGGCGTGAGTACCAGAATGAAGTCCAGAGAACGGAATGCGTTGTGTCGTAGTTTTACAGCTTGACTGCGATATTTGCACATTTCGGTCCAACACATCCGACTTCAGCAATCATTTTTTTAGTACCGGGTTAGCATTCCCTCTTCGATCCCTTCTTCTTAGCCAGTCTGCCCTACTGCAGCCTGTTATCCAGGATCACCGCGTGGAGGTGTAGAAGGGTCTTGGCAGCTATGGTTCGCTGGCCCTGATGCTAGCAGTCAGCTACAGCTATGGGTCGATGACCACTGCAGCTTATTCGCTGCTCAGCATCTTGATCCCATCAGATCTGAAATATTCATTTCAACCTGTTTTCTTTGTTGTTATTGTTATTGTTATTGTTGTTGAATGCCCACAGTGAGTAAGTTTACAGTTTTGTGTTTCCGGAAAGGGAGTTAGTTGGTGACTGTCAACAATTTCTTCACAACCCGAGTGTGCTGATGAAGGTGAACTGGGTTCCTTCAGGCTATTGTGATATGCGTGGCGTCATCTGCATGTAGTTCACTACTACTGGGTCACGTCTATCCTCCACCTTGTTAACCAAGATGCCATGAAACAGCATGTTTCCATGGAGACCTAGTGAAGTGAGTTGGGGTTTTGGTCAGTAAATTTCACCTGACGCTGACTAACATTGTCCGATTAATATGTTTCACCTGATCCTGACTAAAATTGTCCGATTAACATGTTTTTGTCTGACCAAACGTTAGTCCACTATCTCTCTCACACATTGTGTTTATATCTTGTTAGGAATGAAGATGTAGAGCAGCGCACGAGCTGAAACAATCAGCGACCCAAAGCTGACAGTTAGCGTCAGGCCCAACGACACAGAACATCCGTTCTACACCTTCACGTATGATCCTAGATAACAGGCAAGAACAGGGCAAACTTCCTAAGGAGAAGGGATCGAAGAGGGAAGGCTAACCCGGTACCCCAAAATATGTCATGCTAAAGTCGGATGTGTCGGAACGAAAAGTGGAATATCGCAATCAATATTTAAACTACGACACACGCATTCAATTCTCTGGACTACAACCTGTTCCTTGCAAAACCCTATTCATGGCTTAGTAGCGGGAGTTTGAGAACGTTCATGGCTTGAGAACGAACAAGAACGAAGTAGAAAGTTTAAATCTTGGTTTTTTTCCCGCTCGTGTAACCATATTTTCCATAACCTAGAGAGCTAAAATGATGTACGTAGCTTCTACTAAAATATGACCTGTTAATCTATCAAATTTGGACAGATCTTGGACATGGCATCCAAAGCATGTTTAAAACTTAGTTTTAAAAATATGTTATTTGTAAAGGTCCCATGAGATGGTGAGACCGTAAGCCGTAGCACGTTTTGTTTTTTTCTGGTATCCGACTCAACACTTGAGAACGACATCATACCTTCTATGACACCAAAACACGCAATTCCGCGTACATTATGCTATCGAAACCAATTCTTTGTTTTAGTTGTCGAAACGACTAATCCCTCATCCATTCACAAACTCGTTTACGACAGACTGCCATGTCTTCTCACACCAGCAATCAGTGATCGTGTTTCGGGGCTTGTTATTCCAGTCGTCTGATAACGGGCCTGGCATCAGGTGCAAGCTGTCAGGCCCAACAATGGAGACCAGAAACACGAGTATAGCACAAGATATCTGCATATTTGCATCCGTGGAATCTCTATGGCTAGAACAACCGGCATGCAATTTTGACCAGAGTGTTTTAAATGAGTGGTGTTTCTCAACATGTTTTCGTGTGTGGTCACAGCTTATTGATGTTAAGTGTGTCTTGTTATATAACTCCGTCGTCTTGTGTTGTTCATTTTTTTTTTCGTTGTTTATATTAAGTCAAATTAGTGCCATATTTATTTTAACAAATTTAAAAATAGCTAACGTTTTGACATGTATGCTGTCTACGTCATATCAACGTCAGACAGGTCACGTGAGTCAGAACTCAATGATCTCCAGGTGGAACAGTCTAATGGTACACGATATAGTGCTATATGTTGATGAGGCCCGTCACTATAGCCTCTTTAGTAATTGTCCTTCGTATTGTCTGTCTTGGCTTACCACTCTTTTTGGTGCCATTTGTACTCCACATAATCGCTTGCGCTGATACTCTGTTGCTGTTCATTATCTAAGGACATGTTCGAAGTACAGTCAAGGACTGTGTCTTTATGATAGAAGAAACATAAAGGATTGTGTCTTTATGATAGAAGAAACATAAAGGATTGTGTCATTATCATAGAAGAAACATATTGATGTGTGGTCTCTAATCGTATTTATTTGTCTATTTTAACTTCGTAAGCTTTCATATGTTCAAATTTTGTTTCGAAACTTTGCGAAAGCTGCAATATCCTGCAATCACCGTTGGGCTGGACATGTGGTACTCATGCCTGACAACAGCTGGACACGTTTTGGTGGCCCTATGCCTGTACACGTCCATGGGGCCGCCCACCTATGCGAAGGCGTGATGGACTGACCAAAGACGTATGTCCGCATTGGTTCAGCACTGCAGAAGATCGGGACGCATACTGAATATTTCTGCCTTCCTTGCATATGGCACATCTGCCAGACTGCCGCAGAGGAACATACGTGTAAAACGGTATAATACGTTTAAACCTTTTAAATGTTCAATATGTTTCTAAGACATTTATTTTCAAATGCATTTAATCTATTTTCAAGAGTTGTGGAAATTGTGTTCTCGTTTACATCGAGTCTGCGATATCTTCTCGTTTCAGTCCGACACATCAGATTTCAACTGCTTTCTGAATTATCAGGTTTACCTTCACACTGCAATCTCGGTTCTCTTATCGAGACTGCACTAGTCAGCCTGTTTCGAGGGCCGCCACTTGGAGCCAAAATAGAGTCTTAGTCAGCTGTAGTCCACCGACACTGAAGCAAGTATTTAGCTTTGAATCGATGGCTGCTACCATCTCCACCACTGTGCTGGACATTTTGCCCCGGAACGATTCTCAGTCTGGCTGCCACACAATCAAGATGATAAGCAAGCCATGATATGACCAACATGACTAAGTCTATAATTGACAAAGGGCAAGCTTCGCCAAAATGTAGTAAATATACTAACAAACTATACAAAAGAGTCGTCCCAGCAACTGGTTCTCACGTAGCTCTGAATCATATAACTTCTCTGACATCAGGGTTAGCAAACTCATCATGCAAAACAAAGTGTTACATTTCTTTTTTAAAACAAGGGGTACCATGGTGAACAGTATACGACTTCAGCAACTCTTGTAGCGTGTCTTCTTCTTCTTCTTCCTCGTTCGTCTTCAGACCTCGACTTATTGATTCTAACGAAGGCAGAAGTCGACTTGAGGCTCCTTGCACTTCCGTACAGCTTCTCGTGGAAGGACACTGGCTGTTGCCAAATGCTACTTCTTTTGTCGGTATACGATGGGCAATACTGCAGAATGTGTTCTGGCATCATGGCGGCTGTGCTGCAGGCACAAAGGCCGGTTCTGACAATTTTGAACACGTTGTGCAGATGACATCTCATTCTGTTGTGTCCTGTGATTAGCCGGAGAGTGATTACCTGGTCTCGCCTGGAGAGTTGGGGATAGGCATCATTTTCTATGTGACCAGGGTGTTATTGTTTTAAAATTTGCACTGTACATTGTCCTGATGACAGAGATATCGAAGACTTGCACTGTCAGTGTTACAATTATAGCGATATACCATATTTAAAATTTATAATTAAACTGAAATCACTGTTTGGACACCAAGGGCAATGCACAGGACTGAAATCTCTGTTTGGACACCAGGCACAGTGCACATGACTAACATCTATGTTTGGACACCAGACGCAGTGCACATGACTGAAATGTAGACAAAGTTCCTTACAGCCAACACATCCTCTACAGACTACATAATCGAAAAATGGAATGCACTGGCTCAGCTCCCCTGGATCAAATTGCTAAATTAACCTGCGCTTGGACACCATTTGCCTTTCGCAATATGGAAGTCATTAAATAGATCTTCGAACTCGTGAATCATGTTGCAGGAATAACTTAAATTGATGGGGATACGGAGATTATGAGAAAGGTGGCTCTGACGCAACACAAGACACATGCCACGTGATGATCAACTAAAACCTTTTGAAAACAAAGCATTATGGAGGACATGTTGAGCGGGAATGATCAGGCATTTCTCATTGGTTGAACATTGGAAACATGAGGTCTGACGTGATGCCCAAACAGGGGAAATAAGTACGTAAGCAATTCCAACAACCTAATCATCGCGTAATGAAAGAAATCGGCTGAGTGCCATAAAGTGCGAATAGAGTGGGCAGTTCATGTAATTGGTTAATCCTGGAGTTTTATAATTAGCACCTAGGTAATACCTGGTGGGTGGTCTGCGTGGCATGTGTCCCATTCTAGGAAAAAAAATGGTGTAAATGAACCGAATGTCATGCACCTATACATCGTCCCTATTCGCTTTCAGTCCCTTTGAGTGCTGGAAGTGTCGTCGATAGGGCACGAACTTCGGTCCGGGATTTGTCATTTACTTGGTCGGGGACCTATTTAGAACTGGGTCGACTGGGAGAAGCGGTCATACTTTGGAAAAATGTCCCATCTGAACATGACATTGTACGCTTGGATTGTAAGTCAACCTTGTAACATCTAGGATATACGTATCCCCGTTTGGGCATTTAGGGAGCATGCAGACTAGCAACTGAGTAATAGAGTGGAAGAGCGACCACTGCATACAGTTTATGGGGCGAGTAGACTAGAAACTGAGTAATAGAGTGGAAGAGGAACACTGCATACAGTTTATGGGGCGAGTAGACTAGCAACTTATGAGGATCTTAGTAAAAGTAAAGGTGATGGGTTCGATATCCTTTACCGACACGCTCTAATGGATCCAGCTGTTTATGCGTACCTAGTTTACTGTATGGTAAGGAAGGCAGTGAATTAGGAAACTGATCACACGATCTCATCAAAATGTTGAGGCCTAGTACTCAAGCACTTCACCACGGACACCAATGATTGATATCTAACAATATGTACCTTAAACAGCATACGGGTCAGCTGGCCTGGGAACCATACCCCACACGCTGAGAATCACTGCGCCCGATAACTGGTCGTTCAGACTGCTTAACACAAGAGTATTGAACAAACGGAAGGCAAACAGCAAATATGCATCTCTCTTAGGAAATCATTTGCTTTTTGCTTTGTCTCATCTCCTGATACGCACTTCATCTCATAACTACCACGTACTTGAGATCACATTTGTCAAAGATGGATGACGCAAAATCGAAAACGATGACAAGGTAACGTATGAAGAAGCAGCTATTTTAAAAAAAAATTAACTCCAAAGAAAAATGGAATAGAACACACGCAAATATGATATTGCCACACTACTTTATTTTAAGAAGAAATTAAATACGAAGCAGAAAATTGATCCGAATCTGTATTTAATGTTCATGTCTCACACGATGAAGGTAGACAGAGATGATTCATGTGTACATTAATTTTATTTAGTTACCGATTTGTGCGTCGTTCTTCATTTGGGCGTAACGTGCGTGACGTATTGTTGCTATGGGAATAAGGGAAGGCGTTCTTGATACTCAAAGGATTCTTAACTGTTCACAACTTTTAGGGACCATACTTCAGTTAACAAAGACATCATGTCTGGGTTTTTTTTTTTTTTTTTTCTTTTGCGTTCGCCTTATTTATCTATTCCCCAAGGCGTGTGTGCGTTACACTGTGGTTTTTATTTTGCGCCTGTCGGCCCAGTGCATCCGACTTCAGCATACATTTTATGTAAGGGTCTGCTTCCTCCTGCATTTTCTAAGGGTTTGCTTCCCTGGGGTAACGGCCGGTGCTGTGATGGGGATCGAACCCAGCACCTTCTGGTTGTGAACCGTGCCACTTAACCACTAGGCCACGCCGTCCCCTCATGTCTGGTTTGAACCACGCAGAAACATCTTCGATCACTGAAGAACTAGCAAAGGTACATACAGACACATGCATGCATCCAAGCACTGCGTATTACCTCCTGATATTGCCTGCAAGACTACGCGCCGGGGTGGAACGAGCGTGTATCCGCCAGTATAATACAGAGAGGTAAACCGTTAACTTTAAGAATACAATGGGAATACCTTTACCTTTGATATTGTACAGAGCGATGTTGGCTAAGAGGGCTGACGTGGTTGTACTGTCGAGCTCAACCACATGTTGCTGGAGGTTTCTGTTGTTCTTCCATCACTGATGGTAAGACAAGTCTTTCTGCTCATCAATTTGGTCCGTCGATGGGTTCAAAGGTGACAGAAGGACCTGATTCGGGGACTGCCGCAAAGATTGTGGGCACTGTTGGACAATATTTATTTTGCGTGTTGGAGACGGCGTGAGCTAGTGACACGTCTTACAAGCCGAAGGTGCTGGGCTCGTGCCCCAGTCCCAGCACCGGCCGTTACCCCAGGGAAACGAACCCTTAGAAAATGCAGGAAGAATCAGACACTCACGTGAAATACATGACGACGTCGGATGCATTGAGCCGACAGGCGCAAAACGAAAACATAATGTAACGCAGTGTGGAATAGTGAAATAAGGCAAACGCAACAAAGAAAAAACCCATTCCGTACTGATGAAGGTGAACCGGGGTCTACCAAGAGGTTGAGTTATGCTTGACATCATCTGCGTGTTGCTCAATACTACGAAGATCACCTTCATTCCTCACCTCCTCAGTCAGGCTGCAATGAAAACAGCCTGTTTCCAAGAAGGGCTGCAGGAAATCTAAGTGAGGGTCTTGGCCAGTATATTTTGCCTGACCTTGACTAACATGTCTGATCAGTATATTTTGCCTGACCCTGATTTACATGTATGATAAGTATATTTTGCTTGACCCTGAATAACATGTATGATCAGTATATTTTCCCGACCCTGACTAACATGTCTGATCAGTATATTTTGCTTGACGCTGACTAACATGTCTGATCAGTATATTTTGCCTGACCCTAACTAACATGTATGATCAATATATGTTGCCTGACCCTGACTAACATGTCTGACCAGTATATTTTGCCTGACCATGACTAACATGTCTGATCAGTAGCTTTTGTTTGTTATTTCAGGGCGTGTGGGCCATAAACACTGCCGATATACAGGCGTGATCTATTGTAGCTTTCTCAAACATACTACTTATTGAACCAGACCACAGCGCGATATCATGTCTGTTCCAAATAAATTACTTCACTGCACTTCGGGCATACCTATAGGTGCTAAGTCTTTAAGTAAATGTCGATGAGTGGATACTGATGGATCCAATAGTTCGTTGTTTGAACATGCTTCGGAACTTGCCTCTTAATTCACACCAAACAAAAGAAATCTACATTTATTAGCAGAGTATATATATATTTTTGGCACAAGATTTGTAGTAGGGACATCACAAAGTCTACTTTTTAACTGTGGGGGTGTCAAACATCGCGTTTATATATCTGGATTGACAATAAACCTAGATTTACACATCAAAGTAAAGGACTCAGTCAGCTTTGTTCACCCTACAACAGCTGCATGTAATCACTGTATTGAACGTTCTTGTAAAACTGCAAAGGAGAGAAACAAGCGCAAAAATGGTACACACCAGCATACGCTTGATTCGTACATTTGTGGGTTCGTATGGCATCGACCATATAAATGGTCTGGAAGTTTTCAGTGTCATTGCTCAATTCTGGCCACCTCAATGATTACAATTGTCCAGTCGTCCAATTATTTCACTCTTTTCGCCATAAAATATCACTATGGTCCTTTTTAATGCCCTACATTCTTCCACACGTTTTATTTCAATCTGCCTGACAGAACATATCTATCGGTTCCATCTAAAGGCCCTACATTCTTCCAGAAGTTGTGTTTAAATCTGCCTGAGAAAATATCCATCTGATTATTTTTAGGGCCGTACATTTTTCCATTAGTTTTGTTGAAAAACTGAGAATAACCCTATTTTCTACACATCTGCTTTAATCTGTTTGTGTTTATTTATTTAAAATTAAATTTTATCGACATGTCCACCACTTAACCATGAAATGGAATGTTCCGCTACAGTCATCAGGTATGGCCAACTCTAGATATTTTCAAGAATAAACTGTCAGATACGTACGATGGGAACCCAGGGAACTCTGGAGTGATTTAAGTACCCATATTTCTATTCCGCCTCTCTTGCCACCCAATCCGCTCTAACCTCGTTCTATTACAAAGTTTAGCGGCCTGTGAGTTGTAGTTTCATTAGACCTGTTTCATGCCAGCTTGGATATCGAGGGCGGGATTGACGTACTCTCCGTGGTGGTGAGCGACACATAGATGAAGTCAAGAATAGCACAACAGTCTGGAGAATCCCGGAGCATTTTCATCAGCACGCTCTCTGTATGAGGAAAGCTATTGCAACCCGTCACCTAACTCCCTTTTCCGGGGACACAAACCAGAAAACTTACTCATGATTGGCATTAGTGATCAAGACGCTAGCGTCAGGGCCAGCGAAACAGATCTGCCAAGACCCTTCTACACCATCCACGCGGTGATCCTAGATAACAGGCTGCAGCAGGGCAGACTGGCTAAGGAGAAGGGATCGAAGAGGGAATGCTAACCTGGTACTAACAAAATGTTTGCTGAATTCGGATGTGTTGGACCGAAAGGTGCAAATATCGCAGTCAAGATGTAAGCTACGACACAACGCATTCCGTTCTCTGGACTACATTCTGCTACTTAAGCCCTTTTAGGGTTTGGTAGAGGGAGATTGAGAACGAACAAAGCCAAGCCACGCCATCATTGGCATTCAGCAACAACAGCATACGTGTCGGTGATAAGCCTGCCAAGACTCCGGTACCAGCCTTGGTATTGTTCTGTACTGAGCTTAAGTGAGTCTATTCAGCACTGCATTTCGACGAGGATGTCTAACTCAGTACTACATTTCGGCGAGGATGTCCAACTCAGCACTGCATTTCGACGAGAGTGTCCAACTCAGCATTGCACTATCCTGAGTGCATCAGCATGTAGTAGCACAGAGATGAAAGTGGTTCGTGTCTTACTGCAAAACGTAATCATTATTGAACTAGCGGGTGTTGAACTCTTTAGGGGTAAGTGGGATGGTGGAAATGGTAGATCGCCAGGAATTCAATATCGACTCGGCATTGCACAGCACCAAGGGTGCTCAACTCAGCATTGCACAAAATACAGCCTACTCAACTAAACATTGCACTAAACACAGCGTACCCAATTCGACATTGCACAAAACTCACGTACCCAACTTGACATTGCACAAAAACTCACGTAGCCAATTTGGCATTGCACAAAACTCACGTACCCAACTCAACATTGCACAAAACTCACGTACCCAACTCGACATTGCCCAAAACTCACGTACCCAACTCGACATTGCACAAAACTCACGTACCCAACTCGACATTGCCCAAAACTCACGTACCCAACTCGACATTGCACAAAACTTCCGTACCCAACTCGACATTACACAAAACTCACGTACCCAACTCGACATTGCACAAAACTCACGTACCCAACTCGACATTGCACAAAACTCACGTACCCAACTCGACATTGCACAAAACACAGCGTACCCAACTCAACATTGCACTGTTAGAAATGTGCATCTTGTCCTTTTGCAAAATTGAAAAACGATGGAACTGAAGGATACAGAACTCTCTATAGGTCCCTTATGTTGGTGTAGATGATAAGCCCTCCAGGGATCCACAGAATTGTTTAGCTCGGCGCTCGACATCCTAGAATGCGTAACGATCTTTCCTGCCAGCGCGAATAGAACCAAATACATTTCCGGTTTTTGAACAGGGTGAGAAAGAAAGTTGCGGGACTCCGTGAGCTATAATCTAGCATCCCCATGAGCTAATCACTCAGGAAAGACGATTAACATAAATAATAAGAAGCAGAATAAGAATACTGAGAGAGTTGACTTACAAAGTGATTCATGACAAGACTCAAAACGAAAATTTGCCCGGTTTGGATTCATAAAACAGGTCGCACTCCTACAGGAAGTATATCTAATGAAAAATAACTTGCTGAAGTTGGATGCACAGGTCCATAACACGCAAAATACAATACAATACACAACCCCTAAGGAAAACTTTGCAATGACATAGCAACATTTGGATATACAAATTGCAATTACCAATGGAAAAATGCAGTCGTTGAAAAGAAATTAAAACAAAGGCTACACCTGTGAACAATAAAGTGTTTATCAAGATTTTTCGTTTTTGCGGAATTGTAGCCTTAGAGCAAGGCTTGCGACTTAACCTGCCATTATGCGTGATTCGTCTGCATCTCTCATTCGCTCGAGCAGGAAGCGGAAATGTTATCGTTCACTTATCTTTGCAGCAACTAATTCCCGGAAGCCTCATTGATCCCAGAATGCAACGGAAGGGGTGGGTATGACCTGACCGTTGAACCCTACGTGAGCCTAATAAATATCCCTAATCACTTCCACTGTTTAGTCTGCCATGTATGGCGTCTTAGATCACCGACTTCGGACTTAATTACAAGGAGGTTGTGGGGGGAGGGGAACTTCTCAGAAGCTTAACAACGCACGTGGTTACCATTAGTCCTCTATAACGCATCACTAAAATCTTCTGTCAGATTCTTTTTTTGTTTATTTATGCGTTTGCTTTCTTATTGACGAAAGCACGAATCTTTCTTTCTCTTGTTGTTGTTGCTTTCACACAGCTGTAGAGGAAGCCTGCTCCTGACATCCCAATGGTATTCTTATATAAATACAGTACTGTGGCAGGTGTCCCACTGTATAATAGACTGTACTGTCGGTGGCTACTTGTGAAAATATTGTCCTTCTGTCTGCAAGCACTTTGCACTCGATGAGTATGTGTCTAACTGTTTTATTAGTGTGAGAGCAATGTCTGTACACGGGCAGGTGTTGAGGGTTGGTGTGACTTAAATGGCTGTTGACACTAGTGTGCCTTGTTCGGTAGTGAAGGATGACATTGTTTTCTTGTATGTACGCTAATTAGGTCATAATTACATTTTAGTTGTGACTTTTCCTTCTTCATTTTTCTATTGCTCCCTGTCGTGAGATGTCGCAGTGAGGCGAGGTTAGTAGATTTCTTGTTAGAGCCAGGTGGGATACGTTTGATGTCGTACATTCGAACTTCCTGAGAGTGTCCATGACACATATGTCGAGAGGTCGGCCTTTTCCTTGTGAACCAGAGACTTGCATATTATATGATCTCGTTGAAGGCCGGTCATAACACATCCTGACCAAATGTCCAAAACGCTTGGTTTTCTGGTCGTCAATGTAGACACTAATTGGATTTGTCCCCACTATCTTGTCTCAGCGTGGTTCGGTCACTGATAGGCTTTCCTGCTGCACTTCTTATACAGAGCGCCTCAGAGTTCTCGATCCTACGCTTATGTATGGAACACGATTGGCATTGGTGGGGAACTGAAAGGTTAGTCCAGTCAGGCACAACATACTGACCAGGACGTCGCGTCAGGGTCAGGCACAACATACTGGCCAGGACGTCGCGTCAGTGTCAGGGAAAACATACTGGGCAGGACGTCGCGTCAGTGTCAGGCACAACATACTGACCAGGACGTCGCGTCAGTGTCAGGAAAAACATACTAACCAGGACATCGCGTCAGGGTCAGGTACAACATATCGACCAGGACGTCACGTCAGGATCAGGCACAACATACTGACCAGGACGTCGCGTCAGTGTCAGGGAAAACATACTGGCCAGGACGTCGCGTCAGTGTCAGGGAAAACATACTGGGCAGGACGTCGCGTCAGTGTCAGGCACAACATACTGACCAGGACGTCGCGTCAGTGTCAGGAAAAACATACTAACCAGGACGTCGCGTCAGGGTCAGGTACAACATATCGACCAGGACGTCACGTCAGGATCAGGCACAACATACTGACCAGGACGTCGCGTCAGTGTCAGGGAAAACATACTGGCCAGGACGTCGCGTCAGTGTCAGGGAAAACATACTGGGCAGGACGTCGCGTCAGTGTCAGGCACAACATACTGACCAGGACGTCGCGTCAGTGTCAGGCCCAATACACTGACCAGGACCACAATCTCTCTTCCATGTAGCGCTCCCTGGCTGACAACATGTATATCGATGGGATCACTATTTTAGTAAGCGCCACGCAGATGAAGCCAAACATAGCACAACCGTCTGGAGGACGGCGGCCCACCGTTATCAGCATGCTCGCAATGTGAGGAAAGCAACTGCAACCTGCTGCTTAACGTCCTTTTCAGGGCGGACAAATGAGTAAACTTACAGTTAGCTCACCACTAAAGAGATTAAAGTGTCGTTCGTCAACAGTTGGCTTCCGACACTACTTCTCATCTTCTCATCTAGGCGTACATGTTGAGTCACGTGTCTCTGATTCATGACCTACTTTAGGAGCGTCCACAATAAGTGGACAACTGCTCCATGACTTATCTTGGCAGCGTCCACAATAAGTGACCTACTGCTCCATGAGCTACATTAGGTGCGTCCACAATAAGTGGTCAACTGCCAAAATGCTGCTGCCACAAAAAACAAAGACCTAGCTAGGTCTGTACAGCTGCATATGTTGGACTCTTAATGTGAACCATGGATCTATTCAATGAGTTAATCAAAACGTTTGTATGCTCCATGTGGAGCAGATGTTTTTAATACATGCATGTCAGGTCATCGAATGTACACCTGCCCAAATGGGGAGAGGAGACTAGCGTCTGGTCAGGCTGAACAACTGGGGTTATAAACTGAAACGGTGAGCCATTGAATCCTGCATATTTTAAGCGACCGCTGGTCTCAATGGAGGCAATACAAGAGTGTCTGCACCTTGAGTGACTTCCAGTTGTCTGGACTGATTGTCTTGCTACTGGTACAAAGTGCTAGGTACGAGAGCGTGAGGCTGATAACCAACACAGTTTCTTTCTCACTACAATTCACATACAGCGCAAGTTACACCATTAAAATAAAACTGTCTGATGATGGCGACATCACCATTCGCGAAGGTCAAAACACTTATCAGACACGTTAGTCAGGGCCAGGCATACTATACTGGCCTAAACCTCTATCTCACATCCTCCTAGTTTCTTCCTGGAAATAGTATGTTCTATAGCAGCCTGGCTAACGAGGTGGGGCATCGACGTGATCTCCGTAGTAGTGAGCGACAGGTAGGTGACACCAAGTAAAGCACAGCCTCCTGGAGAACACATTCCCCTTTCGTCAGCATGCTCGGTATGTGTGGAAAGCTACTGCAACCCCGCCCGACCCTCCCCACTTAACGCCCTTTTCAAGGCGTACGAACGAGTACACAAACTCATTGTGGGCAAACAACAACAACCTTCTCATATCTCTTGAAGTTTTTGTAGCTAAAAGAGCTTACAGGGTGTGTTAGCCAGACTCGTGCTGAAGACTGTTTACCTTTCTCTTCTGGCAGGTTACATGTTAATAGTATATGCTTCCCTTTTGGGCTCCGCTAACCTAAGTCCCATATTGAGGAGAATCTATATACACTCTGCACCAATATACATGCCGTAAACGGCTGCTGAAGAAAGTCGTGCATGCTGTTAGCAACATCATCATGTACAATACTTTACTGCTTAAACCAACACTGCTTCTGTGATTGAGAATTTATGATTTGTAAGGAGCGAAGTGGAAATGACATGTTCGATGCGCGAACGAATAGTTATGACACCTTTTTCTAGAGTGTTTAGCTTGCAGCATCGCATAACTCATGTGTCGCATGCAGCAAGGCGCATTTTAAATTCGAAATTCGCGAATCGTTTCCATGTAGATCTTCTTAACATTTACACAACACAGCAGGTGAAACAATTAGTTACCTTCTTGTCTCTTGATAATAACCGCACTGATGAGCGAACTATAAACTAGATTTGGCAGACGCAATTGAACGTATCGTCCTGTGCTTATATAACAACATAATTCTGTTGATTACAGCTCCCTGTGGCATCCTGGGAAATGATGAAGCAGGCAGACGCCAGACATGGATGCACTCCGCAGTAAAGAGATATGTGGGAAACATATGTGACCAAAGCAGATAAGCAAACTGTCTTTAATTCAACAAGGGACATTTCTTCTTCTTTTTCTTCTTACGTTGTCAGACGTCGACCTTTATTTTTTCATGTTGTCATCCTGGGGCTATCGACACTGCCATAGAGCTTGTCTAGTGTTGCCGCTGGTGATGGCCACATCTGCTCTCTCTGATCCTCGTAGGTCGGGCAGTTTTGCAGCAAATGATCAGCGGTTATTTTCCCGGTACCACACGAGCATTCGTCAGTGCCACCTATCTTCAATTTGTTGAATAGATGGTACCTCAGTCTAGTGGGGCTAGTGCGAAGTCTGAAGACCACGATCTGCTATCTTCTGTTCAACTGGTAATAGGCATCGTTGTTTGTGTAGCCAGTATGTTCTGTTTCCCATTTGGTCATGTATCTAGCTCTAATAAGCCGTTTTGACAAGGGACACAAACCACCTATGTCATATTCAAATGACGTGTGTCATTTGCCATCTTGGGCAGATCGAGCGCGCTTGCTCAGGCTACGCACGGCGCTAAATAAACTGAGGTTTGTTCTTCATTAAAATAATGATTGGCATGAATGATCTATGAACTTATGCCACCAGTACCATAACAATTGAACACTTTTTAGACACCTGCCAAATATTTACTGACAAAAGGGTATCTGGCTGGTTGTTGTAGCTTTGTCACATCCATAGCGTGCTGATGAAGTGGACCGGGGTCCTCCAAGCGGTTGCGTTATGCTTGGCTTCATCTGCGACAAAGTTCACATCGAAACTCAATTTGTTAGCCAGAATGTTGTCCTCAACAACAGCCCGTTTCCAAGACGACCAACGAGGAGGTCAGGTGAGGGTCTTAGCCAGTATATTTCTCCTGACTCTGGCTAACATTGTCTGATCATTGTGTTTTACCTGACCAGACGTTAGCCTCATCGTCCCACAAAAAGGGCGACGGCGTGGGATAGTGGTTAAGTGACACGGCTCACAACCAAAAGGTGCTGGGTTCGATTCCCCTCACAGGACCAGCCATTACTCCGGGGAAGCAAACCCTTAGAAAATGCAGGAGGAAGCAGAAACTTACATAAAATGTATGCCGAAGTCGGATGCACTGGGCCGGCCGGCGCAAAATAAAATAACGCAGTGCAGAGCACACCGCCTTGGGGAATAGTGAAATAAGGCGAACGCAAAAAAAAAAATGTCAAAAGGAAAAGCAAGTGGCCGCAGTCTGTAAAGCTGGATGAAAAGATGTTTGGCCGTGTTAGAAGTCAGGCACTGACTGCTGCTTTTGTTAGTCTTTCGTATAGCTGGCGAACAAGGAATAAAATACTGGATAGTCTATATTTTTCTATTTCTTTTCCGATGTTAAGAGTATCATATTCCGAGATAGTTAAATACCAGGGCGTTCAAGTCAAACCGGGACTTTTTGTGAAAGGTATTCTTTTTTTTCAAGTAGACAAAATGTCATTTATTTTTTGACAAAATCTTCTGCAACGTTTATGTACTTATCCCAGCGTTCAAGTAATGCCTGAAAAGCTTCGGCGTAAAAAGATTTGTCAGTATGTCCGAACCAATCAAAGAATGCCTATTTCACTTCGTCATCAGTTTTGACACCCAACGCGCACTAACTTTACGAAAATACAAATGTTCATGAATAATAGTGTTAACCGTACCCAGATAAAGACTTGTCTCTTGTCTAATTTCGCGAGAGTGATGCGTCGTTTTTCCAGGATAAGACGTTCCCCAATTTTGATATTCACAGGAATGTCTGTGGTGGGTTAAGATCCACCACGGTTGGGTGGGATTATCTTACGGATATACATCCTTCTCTGAAACACTTAAACCATTCAAATATCTTATTGCCAGATACATGACCAAATGAGAAACCGAACATACTGGTTACACCAAAAACGATGCCTATTACCAGTTGAACCGAAGAGAGCAGGTCGTTGTCTTCAGACTTCGCACTGGCCACAACAGACTGAGGTACCACCTATTCAACAAATTGAAGATAGGGTGTACCGACGAATGCCCGTGCGGTACTGGTAAAATGACCGCTGAACATCTGCTGCAGAACTGCCCGACATACGAGGATCAGAGAGAGCAGATGTGGCCATTACTAGTGGAACTGCAAGACAAGCTCTATGGCAGTGGCGAGAGCCTCAGGATGACCGCCGCTTTTTTCGAAAAAATAATGGTTACTGTCTGACTGCGTACGCAGAAGAAGAAGAAGAAGAAGTGTCTCACTGCGACCTAGTGTCTCATCACCGTATAGTGATTGCATTTTTCTGTAAATGAGACCGCAGGTCTCACGCTTTCGTTCACAAGAAACATCATCACAACACGCTGTCCATGCAAGCACTAACAGTGTAATCCGCCATTTTATTTATCTGTCACGTGATGGACCATGGCAAGTAGGCCACCTAGCAGTAATAGGACACAAGTGCACCTAACTAATGATAGTAATTCCAGAACGTTATAACCCATTAAGGTTAGAACTAGAACAAAAACGTCCAGGTTTGACTTGAACACATCTCGTACATACCTGTTATCACAGCAGACACTTCTTTCAAGAAAATCAACAACAGAAACAATCAACAAAAGAAACAATCAACAAAAGAAACAATCAACAAAAGGAGAGAAAAGAAAATTGCAGATGATCCTTTTCCTGAGATGATCTGAAACCCTCTTACAGATAAAGGAATAATTGGCCAATATGGCTTTGCTGGCTTGGCTTGGCTTGGTTTGGCTTGGCTTGGCTTGGCTTCGTTCGTTCTCAATCTCCCGCTACCAAGGCCTAAAAGAGCTCAAGTAGCTGAATATACTCCAGAGAACGGAATGCGTTGTGTCGTAGTTTACAGCTTGACTGCGATATTTGCACCTTTCGGTCCAACACATCCGACTTCAGCAAAAATTTTTTGAGTAAAGGGTTAGTATTCCCTCTTTGATTTCTTCTTCTTAGCTAGACAGCCCTGCTGCAGCCTGTAATCCAGGATCACCGCGTGGAGGTGTAGAAGTGTCTGGGCAGCTCTGTTTCGCTGGCCCTGACGCTAGCAGTCAGCTATGGGTCGCTGACTACTGCAGCTCATGCGCTGCTCAGCATCTTGATCCCAATTGGCCAATATGAAGAACATTGTACATCCATGTCGTAAAAGGCAACTAAAGAAAGATATGTATGAGACTAGTAATCTTATTATGTAAAACAAATAGGTGTATTAACCAGCTTTAGAAAGTTCTATAGTACAGACTTCCTATAGGATATAAGCTTTAGCTGTGATCCTAAACTCCAGCTGGAGGGAAAAAGAAACACGGAGATGAGAAAGAAAACGTTCAGTCCTAAGGTTCCGGGAACGGTCTCAAAGTTGTCCCTGGCAGGTCGTGAGAAGAACAAATAGTATTGATATGTTTGCCAATGCTCACAGTTATGGGAGCAGATACAGAACAGCAGTGCAGGTCAGTACTCAATTAATTTGATATACCAGGCGTGTTCAAATGAAACCGGACCAATTGCAAAAAAATGAAAATAGGTATGATGCGAATGACGACGTCACGTCTGGTGTAAACATCACATACGAACCGTCAAGTTTGCAAAATTTCATTATCATCCGTCTCATAGTTTCTTCAGCAGACCGTTGAAAACATGGCGGTTGTGATACGGAATCCGTCTAGAGTTGACCAGCGAGCGGTGATTCGGTTTCTAACAGCTGAAGGATGTCGACAAGTTGACATTCATCGCAGAATGCAGACAGTGTATGGTGACAAAAGTGTGTCGAAGACAACAGGGAAGATCTGGACAACGATGTTTAAAAAAAGACGTGAGTTAACGAAAGATCTTCCGAGACTAGGTCAGGAGCATATTGTTGCGTTAACTCGCGTCCTTCTTTAAACATTGTTGTCCAGTTATTCACTGTTGTCTTCAACACACTTTTGTCACAGCTGTTAGAAACCGAGTCACCACTCGCTGATCAACTCTGTTCTGATTCCGTATCACAACCGCCAAGTTTTCAACGGTCTACTGAGGAAACTATGAGACGAAGGATAATGACATTTTGCAAACTTGACGGTTCTTATGTGCTGTATACACCTGCAGTGACGTCATCATTCGCAACGTAAATTTGATGCAGTTAGGTCCGGTTTAATTTGAACACGTCTCGTACAATTAAGAAAATGTATACAGAAATGGAATGCAGAGATATGCATAAAGGTTAACTCTGAACCCTTTTAGATAAGAACTGGCGTGTGGCAGAGTTGTCTCTTATCATTGTTTCTCTTTCTGCTGGACATTGACTGCATGATGAAGACAATAACATCTAGCTTACATTATCCTTCCACTGATGCAGAGAAGCGTAGTGGGGAGATGTAAGTCTCTTATTTAAGCCAGATACGCTACTGTGGTTCTTGTGAGCCTATGCTGGTATAGAATGTCTCTGATGTCTACCCATTTGCCTCGTGGTTTTCCATTTGTACTAAACCCCTTTATTCTTCTAGTGTATGTTGGTTTTTTTTGGTTTTTTTTTTTGAAGGGTCGGAGGGGGATCAAGACGCTGAGCAGCGCATAAACTGCAGCGGTCATCGACCCATAACTGACTGCTAGCGTCAGAGTCAGCGAACCAGAGCTGCCAATACCCGTCTACACCTCCACGCGGTGATCCTGGATAACAAGCTGCAACAGAGCAGACTGGTTAAGTAGAAGAGATCGAAGAGGGAGGGCAACCCACTACTCAAAAATGTTTGCTGAAGTCGGATGTGTTTGACTGAAAGGTGCAAATATCGGAGTCAAGCTGTAAACCACGACACAACGAATTCCGTTCTCTGGACTTCATTCCGCTACTTGCAAAGCTCATTTCAGGGCTTGGTAGCGGGTGATTGAGAGCGAACAAAGAAGAAGAGGAGTATGTTTTTAATGGCAGCTGTTCTGGTTTCATTCTCATGAGATGACCAGACCTCTTAACCTTCTGTCTATGCATGTTTTCAAAGGAGGATGTTGTTTCCCCAATTGTTCTGACGTCGACATTTCTTAACCTGATTCTGCTGTTTGCGTTGATGACTTTAATCTTATTTCATAGGTAGCACTTTCCGTTTACTGTGACTTGGACAGTGTTCAATATCATCAACTAACAAAAATAGAAGTCAATGATTTCTGAAATACAACTTAAGGAAATGGGCTTTGGCGATGACTTGTCTCTTCTGTCCCCTAATCACAAACAGATGCATAATACATTAAGTATACGTGATGAATGGTTCCTGAAATTGGGACTGAGCATACACAGAGAAACAAACAAAAGATTGTGAGAATAAATGCAACTTACAACAATACGATTTCGTCGGGAGACACACTGCTACACGATGTGGAATCATTCACATATCATGGGAGTAATATAAACAGAGAACAAGCTACGGATAAGTCATTCAAAATAAGAAAACAAAAGACGAAAGGAACTTTTATTGATTTGGATTAGGGACTTATTGATTTGCTCTTTCCGTCTTGTCAGACGACAGTAATTGTGCTTTGAAAAAGGGATGCAACTACAGTCCATGGCGATAACTCATGTGACTCGTAAGACCAATCCGGGCAGAGAAGCGCATTCCACAGTGTGTGCAAGGAACGCCAGGACCGTTTGCGGCATCGCATGGTGTGGCGTGTGTTCTCAAACGCTGATTCCTTTAGCCTATCCACAATCAGTATCTCCTTTGTATGTATTCCATGATTAGTCCTGCCCCTTTATGTAACAATTTATGGCGTCCTGTTCTCATGATTCCAAATCAGTGTCTGCATCATTCATATCTTGCTTGCATATACGCTTGTACCGAAGTAGTGGCCGGCCCCGGGATCCTTTTCTCTACCTTTAATTTCTCATAGAGTAGATCTTTTCGTGTTCTTTCATCATCAATCCTTCGAATCTGTAACAACCATCCGAGCCTTCGAAGACTAAGCATGGAAAATGTTGTGACAATTTATGTTCTCTCCAACATCTTGCGATGATCTTGTCTTGCCATCCAACATTCAGGATTCTGTGCAGGAGACTTATATGGGGTCAATTATGTATGGTCAATTGCTCTGTTTGGGGCTAACATGGAAACTAGCAAAAGGCGAAAGAAACAATCTTGGAAACATTTGAAATGTGGTGCTACCGTAGAATGGAAAGAGGGAGCTGGACAAAAAAAAAGAGATTCAATGTAACTGTGGTTACTGAGACAGACGAGCAAATACAAATGTTAAAAATGATTTTAAAAAGTAATACTCAGTTGGCTGGTACACAATATACGACAAGAAAGTATGCAACAGAATAGAGGTTAAAATTCAATGGAAAATAGGTAGGGTTCGATCAATACTCAGCCTTACATCTCAGACATGCAGAGACAATCGTGTAGAAATGTTGAAATGAAGAGATTTGCAGAGGATACGGTTCTATGGGGAGACATGTTCAGCAACCGTATAGCCAGTCTTAGTACTGATCAACTAGAGTATATCGTTCAATAGAGAGACATACTCAGACAACCTTACAACCAGTCTTAGGTTTGATCAACCAGAGAATATGGTCCAATGGAGAGACATGATCAGACAATCTTACAACCAGTCTTAGGTTTGATCAACCACAGGATATGGTCCAATGGAGAGACATCATCAGACAACCTTACAAACAGTCTTAGGTTTGATCAACCAGAGGATATGGTCCAATGGAGAGACATGATCAGAAAACCTTACAACCAGTCTTAGGTTTGATCAACCAGAGGATATGGTCCAATGGAGGGACATGATCAGAAAACCTTACAACCAGTCTTAGGTTTGATCAACCAGCGGATATGGTCCAATGGAGAGACATGATCAGAAAACCTTACAACCAGTTTAAAGACTGATCATCCAGAGGATAGGGTTTAATGGAGAGAGATACTCATACAACTCTGCAACTAGTATTAGGACTGACCAACAAGAGGTTAGGGTCAAAGGGAGAAACTTGCTCAGACAACCTTACAACCAGTCTTAGGACTGATCAACCAGAGGCTTTTGGTGATGATCAAGATGAGAAAACTTAAGGAAATTTGAAAACAAATTTAATTCAACATACACATAAATCTTCCACATCATCGTTACCCAATCTATTGCATTCCTCTGAAACAAGGAGAAAAACACAAACATCAACCCAAAGAAACAAATATAAACTATGAAAATAGAGAGCCTTCTATGAATATAGAGATTGAAATGATAAGGTAAAATGACAAATGTGGAACTGTTGGAAAGAAACAGCCATATATCAGTTGTACGTGACCTGAAGAGAAAACACTGGTGTTGGATAAGACACATAAACCAGCTCATATCATCAAAAGAAAGTCTCTGCTCTGGAACCCCCTGAGAAAAATAAGGGGAGGTAGAAAAGAAACACATTGAAAAGAAAGCCTGTGTCAAACATTAAAGAAAATAGAGAAGAGAAAACAGAGCTGGGGCGGTTGACCCAGGACAGAAAGATTTGACGTGTGTCTGGGTGAAGACATGCACTCCATAGGCAGCAGAAAAAAATGGTGATTGATGAGTGTGGCTATATTATGTGAAGTATTATTTTTTTATAATTATAAGCTGCATGACAACGAGCGAAACATTAGACAGACTGCCATATTTATGAAGGAAATAGATGCTATCTTCTAAGAGATAAAATGTATGGAGAGGTGGTGAGATAAACGTGAGACGGGACATCAAGCTTAGGAATGTAATATCTACAATTATTTAAGTGATACAATGCATAGTCTTCTTCTTCTTCTTGTTCTTCTTGTTCTTCTTCTTCCTCTTCTTCTTCTTCTTCTTCGTTCTCAATCTTCTACTACACATCCTTGAAAAGGGCTTTGCAAGTAGCAGGATGTTGTCCGGAGAACGGAATGAGTTGTGTCACAGTTTACTGTGGTCGCAGACATCTGCCGCTCATGCACTGGTCAGAATCTTGGTCCTAAATGTATAGTGATGATAAAAATGTTAAACGGACTGCCGAGTCTCTGAAGTAAAGGAGGTGGTTATTTCGGAGAAAAAACGTATGTTAACGATATAGGCTTGCGATCAAGACGATGAGCAGCGCATGAGCTGCAGCGATTAGCGATCCATAACTGACTGCTAGCGTCAGGGCCAGCGAACCAGAGCTGCCAAGACCTTTCTACACCTCCACGCGGTGATCCTGGATAAGAGGCTGCAAAAGAGCAGACTGGCTAAGGAGAAGGGATTAAAGAGGGGGGGGGGGCAACCCGGTACTCAAATATGATTGCTGAAGACGGATGGGTTGGACCGAAAGGAGACGCAATACTGGTACCAGTACCAAAAACAGGAAAGGACAAAACAGATCCAAATGGATACAGGCCCATAAGCCTATTGAGCTGTGTCGGCAAGCTGATGGAACGGATGATAAACACCAGACTGATGTGGCATCTGGAAGAAAAACGAATACTAATTCCACAGCAAGCCGGCTTTAGACAGCACAGATCCACTGAGGACCAGGTCATCCTCATAGCCCAGGAGATAGAAGATGCCTACCAGGCACAGAAACACACAGTAGCTGTTTGGGTGGATCTGGAAAAGGCATTTGACAAAGTCTGGAAGGATGGACTTAGAGTCAAGCTAAGAAGAAGTGATGTCTGTGGGAAGATGTACAAGTTAATCAACCACTACCTCAAACAAAGAACGGCCAGAGTCCAAGTACAAGGGCAGATGAGCAAAAAGGTGACACTCGAGCAGGGAGTACCCAAAGGGGAAGTATTGTCACCCACACTCTTCCTGGTATATATAAACGATATTACAGAGAATATACCAAGAAGAGTCCATAGCTCAATGTTTGCAGACGATCTGGCTATGTGGACCTCTGAAAAGAATCTCACCATAGCAAGAAATCGGATGCAGACGGCCCTAACATCGCTGGAAGAGTGGGCGAACTCATGGCTGGTCAAAATAAACGAGGAGAAAACCACATGCACAATATTCTCGCTTTCATTAAAACCCCAAAGTACCAAATTAAGTCTAAATGGCAAAATCCTGCAGCCAAACGACAACCCAACCTATCTGGGAGTCACATTTGATCGGCGCATGACATGGAAAAGTCAGTTTGAGAGAAACCGAATGAAAGCCAGAGAAAGAATGACAATCATGAGGAAACTTGCTGGCACAAGCTGGGGAGCAGACGAAGGCATACTAAAGAAACTGTACACTGGACGAGTGAGACCAGTTCTCGAGTATGGCATTGCGGCATGGACAACAGCAGCGAAGGCGAACTTCGATAAAGTTAACAAACTTCAAAATTAAGCCATGAGAATTATAACAGGTGGCATGAAGTCAACGCCAATTGTAGAACTTGAAAAGATTACAAAACTGCAATACATGACCGATAGCAGAGACTGCAGAGTCCAGCTGCAGTCAGAGAAACTCCGAAGACTGACCGACCATCCAATGCACCAGAGACTAAACAATTTGGGAAATGGGAAACTAAAGCGGAGAAACTTTGCAGAAATAGCCAAAGCAAAGATGCACGAAGATCCCATAAACGCACTAACAACACCAAAACCCATCACTACTGTACGAAAACCTACCTGGAGGCAGGATATATTTCCAGAGGTGGTAGAAAATATACCAGGTATTGCAAACAAAAACTGCCAGACTGAAAAAGAAAGGAGAGATACTACCCTAAGCTTCATAACGAAAAGCTACCCAAGCATGGACTGGACCCATGCATACACCGACGGTTCTGTAACAAACACAACACAGAACGGAGATGCAGGAGCATTCCTGAACCTACCAAATGGCAGAAAAATAACACTGTCATTCGCTACTGGTAAGTACACAAGCAATTTCAGAGCGGAGGCAGAGGCACTGAGAGCGGCAGTGGAAGAAATGGTGACACACAGTGAAAATGAGAGCCATATAGTCCTGCTTACAGATGCTCTCGCCGTAGTCACAGCGCTAAAAAGCCAGAAAAACACTGAGCTTAATGACTTAAGAGCAGCACTCTGCAAACTGTGCCAGCAGTCCGCACCAAAAAGGGTAGTGGTACAGTGGGTTCCGTCACACTGCAACATCCAAGGCAACGAGGAGGTAGACAGACTGGCAAAAGAAGGTGCAAGACTACCACAAACAGATACCAGTATGACGTACGAAGAGTCAAAACGGCTTATCAAAGCCAGATTCATGACCAAATGGGAAACCGAACATACTGGTTACACCAAAAACGATGCCTATTACCAGTTGAACAGAAGAGAGCAGGTCGTTGTCTTCAGACTTCGCACTGGCCACAACAGACTGAGGTACCACCTATTCAACAAATTGAAGATAGGGTGTACCGACGAATGCCCGTGCGGTACTGGTAAAATGACCGCTGAACATCTGCTGCAGAACTGCCCGACATACGAGGATCAGAGAGAGCAGATGTGGCCATTGCCAGTGGAACTGCAAGACAAGCTCTATGGGAGTGGCGACAGCCTCAGCATGACCGCCGCTTTTTTCGAAAAAATAATGGTTACTGTCTGACTGCGTACGCAGAAGAAGAAGAAGGACCGAAAGGTGCAAATTTTGCAGTCAAGCTATAAACCACAATACAACGCATTTCGTTCTCTGGACTACATTCTGCTACTTGCAAAGCGTTTTTCAGGGTTTGGTAGCGGGAGATTGAGAGCGAACAAAGAAGAAGAAGAAAATATAAGCTTGAAACAATCAAATTGTTGATCGAGACAGATGTAGAGAAATACGTTGGTCACTTGAGACGCTTGACACATACCGTGCATGAGAAAAGAAAATGTGGTTATTTGAGGGAGAAACTGTATGACGACTATAAGAAGTCTGAGACTTTTATCCATGTTTTATCTTTACGATGGTGGGATACACTTTGATTAGAGACGACGGATACAAACCGTTTATGATGGAAACGGTGCCAAATACAGATGTGCTAGCTAGCACGATTGGGTGTGTCCAGTATACACACCATGATATGTGCAACACAGCTGAGATGGGCTGGTCATGTGGTACGCATGTCAGATCAACGTCTTCCAAAAGAACTGCTTTATGGTGAAATACAAAATGGTGAGAGAGCAAGCGGTGTTCAGCGGAAACAGTACATGAACACACTTAAGAGATTACAGATCCAGTGCGGTATGAACCATGATGACTGGGAAAGAATCGCTACCAATCGCACAGACTGGAGCAGCACTATATCGCCACTAATGGCCAAGACTGGAGCAGCCCTATATCGCCACTAATGGCCAAGACTGGAGCAGCCCTATATCGCCACTAATCGCCAAGACTGGAGCAGCTCTATATCGCCACTAATCGCCAAGACTGGAGCAGCCCTATATCGCCACTAACGGCCAAGACTGGAGCAGCCCTATATCGCCACTAATAGCCAAGACTGGAGCAGCACTATATCGCCACCAATCGCCAAGACTGGCGCAGCACTATTGCTAAAGGTGTTCAGGGACATGGGGCATCAAGAATAGATGAAGCCATGCAGAAATGTAGCTCCGCAAGTCGGCTCACTTCAACCGTTCTTTAACCCCGGGGGTATGAAATAATCTATCACTTTGTACTAAATGCAACAGACAATTTCGGGTTCCAAATGAGTTATTTAGCCATCTTCGAACTCATGCAAACAGTGAATATTGACAAACTGGTCCTCATCGATTACGCTGGACGAACAAACACACACATGGTGCAAATAGATGAAGTTATTTGAGTGATAAACTAAAAAACACATGGCAACAGGACAGATTTATCGGGGAAAGAGATTGCGTTTATGAGAGTAAATAACATAAACGCCGAATATGCTACCGATAGCAGAAAATACAATTACAACGGCTGCTTGTAGTACTCCAGGTCAGTTGATGACATTAACTAGGTTGAGGTCTCATTAGGCGACGAAACAAACTGTAACCGTCAAAACACGTTTCGGACATACTGACACATAGTGTCTGCAGTTAATGTGAGTTCAAGCCGAGCTCGTCCCAGATCCAGGTTACTCAACCGGCGGCTCGCGGAGTACATGCAGTCTATGAAGCTTTCTCCTGGGGTTCGCAACGTGAGCAGAATCATAGTAAGAGAAAACATACAGTGATAACTCTAAATTGTTCCAATGATATCAAAGGTCGTCACAAAGAAGATATATCGATTAAGTGAAGACAAGAGTGCAGGATACGATCCTGCTAGACTTACCCACAACCCTCTTTAATTGATATTGTGGCGTGAAATGAAGAATTACTATACAGTGGTAGTATATTTTTAAGCCCAGTGATTGTGAATACTGATAGAAATGAAATAAGTTTTGAAATCGAGGGGGTTGGGGGAAGGGGGGGGGGGGGGGTGATCTATCGGATAAAAAACAAGTAATTACATAATATACAATAATATGACCCTGGGCGTCCAGCGCAGTTCTTGTGAATGGGAGGCGACCGGACTAGTTTCGCACATCAGTTGGTATGAGACAGGGATGTTCACTCTTTCCAACACTTTTCAATATATTCCTTGAGGGAATTATGAGTGAGGCACTTGGAGGTCACGTTGGTACTGTCAAGATAGGTGGCCGAACGATTACCAACCTTCGTTTTGCAGATGATATCGACGGGTTGGCGGGTTCAGAAGCAGAACTCCCGGAATAAGTCAGAAGGCTCGATGAAACAGCTCTTGACTATGGAATGGAGATATACGCTGGAAAGACAAAATTAATGACCAACAACGCTACGGGCTTCAACAGAAGATAAAAGCTAACGGCCAGGAACTCGAAGTGGTTGACCGTCTGAAATATCTAGGGTATATTGTCAGTGATGAAGGATCAAAATGTGAGGTGTTGGCCAGATTAGCACAGACAATAGCGGCGCTTGCACGGTTTAACAAAATCTGGCAAGATAAACGGTTAGCACTTTACATGAAAATCAGAGTAATTCGTACACTCTTCCTGTCAATATTCTTCTATGCTTGTGAGACATGGACAGTTACAGCTGAACTTCAACGAAGGATGCATGCCTTGGAGATGAGATGTTTCCGAAGACTTTTAAACGTCACGTACAAAGATCGAGTTACAAAAGAGGAAATACGAGATAGAATTACAACAGCAATAGGGCCTTTCGAAGACCTCTTGGCAACTGTCAAAAGAAGGAAACTCGCTTGGTACGGTCACATATCGAGATTAAATGCTCTTGCAAATACGATCCTCCACGCAAAGGTGCAAGGCATAGGTTGAAGATGATATCCCAAAAAGAGGTGGGAGGACAACATACAAGAATAGACCAATCTCCGACCAGAGGCAGCGGCCGCTGACAGAGAAGGGTGGCGTGGTGATGTGAGGATGTCTTCATGTGTGTCTAAACGACTTCACCGGTTACAGGTTGACCTGACCTGACCTGACCTGACCTGGGCAAGCTCTCTCATCCTTCTTCGTCACACATTCCAATTCCATCCAGACTTTTCCAACACCACTAAATTACAAATCTAGCTGATGAAAATCTGTCAAAGTACAGGAGTCTACTTCTTTTGGTAGGCGAAATGTGTTGTTTTTCTTTTTCACTCTGTCACACAGAACAAAATATGATATTAATAATAATAATAACAATAATCATCTACTCGAAACTACGGGGCATAAAGATCACAACTACATTTGAATTCACGCTTCACAGAGTTAACTGAATTATGATGCCATTTATTTGAAGCGTGGCTTCTGTGGCAATGGTTTTTTTTTCGCAACTGAGCGTTTTGTTCTCATTATCTATGTCTCCTCCCTTCTTCTTTTCCTCTCTCTCTTTTCTTACTTTATTGCTTTTCATATCTTTACAATATTTCTGAATCTATTTTGTTCTCACTTTGGATCACCTATTCCTCTTTATGAACCTATTTTTCAATATGTGTACACGCACACACACACACACATACATATATATGTGTGTGTGTGTGCGTGTGTATGTGTGTGCGTGCGTGATCGAGGGCGTTTCTGTTGCTTTGCATCATTTAATCGATGCATCTTCTGTGGCTGCGTGGCCTAAGGGTGAAGAGTCCGTTTCACAATTTCAACGCACCCGGTTTGCATCCCACTCGTGTCTAGTTTGACAAACATAGGTTTATTTCGCTTTTCCACGCACGGAAAGTATTGGCAACCTTTCGCACTGCACATATGCCAACAAAACTTATAACAGGCAATTAGGTGGCGGTTGTAAAAAGTGACGTTCTGCAAAGAACATGATACATACATATTGTTATCTTCTTTCTAACGATCTTTGATCTCATTGGAATAAGTTATATTTACCACTTATCTCGTACTATGATGCTGTCCAAGTTCGGACCACAGGAGAAGGCTTGATAGACTACATGTACGAGGCGTGCTTAAATTAAAAAGACCTAACTGCACCAAGTAAACATACACACGATGCGCATGATGATGTCACTTCTGGTGTAAACAGCACATACCAACCGTCAAGTTTGCAAAATGTCATTATCATCCGACTCAAAGTTTCCTCAGCAGACCATTGAAAACATGGCAGTTGTGATTCGGAATCCGCCCAGAGTTGATTAACGAGCGGTGATTCGGTTTCTAACAGCGGAAGGATGTCGACCAGTTGATCAACGAGCGGTGATTCGGTTTCTAACAGCGGAAGGATGTCGACCAGTTGATCAACGAGCGGTGATTCGGTTTCTAACGGCGGAAGGATGTCGACCAGTTGACATTCTTCGCAAAATGCAGACAGCGTATGGTGACAAAAGAGTGTGGAAGACAACAGTGACAAATTGGACAACGATGTTTAAAAAGGACGTGAGTTAACGACAGATCTTCTGAGACCAGGTCAGGCGAGTGTTGAGTCAGAAGATGACATTGCAACAATTGATGCAGCAGTTCAGGTCACATTACTCCGCCTGCATTCTGCGATGAATGTCAACTGGTTGACATCCTTCAGCTGTTAGAAACCGAATCACCGCTCGTTGATCAACTGGTTGACATCCTTCAGCTGTTAGAAACCGAATCACCGCTTGCTGATCAACTCTCGACGGATTCCGTATCACAACCGCCACGTTTTCAACGGCTTGCTGAGGAAACTATGAATCGGGGGATAATACAATTTTACACATGTGATGGTTGGTAAGTGCTGTTTACATCAGAAGTGACGTCATCTTGCGCATGTTCACTTGAAACAGTTAGGTCTGATTTCATTTGAACATGTCTCGTACTTCGCGTGCCGTCAGTTGATTAGCCTGAACTAAAGAATGCGCGCGCACACACACACACACACACACACAAATACATACATGTGCATACATAGAAACATCAGTTTGTAGAATAAAGAATCGATGGAACAAGATGTCAAGACAGAGGAGGTGCGAGGATTGAAAAGTAAAAAAAAAATCGGTATAAGAAGGTCAGAAAGGGGACGACGTGAAAAAGTAAGGCAGTCGTTACGAGATATAGGAAGAACACGCTGAAGCGTGAGTGGAAGAATAGATTCAGGATTCATCTACAGACAAATTCAATGATAGGCCTACAATAGGGTGCTATAGAGGATGTAGTCAAAGGGGTAAGTTGGTGTCAGGGAAGTGTGAAATACATAGTGGAAAAGCAAACACTAAAATGATAAAGCAGAAGCAAAAAAGAGGAAAACCAACAACATTACAAACTAACATGTTTTATGCAAATGTGAGAAGCATAGTAAATAAAAGAGAAGAATTTGAACTGTATGTAGAAGAAGAAAAACCAGATATAATAGGGTTAACAGAATCATGGACATATGAGGAGATTGCAGATAGTGAACTTGAAATTGAGGGATATACAATGTTAAGGAAAGATAGGATAATTGGAGACAAAACTAAGGGAGGTGGCGTTTTATTATACTGTATAAATTCTGTTAATATTACGATCAAAGATTATTTATCATGTGGTAACAACAATGAAAGTGTATGGGGTGAAATAGAAAGTGGGGGTGAAAAAACAGTGATTGAAGTGTGCTATAGATGTCCATCAAGTCAAAAAGAGGAAGATGAGGAGCTGATTAGTCGCATAGCAAAGGCAAGTGAAGGGAAATTATTATTAAGGGGAGATTTCAACTATCCAGAAATAAAATGGGATATGGCAGAAGCACTTGTAGAGTCAAAACCTTTTGTTAAGTGCATAACTGACAATTTTTTAATTCAACATGTAGAAGCAGCCACCAGAGGCAAAAACATACTCGACCTAGTTTTTACCACAGAGGAAAATAAGATTGAAAACTTTACCGTTGGGGAACTGTTTGGCTCAAGTGACCATCAAATCATCCGTTCGGATCTTATTGCAGGGAAAGAAGTAAACATAAACACGCGAACATACGACTACTCTAAGGCAGATGTTAAGAGGATGAAAGAGGCAGCGAACCACATAATCTGGAAAGATATTGTCGTAGGAACAGATGTTGAACAGGAGTGGGAAAGTTTTAAAACAGTTCTAGAAACGCTAAAAGAGAAATGTGTTCCATGTAGGGAGGTAAACCCCAAGCGTAAAAAGTGGATCACTAAAATTGTAGTTAAATGTAGAAGAGCAAAAAATAAAGCATGGAAAAAATATATACAGGCAGGTAAATCAAAAGAAACATATGTAAAATATTTGCACAAGCAGAACATATCTCAGAAAGATAATAAAACAGCAAAAAAAAAACTTTGAAAAAAAACTTGCTCAGAGGACCAAGACTGGCAGTAAAAGCTTCTTCTCTTATGTTAGAAATAAACAAAGAACGAAAGACAAAGTAGGCCCTCTCATAGACAGTACAGGGAAAATAATAAGTGAGAATAGGGAGGCAGCTAATCTGCTCAATCAGTACTTTGGCACAGTCTTGTCAAAAGAGGACTGCTCCAAGATCCCAGAGCCTTTAGATATTTTTCAAAGAGACATGGATACAGCGGGATTAAGATCAATCTGTATTACAGAGGAAATGGTCTTTAAAAAATTGGAGGGGTTGAAAGTGAATAAATGTCCAGGTCAAGATGGTATTCATCCAAAATTGCTGTATGAAATTAGAGACCAACTAGCAAAACCATTGGTTACATTATGTTCTCAATCACTTACAAAAGAGATTGTTCCACAGGATTGGAAAGATGCAGGAGTGATCCCCTTATTCAAAAAAGGCAAAAAAAATGAGATCCAGCAAATTATAGACCGGTGAGTTTAACGAGCATAGTCTGTAAATTGTTAGAGTCAATAATCAAAGAAAACATTGTAATGCATTTAGAAAAATTTAATCTAATTAGAAATAGTCAGCATGGGTTTACTAGAGGGAGATCATGCTTAACAAATCTATTAGAATTCATGGAGGAGGTTACTAAAATCATAGATGGGAGCCAGTGGATGTTATTTATCTAGACTTTGCAAAGGCCTTTGATACAGTACCTCATCAAAGATTATTTCGAAAGTTAAAATCACATGGAATAGGTGGGGAAGTTGCCAAATGGATTGAAAATTGGTTAACGTGAAGAAGGCAGAGGGTGGGCATAAATAAGGAGTACTCAGAGTGGTGTGAAGTGAAAAGTGGTGTGCCACAGGGCTCGGTTTTGGGACCAATTTTGTTCTTGATATATATAAATGATTTGGACATTGATATGATATCCATGATTGCAAAATTTGCTGATGACACAAAAACTATGCAGTAGTGTCTCATCTAAAGCGGAAGTGGATATATTGGTCTCGGATTTAGATAAAATTCGAGAATGGTCTGTAAGCTGGCAAATGGAGTTTAATGTAGATAAATGTACAGTCATCCACATGGGTAAATCCAATATGGAACATAATTACAGAATGGGAGAGAACAATATTAGAAAGATAGATAAAGAAAGGGACCTAGGGGTTATAATAGATCACACAGGAAAGGAGAGTGAGCAAGTTAATGTAGCAGTGAAAAAGGCAAATGCAATGGTAGGTATGATAAAAGGAAATATTAAACATAGGAGCAAGGAAGTGATCGTCAAACTGTATAAAGCCTTAGTTAGACCTAGATTGGAGTACTGTGTACAGGTGTGGAGTCCTTATCATAGAGGGGACATAAACATGCTAGAAAGAATACAAAAAAGAGCGACAAAGATGATAGTGGGATTCCAGAATTACAGTTATGAGGAACGACTCAGAAAAACCGGCCTACAGTGTCTCGAAGTTAGAAGAATTCGTGGTGACTTAATACATGTTTATACGATGATCAGAGGAATCGATAAATTAGACTATAACAAGTTTTTTTTAAATACAGCCACCTGCAATAACCCGATGGCATAGCTACAAGCTGACTAAAGAGAGTTAATGCATTTAAGAATAAACTGGATGCGCATAGCTTTTAGAGCAAGGTGATGTAAATGTAACTGGTTGTATACAGACTCTACAGGGTCTTCTAAACCAGTTTAAAGACGTTAAGTTAAGTTATTACGTAAAACGTCATCGTGATTCTAGCATAGTCGACGAAAGCGTAGCAGTTGTGTCAACGAGTATTGAGACGAGGCAAAATTGTGAGCCAGAATAACCAAAATGGTTATGTGTGTGTGTGTGTGTATTCGAGGGTGATTTGAAAAGTTTTGCTCTTCGTGAGGGTAATTTCATTAATTTGCAAGATTTACACATTTTCTAAAAGTTTGGAATGTCATTGAATTGTGTGTCGAAACCACCAACATAAGACTTACTTCTTAGTCGGGGTGTCGAAAACAGTAGAGCAGCCACCTCACTGTGAACTGTCGAGACTCATTCCTTGACCACGAGATATGCCCGCAAACCAGGCGAACAACATCTCCGTGACATTACCAGGCTTGTCCCCTGGTTAAATGCACTTCTGCTTCGATCTCTACCTCTGTACGCTATCAGCCATACCAATGGACGCAGAAGAGATGCAGACCAACGGACATTGCACACCTGCCCCACTGTGTCAACATCTCAGGTGGCGGGGAATGCTAGGCGTACCATCCCTGCATAGAAGCCAAAAAAATAAAGGGAGCAAAGAGATACCCCACTCACATGCAAATGCTATGTTCTGGCAGGACGTGACGATCCTGGGATACAGACACACTGGACTGCCTCTCTTCCGGGTAAACCAGTCCAAATCATATATCATCTCATATATCATCACCGCACCCTATAGACACGAGTAGTGAAGACTCGTTAGTCTGGTAAGACAACTTCCATAAGAGAGAAAACTCTGAGCATAAACAACTGCTGCCTTGCAGATAGGCTGGGGACAGCCAAAGGCTAAGGAGGGCATCCCTACAGAAACGCCTGTTGAAATCGGATGCACGGGGCCACAATCCTAACGAAATAGTGCAACGTAAATCGCAGTATGATGACAGTACAACCGATCAGAAAAACGTATGGCGCTCATCCTGCGGAGTCCCGCCAGGCAGCAAGAGTGCCGGGCCTCACGCCTCGAAGGGGCCCACCCTTGACTACTGGTGGTCACCCACCCATGTGTTGTGGAGTCAAGGCACATGGCTATGGGGCAATTTCTATTGACCAAAAACTCAAGACCCTCAAAATACTACAGTGGAATGCAGAGGGAGTCATTAACAAAAAGCTTTGCCTAACACATCGCCTGCATGAAGATAAGATTGACGTGGCATGTATCCAGGAAACGCACCTCAACAATAATCATAAATTCTCAATCAGAGGATACCAGACCTTCCGTCTCGATAGAGAAGGTCACAAAGGAGGGGTCCTGATACTGGCCCGAAACTGCATACCGAGTAGCGCGGTACCTGTCAATCACACCGGACAAGCAGAAATTGTAGGAGTTGACATAATGGCTCAAGAGACGAAGCTCCGCTTTTTCAATCTGTACCGACCACCAAATAAAGACATATCGCTCTCGAGTATGGAAGTCAAAGACTCCATCTGCATAGTAGTTGGAGATTTCAACAGCCACTCGGAGAGATGGGGATACTCTGACACAGACAGCAGAGGTGACGAAGTGGAAGATTGGGAGATAGATACAAATCTCTCCCTAATCAATAGGCCGGAGGATAGCCCTAGTTTCTATTCTAGAACATGGCATACCACCTCGACTCCAGATTTGGCCTTCTCCACACAGGACATACACTATAAAATAGACCGCCAGATGCTAAACCAACTGGCAGGTAGCGACCACAGGCCGATCAGGCTAGACATTTATATGGAAGTAGGCACACAGGAAACAAAAGCGCTCCCACGTTGGAATTACAAACGAGCCGACTGGGACAGATTTGCAATCCTGACAGATTGGCTGTGTGAAACCATCAACACACGAAACAACAAAATGAAGCCCATGGTGGAAAGCCTAAGCATGGCAATAATGCAAGCCGCCACTGAAACCATCCCAAGAGGAGCTAGGAAAAACTATAAGCCCTATTGGAATGATGAGTTGCAGAAAGCGGAAGATGCAATCACAAATGCTAGGAACATGGCAGAGCGAGAACAATCTATGGAGGCAAATATCGCCCTGAAAGCCGCCACGGCGAAATACAAATACACCCTAAACCAAACAGCAAGGGAGAGCTGGAAAAACAAAACTGAAAATCTCAACCTAGACAATGAAGGGAACAAGCTATGGAAGCTAGTCAGAGCCATGAACGACGAAACCCCTTTAAACAAACAAATTACCATCAAGCAGGGCGAAAACTTGCTCACAGAAAAAAAAGCCGCAAACGCTTTTGTAGAACACTATGCCAAAGCAAACCACATCGAGGTCCCTGCAGATAGGCATACAGACATTAGTGAAGAGCAAAAGGGGCACGACAACATCAATACGGCACCAGAAGAGCATATGATGGCCAAATTAACAATGAGTGAAATGGAAGAGGCCATGAGAACATTAAAGAAAAGGAAATCTCCCGGAAAAGACGGGATAACAAACGAAATGCTGATGGGGCTGGGCCAAACAGCGAAGAGGAAACTGCTATAGGTCCTGAACCAAAGCTGGAAAAGGGGAATTGTACCCCAGGCATGGAAAGACGCAGTACTTGTACCAGTACCAAAGAGAGGAGAGGACAAAACAGATCCAAATGGATACAGGCCTATCAGCCTACTGAGCTATGTCGGCAAACTGATGGAACGTATGATAAAAACCAGACTGATGTGGCATCTGGAAGAAAAACGAATACTAATTCCACAGCACGCCGGCTTTAGACAGCACAGATCCACTGAGGACCAGGTCATCCTCATAGCCCAGGAAATAGAAGATGCCTACCAGGCACAGAAACACACAGTAGCTGTTTGGGTGGACCTGGAAAAGGCATTTGACAAAGTCTGGAATGACGGATTAGAGTCAAGCTAAGGAGAAGTGAAGTTTGTGGGAGAATGTACAAGTGGATCAACCACTACCTCAAACAAAGAACGGCCACAGTCCAAGTACAAGGGCAGATGAGCAAAAAGGTGACACTCGAACAGGGAGTACCCCAAGGGGGAGTACTGTCACCCCCACTCTTCCTGGTGTATATAAACGACATTACAGAGAATATACCAAGAAGAGTCCATAGCTCAATGTTTGCAGACGATCTGGCTATGTGGACCTCTGAAAAGAATCTCACCATAGAAAGAAATCGGATGCAGCAGGCCCTAACATCGCTGGAAGAGTAGGCGAACTCATGGCTGGTCAAAATAAACGAGGAGAAAACCACATGTACAATATTCTCGCTTTCAATCAAACCCCAAAATACCAAATTAATTTTAAATGGCAAATTCCTGCAGCCAAACGAGAACCCAAACTATCTGGGAGTCACACTTGATCGGCGCATGACATGGAAAAGTCAGATCGAGAGAAACGGAATGAGAGCCAGAGAAAGAATGGCAATCATGAGGAAACTTGCTGCCACAAGCTGGGGAGCAGACGAAAGCATACTAAAGAAACTGTACACTGGAAGAGTGAGACCAGTATTCGAGTATGGCATTGCGGCATGGACAACAGCAGCAAAGGCGAACTTCGATAAAGTTAGCAAACTTCAAAACCAAGCCATGAGAGTTATAACAGGAGGCATGAAGTCAACGCCAATTGTAGAACTTGAAAAGATTACAAAACTGCAATCCAGACCGATAGAAGAGACTGCAGAGTCCAGCTGCAGTCAGACAAACTCCGAAGACTGACTGACCATTCAATGCACCAGAGACTAAACAATTTGGGAAATGGGAAACTAAAGCGGAGAAACTTTGCAGAAATAGCCAAAGCAAAGATGCACGAAGATCCCATAAACGCACTAACAACACAAAAGCCCATCACTACTGTACGAAAACCTACCTGGAGGTAGGATATATTTCCAGAGGTGGTAAAAAATATACCAGGTATTGGAAACAAAAACTGCCAGACTGAAAAAGAAAGGAGAGATACTACCCTTAGCTTTATATCGAAAAACTACCCAAGCATGGACTGGACCCATGCATACACCGACGGTTCTGTAACAAACACTACACAGAACGGAGGGACAGGAGCATTCCTGAACCTACCAAATGGCAGAAAAATAACACTGTCATTCGCTACTGGTAAGTACACAAGCAATTTCAGAGCGGAGGCAGAGGCACTGAGGGCGGCAGTGGAAGAAATTGTGACACATAAAGAAAATGAAAGCCATACAGTCCTGCTTACAGATGCTCTCGCCGTAGTCACAGCGCTAAAAAGCCAGAACAACACTGAGCTTAATGACTTAAGAGCAGCACTCTGTCAACTATGCCAGCAGTCCGCACCAAAAAGGGTAGTGGTACAGTGGGTCCCATCACACTGCAACATCCAAGGCAAGGAGGAGGTAGACAGACTGGCAAAATAAGGTGCAAGACTACCACAAACAGATACTAGTATGACGTACGAAGAGTCAAAACAGGTTATCAAAGCCAGATACATGACCAAATGAGAAACCGAACATACTGGTTACACCAAAAACGATGCCTATTACCCGTTGAACAGAAGAGAGCACGTCGTTGTCTTCAGACTTCGCACTGGCCACAATAGACTGAGGTACCACCTATTCAACAAATTGAAGATAGGTGGAACCGACGATTGCCCATGTGGTACCGGTAAAATGACCGCTGAACATCTGCTGCAGAACTGGCCGACATACGAGGATCAGAGAGAGCAGCAGATGTGGCCATCACCAGTGGAACCACAAGACAAGCTCTATGGCAGTGTCGACAGCCTCAGGATGACCGCCGCTTTTTTCGAAAAAATAATGGTTACTGTCTGACTGCGTACGAAGAAGAAGAAGAAGAAGAAGAAGAAGAAGAAGTGTGTCATTGTTTTGTTTCCAACCAAGTCACCATCTCGGTCCCCACACAAATGATAACGTTAGACAACTTGTTGCATCACGTTGAGGAAAAAATCTTATTTCTGTACACTTTAGACTGGTGCTTTAGGGGACGGCGTAGCCTAGTGGTTAAGTGGCATGGCTCACAATCCAAAGGTGCTGGGTTCGATCCCTATCACAGCACTGGCCGTTACCCAGGGGAAGTAAATCCTTAGAAACTGCAGGAGGAAGCAGAGCCTTACATAAAATGCATGCTTAAGTCGGATGCACTGGGCCGACAGGCGCAAAATAAAAAACAGTGCAACGCACACTGCCTCGGGGATTCGAGAAACAAGGCGAACGCATAAAAGAAAAACAGACGTGCTTGTTTTCTGGGTCATAATGATGGCACAAGACTCGTCGACAATGACAATTTGTCGAGTAAACGCATCGCCTTCCTGCTAATATATCGTGTCATAAGTTCCTGGCACATCTGCTATTGCCACTGTTTTATATCCGGTGTCAGCATGCGAGGGACCCATCTCGCACAATGTTTCTTCCTATACCCAAGCAGGACATGGATTATATGATAAACTCGCTCAATCGAAATCAAAAGCATTGCGGCGATATCTTCCTGGCACGGTGATTGGCTCGAATAAGTTCATCCAGGTAAGCTTTGTGGTGCGCATCCACAGCTATGATCGAACGTCCGCTGAGAGCCTTGTCTAGCAGGTTCATCACGACTGGCTAGTCGGATTTACAGCCCGTGCTGTAGTATATAACGCAGTGATCCTTCGATGCATGTCAATGAGCACACAATCTTCCGCAGTCAGGAATGCAGTCACAACACGTTTCCTCAACCGTATTTCTAGTTAAGCCTCCATCTTGCTGTCTATTGTGTGTATGATTTCGTTCCAGGCGCATGCCACTACATGCCCCTAGAGATTATTTTCATAGGGGTGTCACGTGGCTTTGAGCACTGGTGTCATAGTTATGACGATGAAGATAAAACTTTTCAGACCAACCTCGTATGATATTGTAATAAAGACCATGTGAACAATGCATGTGTAGTCTTCACGCTCTCCCGTACGGCAGCAAGACTTGGGCAACCTAGTAAAAAGTAAAACAAATTTTTTTTAAACTCTAAGCAGGGGCTCGGGTCGAGAGCATTGCACAAAGCACGAACTCCGTAGCTCCAGCTATGAACCCAGGGATCTCCGGAAAAAATTGACATCATGGACAGACAGTCGCAGCTCGAAATCGAACCCCGACCGTCTGCACGGCTTGACCACTTCGCCACAGAGACCCCCAAGTAAAAGTGAAGATCTCGTTAACAATGCGGCAATTTGATAATAAGCTGTTAAGCCCATATTTGTCTTGACAAACAGCGCTCCAGTGATGGTGTGATTGCCTTTACTTTCATATATTACTCTTGTACCCAATTTTGTTAGGATGGGTCAACCCCAGCAGCCGTTTATCGATCGGAAAAATCCCGCACTAACTGGGGAACGAATCCCGTCCGCTCGGTTGGGAAGCCAGCAAACTAACCACTGCGATACTTCAGTTTCCCCACAAAACAAGAGCACAGACGTAACACCTTTGATCTACGGTGAGCGAACTATTGCTGACCAAGAGCATATTCCGACTCCACCTGGCGGTCCTAGAAACAGGCTGCGTTAGTCACTAGTGCAGCCTCGCTGGAAACTATCACACAACGTCAACAGTTCATTTCAGAACATATGTCGAAGAAGAAGATAAATAAAGACAAGATGTTGGGGAGAGTCGTGATTGTGTTCACCAGTAGGCCTGACACACGTAGCATGGGGAGAGGAGACTAATGTCTGGTCAGGCAACCATACTGATCATACGATGATAGTCAAGGACAGGTAAACACACTAAGCAAGACCTTACATTATGTACATGCAGCTCTCCCAGGAAATTGGATGTTTCGGTATGTCTGACAAGGCTGAGATCGACGTGATCCCAGTAGTAGTGAGCGTCGAACAGATATAGCCAAGCACGGTACAACAGCTTGGAGGACTCTAGTCCTCCTTCATCAACACGCTCGGGATGTAAGGAAATCTACTGCAATCTGCCTCTTAACGCCCTTATCAGAGCGCACACAAAAGTTGACATTCAACAACAACCCGGAACATAGGACACCAAAAATATGTCTTCAGTTTGTGTTTGGCTTGGCTTCGTTCGTTCTCAATCTCCCGCTACCAAACCCTGAAAGGGCTTAAATAGCAGAATGTAGTTCAGAGAACGGAATGCGTTGTGTCGTATTTTACAACTTGACTGCGATATTTGCACCTTTTGGTCCAACACATCCAACTTCAGCAAGCATTTTTTTTGTACCGTGTTAACATTCCCTCTTCGATCCCTTCTACTTAGTCAGTCTGCTCTGTTCCAGCCTGTTATCCAGGATCACCGCGTGGAGGTGTAGAAGGGTCTTTGCAGCTCAGGTTCGCTGCCCTGAAGCTAGCAGTCAGCTATGGGTCGCTGACCGCTGCAGCTCATGCGCTTCAGTTTGTGTTTGACAAAGCAAATAAAACATCTGAGGACTACAAGCATTGATATACCTTGGCTGCGGGAGCATACACACAAATTTAAACTGATCAAAGAATGGTGGCTAGGAAGACAGAGCGTAGATTGGTGGCTAGGAGGACAGAGCGTAGAGTGGTGGCTAGGAAGACAGAGCGTAGAGTGGTGGTTAGGAAGACAGAGCGTAGAGTGGTGGTTAGGAAGACAGAGCGTAGAGTGGTGGCTAGGAAGACAGAGCGTAGAGTGGTGGTTAGGAAGACAGAGCGTAGAGTGGTGGCTAGGAGGACAGAGCGTAGAGTGGTGGCTAGGAAGACAGAGCGTAGAGTGGTGGCTAGGAAGACAGAGCGTAGAGTGGTGGCTAGGAAGACAGAGCATAGATTGGTGGCTAGGAGGACAGAGCGTAGATTGATGGCTAGGAAGACAGAGCATAGAGTGGTGGCTAGGAAGACAGAGCGTAGAGTGGTGGCTAGGAAGACAGAGCGTAGAGTGGTGGCTAGGAGGACAGAGTGGTGGCTTGGAGGACAGAGCATAGAGTGGTGGCTAGGAGGACAGAGCGTAGAGTTGTGGCTAGGAAGACAGAGCGTAGAGTGGTGGCTAGGAGGACAGAGTGGTGGCTTGGAGGACAGAGCATAGAGTGGTGGCTGGGAGGACAGAGTGGTGGCTTGGAGGACAGAGCATAGAGTGGTGGCTGGGAGGACAGAGTGGTGATTGGGAGGACAGAGTGAAGGCTGGGGTGACAGAGCATAAGGTGGTCATACATCGGGAGCTTACCTTCCTTGACTTGGTTCAAGTGTTGTTGTAGCTGCTACCTGTACATCTACTACGCGATTTACCTCGTGCTTTTCAGCCAGATGAGTGGGAGAGTGCAGGAGTAGGCGAATATGTTGCATTTTCATTACATTATTAATTAATGCAGCAGAAATGATTATCAACACAACAAACCAATGCCAACAGGTTGCATTCCTTATAGATGCAATGTAAGCCCTCAAGAATGATAAACTGCCAGCGCTGAAAAAAACACTTTAAGCGAACTAAAGAAATTGATAGTGTTACCGTGGAAACTATAACACGGTGGCATATCAGGGAACGAGATAGCAGACATGTTAGTAAAGTAGAAAGTAACACGGAAACAAAGAACAAACCATCAGCGTCAAAGATAAGAAGACCCTTTTTCAGGCAATATAGAAAGTCGACTAATCGAGAGACAACTATCACTGCCTTGATCGAGTGGAGAAAGTGAATATTTTGTGCATGATAACAGGACATAACAGATTCAATGACTACTAATGCGGACTAAAATTGGCTCCATCATCTACGTTTAGGTGCTTTCAGGCAGCGCAAACAGCCGAACATTTTCTGCAAGACTATTTATGCTTAGCTAATAACATTTTGAGCACTGGCCCACGGAGACGAACCTCCACTATAACTGGTTGGATGCTGGAAGAACTCTCCAAAACAGCAAATTATATCCAGTGAACTCTATTTCTCGTGAAGACAACATTTAAAGAGAACGTGAAGAAGGTCAAGAAGAAGAGAATTATTTCACATTTCATCTCTGCTGATCAAATCAAACACTTTTCTTACAATATCACTTCATAACTTTTAATTTTCCTAGAACATGTCTTACATACGGGCTATGTTAGACATGGCGTAACATAGTTGCTAAGATATAAGGTTCCACCATGCTAAACATGGCAGCATAAAGTTGGTAAGATATACGGTTCCACCATGCTAAACATGGCAGCATAAAGTTGGTAAGATATAAGGTTCCACCATGCTAAACATGGCAGCATAAAGTTGGTAAGATATAAGGTTCCACCATGCTAAACATGGCAGCATAAAGTTGGTAAGATATACGGTTGGACAATGTTAGACATGCCAGCATAAAGTTGGTAAGATATACGGTTCATCAATCTTAGACATGCCAGCACAAAGTTGATACGATATACGATTGGACAATCTTAGACATGCCAGCACAAAGTTGAAACGATGTACGCTTGGACAATGTTAGACATGCCAGCACAAAGTTGGTAAGATATACGGTTCATCAATCTTAGACATGCCAGCACAAAGTTGATACGATATACGATTCGACAATCTTAGACATGCCAGCACAAAGTTGACACGATTTACGCTTGGACAATGTTAGACATGCCAGCACAAAGTTGATAAGATATACGTTTCATCAGTGTCTGTTATGTTGCCAGGGCTAGCAGTATGATTATTAAGTAGTGTAACAGAAAAGAACGTAACAGAATAAGTATAGGCGAAACTAATGGGTAATCGTGTTGGTTTCCGACATTGATACCTCTTCTTCTTCATGTGTTTCTAAACTACCGCTAGCAGTCGTGGAAAAGGCGTTTGCTTGTAGCAGGATGAAGTCCTGACAACGGAATGCGTTGTATTGTAGTTTACATATTGACTGCGATATTTTCACCTTTCGGTCAATCACATCATTTCTCAGCATGGTATTTTTGCGGTACTAGTTTGGCCTTCGCTATTGGCAGCTCTGGGCTGCTGGCCCTGACGCTAACAGTCATCGTTGAGTCGCTGACCGCTGCATCTCATTCACTGCTCAGCATTTTGATATAATTGATATAATTCCTAAGATGTTTTGAGGTTTATATTTCTGTTGAAGGATAAAAATATTATATCCTTCATACGCATTACAACTAAAGAGGTAAGCTATCTGCATTTCTACACCACAAAATCATTTAGCAGACCACAGCAATGGGGAATAAGTCACAGCAGCAAATGAGCTGACTGCATTCAGCGAGTCATAGCTGGCTGCTTTCATTAGAATCAGCGAATCATATCTGACTAAGAACCTATTCCAGCTCGTAATGGCGGTCCTGAAGACAGATTACACTCAAATATTATGTTTATGTATTACGGATCGAAAGGTGAAGGCATATCCGGTCCCAAAAAGCGGTTTGGAAACAAAATGTCAGCCGGAAGGTGCAGTTACTCCTGCCTCGCTATAAATTACATCACAACGTCACAACGTCATTTTCAGGACCAAAGCCCAAGACAAAATAAAAAAGAGGAAGACGAAGACACTGGAAAAAAGACGACACCAAAAAGAAAATAAACAATTTCATGATATGCCACAGGTTTAAAAGTGTGGACACGTAATCAAAATAAAAGGCTATTTACGTACCAGGTGGCACGTGGTAGTGTAACAATGTTAACATTTAAGCGAGATGGCTTCTAGTGTTTAGGGTGTACATACACGGTTTTGTGAGTGTTCAACATTACGCCGCGACATCTGTGTCTCACAGTAGCCATAGTAATAAGGACGTGTCGACAATGCAAGCATTAATAGCAGTAAATGCAGTTTATATTGCGGATAGTCAACACTCGATAGCATCTGAGTGGCTGAGATGTAAGAGCACTCGTTTTTCGTTGTTGATGTACAAGAGTTTATTTCCGTTAAAGACACGCTGCGGTCAACTCAGTTGTAAAACGTGTACATGTCTAACCGTTATGGACGGCAAGACAACGAGGAAGAGAACTGCCCCCCACATACCCCCCTACACCATGCTTTCCCCCGCCATAAACAGAAGCTGACTGACGTATTACCGGGATGAAAAGAACAGAGCCGCGGACACCATCTTATCAAGTCGTAAAAAGCGAATAATGAAAGTTGTGCTTGGGACTGGCAACCTCATTATGCAAACAAAAACCTTATTATTATATATAGCCACAGCAAAAGTTCGGATACAGTCTTCCTGTGAAGGGACAAGCCGTATTTGCAACCTTGGCTTCACATCGGAACAAAAAAGTGAATGGTTGCAAATAATTAGAAACAGATTTACTTTAAAATGGGCCAGCCTCACTTCTGGGCCATGCTTCAAATTGGAGCGAAACGATAAATAAAGCCTATTATAGTTACTTCTAACATTAAATTCCCTCCAAGATGGAGCAGTACATGAGCTGACAGCAGCCAGCGACTCATCTCTGACTGCTTGGATCAGGGTCGGAAAACCACAATTGGCCAAGGCCCTATACGCCTACACAAAACGGCTGTGGAAGCAGGATGCACAAGTCACTAGTGTAGTCTGGTCAAGGGATAGGGATCGCAGTGGGAGAGATAACCTGGTACTCATAAAAGTCAGCTGAAATAAGGTGTGCAAGGCCGAAAGGCGCAGCTATCGCAGCCTCGCTGTAAGCTACGACACGCCGTCACAAGGACTTTTTTCAGAACGAACGTTGAAGAAGAAGACGAAGAAGAAGAAGATAACGAAGAATAAGAAGATGACAAGAAGAAGAAGAAGATGACGAAGAAAAAGAAGAAGAAGAAGAAGAAGATGAAGAAGAAGAAGAAAAAACAGAAAAAGAAGAAGAAGAAGAAGAAAAAGAAGCATCCTCGATAGCTGTGACATCTGAAAATAGAATGACAACAAAGACAAACTTGGCATGGATGGGAAGACAAAGATTGTCAGACTCAGACCGTGACATTGTAGACTGAAGGCCAATCTCTACAGTGTGGGTCTCAGAGACAATGTCACGTGCGATTGTGGAGCAGCCAAGCAAACACCAAAACATATTCTGCAAGACCAAAGAGAGGCAGTCTGGACTGTAGAAGCGAGCATGTTTGAAAAGCTGTGGAGGACGGCGACGACCTGACACGCAGTCTCCTTCGTGAACCTCACCAGACTCGAAACATAGCATCAGTTGATGAAGAAGAAGAAAGAGGAAGAAAGAAAGAGGAAAGAAAGAAGAAAGAAGAAGAAAGAAAGGAAGAAAGGAAGGAAGGAAGGAAGGAAGGGAGGGAGGGAGGGAGGGAGGAAAGGAGGGAGGGAGGAAGAAAGAAAGGAAGGAAGGAAGGAATGAATGAAGGAAGGAAGGAAGGAAGGAAGGAAGGAAGGAAGGAAGGAAGGAAGGAAGGAAGGAAGGAAGGAAGGAAGGAAGGAGAAGAAGAAGAAGAAGAAGAAGAAGAAGAAGAAGAAGAAGAAGAAGAAGCTGCGACTTATTTCATACTATTTTTAACTTCAACAGGACTCTCAAAATTAATCAACACAGTGATAGACTACTTGAGGAGCGTGATACTTCAACAAACACACATCAAACCAACTATTCTTGACCTGACTCCACTTGTTGAAGTTTTTGTGGTTTCAAGTTTCTACAGAATGTGCTAGCCAGATATTCTTAGTCACCATAACATCATGTCTGGCAGGTTTCAGTGTTACTATTCATGTCTTTCCATTTGTTGTTCTATGTAGGTTGATAGGTAGTCTGCGTAGGCGGCAAGAGCCCGTCGAGTCACAAGCCCATGAGCACCGAGCGTGGCTCGGTTCTAGCTGAGATGAAGATAGGATGATGCCTTTCTAATTTGACCTAACCAGGTGGTGCGTGATCATCCGTGAAGGGGAGTCCATGACGGTTAAGGTGGCTTCCCATTTTTGAGGCCTATGGCCTGCTTAAGAGCTGGGGGCAGGGGGGGGGGCGTTAACACCCTTTCAATGCAAGCTACATGTCGGAATAGTGCCAAACGGCGACGGCTTAGCATTGTGACTTTGCTCTCGAGATATGTCCGTCAAGAAACTTTGTCGTTTGAGACCCATCATCCAATAGATCGCAAGAATTCTCACCTGGCTGAGATTGTGGAAGGCTTCAATGTGCATTTAATAGTTCTGCAGAATAGTCTAGCATTACCCCATCAAGATAGATGTATATAGAGGCAAACGTTTGTAAAAGTAAAAATAAAGAGGGAGAAAGAAAGATGAGACAAAGACTTGTAGGAGATTTGAATCACAAAATGTGTTTGAGTAACCTGAGCAATCGTTACAAATACTCGAACCTTCTAAAAAGAATTCTCATTTTGGAACTTTTGACACAGACAACCAAACAGTATAGTCAGAGAATAAGTAGCTGGGACATCGGAATCCTCTATTGTGTACATTATTCAGTGTGGTATTTATTTCGTACGTTACTTTTCGTCATATTCGACGTTCCAGATCATCTGTTCAAGCCGGTGTTTGTTGTCTTCGTCAATGACTGCTGTAGGCCACTGAGATCTAGTCAACTATCGTCCTGTCTTTAATATTACTAGCATTTTCTATACACAACCTGTTCTCGTGCAGATATCATGAATGAAATCTATGACAATCACGTATCAGCATCCTCATTAGTACACATCACAAGAGGCAGCGAATTTCCAAGTAAACAACAGAGGGTAGAGGCAGCCGGAGTCGCATGCAGCAGGGAGGAACTAGTGAAAAAATCGTCTCTGATCAGTACTGGCCCTATGATTGGGAAAAGTTGGCAATAACAACCCCAAATCCATCAGCTGAGAACCCTGCAGTGTCAGCAGGGCTGCGTGGGGGTGACTTCGGTGGCCATAAATAACCCAATCGTCCGCTGGTCACTTTGTGACGAAACTACACGACAGGAATGTAGCACTGGTTGTCTCCAGACTATGAAGAGTCTTCTGTGGGTCGTTGTGGTCGAGAGGTCAGCCACTCGCCTCTAAACGTGATTAATAGAAACGGTGGACTATCGAATCACATAAGTTTTAAAGTGACCCATGGTCTCACGGGAGGTGGGATCAGAAAGTCTGCATCCTGAGTTGCCTCCAAACCCGTCTTGACTTATGTCTTGCCACTGGTTCAAGGTAGCTCGGGACCAGAGGGTGAGGTTGATGACCGGCGCATTACTCTCTCACTATAATCCAAATACAGCGCAAGTTACATCATCAAGAAAAACCCGTCTGACGATGTGGCCAACATCGCTTCCGATGGAAAACTAATCAAGGAATCAAGCTGGAACAAGCATGGACAGAGGATAGTAATAATCATATTTGACAAATAGATTTTAGACACGTGTCAAATCTAAAAATAAACGAAATTTACTTTCCGGTCAAAACGTCTTCCTCGAGGACAAAGTATAACACAATAAAAGTAATTAACAAATAATAACAACAATGGAAAATAAATTGAAGATGAAGTTATCTGCGCAACTGTCCAATCTAAATCACGAAGAAGAGAGTGAGGAATCTGAAGCGTGCAATTCATTTCAGATTTATGAAAATAAGATCCTTCTCTTTATAGAGATACAGCACATAAACATATTCAATACAATAGTTTCTGTATTTAACCAAAAAAATTAAATTATTTAATTTACAAATAAAGATGGAATGAAATAACCAGAGTCTTGCCAAGACGCGGTGACTGTGGAGCAAACAATCTACATACCACAGTTTATAAATCCGTTCGCCCAGCTCGTCACCCCCCCCCCCCCCCCCCCCACGTACCTTCTTTTTTATATTTACCTATGCAACTGGTTTTTAGTCTGCCTTGTTTATTTTCCTATTTTTGTTTGTTTAACTTTTGATTAATCATATCCCAATATCCCCACACACGGACAACAATGCCACAAACCGTGTGGTCAAACTAGTTATGCTGCAGTCCGCGGAACGGTCAAACACGTCCGGCAATGACAAGGTAGACATACTAGCAAAGAAGATATTAAGAGAAGAACAGCCACACAACACAGTGGCAACTCTATAAACAGCCACACAACACAGTGGCAACTCTATAAACAGCCACACAACACAGTGGCAACTCTATAAACAGCCACACAACACAGTGGCAACTCTATAAACAGCCACACAACACAGTGGCAACTCTATAAACAGCCACACAACACAGTGGCAACTCTATAAACAGCCACACAACACAGTGGCAACTCTATAAACAGTCACACAACACAGTGGCAACTCTATAAACAGCCACACAACACAGTGGCAACTCTATAAACAGTCACACAACTTATAAGAACATAAAACAAAGAATCTTGGTTGAACAGATGCGCCAGTCAATAAGACATTGAAACACATAAAGTCTATATCAATATGTAAAACAGAAATCCAAACAGCAGAACAATCGATTAACAAGGATGGATTGGAACACCATTTTCTGACTAAGATCCCAACACATCCCACTCAACAAACACCAGAACAGAACCCAACACATCCCACTCAACAAACACCAGAACAGAATCTAACCACAACACACTTTAAAGCGTCAGGTGCCACTTTGTTCTGCCACCGGATCCTGAGCAATCTACGCAGACAGCTCAAGTTAAAACGGTTACGCTGTCTGACATGGATGCTGTTCACTGTCCATGTTTCACAAACATGCAGCAGAGTGAACAACACTACAGCAAGATCCACTTAACTTTGCTAGCGACACTGATGTCTTGTCGGTTCCAAATGTTTGCTTGTAGCCTCTCAAACGTAGAGTACGCCTTAGCAATCGTGTTGTTGACCTCGCAGTCGATATTCGCCTCTCTAGTAAGTGTAATGCTTGGGTAGGTGATGCTAGCGACTGCCTGTGGACGTTAGTTTTGTACAGTAATGTCTAGTTCGATGTACGGCTCCAAGTGGGCAGGCATGAATAGTATCTTCATTTTCATAGTGTTGATCGTGAGATTAAAGTTACTGCATGCTGCCGAGAATTCCGTCATGGTGGACTGTTGAACTTTCTCTACTCGAGTGTTAAGTTCTGAATCATCAGAGAACAAGAGTTCTAAGATCGCGCCGTCGCTCATCTTGTGTACAACTTCAGGCGCTTCGGGGTAACAAGTTGACTCTGCGTTCTATACTAGACATGAATTCGAGTAGCACAGGCACGTCGGGCGCTTCGGGGTAACAAGTTGACTCTGCGTTCTATACTAGACATGAATTCGAGTAGCACAGGCACGTCGGGCGCTTCGGGGTAACAAGTTCAATCTGCGTTCTGTACTAGACATGAATTCGAGTAGCACAGGCACGTCGGGCGCTTCGGGTAACAAGTTCAATCTGCGTTCTATACTAGACATGAATGCGAGTAGCAGACGCATGTACATCATTAATAAGCATTACCGCAAAGACTTTGCTAAGGAATGTCGGTGTATGTACAAAACCCTGTTTGACACCTGAGGTGACTGGGAAGGCTACAGACAATTCTTCTTCGTGCGGAGCAGGAGCCATCATGACATCCTGAAATTGGTGAACAATCGCATTGAATCTGCCGGGTAGTCTATGTCATGATTTGGCAGAGCCCAACCCTATTGTCCATGTCAAAGACTTTGGTCAGATCGACAAAAACCGTGTACATGTCACAATTCTGTTCTTGGCATTTCTCTTGCAGTTGACGTTCTGCATATATCAAGTCAACCGTCCCACGACACGCAAGACAACTACATTGAATTTCAGGGAGAAAATCCTGCTGAAGGTAATCAGTTATGCGTTTGAGCAGGACTCAGGCCAGAATTTTGCCCACTATTGTCACAGGATTGACGGTTGTCTTTTTACTTGTAGATGACGAAGGCGAGGGTGAGGGCCCGTCTTCTTCACCGTGGGTTTCCCCATTTCGCTCGATCTCTCTCCCCAGCCTCCCGAGAGCATCACACAAAGCACGAACTCCGTAGTTCCAGCGAGGAACCCAGGGGTCTCCTGAAAAATTGCCATCATGAACAGACCGTCGCAACTCAAATTCGAGCACAAAGCATCTGAACAGGAAGGAAACGGCTTGACCACTTCGTCACAGAGACACCACTTGTAATAAAAAGGTAACGGAAGACCTTTAGCAGACTTAACCGCTGGTCAGGAATGAACTGTTAGAGACTTCAAGATACTAAGCTTCAGATTGTGAGGTGGCGGTGACTAGTTTCCTGCCTCGATGCCTTTTCCTTTCCTAACTGTGTAGTCAGGTACCCATTTACAGGCTGGGTTGACTGGAGTTGCCGGTAGTGGGAGTTGAACCCCGTACCTTTGCCATTAAACGCGAGTGCTCTGACACTCCCCTAATCAGCCGTTCTTTTACTTGAACAGGTGTACAATTGTGACATCTCCCATCTCTTGTGAAACTTCTCCGACTTCCTAAAGAGTGTAGTCAGCTTCTACAGAAGCACAGGACATCCTGATTCGTAAACCTCGGCTAGGATGGAATCAGACCCGGGAGCTGTACCTCTGGACATACAACTGATAGCTTTTTTCACGTATGTCCCGATGGGGTGGAGGTCACGCTCATGAGGTGTAACCTCTGCTTCTTCGCTGATGATGGGTGCATCTTAGGGAGAAAAACAAATTGTTGATCTTTTAGAGCGTTGTGCGCTCAACGAAGTTCAGAAAATGTTTCTTCTTCCGAGGCAAGATAAATAGAACACTTTGTATGACAATAAACAACTAACAATAAATAGCAGATATTTTGGGATTTAGGAGCTATAATAGATGATACAGTTGAGGTGAGTGAGCAAGTTCATATAGTAATGTTAGGTATTATAAGAAGAAATAAAAAACACAAAAGCAAGGAAGTGACAGTCAAACTGCATAAATCATTAGTTAGACCTAGATTGAAGCACTGTGTTCGGCTGTAGATTCATTATCATAGATGGGATCTGCCAAAGACGGATGTGTCGGACGTAAAGGTGCAAACATCGATGGCAAGCTGTAAACTAGAGACACAACGCATTCGTTTCTCCGGACTAAACCCTACTACTTGCAAAGCCCTGTTCGGGGTTTGGTATAGGGGAGATTAAGAACGAGCGCAGAAGAAGAAATAGAGGGGATACACATGCTTGAAAGGATGCAAAGAAGAGCGACATAACAGATATTGAGATTCCAGAATTATAGTTATGAGGAAAGACTCGGAAAAACCGGCCTACAGTGTCTAGAAAAGAGAAGAATTCCAGGTGACATAATACAGGTATATAATAATCGTAGGGAAAGGTCAATTAATGACTATAACAAGTTGTTTTTTTTAAATACAACGGCCTACAAAAACAAAGGGGCACAGCTACAAATTATTTAAGGGAAGGTTCCGATTAGAAATTATGAAACATTTTTTTATGTGAAGAGCGGTGAATGCTTTGAATGCATTGTCACAGGAAATAGTGGATGCGTGGTCAATTAATGCATTTAAGAATAGATTTGATACACATAGTTAAAGTTGAAGTGAAATTAAAGAAACTGTTTGTATACAGACTCTTTTGATTCTTATAAAACAGTATAAATAAGTTAATTTATTAAGTTAGATAACATTTCATTGCGTTATGCTAAAGAGGGTAATCCGAATGCAGCCCCATCCATAACAACAAAAACAACAATAGCAACACACTTTTAAATGCCGCTTATAAAACAAAACCAACCCCTGAAAATGATTGAGCTATGAGCCTCTTTAATGCCAACATCGTTTCACTGAAGCCCTCAGCTAACCCACGTTGGCTAACCTTCAGTTCTAGCACTTTAGTTATTTACTTTGGTGCGAAAACACACACATACATACTCATACATACACACACAGACACACACAGACACACACACACACATAGATGAAGAGAGAAAGAGAGAGAGAGGAGAAAGAGAAGAAACACGACGCCATGAAAGTAGTCACCAGTACGTACTAGAGCTTATGCGTTGGGAATTACTACGCCACACGATCTGACCTATATTTGGAGTCTTCCGTCGACGAACCATTTTGTTCCAGACCAGGGTACTAGTCTGAAACTAACAAGTATGTTATGAAAACATCAAAGATGCCTACACTATTCGACCTTCTGTTCGCAGAATCTACTGTTTTTGTACTAGTTCATAAATTCTCGTCGTTCTACGTCATTATCATCTTTAGGTGCATCCACCATCAGCCAGTTTTCTTCTCCAACAACCTGCCCTTTGTGCTTGTATCCATCCATTGCTTGCTTTAGTACTCGGCTCCGCCAGGGAAGGAACATATTTTTTTTCTAAATACACACAATAGGGTATTCAATACACACAAAAGGGTATTCAATACACACAATGACGCATTAAATACACACAATAGGGTATTAAATTCAAATATTAGTGTATTAAATACACACAATAAGGCATTAAATACGCACAATAGGGTATTAAATACACATAATATGGTATTAAATACACACAATAAGGCATTAAGTACACTCAATACAATACTAAATACACACAATAGTATATTTAATTCACAAAATATGGTATTAAATACACATAATAGGGTATTAAATTCGCACAATAGTGTATTAAATACACACAATAGGGTACTAAACACACACAATAGGGTATTAAATATATACAATAGGGTATCAAATACACACAATAGGGTATTAAATACACACATTAGGATATTAAGTACAAATGAAGACCAAAATGCCCATTCAGTACATAGAAAGACATTCTTGTATCTTTCTCTATTTGTTGTTCGCTCTCTAACTCTCGCTACCAAGTCATGAAAACAATTTGAAAGTAGCAGGATGTATTCAGGAGAACGGAATTCGCTGTTTTCAGCTTCACTTCGACATTTGCCCATTTCGGTTCGACACATCCTACTTCAGCATGGCATTTTTTTGGGAAGCGGGTTAGCTGTCCCTCTTCGATCCCTTCTCTTTAGCCAGTCTTCCCTGCTGCAGGGTGTTATCCTGGATCAACTCGTAGAGGGGGAGAAGGATCTTGGAAGCACTGAATTGTTGGCCATGAAGCTTGCAATCAGCTTTTGGGTCGGAGTTAGCCACAGCTCATGTACTGCTCAGCATCTTCATCACTATTTGAAATGTTGCTTGTATCGTAACCAGTTACGGTGGGTTAGTTTATGGTGTCAATCCATGGTGTCAATCCATGGTGTCAGTTCATGGTGTCGATCCATGGTGTCAGTTCATGGTGTCAGTTCATGGTGTCAGATCATGGTGTCAGTTCATGGTGTCAGTTCATGGTATCAATCCATGGTGTCAGTTCATGGTGTCAGTTCATGGTGTCAATCCATGGTGTCAGTTCATGGTGTCAGTTCATGGTGTCAGTTCATGGCGTCAGTTCATGGTGTCAGTTCATGGTGTCATTCCATGGTGTCAGTTCATAGTGTCAGTTCATGATGTCAGTTCATGGTGTCAGTTCATGGTGTTAGTTCATGGTGTCAGTTCATGATGTCAGTTCATGGTGTCAGTTCATGGTGTCAATCCATGGTGTCAGTCCATGGATTCAGTTCATTGTTTCAGTTAATGGTGTCAGTTCATGGTGTCAGCTCATGGTGTCAGTTCTTGGTGTCAGTTCATGATGTCAATGCATTGTGTCAGTTCATGGTGTCAGTTCATGGTGTCAGCTCATGATGTCAGTTCATGGTGTCAGTTCATAGTGTTAATCCATGGTGTCAGTTCATGGTATCAGTTCATGATGTCAGTTCATGGTGTTACTTCATTGTGTCAATCCATTGTGTCAGTTCAAGGTGTCAGTTCATGGTGTCAGTTCATGGTGTCAATCCATGGTGTCAGTTCATGGTGTCAGTTCGTGGTGTCTGTTCATGATGTCAATCCATTGTGTCAGTTCATGGTGTCAGTTCATAGTGTCAGTTCATGGTGTCAATCAATGGTGTCAGTGCATGGTGTCAGTTCATGATGTCAGTTCATGGTGTCAGTTCATGTTGTCAGTTCATGGTGTCAGTTCATGGTGTCAGTTCATGGGGTCAGTTCACGGTATCAATTCATGGTATCAGTTCATGGTGTCAGTTCACGGTGTCAGTTCATGGTGTCAGTTCATGGTGTCAGTTCATGGTATCAATTCATGTTATCAGTTCATGGTGTCAGTTCATGGTTTCAGTTCATGGTGTCAATCCATGGTGTCAGTTCATGGTGTCAGTTCATGGTGTCAATCCATGGTGTCAGTCCATCGTGTCAGTTCATTGTTTCAGTTCATGGTGTCAGTTCATGGTGTCAGTTCATGATGTCAGTTCATGGTGTCAGTGCATTGTGTCAGTTCATGCTGTCAGTTCATGTTGTCAGTTCATGGTGTCAGTTCATGGTATCAATTCATGTTATCAGTTCATGGTGTCAGTTCATGGTGTCAATCCATGGTGTCAGTTCATGGTATCAGTTCATGGTGTCAATCCATGGTGTAAGTTCATGGTGTCAGTTCACGATGTCAGTTCATGGTGTCAGTTCATGGTGTCAATCCATGGTGTCAGTCCATCGTGTCAGTTCATTGTTTCAGTTCATGGTGTCAGTTCATGGTGTCAGTTCATGATGTCAGTTCATGGTATCAGTGCATTGTATCAGTTCATGCTGTCAGTTCATGTTGTCAGTTCATGGTGTCAGTTCATGGTGTCAGTTCATGGGGTCAGTTCACGGTATCAATTCATGGTATCAATTCATGGTATCAGTTCACGGTGTCAGTTCATGGTGTTAGTTCATGGTGTCAGTTCATGGTATCAGTTCATGGTATCAATTCATGGTATCAGTTCATGGTATCAATTCATGGTATCAGTTCATGGTATCATTTCATGGTATCAATTCATGGTATCAGTTCATGGTGTCAGTTCACGGTGTCAGTTCATGGTGTCAGTTCATGGTATCAATTCATGTTATCAGTTCATGGTATCAGTTCACGGTGTCAGTTCATGGTGTCAGCTCATGGTGTCAGTTCATAATCTCAGTTGATTGTGTCAGTTCAAGGTTTCAGTTCAGGGTGTCAGTTCATAGTATCACTTCATGGTCTGAGTTAATTGTCACAGTTAATTGTCTCAGTTCATGATGTTAGTTCACGGTATCAGTTCCAGGTGTCGGTTCATAGTGTTAATTCATGGTATTAGTTTATGTTCTTAGTTCATGAAGTCAGTTCATGGAGTCCTGGTATAGTGCCGAGATCTAGAAGTTGGACGTTTGAAATCCACCAGTAGAACATTCGAGATCAATCAGTTTTACAGTGGATAACTTACAGATGATATTTTTAAATCCACATTTTGAGCGAACGAAGACCACGAGTTGAACAGCTACATACCAATCTCTTAGAAACACGACACTAAACGGGAAACGTAAAATGTTATTTTAAAATCCCCGTTAATGCAAAAAGCTACCAATTTTCCAGCGTCGTCAGACGGAAAACCCCGTGCAAACCTCTAAAACAGTTGCAACCTGATAAAACCCAAGCGTCACATTGCGACATGTAGGTTAGCAACAAGTAGAAGAATATCAGGTCGATGCCCGAAAGAAAAATTTGCAACACAACCTTCTTCAAAATGCGAAATCCTGTGCATTATTTTTGTTTTTCTTATACGTCAAGAGTGAAGAACTCTGTTCGTGGAATGTTGGAAACAATAATAAACAATGTATTTACTTAGACACTCCTCATCTTCTCTGAGATTTAGGCTATTGTTACGGGCATTGCAGACTGCAGATATGTGTAGCTACGAAGGTTTTGTTTTTAAAAAGTGTTCTAGCCCTCTAAAGGGATTAAAATTTCCACTAGCGAAAGCCTGGACCCGAAGCCATTCATCTATACCAACTAATTTCGCTGGAAGTTAGGTGCAAACTTTAGGGATTCGAAATCTAGTCTTGCAATCGTGAAGGAGTTGGGAAAGAAGGCGAAAATAACAAAGACAACACAAATACAGGATCGATAGCAGTTTTTCTGTGATAGTAGTTACCAAACTTATCCATGAAAGTGTTATAAACAATATTATAAATCATATAGTTTCATAAAATAAGCAATAACCGGTCACACAACCCGTAAATTGACCCTTTAGACATAATAGCTGAACTGGCCAAAATAAAACCGTTATCGTAAAATCTGTTCACCCATTGCCTTGTGGGATATTTGTTTACAGGAAAGGCTTCGAGGGTAAACCGTGAGAAAAAAATCTGAAACTGGTGTCCCAAAGGCAGTCTAGTGGTGGTTCCATCGCTGCTGGCTTGGCTTCGTTCGTTCTCAATCTCCCGCTACCAAACCCTGAAAGGACTTAAGTAGCAGAATTTAGTCCAGAGAACGGAATGTGTTGTGTCATAGTTTACAGCTTGACTGCCATATTTGCACTTTCGGTCCAACACATCCGACTTCAGCAAGCATTTTTAGTACCGGGTTAGCATTCCCTCTTCGATCCCTTCTCCTTAACCAGCCTGCTCTGTTACAGTCTGTTATCCAGGATCACCGCGTGAAGGTGTAGAAGGGTCTTGGCAGCTCTGGTTCTCTGGCCCTGACGCTAGCAGTCAGCTATGGGTCGCTGACCGCTGCAGCTCATGCGCTGCTCAGCATCTTGATCCCGTTCCATCGCTATTCTGGCAACTCTTGCGACATCGCTGATTCCAGGCTGTATCGGCTAAGATCAATTAGTTACGCGGAGATGGGTGAAAATGGGGGGGGGGGGGGGAGAGAACATGCTGCACGGGTTACAGCTTGTTCCTCATAGAAAAATGCCTTCATAGAAAGGACCACCTGCTGAAAAACGGCACTGCTTTGGATGAGTCTGCAAGGCACAGGCTGCGGCACTTTGGAATCAAATTAGGATTCAATGGATCAGGGAACCTGAGAGGACGAAACAGGAAGGTGTACAACCAACAGGCTACAGGCACCATCAGCATCCACACTTTGCGCCATCTGCTGAGAGATACTGAGCACCTATGGGTATGTCCAGAGTGCAGTGAAGTCGACTCCTAGAACAGAACAGAACAGAACAGAAAGATGCCCAAGTGTATGACGTGGTAAGGACTTTCAGTATATACTTGATAACTCCGCAAGGAGGGGAATGGGCTCTTTTTGGCTACAACCCCGTCCAAGAGACATCACTCACACGCTGAGCAAGCAACAGTAAAATATGATGCCCGTGTGACCTCTCAGGGTTGCGGGAAAGACGAGACGAAAGCGTTTCAATAGGATGGGTAGCCGGACACATGTCTAGCCCTCATTAGTCATCTCTTACAGTGTGCCTGGTAGGTTACATCGCAATTGTTCTTTCCTCCCCTTTTCGAGCCCTGCTCACACGCAGGCGATAGCTGAAAATAAAAGGAGAGATTGCCAGGAAGGATACTACACACCCAAGACAAAACAACGTAGAACACAACGGATTGAAACACATAGAGGACGTGAAAGGTGGGACAAAGAGTCAATCAATAAAAACTCGTTCAGCTCTCTTCGGAGCACAAATCTTCAATAAATTCACGCCAAGTCCCCCTGTATTTGAACGTCTGTTCCAGGTATATCTACATCTTCCATGTTTTTGTGTTTTTTTTCGCGAGCTCTCTTGTTCATGTATGTTTTGTCTGCATCTACTTCTCTTACCTTGTGAATTCCAGAAAATAGACTGTCTAGCAAGTTTATCAACTGTTTTCTTATGCGAGTCTTAACGATCGTCTTCTCATCACGCCAGGTTTCACTTATATCTGTCTGGTTCTGTCTAGTTCTGTCTGGTTCTGTCCATTAACCCCACATTAGTGATGTCTCACGCCAGGTTTCACTTATTTCTGTCTGGTTCTGTCCATTAACCCCACATTAGTGATCTCTCACGCCAGGTTTCACTTATATCTGTCTGGTTCTGTCCATTAACCCCACATTAGTGATCTCTCACGCCAGGTTTCACTTATATCTGTCTGGTTCTGTCCAGCTACCCCAAATTAGTGATCTCTCACGCCAGGTTTTACTTATCTGGTTCTTTCCAGCAACCCCACATTAGTGATCTCTCACGCCAGGTTTTACTTGTCTGGTTCTTTCCAGCAACCCCACATTAGTGATCTCTCACGCCAGGTTTCACTTATATCTGTCTGGTTCTGTTTCAGAGCTATACAATAGAGCAGACTTGACATTGGAGTTGAAAATCTGTTTTTTGTTTGTTTTTGTTGATTGGACGTCATATCTTTCCATCACCATAAGCTGCCTAATATATTGAAAACTCATCTTTTTTTTTATTTTCTTATTTTGACATATGCTTGTGTACCTCCAACGTTGTCTATATTGTTACCAAGATGTATATGGGTAATTATATGTAATGTAATTGTTCGTCTCCCAGCGCACTCTGATTGTTGTTAGCTGCATTTGTTCTCATAATCTTTGTAACGTTTTTTTCTATATGTCTAGTTGGTCCTGGTATAGGCGGAGCTTAGTAAGACAGCTGAAAAAAAAATCAGCGACAACTACGTTCTTATGTTACAAGATTTACAAGGCGGAATAAGCTCAATCAGTGAGGAACTGAGGCGCTATTTCAGTTAGGCACAACATACTGACCAGGGCCATAATTTCTCTCCATGTAGCGTTTCCTGAAAACAGGCTGTTTTCAAGGCAGCCTGGCTGATGAGATGGGGAATGATGTGATTCCTGAAGTGGTAAGTGCCACACAGATGAAGCCAAGCATAGCACAACCGCCTGGTGGATCGCGGTCTACTTAATGTTCTATTCAGGCCCACAAAAGAGTTAACTTACTCATTGTGGCCATTAAACAACAACAACAACAACAACAACAAAAAGCTCAATCAGGATATACGCAAACTGAGCACAATCGCGGAAGGGTTAGTTATGTTGTGAGTTCAGATGTTTAGAATAGATAGTTTTTTATAGGCTATTGCGATTGAAGTAGATCTGGTGTTTGCAATCTACGACACTTCCGCTGAAAATGTCTGGCCCGTAGTCCTGTTCTGTTGTGTTCTTTTTTTAAGAAACGATATCACTGAGCATCGAAATACTAATAGGTGCTGTTTCTCTTAATAAATGGCGAAATATGTGCATAATGTTGGTTCCTGCAGCTCAATAGTTGTACACACTTCTGTCTGGTACACTCTTGCAAAGCAATCCGATCAAACATCGTTTGATTTCAAAGAACTGCAGCTTGGGAAAGATTGATTCATCTATTGTTCTCACCTAACATGTGATCACTGATAAGACTTGGAAATTCAGTCCTATCCGAATCTAGTGTGCACATAACTGGTGCGTGTGAGGGATCAAGATGCTAATGAGCTTTAGTGGTCAGGTACCCAAAGCTGAATGCTTGCGTCAGGACCAGCTAACCAGAGTTGTCTAAACGCTTTTCCTTCTCTAAATAGTGATCCTGGAAAACAGGATCAGACTGGCTAATGAGAAGGGATCGAAGAGGGAAGGCTAACCCGGTGCTCAAAAATGCCTGCTGAAGTCGGATGTGTCAGACCAAAATGTGTAAAAATAGCAGTCAGTCAGTAAACTTCGACAGTACCCATTCCGTTCTCCAGACTACATCCTTCTAATTGAAAACCTAATTTCAGGGCATGGTAGCGAGAGTTTATGAACGTTCAGGTCTCAGTAGCGGGAGTTTGTGAACGTGCAGGGCTTGGTAGCGGGAGCTTGTGAAAGTTCAGGGCGTGGTAGCGGGAGTTTGTGAAAGTTCAGGGCTCGGTAGCGGGAGCTTGTGAACGTTCAAGGCTCGGTAGCGGGAGCTTGTGAACGAACGATGAACAAGCAGAACAAGGTGCTTCTGAACCCATGACGGGAGCTCTTTCCTTGCCCTGAACCCCAGAATGATCAGCACAGTAAATCAGCACAAAACTCTTCAGATTTGATGCCTCTACAACTGCCACCCACTCACCTCTTCTGCACCTTCCGAAACCACAATTGTGAATCTGATACAAAGACTGTCCCTGTTAAAGAAATCTCAAATAGCGAACTCAAAGCTGCAGTCATTAATATGTTGTCCATTTTCGTAATGCATGTTGATGTTCTGTATGCCATGATCTGCTGAGCGTTGATCAGCCCATTCACTTAGACGAGGTATCAAGATGATGAGGCGGTGCCTGAGATGCAGCAGTCAACATTCCATAGATGACTGCTAGCGTCTGGGCGGACTTCCCTGAGCTGTCAAGATCCTTCTACACCTCAACGTGGTCTATCTGAATTATAGATTGCAACAGAGCATGCTGATTATGATAAAGGAATTGAGGAGGGAAGGTTTATCATGTACTCAAAATGCTGCCTGCTGAAGTCGGATGTGTCGGACCAAAAGGTGCAAATATTGCAATCAATCTGAAAACTGCGACACAATGCATTCCGTTTTCTGGACAACACCCTGCTACTTCCAAAGCCCTTATTAGGGCTTGGTAGTGGGAGTTTGTAATCGTCCAGGGCTTGGTAGCGGGAGTTTGTGAAAATTCAGGGCTTGGTAGTGGGAGTTTGTAATCGTCCACGGCTTGGTAGCGGGAGTTTGTAATCGTCCAGGGCTTGGTAGCGGGAGTTTGTAATCGTCCAGGGCTTGGTAGCGGGAGTTTGTAATCGTCCAGGGCTTGGTAGCGGGAGTTTGAAATCGTCCAGGGCTTGGTAGCGGGAGTTTGTAATCGTCCAGGGCTTGGTAGCGGGAGTTTGTAATCGTCCAGGGCTTGGTAGCGGGAGTTTGTAATCGTCCAGGGCTTGGTAGCGGGAGTTTGTAATCGTCCAGGGCTTGGTAGCGGGAGTTTGTAATCGTCCAGGGCTTGGTAGCGGGAGTTTGTAATCGTCCAGGGCTTGGTAGCGGGAGTTTGTAAACGAACGAAAAATAAGAAGATTAGCCGAGAATCTCCAGTCAGAGATCTCGTTGCGTAGCACTGATCCATTGGTGTATATAATAGCATCGTTTATCAGCTGGTTAACTTTGAACTCTACCCTCACATTGCACCTCTCTCTGCATTCCCTGCCTAGGGTTTATGATGACTCTGTGATAATCTGTCATTCTATCACCAGTGTGGACCCATTCTTCTTACTTGACTACCGTGATTGTGATATTACAGTGGGATGATCATGATGATGATGATGGAGAGGTTTTTGTTGTTGTGAATGCCCATATGAAGCCCATAATCGTCATGAAAGTAGTTATGGTGGTGATGCTGATTGACGTGAAAGTAATGCTTGTTACGATGTTAAAGAAAGTGAAAGTAATGATGGTGATGATTCTAAAGAAGGTAAAAGTAATGATGTGATGATGCTAAAGGAGGTAAAAGTAATTATGTGATGATGCTAAAGGAGGTAAAAGTAATGATGTGATGATGCTAAAGGAGGTGAAAGTAGATGGTGGTGATATTAAAGGAGGTGAAAGTAGATGGTGGTGAAGATAAAGGAGGTGAAAGTAGATGGTGGTGAAGCTAAAGGAGGTAAAAGTAATGATCGTGGTGATACTAAAGGAGGTGAAAGTAGATGGTGGTGAAGCTAAAGGAGGTGAAAGTACATGGCGGTGAAGCTAAAGGAGGTGAAAGTAGATGGTGGTGAAGCTAAAGGAGGTGAAAGTAGATGGTAGTGAAGCTAAAGGAGGTGAAAGTAGATGGTGGTGAAGCTAAAGGAGGTGAAAGTAGATGGTGGTGAAGCTAAAGGAGGTGAAAGTAATGATGGTGATGATGCTAAAGGAGGTGAAAGTAATGATGGTGGTGATACTAAAGGAGGTGAAAGTAGATGGTGGTGAAGCTAAAGGAGGTGAAAGTAATTATGGTGGTGATACTAAAGGAGGTGAAAGTAGATGGTGGTGAAGCTAAAAGTGGTGAAAGTAGATGGTAGTGAAGCTAAAGGAGGTGAAAGTAGATGGTGGTGAAGCTAAAGGAGGTGAAAGTAGATGGTGGTGAAGCTAAAGGAGGTGAAAGTAATGATGGTGATGATGCTAAAGGAGGTGAAAGTAATGATGGTGGTGATACTAAAGGAGGTCAAGGTAATGATGGTGATGATGCTAAAGGAGGTAAAAGTAGATGGTGGTGAAGCTAAAGGAGGTAAAAGTAGATGGTGGTGAAGCTAAAGGAGGTAAAAGTATATGGTGGTGAAGCGTAAGGAGGTGAAAGTAGATGGTGGTGAAGCTAAATGAGGTCAAAGTAATGCTGGTAATGATGCTAAAGGAGGTGAAAGTAATGATGGTGGTGATGCTAAAGGAGGTGAAAGTAATGATGGTGATGATGTTAAAGAAGGTGAAAGTAATGATGAGGATGAAGTTGAAAGTTAACATAGAGATGATGCTAAACAACGTGAAAGTAATGATGATGATGATGCTAAAGAAGGTGAAAGTAATTATAGTTATGGAGTTGAAAGTAATGATAGTGATGATGCTAAAGGTGGTGAAAGTAATGATGATGATGCTAAAGGAGGTGAAACTAATTATGGTGATGATGCTAGCGGAGGTGAAAGTAATGATGGTGAAAGTAATGATGGCAATGATGTTAAAGAAGGTGAAGTAATGATGGGGATGGAGTTGAAAGTAATGATATTGATGATGCTAAAGGAGGTTAAAGCAATGATATTAATGATGCTAAAGGAGGTTAAAGTAATGATGGTGATGATGCTAAAGGAGGTGAAAGTAATGATGTGATGATACTAAAGCAGGTGAAAGTAATGATTGGTATGATGCTAAAATAGGTGAAAGTAATGATGTGACGATGCTAAAGCAGGTGAAAGTAATGATTGTTATGATGCTAAAATAGGTGAAAGTAATGATGTGACGATGCTAAAGCAGGTGAAAGTAATGATTGTTATGATGCTAAAATAGGTGAAAGTAATGATGTGATGATGCTAATGGAGGTTAAAGTAATGATGGTGATGATACCGATGGATGTAAATGTAATGATGGCGGTGATGCTGATGGAGGTTCTTGTTGTTTCGAAAGCCAACAATGAGTATATTTATTCTAATGTCCGCCCTCAAGAACACTTTTAATGGCTGGTTGAAGTATCATCATTCCATCCCGAGCGTGCTGATGAAGGTAAACCGGAATCCTCCAGTCCTCCAGGCGGTTGTGCTAAGCTTGGCCTCGCCTGCATGTCGTTCCCTACTACGGAGAACACGCCTATTCCTAACCTCGTTAGCCAGGCTGTCGTGAAAACAGCCGGCTTCCAGGAAGCGCTACCAGGAAGCCGAGCTGAGGGTCTTGGACAGAATGTTTTGCCTGATCCTGACTAACATGTTTAATCAGTTTGTTGTGCCTGACCAGACGTTGGTCTTCCTTCCCGATGATGGAGGTGAAAGTAATAATGACGATAATGGTGAGAAAAGTAATCGTAATGATGGTGAAAGTGATGAATGAGATAATCGAAATGATGGTGATAGTGATGAATGAGATAATCATAATGATGGTGAAATTGATGAATGAGATAATCATAATGATGGTGATAGTGATGAATGAGATAATCATAATGATGGTGATAGTGATGAATGAGATAATCATAATGATGGTGAAAGTGATGAATGAGATAATCATAATGATGGTGATAGTGATGAATGAGATAATCATAATGATGGTGAAAGTGATGAATGAGATAATCATAATGATGGTGATAGTGATGAATGAGATAATCATAATGATGGTGATAGTGATGAATGAGATAATCATAATGATGGTGAAAGTGATGAATGAGATAATCATAATGATGGTGATAGTGATGAATGAGATAATCATAATGATGGTGATAGTGATGAATGAGATAATAGTAATGATGGTGATAGTTATGATGGTGGTAATAGTAATGATGGTTTTGGTGACGGTTGAGAAAGTGATGGTGATGGTAATGATGATGATGGTGATGGTTGAAATAAAAGTAATGAGGGTGATGACGATGCTTGAAATAATAGTAATGATGGTTAGGGTAATAGTAACGATGGCGTGTGGAGGTAATAGTAATGATGGTGTTGTGGAGGTAATAGTAATGATGGTGATGATTGAGATCAAAGTAATGATGGTAATGCGGGAAGTAGTAATGATGGTGACGGTGATGGTAGAGGTAATAGTAATTATGGGGATGATCATTGTGGAGGTAATCGTATTGATGGTGGGGGTGGAGGTAATAGTGGTGATGGTGATGGTAATAGTAATGATGGTGAAGGTGGAAGTGATAGTAATGATGGTGATGGTGGTGGAAATAGTAATGATTGTTATAATTCAGATAATAGGAATGATGATGATGGTGACGATGATAGTGGTGATTGTGATGATGGTGGTAATAATCATAATGGAGATGGCGGTAGTAGTAATGGTAGTAATGGTGATGGTAATGGTGATTATGGTGATTATTGATATAAATGTAATGATGACGAAGATGGTGGTAATAATAATGATCGTGATGGTTGTGGAAACAATAATGATGGTGGTAATAAAAGTCATAGTAATGATGTGACGGTGGAAGTAACAGTAATGATGATAGGTGATGCATGTAATAGAAATGTTGGTGATGGTGGGTAGGGTGAGGATGGAGATGATGGTGACGATCTGGGTGATGATGTTTGTATAGTTGATAGTAATGATGATGATTATGGGGATGATGGTAATGGTGAAAATGAGCATAGTGACGCTGATGATAGTGATGCTGGGGAAGGCGATGATGTAACAACGTGCATTGGCAAAATGAAACAAATCTTCACTACACACCATCTACGTTATTGAAACACTTAACTCGCCTTCTCCAGTGCCTGGAGCTGTGGTGAGTCACAGATCTCAGTGAAGAGTCTGTAAGCGTTAACTCTTGAGTGGCGTCATGTTACCTCAAAACAGTTGCCACCGTCTATCTGGGTCAACCTGCTCATCATCTTTCTCCACTCTCTACCACTGGCAGCGACTAGGCACTACAGCCAGATAGCGGTAAATTGAGATAGAAGTCGGAAATCTATTATAACGCTTGCAATGATTCACGGCTGGTAAGGAGACCGGCTGCTTGATGAGTTCGCTTCCCGCTGATCTTAAAGGGGGTGGGGTTGGCTACGGGGAGCGAAATGTATGGTCTGCTATTTGTTTTGGGTTAGTAGGTTAGTAGTACTCACTGGCAGCTCGCAGTTCAAATCTGACAACCCCGTTAGAACTTCGTCTTCTTCGTCTTCCTGTTCTTTTTTTTCTTTTTTCTTCATTTTGGCAGCCCTTATCACACAAGAGTGTAAAGGCCAAAAAATATCTTGTACTGAACGGTATTTTAAGTAAAAGTGTCCGCCGGTATGCCACGTTGTTGGCGGTGAGTTACGCAAAATGAGAAAACATAAATGGAAAAAAAATTATAAAGTTGATTAAAGTTAAGTTTAATCGAAATTTAAAAATTACGTATGATCAGATACCACACCGAGACGAGAACATGAACAAAACCTACGTTACGACAGGTAAGCCTTCATCAGGGACAAAAATAACAAAAATGTTGAATTAGCAAATCAAAGAAGAAGGGACAAATACATGTATGGAGATGTTAACATGTAAGGAAAACATATGATCTACTTATCTGATATAGTGTCTTCCGTAGCGACATGTGGGGTCGGAAGTTCGACTGTAAATGAAGGACAGCGGTCAAATAAGATGACCAGAAGAGCATAAGAAGTGAGGGAGAAATGGCCGGAAAAGCAAGTGGCGGCCAAATATGGAAAAGGTCCATAATTGTTCTTCTTAGTTCTTAGTCGACCTGTACTCCTACAGGGGCGCATGCCCCTGTGCAGGTCCCGGTTCTGGTATCAGCTGGATGTAGCCTGGAGGATGATTTCCTGCTTAGCGGCCTAGGTTCGAGCAGCTTATTTTTCCGCTGAGCTGGGACAAGTGCCGCAGGATACACTTTGGTGCTCAGTAAACAGCGAAGGGTGGATACTGATGGTTCGTGCAGCTCGTTGGTAGTACACACTTCTGTTCTCTCTTGTGCCTCAGTCCGTAAAACTTGTTGTTGTTCTTCGTCATTCGTTCTCAATACCCCGCTACAGAGTCCTTAAAACAGATGTGCAAGTAGCAGGATGTTGTTCGGATAACCGAATGCATTGTGTAGTAATTTACAGCTTGCCTGCAATATTTGCATATTTCGGTCCAACACATATGAATTGAGTAGGAATTTTTGAGTAGCGAATTAGCCTTCCCTCTTCGATCCCTTCTCCTTTGCCAGTCTGTTGCAGCTTGTTATTCGGGACACCAAGTAGAAGTGTAGAAGAGTCTTGACTGCTCTGGTTTGCTGGCAGTCAGCCATGTGTCGCTTACCAATATAGCTCATGCACTTCTCAGCATTTTAATCCCAAACCTTGTTCGATATCAAAGATCTGAAATCTGTGAATTGATGAATCCTCTATTGCAGTGTCGTCATATGACGTTAGTCTTCTGTCTCCGGAGATTCTAGACATACTCTGAATTGGAACCCGCATGGAAAAAACAAAGAAACAATTCATGGCGAAGAAATAGAAATAATATCCGGTAAAAATGAATTTATTAAGTGATTCTCAAGAAGAATACCGAAAGTTAGAATCGGGCTGAGCCGAAATTGAAGTCATATGATCGAAGTGAATTTGAAATAAAGGTCTCTGCTCTCTCTTTAAATTACACGAAAGGCTATGTGAAGGCTCTGTGTGTGATAGACCATAATGTGGTCACGGCCACTCAGAGATCCTGTTCTATCAGTGCAGTCTAACTTGTTTATGGTAGAATGCTCTCGAACTAATGATAAAACTGCCCGCCATTCATACAGACCTAGAGACAGATTGAAGGATAGTGTAAATACAATACCAGAAAAAATCATTCAACTACAAAAGTTTAAATCAAATTCAGAGGAAAATGGGTCGATCAACACACCCATTTCCTAAAGGAAGACAGCTCCTGAAGCAAGTCATCATCTTCAAACTCCTGGGCATAATAGCCTCACGGGTCATCCTTACAACAAAATGAGGATTGAAACATATGACAATTTGCATGTTGGAAGCATACCATGGCCCTAGTACACATTCTACAAAGCTGCATGCTCACACAGAAGAAAGAGAACAAAACTGGCCTTGCGGTATAAAGTTAGTTGTCGATCGCAAGCGATAATGGCGACTTCATCAAATAGTTTTGTCTTGATGATGTACCTTGCTCTGCATTTTAACTTTAGTGAGAAGAAATTGCGCTGGTCATCAACCTCACTCTCTGGTCCCAAGCTCCTTGGACCAGTAGCAAGAAATAAGTCGAGACGAATTAAGGTAACCTATGAAGCACGCAATCTGGTCCTACCTTCCCTGAAACCAATGGTCACTTGAAACTTGCAGGAATCGATCACCCACCGTTTCTGTTCGTCGCTTTGGGAGGCAGGTTTCCTATCTCTTCACCACAATGACCCCCCAAAACAGCCTTTCAAACAATGGTGTCCTTTGTAACAGAAGCCGGAACGGTGATGGAACGATGAACGAGAAAGAAGAAGAAGATACCCTATATATGATACAAGAATGTTCTTGTATACTGCCACTACGGCTTTTATTTCCAAAACGAGAATTTAAACGACACAGGAGCAAAGGCTGAAGTCGCCATGAAGTGTACAGACTCGTTTATATTATACCTTCTATACATAACAACATAACTTACGGCGGTTTCGAATTCCTGGTTCTCTTGAACAGAAAATGGACACCCAATCCTTTCAGCTATACACGCATCATTGGGTAAAAATAAAAGACTCAATACTTTACTTTTACATGCGATCAGAAGGACAAGTTCTATCTCTCTAATAATGAGGACTAATTCTCTAGCTGTCCTCTCCCTCTCTCTCTCTCTCTCCCTCTCTCTCCCTCTGTCCCTTTCTCTCTCCTTCTCTCTCCCTCTCTCTCTCTCTATCGCTTTCTCTACCACTTTCTTTCTCTTTCTCTCGATCTGTCTATCTGTCTCTCCTTGTTGTGCATCACCTACATATTGACATGCATTTTTGACTGATGCCCTTTTCATTATACCTTATATATTATTTTAATGAACCTTACACAGTTGTGGGAAAAACCCTGCATATGCCCATTAACAGGTTATCCACAAGCCAGCTATCACGATGTTTTCTCTCTCAGTTTTTCAACAATTGATTTCTGATGACTCTCTCACGCTAGCCCATTTCAGCAGCGAGTTACAGTTTGAATCCAATTATTTTACAGTCTCAGTTGGTACAGCCTGTGTATGTTCTATTATGGATATTTGTATGTATCATGTGGAAGATGGTTTTAAAAGGGAACTTTTCATTTAAGCGATGAAAAGAGATTAGCTAGCTTGTTTACGGTCATCAACAGTTTTGGTTGTGTTTCTAAATGCCAATTATGCTTAGAAATGTACAATGAATGAGAAGAAAACAGAGTGCGCCAGAGTGGAAATACTTAGACTGTAGAAAGATGTATATAGGTATGGTCAAATAAAGCATCAAGATAGAAATAGAGAAGAAACATACGTTACGACCAACAGGTCTTCATTAGGGGCAATAGACAACAAGAATATGACATTGCGGCTCATAGAAGATGGGATGGAAACATAACGTAGATATATGATCACATAAAGTAGAAAAAGACGGTCCTAGCATTTGCAAACTCATCACGGATCTCCCAGCCTGTTCGCGCGACAGAGGTCAGTTGTCAGGTTTGTGAAACAAGCGAGTGCAAGTGACAACTATATAATGAAGAGAACGTTTGCGTAGATCTATCACAAAAATGGCTCAATATGTAAGCTCATCTTAAAGCAGTCAAGATCAGAGTATGGAAGTCGGAATCTACAGAGCAAAGAGCTCATCCGCTGGTAACAGACAAAGATGTTTGACCAAACTGCGCAGCGCTTCTTTGTAAGGAGCCATTCTCAAGTAGGAAAAGCTTGATAATCTAGAAGGACAGCTTTTCTATGGGACACAACTCAGGCAGTAAATAATGATTACAGGTAAGACATCTTTTCTAGGGAGGACAACTCTGACAGCAAACAACTATTACAGCTAATTCAGCTTTTCTAGTGAAGACACCTATGAAAAAAACAACTGAAACAGGTAAGACAGCTTTTCTAGGGAAGGCAACTCTGACTGCAAACAACAATTACAGGTAAGACAGCTCTTCTAGGAAGGACAACTATGGCAGCAATCAACTATTATATGTAAGACAGCTTTCCTAATAAAGACAACTCTGACAGTAAAATACTATTACAGGTATGACATCTGTACTATTAAAGGCTGCTCTGACAACAAGCAACTGCTAAAGGTAAGACCTCTTTCCTAGCGAAGACAACTGACAATAAACAACTATAACAGTTAATACAGCTTTCCTAGGGAAAACAACTCTGACAACAAACAACTATTTCAGGTAAGACAGCTTTCCAGAGAAGACAACTCTGACAGCAAACAACTATTACAGGTAAGACAAATTTGCTAGGGAAGGCAACTCTGACAGCAAATAACTATTACAGGTAAGATAGTTTTCCTAGGATAGACAACTCAGTCAACAAACTGGTATTACAGGTAAGACAGCTTTCCTAGAGAAGATACCTCTGATAACAAGCTAGTATTACAGATAAGACAGCTTTCCAAAGCAAGACAACTCGGACAACCAAGAACTATTACAGTTAAGACAGCTTTCATAGAGAAGACAACTCAGACATCTTTCAAAGTCAACTCAGACAACCAACAATTATTACAGGTAAGACATCTTTCAAGTGGAAGATAACTTTATCAGCAAAAAACTATTAAAGGTAAGACATCTTTCATAGGGAAAACAGCTCGGACAACAAACAAATTTACAGGTAAGACAGCTTTCCTAAAAAATTTAACTCTAACATCAAACAACTATTACATGTAAGACAGCGCTCCTAAGGAAGATAACTCTAACATCAAACAACAATTACAGGTAAGACAGCGTTTCTAGGGAAGATAACTCTAACATCAAACAACTATTACAGGTAAGACAGCGTTTCTAGGGAAGATAACTCTAACATCAAACAACTATTACAGGTAAGACAGCGTTTCTAGGGAAGATAACTCTAACATCAAACAACTATTACAGGTAAGACAGCGTTTCTAGGGAAGATAACTCTAACATCAAACAACTATTACAGGTAAGACAGCGTTTCTAGGGAAGATAACTCTAACATCAAACAACTATTACAGGTAAGACAGCGTTTCTAGGGAAGATAACTCTAACATCAAACAACTATTACAGGTAAGACCTCTTTCCTAGCGATGACAAATCCTACTGCAAACAACTATTACATTGCAGGTAAAACTTCTTCTTTTGAGAGATAGCTCTAGCAATAATAAGAGCTAAGACGAATACACACCTGTTGCCTCCAAGTAAGACTAGAGTATCAGCGATAAAGAAATACATGCGGAATTCGGATGCACTTACTGTTGCTGCATAACACAACTCGCCTAGCAAAAGCGGACACAGAGATGATATCGCCTGCGACGTAAAGGTCTGATGGGGAACAAGTAAGAAGAAGATACTATGAATGAGAGATGACAAAACGTGAATAAGCAATGAGACTGTGTGAGAGATGTGAGATGTACGTCCAAAACGTTGTCGAAGGCATGAAAGAAGTTAAAGATGAATAGTGAATAGTGGAAGAAGACCGATAAAAAGGAAAAACAAGAACAACAACAAGAGGAACGAGAAGAAGATCACATAAAAACAGAACAAAATGAGGAACAACAAGAAGCAGAACAAGGAGAAGAATAAAAAAAGAATAAAGTGAAGAAAAAGAGCAAGAACACGACAAAGAACAAGAATAACAATAACAAGACAAAGAACAACAAGAAGAAAAACCAAAAAAAGAAATACGATGAACAACAAGAAAGAAAATAAAGAAAAAGAAGAACAACAGCAAGAAGAATAAGACAAAGAACAACAAGAAGAAGAATAAGACAAAGAACAACAACAAGAACAAGACGATGAACAACAACAAGAAGAATAAGACAAAGAACAACAACTAGAAGAATAAGACAAGGAACAACAACAAGAAGAGTAAGACAAAGAACAACAACAAGAAGAATAAGACAAGGAACAACAAGAAGAATAAGACAAAGAACAACAACAAGAAGAATAAGACAAAGAACAACAACAAGAAGAGTAAGACAAAGAACAACAACAAGAAGAATAAGACAAGGAACAACAAGAAGAATAAGACAAAGAACAACAAGAAGAAGAATAAGACAAAGAACAACAACAAGAAGAGTAAGACAAAGAACAACAAGAAGAAGAGTAAGACAAAGAACAACAACAAGAAGAGTAAGACAAAGAACAACAAGAAGAAGAGTAAGACAAAGAACAACAACAAGAAGAATAAGACAAAGAACAACAAGAAGAATAAGACAAAGAACAACAACAAGAAGAATAAGACAAAGAACAACAAGAAGAATAAGACAAAGAACAACAACAAGAAGAATAAGACAAAGAACAACAAGAAGAATAAGACAAAGAACAACAAGAAAAAGAATAAGACAAAGAACAACAACAAGAAGAATAAGACAAAGAACAACAACAACAAGAATAAGACAAAGAACAACAAGAAGAATAAGACAAAGAACAACAACAAGAAGAATAAGACAAAGAACAACAACAAGAAGAATAAGACAAAGAATAACAACAAAAAGAATAAGACAAAGAACAACAACAAGAAGAATAAGACAAAGAACAACAACAAGAAGAATAAGACAAAGAACAACAACAAGAAGAATAAGACAAAGAACAACAACAAGAAGAATAAGACAAAGAACAACAAGAAGAATAAGACAAAGAACAACAACAAGAAGAATAAGACAAAGAACAACAACAAGAAGAATAAGACAAAGAATAACAACAAGAAGAATAAGACAAAGAACAACAACAAGAAGAATAAGACAAAGAATAACAACAAGAAGAATAAGACAAAGAACAACAACAAGAACAAGACGATGAACAACAAGAAGAAGAATAAGACACAGAACAACAAGAAGAATAAGACAAAGAACAACAACAAGAAGAATAAAACAAAGAACAACAAGAAGAATAAGACAAAGAACAACAACAAGAAGAATAAGACAAAGAACAACAACAAGAAGAATAAGACAAAGAACAACAAGAAGAATAAGACAAAGAACAACAACAAGAAGAATAAGACAAAGAACAACAACAAGAAGAATAACACAAAGAACAACAAGAAGAATAAGACAAAGAACAACAACAAGAAAAAAAAGACAAAGAATAACAACAAGAAGAATAAGACAAAGAACAACAACAACAAGAATTAGACGAAGAACAACAACAAGAACAAGACGAAGAATAACAAGAAGAACAAGGCGAAGAACAACAAGAACAAGAAGAAGAACACCAAGAACAACAAGAGGACGAACCTTGTTGATCAGGAATACTTAAAAATAGTAGCAACACTCTCCTTCTAAGTGTGAGCATGAGAGCAACAGAGTGGTGGAAGGGGGGGGGGGGGGTTGATTCCCGGCACCATCACACTTCAGTCGAACAAGATGCAAATGGGTACCTAGTTTAACTTTAGAGAACGAAAGACAAGTGAGGAAGGCAAACGGACACCGATAACAAGCTACAGCCTCGTTTAAACAATGACGTCTCGAACATTGCATCCTTGACGGCAACAGCAGCTACTGGACTATATGAAGCTAATCTTCAAAGTAGGTCGTAAAGGACGACTAAAGAAGGATGTTTATGGAATTAGAAAACTGATTATGTAAAAAGTCAAATCTATTCAAACAACAACCATGTGTATGATCATCCGTGCCTTTCAGTTGCAGCTTATGTCGCCTATGCTTCATACGGGTTTGTTACAGAGTGGATCCTAGCACCCAATGCTCGGGGCTACTGCAGACGATGTGTGTCATTAGAGGCGACTTAGGTGTGTTGTGCAGGAGGCTAGCAATGTCATTGTGTAATTCATTGCTTTTGAAAAAAAAATTTCAAAAGCATGATGAAGAAGGTGAACCTGGGGCTCTCCTGGCTGTAGTGCAACGCAAAGCTCCTCAGCCGGCTCATAACTACGGGAATTACAGTGCCGGTCTTTACATCAAGGTCCAGAATGCTGTAACACAGCCTGATTCTGGATGTACATCGTATATGTGACACTGCAGCCAGTATTTTCACTCAGCAACGAAAAAAGTTATAATTAATGAACGGCCTTTTTGGAAACAAAAACTGCCAGACTGAAAAAGAAAGGAGAGACACTACCCTAAGCTTCATATCGAAAAGCTACCCAAGCATGGACTGGACCCATGCATACACCGACGGTTCTGTAACAAACACTACACAGAACGGAGGGGCAGGAGCATTCCTGAACCTACCAAATGGCAGAAAAATAACACTATCATTCGCTATTGGTAAGTACACAAGCAATTTCAGAGTGGAGGCAGAGGCACTGAGGGCGGCAGTGGAAGAAATGGTGACACACAATGAAAATGAAAGCCATATAGTCCTGCTTACAGATGCTCTCGCCGTAGTCACAGCGCTAAAAAGCCAGAAAAACACTGAGCTTAATGACTTAAGAGCAGCACTCTGCAAACTGTGCCAGCAGTCCGCACCAAAAAGGGTAGTGGTACAGTGGGTCCCATCACACTGCAACATCCAAGGCAACGAGGAGGCAGACAGACTGGCAAAAGAAGGTGCAAGACTACCACAAACAGATACTAGTATGACGTACGAAGAGTCAAAACGGCTTATCAAAGCCAGATACATGACCAAATGGGAAACCGAACATACTGGTTACACCAAAAACGATACCTATTACCAGTTGAACCGAAGAGAGCAGGTCGTTGTCTTCAGACTTTGCACTGGCCACAATAGACTGAGGTACCACCTATTCAACAAATTGAAGATAGGTGGTACCGACGAATGCCCGTGCGGTACTGGTAAAATGACCGCTGAACATCTGCTGCAGAACTGCCCGACATACGAGGATCAGAGAGAGCAGATGTGGCCATCACCAGTGGAACTGCAAGAAAAGCTCTATGGCAGTGGCGACAGCCTCAGGATGACCGCCGCTTTTTTCGATAAAATAATGGTTACTGTCTGACTGCGTACGAAGAAGAAGAACGGCCTTTATTGCAATAACAAGGTTGACGGACATTTAACAAAAAACTGATATAGCGACAACATATGAATAAGTCCTAACAAACATATAGGTTGTCTTATAATCACCAAAGAAGAAATACTATTCATCTCCTCTCCACTAAATTATTTTTCTTTTTTTTCTTTTACGTGTTTGCCTCACTAGTTTCTACCGACTGAGGCGCGCCTATTCCACCCCAGACCGTAGTCAATTGGGCGATATTGAGACGCATAAACCAGTGCTTGGGTGTATGTGTGTGTCTGTATGTACCTATGTTAAGTTTATGCCCTCTCAGAAGTCAGCGATCAATTGACTCAACTTTATCTAGGATTGACGGTTCAGATCTATGCACATTATGGGGCCAGACACATTACAGCTTGCTGGCCTGTTATATACTTATTTATTAACAGACTTGAAGGCACAATGCACTAGGTCACATTAGTATCAACGAGTCGTAGCAGAACAATAATGGCAGGATTGGGGAACTAGCCCCGATTAGGACTCTATCCAGCTTTCCATTGGCGGTTCTGAAAATAGATAAAGATAACCATATGAATGCCATATAAACACCAAAGCCCATCCGTACTGTACACAAGCCCATCTGGAAGCAGCAGCTCTTTCCAGGGGTAGTAGAAAATATACCAGGTATAGGAAGCAAGGAAAGTCATACCGAAAAGGAAAGAAGAGCCAGAACCATGATATACACGGAGAAAAACTACCGGAGCTCTGTCTGGATCCATGCACACGCTGACGGTTCTGCAACAAACAGAAAATTGAGGCGGAGGGGTATTTCTGAGTCTAACAAACGGTAGAGAGATGACGCTGTCAGTGGTAACCGGAAAATTCTCAAGTATTTCAAAGCAGAGGCAGAGGCATTGAAAGCTGCAGTATAAGCTATGCTGACAGGTGAAAGCAATGAAAGCCAGTTTTTGTTCACAGATGACATGTTCGTGGTTAAGGCGTAAAAGAACCAGACAAATACTGACCTAAATGACCTAAGATCAGCACTCTGTCAAATATGGCAGCAGTCCAAACCCAGAAGAGACGTAGTACAGTGGTCGGATCGTACTGTAACATCCAAGGCAACGAGGAGGCAGACAGACTGGTGAAAGAATGTGGAAGCTGATCACAACCAGATTCAAGTGTGACCTACGAAGAGTTCAAAAGCACAATTAGGGCCAGATACAGGAGAGAATGTGAAACAGGGCATACTAGCTACATAAAACTTATGCTTATTATGTAAGTCTCTCCTTAAGTAAGTTGTCAATCGCAAGCAAAGATGGCGGCATCATCATACTGTTCACGTCTTGAAGATGTAACTTGCGCGGAATTTGAATTAAAGTGAACGAAGCTGAGCTGAACAGCAATCTCTCTCGTCCTGAGTTACCGGGAACCAGTGGCAAAATATAAAATCAATTTGACTGGAAGTTACTCCAGATGCAGACATTCAGGTCGTACAATCCGTGACACCAGAGGTCGTTTGAAACTTGTGAGAGTCGATCGTCCAACGTTTCCTTGTTGATTTGTTACACGAATGTCGTACGTCTCGATAATAGAAGGCACTGGTGCTAACCACATCTGTGGGTCTAGGTGAGAGATCATTTACACATGGCTGAGGGGAGATTCCAGTCGTGGCATGTAATGAAAATGGACGCAAATTCCAAGTAGGTACTTGCACACCAACCAAGGACGGTGCGAAATCCTTATAACACATGAAGAACAGATCGTGTAATCTCCAAATTCCGAGGAAAATTACACCGATAGGCTTTCTGTGAATAGCGTAGGACGTTCTAGAAAATGATCGCCACACAACACTGCGCTTCATACATTAATTGGAACGAACAAAACACAGGAAAATCGCAGACCATGAGAGCAGCTGTTGCTTGGTCGCATCTTACAGACAATCCCTGCTTATTACCAATTGAACAAAAGAGCGGAGATGGTGGTCTTCAGACTCCGTACAGGCCACAACAGATCGAGGTACCACCTATTTAATAAACTGACGAAAGAATTACAGTTTGGACGGTCGGTGTCAACTTTCTTCAGTTCGCCCATTGTCTTCTTCTTCTTCTTCGTACGCTGTCAGGCGTCAACCTGTATTTTTTTCGAAAAAAGCAGCGGTAGTTCGCCCATTGGATGTAGGAATAATAACGACATTCAAAAAGATAAGGGGAAAAGGGATTAATTTAGCATGAGTGGCTTCCAACAACAACAACCGCAGCAATAGCAACAGAAGCAACAGTAGCAGCAAAATGAGCGAAAAAACCGCGCAATTGCAGAAGAAGTGGCAACAGCATCATAAACAGCACCAACATTAGCAACAGCACCATCATTAGCAACAGCACCAGCATTAGCAACAGCACCAACATTAGCAACAGCACCAACATTAGCAACAGCACCAACATTATCAACAGCACCAACATTAGCAACAGCACCAGCAACAAGAAGCACAAGAATGTAATCCGCTGGTTTCTGACCAACAAATCAGTCTTGCATTATACTACAGCCAGGAGTATCCAAATCCTCTTGCTTCAGTCAGTAACGGTAAATATTATTCTAGCGCAAACAGTGCTGTCGGCGATGAAGTCTCAGATACTTGTGTCTAGGAGACCATAGCTTGTTTATGGGATGGAGTTGCCAATTCCGTTCATCTGTGCTTTCCCGTTCCTAATAAAAAGCCAGGTCCCGACTTACAACTTGGTAGAAAAGAACGTGCTGGTCACGATACTTGCACCTCCTACCTTTACCGTGAAAAGTGAGTGCGTTTCAGTTGGTGCCACAATATAAGAGAGAATTACTTGAGACTGTTGTCAGAGGAAGTAGGAGCGCTGTCAGGTCAGGAAGGCTGGTGCTTAGCTAGTAGTACAACCTTCTTCAGAGCCATGTGTAAGTGTGGTTGCTGCAAACCTCAAGCAAGAGAATCGAGTCCTTCGAATCAAAATGGCATAGACATGTTATCAGAATACTATCTATCTTTATATCTTCAGTCCACTTAAATCGTTAGACGTCGTTGGAAGGTGCGACCTCCTTTGTTTCATATTTTTTGGCAGGGGAAAATCTACTGGTGACTTGCCAGGTAAATTCCAGCACCTATCAGCCCCTGGAAAATACGATCGCCTGTTTTTGAGACTGGTGGAGGTGGGATGTGATGGGAGCGACGTTCAGCAAAGGGCATGCTATATGATGATGTATATGTGTGGGCAAACAGCACAGACATGCGAACATATACTGCAAGACTGTTATATGCTTAATGAGCACTGACCCACGGAGACAGACTTCCACACACAGCTGTTTGTAAGCCTTGAAGAACTCGCCACTACAGCAGCCTTCACCAAGAGACTGGACTTCATATCTAGATGTAATATTTAAAAAAGGGGCGAACAAAAGAAAGAGCGAAGTGCATTTAAGAGATGTACAAGAATTTATTCCAGGATGTCGAATATATTAACTTTCTCACATTCTCTGGTATACACAGATTTACTAACTCTTGTTAAAAGCATCGTACTTTTCCCCCCATTAAAAAAAACAAGATTTTAAAATCCTAACAAACAAACAAAAATCTGAAGAAAAAAATCCACTAAGAATGATCAACTCAGCAAGGAAGATGTTCGAGAAACAACGGACTGCCTCGAGGTTGTTATTTAAAAAGTGTACCAGGTGATAAATGTCAGATATTATCAAGTCGCACGATAACAACTAGTTCGACACGAACCACAAAATCTTCTAATCTACTAAGCCCTGTTTTGTACAGTGACGTGAACATGGCAGGCATAATTTGAAACAAAAGAAAACAACACAATGACGTGCTCCATATCCCATTACACTAATCCAGATCAATAGCCAAACGTGACCTAATCGTATCTGTGGTTAAGAACGCTGGAATTTTGAACACGACCGAGGTTGGATTGTGGGAATGCACGATTTACTTCTCTTGTGGATCAGCGAATTGGGTCAATGTTGCCTGGCTAGGCCAATTTTGCTGCCATTGAGAGATCAAATTTGGCTTGAGATAACGAAGAAAAAAATCAACCTTGGCTACGTCGTCTGTATGTTCTTTTAGTTGAGAATTAGAGAGAGTATGCCAGTTAAGCTAAAAGAGAAATGAAGCCTAACAAGCCCAGCTGAATATACGGATGTAAAAGAATGGTTATACAAATCTTGGAACGTATATCTTTTTGTTTGCTTTTTTTTAATTCCATATTATGAAATTGAAAAAGGGCGTCTAGCAACAATATTGAGGCCACTAACGGTCATCCGTGGCTTGTAATGTATGTGTCCAGCTCGGCATTGAATAGTGATGACTGTGTGTCGTGCCCTATTGCAAAACTTAAACATTGGGGCGTAAACGTATAAGGGACACTGGTGGACACGTTGACTGATAGAGAGGGTGGGAGACTGGGGAGTCGGTACCTGCTCAGTATTGTCCTGAGTTGAATGTGTACTCAAGTCAGCATTGCACTATGCTGAGGGTGCACATTGGACAAAACTGAGTGCTCCCAACGCGCTATTGCAGTACGAGAAATGAGTCAGAGGCCCTCTTGCAAAACTAAAACACGGAAGGACTAAAGGATATTGGACTCCTTGTCAGGTCCCGTGTGTTGAAGGATATTGTAAGCCCGCCAGGATTCTAACCGGTGTGGAAAGCTAAGCCACCTGACCCCATGCACTAGAATCCATAAAAGTTAATCGCTCAGGACAACTGATTAATAAAAGATACCAAAAAAAAAGATTGATTATGTATGTGGATTTTTGTGTGTGGGTATATATATATATGGGACAATGAGGCTAACGTCTGGTCAGGCAAAACACACTGATCAGAGAATGTTTGCCAGGGTCAGAAGAAATATATTGGCCAAGACCCTCACCTGATCTCCTCGTTGGTCGTCCTGGAAATGGGCTATTGTCGAGGGCAACGGTCTGGCTAACAAGGTGAGGTTGGACGTGTTCTTCGCAGTAGTGAGTGACACGAAGATGAAGCCAGCAATAGCACAACCGCCTGGATGACCCTTGTCATCCTTCATCAGCACGCTCGAGGTGTGAGGAAAGCTACTGCAACCCGTCCCGTAACACCCTTTTCAGAGCGCACATAAGAGTAACCTACTCATTTGAAACAACAACCTCATATATATATATATATATATATATATATATATATATATATATATATATATAATTCGAGATGCAGACACTCTGGTCTTATCTCCCGAGTTACCTCCAATCTAAGGTAACTCGAGATAAGAGTGAGATTGCTGACCAGTGCATATTCTTTCTCACTTTAATCCAAATACAGCGCACATCACATTATTCAGACAAAACCGTTTGAGGCCATCATCAATTCGCCAATTAATAATAATTGCTGCAAACAGCATCGGTTTCTGTGTGACTGAAACTTAGAAACGACTATAATGGGCTAGAATACGGCCCTGGAGAGATGCTCCTACGACCTCGCACGTTATGGAAAAGGCACGACACACAACGATAGATGTCATCTATCTGCCTTGTTGGATACCTGTTTACGGGAAAGACTTCGGCAGTAAATTCTGAGGAAAAATCTGCATCCTGTGCTATCTCCAGTCGTCTCAATGAAGTCTTGCCACTAGTGAAAGGTAGCTCAGGACCAGACAGTGAGGTTGACAAAAGGCGCATTTCTGACTCGCCTTAATCTAAAACACCATTTCAGCGGACACAGCAAGAGAAAAGACTGTCCACACGGCTGAACAAAGACAGTGGTCTTCATCATATGGGATGGACTAACACAATATTTTATACACAATATTGTATATATTTATATATAGTAATAATAATAACAATAATATTAATTTTTCCATCGTCGATGAGGACTGTGTACTTCATGCATGTTATTCTACGTCATTAATTCTGTGGTTGTGCGTGTGACTGATCCAGCCAATGCGAGATCAGAAAGGTCTACGACATGAATGGCATACATAGTCCGCAGCTATCATTATTACTGATATACCTTCTGGTCTAGACTTTCTGAGTGTGATCCTGCCCTGGAATGCACCAACGCCGAGGCCCTCGCTAACAGCAACCTTCTTTTTTAATGCAACTTTTCAGGTTGAATTATTTAGAGCCCCATTTTCGAAGGTGGCAATGTCTTTTTGGCAGATCATAAGATACCTTCAGACTGTTCTTGAAACGATATTCTGACCGTCCAAGTGGTCGTCTTCCTTCACGCAGTTCGCTATTCAGAATCATCTATGTGAGCTTTCTGCTTTAAATTCGAGCAAGGTGGCCTGCCCATCTCTCTTAGGCTTTGTGCAAAAGTGCCTGAATGCCAGGCATGCTGGCTGTCTATAGAACTTCATTATTTGCAATATGGTCTTGCCAGAGAATATGCAGTATGCATCTCGGACAAGTCATGTGCGTTTCAACTTCTAGCTGTGTACAAGCACCCTCTTCTCTCGTCTGTTGTCGAGGAAGCGAAGTTTAGTGTGCTTCTTCATTTCCTGAACAGTGATGGTCCTCATTCTCCGTGTGATTAGTTTGAGGCCTGCATTTTGAACTTTTGTTAAGCATTCTGTGTTTATTATAGAAGTAGTCGCCCAGATTGACATGTCATATGCAATTACTGCCCTGGGATAAAGATGCTGAGCAGCGCATGCGCTGCAGTGGTCAGCGACCCATAGCTGTCTGCTAGCATCAGGGCAAGTGAACCAGAGCTGCCAAGACCCTTCTACACCTCCACGCGGTGATCCTGGATAACACGCTGCAGCAGGGCAGACTGGCTAAGGAGAAGGGATCGAAGAAGGAATGCTAACCCGGTACTCAAAAAATGCTTGCTGAAATCGGATGTGTTGGGCCGAAAGGTGCAAATATTGCAGCCAAGCTGTAAACTACGATACAACGCATTCCGTTCTCTGGACTACATTCTGCTACTTAAGCCCTTTCAGTGTTTGGTAGTATGGGATTGAGAAGGAAGGAAGGAAGGAAGGAAGGAAGGAAGGAAGGAAGGCAGGCAGGCAGGCAGGCAGGCAGGCAGACAGACAGACAGACAGACAGACAGACAGACAGACAGACAGACAGACAGAGACAGACAGACAGACAGACAGACAGACAGACAGACAGAAAGAAAGAAAGAAAGAAAGAAAGAAAGAAAGAAAGAAAGAAAGAAAGAAAGAAAGAAAGAAAGAAGAACCCAGCCCATGACGTGGTCGGTTCACCTGACCCTAGTCTTGAACTACAGTGTGGGGATGCTCGGCATTTCGGCCTTCCTAGGGATCTTGGTGTGCGGCACCATTCCGTCCATTGTATTATCAAATACGTGCGGAGGGAGCTTGTTTGGAATTGGTTTATTTTTCCAGCAGATCTGCTGTACACAGTCCACGTCTTACTGGTATACAGAAGGATAGTGATCACTACGGCTATGTAGATCTTGAGTTGCATAGGAAGGTTAAGACCTCTACGTCCGATCCCACAAGCTGTTAAGTAGCCCCATAAAGGCACCACTGTCCTTGGACCTCAGTCAATGGTCGTTTCCCTCCCTGGAGTGACACCAAGGTAGGTGAAGTTGTCTACTGATATCTAGGTCGTGATGTGCGTCACTCGGGGCGGGGTGAAAGTTTCCATCGGTGTGTTTGTTTTGTGTGTGTTATTTTGCATTCATTGTAAAACCGAACATGTCGCAGGCTGTAGAGGACGTGTCCACGTATGACTGCATGCCTCTTTCAGTGCTGGCAGTCAATGCACAGTCATATGTAAAAACCAAGTAAATATTTGTCCTCATTAAACGTCTGAATATCGAAACGGAAGCGCTCGGCCTTTTCACAACTAAAGTAATGGGTTTATCGCTGTTATTGACCCAGCTGTAAATAGCTACATGGCTCACTGTTAAGGAAGGCAAAGACAGTGAGGAATGGAACTGGTCATTCCACTTCAAAGAAGGTTTAGAATTTATGCGAGCTCTTGAATGAGAGAAAACTTATTTTCTATGTCCTTACTAAAGATGGTCTAGCAATTTGTCATTTCGTTGACCAGAACATCTCAGTGCTCCTGAAGGTTTACGGTAAAAGGTTCGTTAACGTGCACAGCGTGTATACGGAATCTCCAATTTATTTCGACAATCTCCAATAGGGCTAGACGTTGATCTCAACTGCCTTGAGACCAGGTGGCGCTTTAAACTTGTGGATTTCAAACCCTTCACCATTTCGCATTTCTTGAGATGTAAGCCTCTTTACATTTCATTTAGAGAGTATTAAAAAACGCATAAATAAGCTTCAGATTCTGCATTGGACTCAAAAACCATAGCAAAATCTACGTTACCACCAACAAGAATTAATCAAGGCCAAATTAAAATATACATAAGAACAACTGACACATCATAAAAGTCTAGATGAACAAAGAAAAGATATTTCTTCTTCTTCTTCTTTTTCTTCTTCTTCTTCTTTTTCTTCTTTTTCTTCTTCTTCTTCTTTGTATTAGAGAATTGTTGGAAACGTGTTTGGCTATCACATTTTGTAGAAACTATTCTGTACAAGAGACAAGAAAGAAGACGTAGACACAGCATACCCGAGACGAAGTGATTAAGTTAGGTCAATATAAAGAAATGTTTCAAATGGGGCCGACAACAGGGCACTAAATGAGCAGACAGTAACCAGTCACTCATTGCTGACCAATACCCTATTTCGCTTTCAAAGGACGGTCTTCGAGACAGACTGCACCCGTGCAGCCTGACTGATACAATAAGCGTCGAAGAGGGAAGTAAACCTGGTCCCAAAACTGTCGTGCTGAAACAGGATGTGAGAGACCGAAGGGATATCACATCGCAGCTTCGCTATAAACTACGACTCAATGTAACAGCGTCATTTTTTAGAACAACACCTAAGAAGAAGAAGGAGAAGAAGAAAGAGGAGAAGAAAAAGAAGACGAAGAAGCGAATAGAAAGAAGAAGCAGAAATGTCTCAAATGCATCTATTAATGTCGGATATCTTATATAATGTCGAAATCTTTTATATGTTGTCATAATCTCTGACATAATGTCGACATGTCTTACATATTGTCATAATCTCTGACATAATGTCGACATGTCTTACATAGTGTCATTATCTCTGACATAATGTCGATATGTCTTACATATTGTAATAATCTCTGACAAAATGTCGACATGTTTTACATATTGTCATAATCTCTGACATAATGTCGACAAGGCTTACATACTGACACAATCTCTGACATAATATCGAAATACCCTATACGCATCAAATATTACTGAGCGCTATAAATAACCAGACAATACAATAAACCAAGTGATTCACATACACGAAGGTCACACACGTTAATCGGAATCTTGTAATTTACGGTTCCTCTGGATAACGCAATTTACAGCGTTAACGCCGTGTTGTATAATTACAGCTGCCACAGGCTGCTGAACTGTTTAAGTCGTAGGTGTACTTACATCTGTTAGCGCGGCTACACACACATATATAGTCTCTCTCTCTCTCTCTATCTCTCTCTCTCTCCCTCTAGCTCTATTTCTCTATCTCTCTAGCTGTATTACTCTCTCTCTCTCTCTCTCTCTCTCTCTCTCTCTCTCTCTCTCTCTCTCTCTCTCTCTCTACAAAACGGCAATAATAAGCCGTTGTTTGTTTGTATAATTAAGTTTGAATATCTGTGACTAGAAGGCGGGTGTGGTGTATCAGTTGATCAAACACGTGATATCGCCGTGTAAGTATTACGGTTTCTTTGTTTGTCAGACACTGGTCTACCTGTACCACGTGACATGTATGACTAAGCAGCTTTACTTACTTACTGTTCCTTGCAGTTGTGTCATTATGCCTCGTGGGGAGCTTAAACTGCAGGTTTTTTTTCCCAGTGTATTTAGTAGCTTAATTGTAGGATTTCTTGTATACAATCTTTCTATTTGTCACGCAGACTTTCTCATGTCTTGTAAACAGATAATCCCCTGCGCTGTATCCATGAACTTACCAAAATATCTTATTTTTTAAATTGTTTATTTAACTTGACACGACCTATGTCCATTTGCGTGAACGTGTGGCATGACATTTATTCGCTTTTGAGGACGTGTGGCATGACATTTATCCGCTTGCATGGACGTGTGATATGACATGTATCCGTTTGTGAGTACGTGTGACATGATATGTATCCGCTTGTGAGGACGTGTTGCATTACCATTGCTTGTTTGTGTGAACGTGTCACATGACCGTTGTTCGTTTGCGTGGACATGTGTCATGACTATTGTTCGTTTGCGTGGACGTGTGACAAGACATTTGCCCGTTTGCGAGGACGTGTGACAAGACATTTGCCCGATTTCGTGAACTTAGGACAAGACATTTGATCGTTTGCGTGGACGTGCGACAAGACCTTTATTCGTTTGTGTGGACGTGTGACAAGACATTTATCCGCTTGCGTGGACGTGGGGCCTTACCGTTGTTCATTTGTGTGAATATGTGACAAGACCTTTGTCAATGATGCAGTGGACGTGTTTGAAGACCTTTGTCCCATTGCTTGGACGTGTTACATGACTTGTGTCCGTTTTCGTGGACGTGTGACATGACCTTTTAACCATTTGCTTGTATGTGTGACAAGACGTTTGTCCGTTGACGTGGATGTGCGTCATGAATGTTGTCCATTTGCGTGGACTTTTATTTATATTTTAACCAACTTCCCCCTAAACTACAGATCTGAAATTGTATCTACAGACTCTTCGTTCGTCATCCTGTTTTACCAGCCTGCACCAATTATCTCTTAGACATCTATTGAAGGAAGACTGGAGTTTCCTTTTTATTACCCCGTTCTCCAACAGGAGTATTGACTTGACTTTGTATTTAAATAATCGTAATTCGGTATAAGGCTTTATTACCTTGTATTCCCATACATTATTTAGTAACTTGAATACTGTATAGCCCTTATATCCCCACCCCCCCCCCTTTCTTTTCATAAAACATTTTCTTTTCTGGCTTAATACTCATCCGACACAATTGACTGTTCTCACAATGACGACGTTTCTGCTTTTTACATCTTCTGCTTCTTCTTCTTCTGGGTTGTTTGATCTCAAATTCCCGCTACCAGGACCGGAAAAGACTTTGCAAGTAGAGTTCGGAGAACGGAGTGCATTGTGTCGTACTTTACAGCTCGATTGGAATATTTTCATCTTTCCGTCCAACACATCCGACTACAGCAGACATTTTTGGAGGGGTTAGCCTTCCCTTATCGATCCTTTCTACTTAGCAGTATGTTCTGCTGCAGTGTGTTATTCAGGATCACCTCTTGGTGGTGTAGAAGAGTCTTGACAGCTCTGGTTCTCTGCTCCTGACACTAGCAATCAGCTATGGGTCATTGACCGCTGCAGCTCATGCACTGTGCAGCATCTTGATCATATATCTCTTTTTGATAATAACAACTTATCTTAAACATTTTTTTGGCACTTATTATAGCTTACCTCTCCTGTGTCTTGGATAAAGGCCACGTCTGACTTGGCATTGCCAGCATATAGATTGTATAGCTTTATTGTTTATCAGTTGTTTTGTTACCAGACTGATGTGGTCAAGAATGTTGTGAGTTTCAATTACAAACCAAGAATACTATGTTCAAATTGCGGCTGGATCGGTTTGACTACATGGTTCTATGTCACGGTGAAATCTCTTTGACAACGTCACATTCCAATGCCAACTAAATAACAGAACTCATATTGTGTCACGGTTTTGATCAACCCATGCCCCACGGAAAAATAAAACAAAATTACTGTGCAAAACACAACGAATCGCTGTTGAGATTCATCTTTTCACGGAATCCTGTCCACAAACCAACTGCATCTCCATCTTTAATTCCCGAACATCATATTTTAGTGGACACATGCAAGTTCCGTTATTAAGTCGGCCAATGAATATGACGTTTCATAAGGATTTTTCCGGTGAGTCAGATAGTTTGACACACCGGGATGGTTGTAGTTAAAAATAAAATATGTTGACCGCTTCTAAAAGTTCATCAAGCTGTATATGGGACCAGTCCAATGAGATCAATGTTCAGGACATATGCTGAGACTGCAAAGTTTGTGCTCTGAAGTCCGCATTTCCAGCAATGAAAAAGAATGAACAGATACGGGAGCGCTCTGGTGCGATGAAGTCTGTTCTATGAGACATTTTCCGTTGCAAGAACGGCTAACAATTGATAAGTCACTGCAGAGACGTTCTGACAAATAATTCCCATTTCTTTATCAAGCCTCCCTTCCTTCGTCAAAATTTATGAAGCACAACAATAATCAACAAATTATGTGACATCACTCAAATCAACAAGTTATGTGACACCACAAAAATCAACAAATTAAATGACACCATTAAAACGAACAAATTATATAACACCACAAAAATCAACCAATTAAATGACACCATAAACACGATAAACACGACCAAATTACTTGACACCACAAAAACAAACAAATGATATCACAACAAAAACGAACAATTTATCTGACACCATGGAAGCCATCAAATTATATGAGATCACAAAAACCAACAAAGTATATGACACTACAAAAACCAACAAATTATATGACAACATGAAAACGAACAAATTATATGACACCTTAAAAACGAAAAATTTATTTGACAACACAAAAAACAAACATATTATATGACACCACAAAAACGAACAAATTATGTAACTCCACTAAAATCAACAAGTTATGTGATATCACAAAACCAACAAATTAAATCCGATAACAACAACGCACAAATTATATGACACCATAAAAACGAACAAATGATGTGACTCCACAAAAACCATGAAATGATATGACACCACAAAAAAAAACAACAAATGATAAGTCACAACAATATTACTAACCCGAACAAACACAAAGAACAAACATTCATAATTGGTATATACAAATAGACATGTTCAGATCAATTTGTGTTAGTGCAAACTTAATAAAACAAGAGATATCAGAATTGGACACCTTAGATAGTAACGGGTTGAACGGTTTCATTTCATCTGTGACACCAGTTAAACGGTGTTATTACACACACTGATATTTCGAATTGTCCTTCCCCAGCGGTCACTGCTCTAATTGCATGTCGCTAATACTGCGTAGCGCAGTGGTTAGCGCGCTGGCTTCGCATCTGAGTGGTCCTGAGTTCATTCCCCAGTTGAGGCGGTAATGTTTTTTTCAGACCGCAGTGGCTCCCGGGTCGACCCAGCCTTAAATGGGTACCGGTTCAGTCCGGGAAGTAAAAGCGGCGAGGGAGAGGAGATGGCTACCGCCCTCATATAGCCGAGCCTTAAATGTTGAAATGTGAGATCGCTAACACCTCGCACCCCTACGGCAGTAATGCTATGGGATACTTTACTTTACTTTACTTTAATACATAACATTGATAGACGCTGTATAAATGAATCGTGAAAATACGCAGTGCTATTTTCATTTCAGAGTTTTGTGTGAGTATTAGGGAAGGTGTGGAATTGTATGACTTACAGAAGCGGTTCTTAACTGAGGTATCCCTATTACGGGACTGGGAGCTTAAAAAACAGGGAATTGTTAAGGAAATATCACGAATCTGCTATTGGGCATGAAGTGTTAAAAACTCTATTCTACTTGAGGTGATGTTCCAAGCTCCCTTCCTCGCAGTTTTTCCTCGATATACAATAAGCCGACTGCCTATTTGAAAGTGGGCCTTGAATCAAGCGTGTCGGGCGTAGAAAGTGGTCCTAGCACTGTGGTTCGCAGACGGTACCTTAGGGGTATAGGAACCAAGTGGAGGTGCGAAACTACGTGTCAAAAAGCGGTTGGAAGTTTCGAATTGAAGTTCACATTTGACACCAAGTGACAATATTGAAAAAAGCTTGATCTTTTTCTACTTCTTCTTTTTGTTCATCCTCAGATCACGGTCCGGATTCCTCTTACATAGAACAGCGCTGATTGTATGCTATTTTTTCTTCGCACAGTATTTGTCTCATATCTGTCTCTCGAGGCCAGTATTGCTCTTTCTCTATCTCCCTCTCTCCCTCTCTCTCCCTCCCACTCTCCCTCTCTCTCTCCCTCTCGCTCTCTCTCCCTCTCTCTCTCTCCCTATCTCTCGCTCTCCCTCTCCCTCTCTCTCTCTCTCTTTCTCTCCCTCTTTCCCTCTCTCTCTCCCTCTCTCTCTCCCTCTCTCTCTCTCTCTCTCCCCCTCTCTCTCTCTCCCTCATTCTCTCTCTCCCTTTCTTCCTGCGTGAGCATGCAGCTTTGTATGATGTGCTCTAGGGTCATATGATATACTCCCAACACGGACAACTGCCGTCTATCCCAATCCTCATTTTGTAGTAAAGATGACCCTTGAGTCTGTTATGCCCAGATGTCAGTCTGAAGATGATGACTTGCTCTACTCTAGTCAAATCGTAGTTGACGTCTTCTTTTCGGAAGTGCAGGTGGTAATCAGTCTATTTTCCCCTGAAGTTGACTTAAATTATGGTCTTGATCTCATTGTACTTCGGTCTACTTGTGTGGACGCTCCTCCACGCTTTTTTAGTCTGTCTGCATCTTCATTGCCATCGATATTACACCGGGTTATTACCTTTTTTCCCTAAATGAGCAATTCATTCTATGAGCCGCTTTCCGATGGAAGTACTGCTTACATTTGATAAGTGACTGCCGAAGCTTTCTCACACAAAGTTCCCATTTCTTTATCAATATCCGGTCCAAACCTATAGAGCACAATTATAATCAACAAAGTATGTGACATCACTAAAACCAACAAATTATATGACACCACTAAAACCAACAAATTATATGACACCACTAAATCCAACAAATTATATGACACCACTAAAACCAACAAATTATATGACACCATTAAATCCAACAAATTATATGACACCACTAAAACCAACAAATTATATGACACCACTAAATCCAACAAATTATATGACACCACTAAATCCAACAAATTATATGATACCACTAAATCCAACAAATTATATGACACCACTAAAACCAACAAATTATATGACACCACTTAAACCAACAAATTATATGACACCACTAAATCCAACAAACTATATGACAAAACTAAAACAAACTAATTATATGACACCACTAAATCCAACAAATTATATGACACCACTAAAACAAACTAATTATATGACACCACTAAATCCAACAAATTATATAATAATAATAATGTTCGCGTAGGCGTCAAAGGCACGTTGCGTCGATCGACCAGTACCATGTCCAACTGCTGAGGCTGTGTTCATGCTTAGCGTGTCGACCGAAATCCCTACAGACTTCCCAGGTGGAGATGAGTACTCCGCTGTCTTGGTATGAGGGCCACGAGGAGTGTATTAAACCAATGTTTGTGTCAGGCTTTTCGCGTCTGTCCGTGTCAAACTTCCTGTTTTTCCGGCGTGTCCACCTGATTGTGTCCACCTTTTGGTCAGCGTGACCATCGTTGTGATGAGAATACGAGGCTGTGAGATGTATCGTATAACTTTCGGTGGAGGGATGTGCAGGCAGCAGGAAGTCAGTTTAGTCCGAACATTAAGATGCTTGAGTAGTGGTAACCTGCACTGAATTCTGGTGTACAGTTAAGCGGAACGTTGAACTACATCATGGACTGGTCTCCCACTGCTTAAGCCAGGCATAAAATGCAGCGAAATGCAGCATAACAAACAGATTAACCGATAAATTCCACAGAATAAAGTTCCGATACCACCTGGTGAAGGAGCTGTAAAATAAAATCTGTACAGGAACCACCAAACATAAAAAAACCACACAAATACCGGAACGAGTCGAGAGCGCAGCCATCTTACTTTCAACAAATTATTTGACATCACCAATACCAACAAATTACACATTGTGTGTTCTGCTAAGTGATGTGTAGGGATTACATATATTGGTCGAGGTCTTCATATTTCTGTTGTTTTGCGTTTGATGTGTTGTTCCATTGGATGTTGCTGGCTCTTTTCCCATAGGTCTTCGTTCCTTACCATATTATTTATTAAGTAATATTGACAGTAGATTAACCCCCGCAGTGAATTTTTGTCTTCCAATTTCTTCTTCTTCTTCTTCTTCTTCTTCTTCTTCTTCTTCTTCTTTGTTCGTTTTCAATCTTCCGCTACTAATCCATGAAAATGACTTTGCAAGTAGCAGAATGTTGTCTGGGGAACATAATGCGTTGTGTCGTAGCTTACAGCTTGTCTGAGATAGTTCCACCTTCCGGTCTAACACATTCAACTTCAGGAGGCATGTTTGATTACCGGATCTTCTCATTAGCCAATATGTTCTATTGCTTTATGGGGAGCGGTAGAAGGGTCTTGGCAGCTCTGGGTCGCTGGCTCTGGCCCTAGCAGTCAGCTCTGGGTCGCTGGCTCTGGCGCTATTAGGCAGCTTTGGGTCGCTGGCCCTGGCGCTAGCAGTCAGCTCTGGGTCGCTGGGCCTGGCGCTAGCAGTCAGCTCTGGGTCGCTGGGCCTGGCGCTAGCAGTCAGCTCTGGGTCGCTGGGCCTGGCGCTAGCAGTCAGCTCTGGGTCGCTGGGCCTGGCGCTAGCAGTCAGCTCTGGGTCGCTGGGCCTGGCGCTAGCAGTCAGCTCTGGGTCGCTGGCCCTTGTGCTAGCAGTCAGCTCTGGCCGCTACAACTAATGCACTGTTCAACATCTTGATTCCGATACAATTTATGTATCTTTCTATTACAATGTATATATCTTTCTATTACAATTTATATATCTTTCTATTACAATTTATATATCTTTCTATTTCAATTTATATATCTTTCTATTACAATTTACATATCTTTCTATTACAAACTATCCATGTAAAGGAGAATAAATCAAGGCATGCACATCAGTTGAAGTTATAATACCACCAAAAAGACTGGTGCTGGTAATAATTTCCAGCGTTTGGTGAAGGGGATATGGAAACGTAATGGAAAACCCATTGATGGGGTCTGTTGCCGTTGAATGATTAAGAACCACTGACTTACCTGATGGGACTCTCATATCACTGTGGTTTATGACTCACAAAATGATTATAGATAAATGCATGGCTTTGAATTTCTTTGTGTTTACACTGAGAACAGAAAAAAGTATGCCAGTTTTACTCAAGAGTTGTAATGGCTAATTGCAATACATCGGCAAGCCATATATTTGATACGACCTTGTTTGAATACTATGAATGTGTATAGTGCATAGCCAATGACAACGCAGGGAAATAATTTACATTAATGATTACAAGATTCGCTAAGTTATTGTAGTCTCTGATTGGTCGTTCACGCGTATTAAGGCGGGACTGTTCTGTTCAACTACCATTGATTGACAACTTTCGATAACCTGGCTTCCTGCTGAATGGAGTACAAACCTATCACAGGGTGTTGTTTGAGCCGTGACTAAAAATACTACATTACATCATTTCCAAAGTTAGAATATGACATCACGTTTTTCAGACCAGACTGATTTATGCGGTAAAAGAGATTGCGTTCTGCGGAAATTTAGCTAATAACACTTATTTTCTCTCTCTCTCTCTCTCTCTCCCTCACCCTCTCCCTCTCCCCCTCCTCTCCCTCTCTCTCTCTGTCTCAATCTCTCTCTCTCTCTCTCTCTCTCTCTCCTCTCTCTCTCTCTCTCTCTCTTGTAAGTACATTAAGCAGTACGTCTGTGTTGTGAGCAGCAAATTGTGTACTGTTATGTCAGTATTCCTCTTTCAATTATTAATGAATCTTGCAGCGTTTTTGTTTACGCTTGAATTGATTTTTCCAATAGAGACAAATCATGTAATTCTATTTTGCTCTTGAACAAGCGTTAAACGTCCACTGCTGTTTAACAAGTGTCAAACATCCACTGCTCTTGAACAGGCGTCAAACATCCACTGCTCTTGAACAAGTGTCAAACATGCACTGCTCTTGAACAGGCGTCAAACATCCACTGCTCTTGAACAAGTGTCAAACATGCACTGCTCTTGAACAAGTGTCAAACATCCACTGCTCTTGAACAAGTGTCAAACATCCACTGCTCTTGAACAAGTGTCAAACATCCACTGCTCTTGAACAAGTGTCAAACATCCATTGCTCTGGGTACCAATCTGAAGTGTGCGCTGGAGAATATTGTATGTTTCTGTAGTTGTGGTGTATGTATCAATGTATTTCACGTGGTGATGTTGCTAGACACATTCTCATCACCTCTTTAGCTTCATTTTGCAGCATGCGTAGACGGATGCAGTTGTCTTATCCTTTTGTTTTTCCTGGGCGCCAATCTAGTGAAGCAGTAGTCTATCATCACCATGTTTCTGCGACTCCAGATATCTGAGTATATGTCCAATACGTCGCATGGCTTACCAAAACCAGCATTCGTTTTTTGTTCTTAACTAAATACATTATAAAGGAGAAACGAGTCGGGGATGAAGTGTAATATAATGAATTTTACTACGCTACAGCTTCTGTGAGATGGGGTGGGCATAACCGAATGCACAGAGAATCCAAAGCTGACTCCTCAAATGTGTGTATCGGATACGCTAGAGTCTGCCGTGCCAGGATTTGACTTTACAGTCAGAGGAAACACATCTCACAGCACAGGTCTGATGTTGTCGCCATCTTCGCTAGCGATGGGCAACTTGTATTATTATTACGCTAAGCGTGGGCAAATGGCAGGAGAAACTTTGACTCCTATGACATATCCTAAGAGAGCCAAATGCCCCGTGAAAACTGTTCATTCTATGGCCCGGTAGAGGTAAAGTGTGTCGTTTAGAAGACTTAATCGCTAGACATGAATCAGACGTTAGAGACTTCAGTATACTAAGTCCCAACTTGTCAGAAGTGGAGTGGCCAGTTTTCTTTATAGCTGTGTTTATTTCTCTGATCGTAGGTCAGGTACCCATTTACAATTACACCCCATATTCAGCTTGGTCAACTAAAGCGTGCCGGTAGCGTGAGGCGACAGTTGAGCCCCGTACCTTTATCTTGAATCAAATTGTTTTTTTGGGATTGTGGTGATCCAAGTTGCTGTGCAACGCATGAGCTGTAGCGGTCAGCAACCCAAAGCTGGCCACTATCGTCAAACTCAGCTACTCATAGATGACAAGCCCCGTTCTTCACCTCCACTCGATGGTCCTGGAAAATAGGCTACAACAGAGCAGACTGACATGAGAGATGATCGAAGAGAGAGGCTAACCTGGTACCAAACAATGTGAAATAAATCAGATGTGTTGGACTGACATTTGGAAACATCGCAATCAAGTTGTAAACGACACTAGGCATTCAGTTCCCCATACCAAATCCTGCTACTGGCACAGCCATTTCCAGGACTTGGATGCGGGAGCTTGAGAACGGACAACGAAGAAGAAGAGGATGTGCGATTTAAGAAGCAATGGTTTTTACATGACGAGGCTGCTAGGGCGACGCAGTGAAAATTATTGGTATCTCTATACTTATTAGGTATTGCATTTGTGATGCCCCCATGTAGTTTGCCTGTTTCCTGTACGCTGGGCATATGTGTAGAAGATATTTATTTGTTATTTACTTGCACCATAGTCACTATAATTGGTAAATCCTATCATTTCCTTTCAAAGGCTATCTCAGTTTGTTGTGGCCTGGGCGAAATATGAACATCACCCCTTGATCATCTCTGTTCAGTTGTTCGCAGGCGTGCTAGTTGAACCCTGAAGCTAGCTTGAATCTTTCTTTGGCGCCGCCAGATTCGGCTAGAATTCAACAGCCTACTCAGAACTGATAGAAACAAGGACTGTATAACACTTTATAGCATCAGCAATCTTTCACGATAAGTATGGAGATGCCCCGCGTGTTCTTCCACGTGTTCTTTCGTTCCATTTATTTCATCGCAAGTTCGACACTACATTTGTTCATAAAGAAGCCTGCTAAAATAAAATTATAAGTGGTTTCGACAGCTTTGGCTTTTACCAAATGAAGTTGCCAGCCACACGGGAACCACTATTTAAATCACAGTTTACAATATACTACGTTTCGTGACAGTGACAACATTCTGCTCACTCAGGTTACCCATACGGTGACCCTGTGTATGAATTATCATCATTATGTAGCCTGTCCTTTGGCAGAACGTCACTGTCATCACATCAGCCCTGTAAAAATCTCGATCTTTGGTCAGTTCTCCGGGCTCAATGCCAACCTTTGATGCATGTGGTAATCTTTTCCTCGGACTGGGTTTTTTTGTGTTTTTTTTTGTATTCGTTCACCTTAATTCTGTATTCCCCAAGACGGGTGTGCGTTGCACTGTGGTTTTTATTTTTGCCCCTGTCGGCCCAGTGCATCCGACTTCAGCATGCATTTTATGAAAGAGACTGCTTTTTCCTGCATTTTCTAAGGGTTTGCTTCCCCGGTGTAACGTTTGGTGCTGTGATGGGTGATTGAACCCAGCACTTTCTGGTTACGAGCCGTGTCACTTAACCACTAGCCCACATTAAGGCATTCAAACTACTTAGGGATAAGTCTTTTTTTGGCTACTGTTGTTGTTGCTGCTGTTGTTGTTGTTGTTGCTAATGTAACTCGTACCTAGGAGCACTGATGGATGCTGGAGGTTCCAGAACTGAGATTCAGACTAGAACAGCGATGACCATGGCTGCTTTGACCAAACTGAGGTCGCTATGGAGGGACAAAAGCATAAACCTGAAATCCAAGTTAAATTTGTTTTTTGTTGTTGTTTTTTTTTTGCGTTCGCCTTATTTATCTATTCCCCAAAGCGATGTACGTTGCACTGTGGTTTTTATTTTGCGCCTGTCAGCCCAATGCATCCGACTTCAGCATGCATTTTATGTAAGGCTCTGCTTCCTCCTGCATTTTCTAAGGGTTTGCTTCCTCGGGGTAACGGCCGGTGCCGTGATGGGGAACGAACCCAGCACCTTTGGTTGTGATCCGTGTCACTTAACCACTAGCCCACGCCGTCCCCCAATTTGAGTGTAAAGTATGTCCTTGTCACCTCCGTGTACCTTTACGCGTGCGAAACTTGGAAGAAGTTGTGTAATTGAGATTAGATGTTAGCGTCGAATTCTCGTCATTTGGTATCTAGACCACGTCACGAATTAGGCAGTTCGGGACACCGTAAAGAGAGAGGTCGACCTATATAAAGACCTATTGACTATGGTAATAGCACGCAAGCTCACATGGTATGGGCATGTTTGAAGATCGTCTGGTTTGACCAAGACGGTCCTACAAGGTACTGTGCCTGGGAAGCGTAAGCCAGGGAAGCAGAAAAAGAGATGGGAAGACAACACCAGAGAGTGGACAGGAATGTCCATAGCTACAACAAAAATCCTGGCACAAAACCGAGTGGAGTGACGGGAACTTGTTCAACAATCTGCAGTATTAGTGCCCCAATGGAGTGGCGGGAACTTGTTCAACAATCTGCAGTATTAGTGCCCCAATGGAGTGGCGGGAACTTGTTCAACAATCTGCAGTATTAGTGCCCCAATAAAGTGACGGGAACTTGTTCAACAATCTGCAGTATTAGTGCCCCAATGGAGTGGCGGGAACTTGTTCAACAATCTGCAGTATTAGTGCCCCAATGGAGTGGCGGAAACTTGTCCAACAATCTGCAGTATTAGTGCCCCAATGGAGTGGCGGAAACTTGTCCAACAATCTGCAGTATTAGTGTCCCAATAAAGTGACGGGAACTTGTTCAACAATCTGCAGTATTAGTGCCCCAATGGAGTGGCGGGAACTTGTTCAACAATCTGCAGTATTAGTGCCCCAATGGAGTGGCGGGAACTTGTTCAACAATCTGCAGTATTAGTGCCCCAATGGAGTGGCGGAAACTTGTCCAACAATCTGCAGTATTAGTGCCCCAATGGAGTGGCGGGAACTTGTTCAACAATCTGCAGTATTAGTGCCCCAATGGAGTGGCGGGAACTTGTTCAACAATCTGCAGTATTAGTGCCCCAATAAAGTGACGGGAACTTGTTCAACAATCTGCAGTATTAGTGCCCCAATGGAGTGGCGGGAACTTGTTCAACAATCTGCAGTATTAGTGCCCCAATGGAGTGGCGGGAACTTGTTCAACAATCTGCAGTATTAGTGCCCCAATGGAGTGGCGGGAACTTGTTCAACAATCTGCAGTATTAGTGCCCCAATAAAGTGACGGGAACTTGTTCAACAATCTGCAGTATTAGTGCCCCAATGGAGTGGCGGGAACTTGTTCAACAATCTGCAGTATTAGTGCCCCAATGGAGTGGCGGAAACTTGTCCAACAATCTGCAGTATTAGTGTCCCAATAAAGTGACGGGAACTTGTTCAACAATCTGCAGTATTAGTGCCCCAATGGAGTGGCGGGAACTTGTTCAACAATCTGCAGTATTAGTGCCCCAATGGAGTGGCGGAAACTTGTTCAACAATCTGCTGTATTAGTGCCCCAATGGCGTGACGGGAACTTGTTCAACAATCTGCAGTATTAGTGCCCCAATGGATTGGCGGGAACTTGTTCAAGAATCTGCAGTATTAGTGCCCCAATAAAGTGGCGGGAACTTGTTCAACAATCTGCAGTATTAGTGCCCCAATAAAGTGGCGGGAACTTGTTCAACAATCTGCAGTATTAGTGCCCCAATAAAGTGGCGGGAACTTGTTCAACAATCTGCAGTATTAGTGCCCCAATAAAGTGAGGGGAACTTGTTCAACAATCTGCAGTATTAGTGCCCCAATAAAGTGGCGGGAACTTGTTCAACAATCTGCAGTATTAGTGCCCCAATAAAGTGGCGGGAACTTGTTCAACAATCTGCAGTATTAGTGCCCCAATAAAGTGGCGGGAACTTGTTCAAGAATCTGCAGTATTAGTGCCCCAATAAAGTGGCGGGAACCTGTTCAACAATCTGCAGTATTAGTGCCCCAATAAAGTGGCGGGAACTTGTTCAAGAATCTGCCGTATTAGTGCCCCAATAAAGTGGCGAGAACTTGTTCAACAATCTGCAGTATTAGTGACCTAATGACCTTTCAGATTACCATACTGATAATGATGATGGTGTAACTCGTACTCGACATAGGTACTCTTAACGACTTTCTTGGTGACAGGTTACAGTCGCTCTCATCACATCCTTAGACATTCTTGAGAAAGTGGAGTGGCGTCGTCCTGGCTGTGATGAAATGCCAGGTTCCTCAGTAAACTCACCGGTATGGGAATAAGTGCCAATCCCCATGTCGTTAGCCAAAAGGAAATTAAACGGCTAGTTTTCAGGAAGAACTGCTTTGGCGTGATGTAGGATCTTGATCAGTGTGTTTCACCTGATCCTGATTAACATCGTATGATCAGCCTATTTTGTCTAACCGGACGTTTGTCCTTCTATATCTCCATTAACTGATTGACTCCGCAGAGCCGATATATCGGCTCGCAAACTTTCTTGCACTACCAAAAGCTGATATATGGGCTTCTATTAGTGTCGTACACAGGCTATATTAAAATTTATCAATACAAAGTTAATCTAAATTTATAAATGTACACGTACATCGGGCGTCTAATAGATGTTGTGGTAGATCACACTATTTTCACGACAAACGTATTGGGTTCAACCCCAGTTACCGGCAACGCTCCAGACGACCCAGCCGTATAGGGGTACATTTGTAAATGTACACCTGACCTACGGTTGAGGAAATACAGGTAGTGAGGAAAGGAACTAGCCACCCTTCCACACACAAGCTGTGGCTTAGTAGAATGAAGTCTCGAACACTTTCTCCCCGACGACAGTTTCTGCTATGGATTTTATAAGTCTGCACTTGTTAGTGGCAGTTTTACATTGCAATAATAAATGTCTCCGGAGAACCAAAATATTCTGGAGTGAAGGAGCTAAGCAGTATTGTGCAGCTGTTGCCTAATGCTTCAATTCGAGCGACATGGAGGACATTAAAACCCCGACTGACACAATCCCAATATCATCTTTGTTAAGCATGAGTCAGCCTTCTAATATCAACAATTAACCTCTGTGATCAACTCTATGTATCTTTGTCGGTTTTCTCGGGCAGCAAATTTCCGATAGGAGATCTATCTGAAGGTCATGGTCGTTGTAAAATGTGTATAAGCAGGGGGTGGAATGTAAGACTCCAGTTTCATGTACGGTTTTAAAAATTTGTATAGATAAAATGAGAAATGTAAGACTTCAGTTTTCAAGTTATGCTTTAAAATGTATCACAAGAAGAACAGTTATGTAATATTTTCCACATTTGTGAAATCTTTTCAGATTTGCTGGACGACATGGAAGAATGTTGAATTACTTTCTTGTGGTTTAATTTTATAATGTACTGTTAGCCACGGGACAAATGTAAGATCTATATTTATTTTATTATATTTATATTTACTGTAAGCCACTAGACAAATGTTAGACATATATTTATTTTATTATTTTAATATTTACTTTACGCCACTGGACACATCTTAGACTTATATTTTATTTGGAGGACGACGTGGGCTAGTGGTTTTAAGTGACACGGCTCACAACCGGAAGGTGCTGGGTTCGATCCCCACCAAAGCACCGGCCGTTACCCCGAGGAAGCAAACCCTTAGAAAATGCAGAAGGAAGCAGACCATTACATAAAATGCATGCTGAAGTCGGATGCACTGGGCCGACAGGGGAAAAATAAAAACCACAGTGCAACGTACACTGCATTGGGGATTAAAAAAATAAGGCGAACGCAAAAAAACAAAAAACAAAATATTTTATTTTGTTATTTTAATATTTACTATAATCCTGGGGACGAATGCAAGCCTTTTGTTTTGGGGTATTATTTTAATACTTATTGTAAATCCGAGACGAATGTAAGACTTCTATTTTATTTGATCATGTTAATATTTACTGTAAGCTCAGGCACTAATGTAAGACTTATGTTTTATTTGACCATTTTAATATATTTACTATAAGCCCGGGGACCAAATATAAGACGTATGTTTTATTTTACCATTTTAAAATTTACTACCCTTCGCGCGGCAGAACTGTTTTGACTAACAAGTAGTTTCGGGCAAATAGGGCTCTAAAACCTAGGAAGGCAGATCATCTAGGAGAAGGAAAACTCTGATTTCAAACCGTCTGAAGCCTTGCAGAAAAGATACTGGCGTGTCTTGTCAGGTTTTGTCAGATATGGCTGTGCAACTTGTTTTCCGGACACTCTGAAAGTTGGTCAGCGTCTTCCATGCCTGACAACCGACAATTTGCGGAGGAGCACACACAAGAGGATACAAAGCCGTATCCTATAGCGAAGAAGGGCAATCTCAGCTGAGTGTTGGGGCAGGGCAGACCAGGTCTTAGCCTTGTTTGGTGGCTGGTCTACGAGGAAAGCGCGGATATGCGAACAGATAGAGCATTGCTCTCCTGATCCGGCAGCTTCTGCATCTTGCCGTGTTCCAAATGTATTAGTATCACCTTTTCTTTGGAGCAAACAAGACAGACCGAGAGAGGAACGGTACTGCATGGGCAACACATGGTCTCTATATTTGAGCGCGGGCTTTTTGCAATGGAGAGGTGCAACTCCATCCCCTGCCTTATCAGGACTCGGAATAACAATGGGAGACAGCAGTATACGAGTTAAAAGCTCTTGGCAATTGGCGTAGACAGGATTGCCAGGGGCTGTCTCCGATGGTGCGAGATACTTTTGGAATTCAATGGTCAACTAACACCCGCCTCATGCTGGGCAGATCAGCAAATAAAGTGTCGATGCGCCACAGTTTGTGGATACTTCTAGCTAAGACAAAATTCAAATCACAAAGTCTAAATCAAGTGTACCGGGCATTAAAACTAAAAATAAAAACTTCAGGCTTCGGCGTAGAACATGGAATATTAGAACCATGTTTCCGGGACATGCCATGAGACTGTCTACCTCGTGTGGATTCATTACACTTATCGCTGCCTACGCTCCGACTCTCACATCAACGGAAGATGCAAAGGATTCCTTCTATTTAGAGTTAGACAATGCAGTGAATGCAATTTCAAAATCTAACTTTATACATACTTGGTGATCTAAAAGCTCTGGTGGAATCGTACTTGAATGCATGGCCAGTTTGTTTAGACAAACACAATATTGGACTCATGAATGGAAATGGACTAAAGCTGCTGGAATTCTGCACACACAAAAAAACAATCTCTGCATCACAAACTCCTACTTTGCAACAAAAGATCGCCTTAAAGTATCATGGAAACACCCACGATCCGATCATTGGCATCAACTGGATTTTATTATCACCAGGAGACAACATGTGAATCACACACAATTAACAGGCAGCTGCTACCCGAGTGCTGACTGTGATACTGACCACACCACGTCAAGCTGAGACCTAAGAGAATCTTCACAGTGAAGCACAAACCTATTTTGAGAAGACATTTAGTCAACATCAGGCATCCAGAAAAGTGTTTCAAGTTCCAACAGCAGCTTGCAGATGTTCTCACTGATACATCAGGAGACTATACAGCTAGTGAAAGGTGAAAGATGGAATCAAAAAAGCTACCCTCAAAGCAGCGGTAACAGCTTATGGCATTAGAGAACACGGGAATCAATTGATTTGAGGCAAATAGTTGGATACTTTGATTGACAGGAAAAAGGCAGCACAACTAAGAAACAAAGACAAAACAACACGAAACACTCTCAATGTATTGAAACAGGCGAGAAAAGAAATGCAAAGGACAGCTAGACCGTGTGCAAATATTTATTGGATACAGTTACTAGAGAATATCCAAGATGCCTTCAATAATGGTAACATCAGAGGCATGTATGAAGGGATAAAGAAAGACATCGCCAAACAGTGAAAGAGAATGCGCCTCTAAACGCTTTATCCGGGGAGATCACTGATAAGAGGAAGCAGTTTTACAGATGGATAGAGCACTATCTTGAAATCTGCTTTAGGGAGAAAGAGCTAACAGAAGATGCTCTCAATGTCATCGAGACCATGCCAACTATGGGCCATCTGGACTCATTGCCAAACATGCAGAAGTTAAATGTGCTATTGCTGACCTTGCTGCTGGCAAGGCTCCAGGAAAGGATGGAATCCCAATACAGATCGTCAGGAGGGGGAAAGGACATACTTGCTCCACATATACACTAATTGATGACATTATGCTGTCATGAAGAACAGGTCCCGCGGGACGTCAAAGATTCGAGTATTGTAACCTTGTACAAGAACAAGGGGGACCGGAGTGACTGCAACAACTACAGATGAATTTCGCTTCTGTGTACCGTTGGGAAGATACTTGCCAGAATTGTTCTGCGCAGACTCCAGGTCCTAGGAGACCTGCTTTACCCAGAGTCACAGTACAGTTTTCGTGCAAATAGGTGTGATATTCTCGTTGCTACAGTTGCAAGAGAAAGACAACAAAACGAACCATTGTACATTGCCTTCACAGATCTCACGAAGGCATTTGACTTTGTCAATCGCGTGGGTCTGTTCAAAGCGCTCAGGAGGATTGGTTACGCGCAACGATTCTTCTGAGCATTATCGATTCGTCCCACACTGACATGACCATCAACTTTAACGGTGCGTCCTCATAGAAGTGTGCAATCAAGTGCGGAGTAAAACAAGACTGTGTACTTGCCCCAAGCCTCTTTGGAATATTCAATTGTTCCCATTTAACATTCATGAATGCAGGTAGTATAGAATGACAGTCTTTCTGCTGTTAGTTAAGGTGCCTTCCAAACCGGTGTGAATCATTAACCCGGATGGCTTTCGGTTTCCCACTGCAGCCTTAGATACGTTATCTCATCTGCAAGGCATGCAAGTGGTTTCGAGATCAGAATTATCCATTTCCTAGACGAGTGACCTTTCTTGACTAACATGTCTCATCTAAATGAAGCATGTATCCAGTTTTAAGACACTCTTACTCCTCTATCGCAACTTTTCCTATAGTCGAGAGGTAAGACACTCGCCTCTCAAAGCGATGAACGGAAACGGCGTGGGTTCGAGTCCCAGGTTTCATTCCCCCCCCCCTCCTCCTCCTTCCCCCGGTATCAAAGAGGTTGGACAAGAATGTCTGCATCCTGAATTACCTCCAGTTATTTTGATTTATATCTTGCCATTGATCTAAGGTACCTCGGGACGAGAGAGTGAGGTTGATGACCAGCGCATCTTATTTCTCATTGTAATCCAAATACAGGATTAGTTACGTCATCAAGATAAAAACTGTCCATTCTCGGTCATGACTACGTTTGTGATTTCGTTTGAACTCAATAAAGGTACTAAACTAAGAAGTGAAATTAGCATTTCAACAGGAGAGACTGAGGGTTGACTTAGCCGCTGCGCTTCTACCATGTTTGACTTAGTTTCTAAAGGAGGGGTTGATGAGCAGACTAACGTCTGGGCAGGCAAAACATACTGATCAGACTATGTTAGTCAGTGTCAGGTGAACATGCTGATCAGACAATGCTAGTCAGGGTCAGGTGAACATGCTGATCAGACTATGTTAGTCAGGAGAACATACTGATCAGACAATGTTAGTCAGGAGAACATACTGATCAGCCAATGTTAGTCAGCATCAGCTTAAAAAATTGAACAGACAATGTTAGTCAGGGTCAGATGAACATATTTATCAGACATTGCTAGTCAAAAGAACATACTAATCAGACAATGTTAGTCATACTGACCAAGGCCCCCACACATGACTTCCATACAGATCTCCCTGGAAACATGATGTTTCACGACAGTCTGGTTAATAAGGTGGAGAGCGGCACTCAGACGAAGCTAAGTATTGCACAACCACCTGAAGGAGCTCCGTTTACATACATTGGCACACTCGCGGTATGAGGAAAGCCACTGTAACCAGCCATGTAACGCAATTTTCAAGGCGCACAAAAGAGTAAACTTACTCATTGTGGGCTTTCAACAGCAACAACAACAATAACATGATTGGATTGTCAGCAATATGCCCAACCCTCTCTAGTCTTTCGTTGCGACACGCTTTGCTGGTTACAGTGTTACTATTCTTTGCTCGCGTTACAGGTTCCGGTAATACGGGTTTCACCAGAAGTGAACAAGTGGTAACAATCAGATATAGCAGCAGTCACACGGGATTGAAGTACCATCTGTTGAAGATACTGGAGATAAGAGAAATGAACGTAACTTACTGATCAAATGACTGTTGAACATCTGGTACACAAGTTAGCAACGTTTCTGGAGCAGATAAAGTATTTACGGACATCATTAATCACACTGCTGGACAAACGTTGGGAGGATACGGATTGCCTGAGGCTAAACATTGCTTTCTTTAGATACATTAAAGCCTTCGTTTACAAGCAAACGAGGGAGATGGACAATAATGATGATAATGATGATGAAGATGATGCCGATTATGATGATGATGTTGATGATAGTGGGAGAGAAGAATAGTATAAGTAGTGGAAAGGGGGGGGGGGGGTCGCGGGGGGGGGGGGGGGAGGGGGAAGGGGGGGGGGTCATGAAATGAGCAACCAAATATATTTATATTAACACAAAAATCGAGTGTCTCCTGGGAAAGACTTTTCAGTCAGCCAATACTGTCACCACCGACGTTAAAATTGTAGAACTGACTCACGGTCCACTGGATCGAGCTGTGGGAAGACGAGTGAATTTTCTTAGCTAACATGTCTCAACTAAATCAAGCATGTATCTGGTCTTAAGACGTCGTTCGAGTCTCAGGTTTAATTTGAAAATAAGTAGTAGCAGTTGTAGTAGTAGTAGTAGTAGTAGTAGTAGTAGTAGTAGTAGTAGTAGTAGTAGTTGTTGTTGTAGTAGTAGTAGTAGTAGTAGTAGTAGTAGTAGTGGTTGCAGTAGTAGTAGTAGTAGTAGTAGTAGTAGTAGTAGTAGTTGTAGTAGCAATAGTAGACGCAGTAGTAGTAGTAGTTGTAGTAGAAGTAGTAGCAAAAGTAGACGTAATAGTCGTACTATTAGAGTTATAATATGATACGGAGTAGTAGTAGTAGAAGTTGTAGTAGTAGTAGTAGTAGTAGTAGTAGTAGTAGTAGTAGTAGTAGTAGTAGTAGCAATGATAGGCGTAGTAGTAGTAGTAGTAGTAGTAGTAGTAGTAGTAGTAGTAGTAGTAGTAATGGTAGAAGTAGCAGTAGTAGAGAAAGTAAAAAAGAAAAAGAAGAAGATGAATAAGAAGAAGAAAAAGAAGAAATGATGTCAGCTGCTTCGTTTTAAGAACAGCAAACACGTTTTAAAACTAAAACCCTAACAACAATGGAACAAAATTGCTATCTAATGTGCACAAACACACACAAATGTAATTACAGTGAGTTTGTCACATTGCCAATGTTTGTCACACTCTGAATCATTACTCACCTAATTATGGTTTATGGGATGTTAAAATTTCTTCCGTTTTCCAATGCCCCCACGACACCGGAGAGATACTATTACCCTCTACAATGGATTCCCATACCTCTATTGAAGAAACGATTTTTAATTTAGTCCAAACAAAGTACCGATTTTTCCTTTCTGAATTTGAGACAAAGCTATAATTTCGTTATGCACTTGGTGCACTATTTTGGCCAACTTTTCGCTTCACACTGAACAAACACTGGCTCACAGAGCTGTCAATAGAAGACACTGCGAGTATGACATCATTTTGAGGCTGCCAGTTTGTCATACAGGTTCTGTAAGCCTAGGGCAATAATTCTAGTTGACAAACAGTCCAATGAATTAAAAATGGATTACAATTTCAGACCAATATGACAATATGCTAGGTTATAAAACGTTTAATTTGACATTTTCACCATAACATTTTTCAAAGGCTGATCACTTGTTTCGCTCTTGTAGACCTAGCGTACCCTCGTTTGGGGAAGAAAGAATAAGGCAACATTCTACTTACATACTTAAATCATTCTTCGTCGAACCTGGGGTCAAGAGGTTTGCCAAAAAGAGTGATAAGACATTTTTTTCCGCTGTCTTCTTCTTAGTCTCGTTTCAGTTTATGTAACAGTCTTTTACGCTGTATTATTATGTAGTCCCAACGGTTTGGGGGTCATCCTTGGGGTCTAGATCCTTGAATTCTTTGCTTCCTATGACTGCCCTGGTAGCCGATCTTCTTTCATTTTGCAGACATGGTCAAAACTACTTATTGAGGTCGCTCGACTCGTGTTTGCAAGGTATTGGCTTCCAGATCTTGTCGTATTGTCTAATTGTGGAACTTGTATCTTCTTGTTACTTGAGCAACTTTCCTTTGATTTCTTCTTCTTCGTCTTCTTCTTTGTCTTCTTTTTCTGTTTCGTTTCATTTTATTGCTCTTTATCATCTTCTTCTTATTATTATTAGTATTGTTATTATTATTTGTCTTCTTCATCTTCTTCTTCTTCTTTTTCTTCTTCGTCTTCTTCTTCTTATTGTTGCTCTTCTATTTCTTCGTCTTTAAAGAACTTTATGATGTTGAGTCAAGGTTTGTACATTATGTTTCAGCTGGCTTTTCTTGCTACCAGGTTTGCCTTCGAACTGCGATTCCTATCCTCTTAGCCAGACAACACTAGTTCAGCCAGTTTGCAGGGTCGCCGAAGGAAGTGGAACAGTCTTAATCAGTTATAGTTTGCTGATTCTGATGCAAGCATCCAGATATGATTACTTGCTTCTGTCGTCTCTATGATTGTGCTCAATCTTCAACCCGCCCTGCCCCCTTACATTTCTAAGTTCTGACGCTTCTGTGAGGATTTTCTGTTTTGTTGCTATTGTCTATAACGCACATTCGTAAGTCAAAACTTTAGCTTTCTGCTTAGGTATTATTTATTTGTGGCATGAAAAAGTTCACAAGTTAATGTCCCTCGCGTCTGGCTTATTACAGCTCTAAAGTATTTGAACTGCTTGGCCTGATCCAGAGGCTGCTCATCCAAAAAATTGATGGCTCCTCTTTTCTCTAGACCAGCATGTCTTTTTTTAAAACTGTTAGTAGGGGGAAACTAAGGCGATAGTCTGGTCAGATTCAACACACTGACCAGGACGTCACGTCAGGGTCAGGCACAATGTACTGACCAAGACGTCGTGCCAGGGTCAGGCAAAATGTTCTGACCAGGACGTCGTGCCAGGTTCAAACCCAACATATCGATCAGGAGGTCGCGTCAGATTCAGGCACAATATACTGACCAGTACGTCATGTCAAAGTCAGGCACAATATACTGACCAGTACGTCATGTCAAAGTCAGGCACAATATACTGACCAAGACAACTAGCTATTTTACATGCAGTGTTTCCTGGAAGCAGGATTTTTTTAAGGCAGTCTGGCTGACGAGATGTGGATCGACCTGATCCCCGTTGTACTGAGCGTCAGGCTGATGAAGTATTAAGTGATTACTATGATTTAGTAATATTTACTACACCTTGATTATGTCAATCAGTCATGTAGACCCTCAATCAATCAATAACATTCTTCCAGCTCCCTGTCGAGCAAAGGTCTTCAACACATGCTCGTCAAGTCTTCCTGTCCTATGACATTCTTTCGAGCGCTGACATCGTTTTCCTTTGAAATGTTTATCCATATCTCTCTTCTCCATATTTGCTTTGTCGGCCTTTACTTCTCTTGACATGGGGATTCCAGAACAAAGACTGTTGTGTAATGCTATCATCAGGTTTACTTAGCCTGTGCCATGTACACCGCCTGTGCCTTTCTCTACACGTCATGTTCCACTGGTATCTGGTACTTTGTAATAGTTTTAATATGAAGATCTTATCATAATATTTGTTTTCTCAGTTCTGTCTATCTGTACCTTTGTCGCCCTTTGACTATGGTGCTCTCCACTCTTCTCCACATTAACCTTTAGCAAATTGTTATGACGCGTGACATGACCAAAATATTTTATTTTTCTGCTTTTTATTTTCTTCAGAAGTAACTTTCCCACCTTTAGTTGTTCCAAAGCCTTCCTATTTGTTGTCTTACCTTTCTAATAAAATTCGTCATAGTCTTGTGAATACCCACATTTCAAGGGCCTCAATTCGCTTCTCCATTTAAAGGTCAGGGCCAAATACGAATTAGTTGAACTGCTTGAAAAGACAATGGACGTTTGAAAAGAGGAAATGATCTATTTTTGAGATTTCATTGTCAGAGTTAGAAGAGATCATGCTAGAATGAATTGGGTTATTGAGAGATATGGTGAAGATGTTTTAAATGACAATGTAAGACGACCACTGAGATTATGCAGTGAACAAAACCTGGTCATCGCAAACAGTCTCCTCACAAGTTCAGACATACGTACACTTAGTGTGAACTGACAAAGAAAGAGAAATAGATTATTGACTATGATCCTGAGGAATGATTAATTAAGATATTTGAGAGATGCCAGAGCCAGAAGAGGACCAGAAATTTGGAAGTAACCACTACTTTGAGACAACAAGCAAGGAAAAGGGAAAGGCCGCCGTCCACCGTAGACGATGATGGCATAATTTATTTTGCTAGCGCTACTTTTTATCCTCACTCTCTCGTCTCGTGCCGCACGACCCCAGTGGCAAGTCAAGGACAAGACGACTAGGGGACGACTACGAGATGCAGAGGACTCCGCATCAAGCACCCGTAAAAAAGACGGCGGAGTCCGGAGTCGAACCCACACCAACTGAGCACGAGGCCGACGGCTTAACCACTTCGCCACGGAATCTTCTGAGACAACAAGCAGAACAACTTAAAGAGCAGCCCTCCAAAAAAAAACCATCCACTCAAGTAAGAAACCAAATACAAGAGAATGGGATACAAGAATTGAAACATACCAGATGAGTGAGCCAGATTAGGAATACAATGATAGATAAAAGGGAGCCAGTGAATGTTATTTATCTTGATTTTGTTCAGATAGAGTACCTCATTGAAGATTACTTAGAAAGTTAAAATCATATGCAATAGGTTAGGAAGTTGCCAAAAGGATTGAAAATTGGTTATCGGGGGAAAGAGGAAGAGAGTGGGCATAAATAAGGAGTGATGTGAAGTAAAAAGTGGAGTGCCACAGGGCTCGGGTTTGGAACCAATTTTGTTCTTGATATATATAAACGATTTTGACATTGATATCGGATCCATAACTGTACATTTCGCTGATGACACAAAACTATGCAGAAGTGTCTCATCTAAAGCAGAAGTGGATATATTGAAGTCGGATTTAGATAAAATTTGAGAATGGTCTGCGAGCTGGTAAATGGAGTTTAATGTAGATAAATGTACAGTCCTCCACATGAGTAGATCAAATATAAAAAATAATTACAGAATGGGCGAGAACAATATTAGAATGAAATAAAAGGAAAGGACCTAGTGGTTATAATAGATCATACAGGTAAAAAAAGTGAGCAAGTCCAGGTAGCAATAAAATAGCAAATGCAATGTTAGGTATGATGAAAATAAATTTTAAACATAGGATCAAGGAAGTGAAAGTCAAACTGTATAAAGCATAAGTTAGACCTAATTTGGAATACTGTGTACAGTATTGTACATAAAGATGAAATAAACATGCTGGAAGGGATACAAAAAAAAGAACGACTAAGCTGATAATGTGATTCCAGAATTACAGTTATGAGGAAAGACTCAGAAAAACCGAACTACAGTGTCCAGAAAAGAGAAGAATTCGAGGTGACAATACAGGTTTATAAGATATTCAAAGGAACGGATAAATTAGACTATAACAATTTTTTTTTCAAAATACAACCACCTACAAGAACAAGAGGGCATAGCTATACATTAACTAAAGAAAGGTTCAGATTAGATATTAAGAAATATTTTCTTAGTCAGAGAGTGACGAATGCTTGGAATGGATTGCCACATGAAGTAGTGGAGGCAGGGACAGTTAGTGCATTTATAATCGATTGAATGCCCATGGATTTTAGAGAAAGGAAATGTGAGAGAAATTTGTTGTTTACAGACTCTACAGAGTCTTCTAAACCAGTATAAAAACGTTGTCAAGTCAAATTAAGTTAAGTTAGGTTAGGTTAGGTTAGGTTTAAGTTTAAGTTTAAGTTTAGGTTTAGGTTTAGGTTTAGGTTTAGGTTTAGGTTTAAGTTTAAGTTTAAGTTTAAGTTTAGGTTAGGTTAAAGTTAAGTTAGGAACATATTTCAGTGAATTATACCGATAGCAGGTTGAAGTGCAGAATAACCATCTGAGAATCTTGTTGGTTAAAATTCAAGATTACCGTCAGTGTAACTGCAGTGGAATGAGCGGGTGACGGCCAGAATAAAAAAAAATATCCTAAATAGGTTGCACTTGTGAACGAAAGAGGTCAAAATGATAAAAAGGGAAAATAAAATGCATGGAAGCATAACTTGAAAGCCAAAAATACAGCAGAAACAGAGATATACAAAGAATACGTAACACTGAGAAAACAATGCTAACAACAGAGCCAAAATTCCTGGAAGGACTTTGTAAAAAGACTGGGAAAGAATACAGGATAAAACCAAAAAGCTGTTCTATAAGACATTAAAAAACATGATAAAGAGAAAAGAGTGCCTACTGAAATTTATGAAAACTAAATAAGGTGCTTTGCTTACCGCACCAAGGGATATAAGGCAAATCTTTCTTACAGAGCTCTTCTGTGCAGCGGACGACCAAATTCCGGGTACGACCGTCTCTATTACAGAAGAGAAAACAAATGACGAGGAAAGCAACACTATGAAGGAGCTGAAGGCAGCACTGGAGAAAATAACGGTTTGCAAAGCATTTGTTCATAATGGTACAACAGAAGAAATTGCAAGGAATATGTGAACAGCGTACGAACCGTTTTCTTTAAACTGGGGTTTGCAAAGACTCTACCAAAGGATTGGCTAGATAATCATCATCATAGCAATATTAGAAAATAGTGATAGTCGACAGTTAAACAACCACACGGGCATTTCCTTTTCTAGCGTTCCTGGCAACGCCTACTCCAGGATCAGAGACAAGACGTCTGGCTGAGCCACAAATGAGGGAGGCTCAATGTGGCTTTCTTAGCCAACCGAAGTATTCAAGACCATATCTTCAAACTCAGACAAAAGCTCCTGAAAAAGCTCTTGAATGTCATGTAGAAATGAACCTCAATAAGGTTCATTGTTTCATGCTCCAGGACTGTCTTGAACATCCTAACGCCCCTGATCTAATGTATACATGTAAGATCTGCCAAATCTACTTTAGGACAAGATACCAAACGTCACATGTTTGACGAGAAAATTGCTCATAGAATTCAGACGGCGAATAGTATCCACTATTAAATTGCACCGATTTTGAAACACCCTAGAGTGCTTCTTTCAACTGAGAGGAGGCTTATAAATACACTATTTGTTCCTACATTGCATTACCATGTCAATAATATAAAATCATTCCTAATCCTTACTAGCAACACATGAGAGTAAAATCCAGAGCTGTGAGATGCGCTGTGTGAGAGGTACAGCCGAAGTGACAATCCGTGACCGAATCTGCAACACCCCACAGAGGCAGACAGTGGGAACGAACCCAGTTAGTACCTACATTGACGCTGAACAAATCAAGTGGTTTTGTCATGTAGTCAGAAGACACTTTGACCAGCCTGCATCAAAAAGATATCATAAGTAGGTGTCCGGTCCACGAGCAAGAAGGTGTCAGACTACGACATCGATGGATGTTCCTTTCAGGAAGTTACACATAACGACAGCACAAGCCTCCAACCTGACGATAACATGAATTCTACTCATCCCACCTCTCTGCGATGCCATATGGCAGGGGCAGTAGGACAAAAGAAGAAGGAGACCAAATGGCAGAGGAGTTTACGACTATCTGTGGCTTATACCATGGCGACATAACGTCACCATCCTTTTCACACTGCTCATGCATAATGCCATCAAAGCCTTTAAAAAAGAGGACCAAAAAGTACTCACTGGGGTACTGAAAGATGAGATCAGTCTATATGTCTGAGTAGGCGTCTACCTTTATAGTGTCCAAGCTCTGATTCATGATTTCAATATCGCCTCTGCAATACTCCGTCAGTTTGTCATTGGTCGGCCTGTCGATCATCAATCCACTGGGGTCCATAGCTTGACAGTTCTGGTAGCGGTGTGTGGCTCTGTATACAGGAAATAGTCTATCCAATTCCAGAGTCCAACGAATATGATGGTGTGCATGTCTTTTTGTTTCCTACGGCCAACATGCTCTCTGTTGAGGATGGTGTTTGACCAGAAAATTATATGGATCTTTCTTAGAAAGATTGCGTGACAATGCGTTCATCTTTTTCTTTCAGAAAAATGTACATTACCACTAATGTGGTATACTCATTTACTTTATCCTTCCGCTGACGCCGTGAAGCGTAGTGGGGAGTTGCAGGTTTCGTACAATGGACCAGATGTCTTGCTGTGGTTATTGTGAGCCTATGCTTGTAAAGGATGTCTTTGACGTTGTCTATCCACTTGCCTCGTGGTTTCCCCCTTGCTCTGAACCCCGATCTCCCACTGTTGTATGTATTTAATGGCCAACTTCCTTAACTGCATGTATACTTTAGAAGATATTGTTCCTACAATTGTTCGGATATCGTCTTGTCTCTCTATCTGTCACTTTTGGTGACAAAGATATCTTTTTTATGTCATCTGAAATGGGTATGATTTTCTTGTCTTGTGCCTTGGACAGGTTTATATTTGGGACTGATCATTTTTCTTATAAAAAAATTTGGTATACAATGACTTATATTCTTCTCAAAACTGTTTTATCCCTTATCACAGAATACAATAAGGATCACTGTGAGGACCTCAGAAAACACCATCGTGACCCCAAGCAGCGCAACGGTTTGAGACTCCTGTTTTATGTATTTGTCATTACTTTCAACACACACACAGAACCCGACTCTCTCAATCATTGTGAGCTTACGTTCATGTAGCTAGCGATAGGCGAGCTTTTGCACTTCTCTAAGCATGAAAACGTTTGTACCACCATGTGCATGGAATTCATTTATTTATATGTGTGTGCTCTTCTGTTATTTTTGCCCGTAATTTAAGGTGTGCTGCATTTTACATTCATGCGACGCCGTCTGCACTTTACGGCTCGTCAAATCCGTTTTATTATACCAACTCGCCCTAGCTAGTTGCTTATTATTAGACAGCCTGGAAGGCAGCAAGATTTTTAGTCAGATATTCTTTGTCCACGATGAATTACCACCTATATAAATGTAGTGATTTTTAAGAGGTGGTACTATAGAAAAGTTGAAAATGTCTGCTGGACAGAGAGAAAGTTGAATAAAATGGTGCTAGGAACAGTGGAAGAAACAAAGACAATAATAATAATGTTCGCCAAGGCGTCAAAGGCCCGTTCCGTCGATCGACCACTACCATGCGGTAACTGCCGAGGCTGTGTTCATGCGTAGCGTGTTGACGGAAATCCCTACAGACTCCCCAGGTGGAGCCGTGCACTCCGCAGTCTTGTGATGAGAGCCACGAGGAGCGTGTTAGATTAATGTTTGTGTGTCAAGCTATCCATGTTTATCCGTGTTAAACTCTCTGTTTGTATGTGTCCCGCCGCCGAGGCTTCTGATTGTATTTACGTTCTTGCAGATCAAAAACGGGCAAGAAATGTAGAGGTCGGCCAACGAATACTTTCATTACACAGGTTTACAGGGATGTGACAGTAAAATCCTACGCCGTACTCAGAAGAACGGTACTGGACACACGAAGATGGAGATAGAGACACTTCAGAGTATATAAAACCAGTTCTTCGGCTGAAAAACTGAAAAGACGATCTCGTACGATCTACATTTATTCAAACCAGTGTGGTTTCAGACACTTCCAAACTCGCAATTTCTTGTACTGTAGATGAAACATTCTAGACTGGAGAGTGACAGGTACTTAGGTTAACTGTCGATAGCTTTGTGATGCATAGGACTTTTGAACTTCTGTTTCTGTTTCTAAGAATCGACGTCACTGCACTCCGGGAATACATATTGGTGCTCAGTCTCTCTCATCAAATGGCGTAAGGTGTTGATGCTGATGGTCCCTGTATCTCGCTGGTTCTCCACTCTCCTGCGCCGCCCTCTCATGCGCCCCACTCAGCTCGAACCTCATTTAATGTCGAAACTTTGCAGTCTGTGGATTGCTGCTTCATCTATTGCTGTGTCCTCATCCAGCAGGCGGTCATTGATTGATTTCAAAATGTCACTTCTATCCATCACTAATGTGCTCATGATGGGAGCTTGTGGAGCCAAGATGTCAGTTCTTTCATTGCAATGAACACCGGCATGAGCAGGACAGTAGATCTAGGTCAACGCCTGGAGGTTTGAGGCCTCAACAGCAGCTATCCACTCGTACCTAAGCCATCCCTTCTGTATTTTCTGAAGTACGGCTTGCGCGTCTGTCACGATAAGTGCCTTTGTTATAGAAGTCTCAGATATCTATTTTAGTGCTGATTTCACTGCTTCCGTCTGCTTTGTCATACTGGAGGTTGTTGACACGTGTGCCTCACTGCGCTCAGCCACGACATCTCCTCTCACTCTAGCCGAGAAACCCCAGCCTGACATCTATTGAACAAAATCAACTTTGAAAACCAAAGTAAAATAACCAGATATTCTTTTTATTAGAACCCACACAGGAAGAGAACAGCATGGCGGGCAACGACCACATAATGGATAATAGTGTAAGAGAAATCCATCATTTATGTCATTATTGGTACCGGCAGGCATATATGAAGAGAAATATGTTTAGTCTTGTCAACCATCTTTATCATTAGCATCATAACTGTCATTATAATCTAGATATGAGTCTTAAACACCCAAGTCAAGGCAAGGCAAGGCAATGGCCGCCGTCCATCGTAGACGATGAGGGCATAATTTATTTTGCTTACGCTATTTTTAGTAAGGATTAACTGCGCTGCTTTTTATCCTCACTCTCTCTCTCGAGCCACCCAACCTCAGTGGTAAGTCAAGGACATGACGACTAGGGACGACTACGAGATGCAGGGGACCACATCAAGCACTCGTGAAAATCACGGTGGAGCCCGGAGTCGAACCGACACCACCTGATCACGAGGCCGATGGCTTAACCACCTCGCTACGGAATCCTTAAACACGCAAACCTTAGTTAAGCCACCAAGCCGTATTGCCTGGCTCGCAAGTTGTGTCGTATCACAAGGATACATCCAGATTAGACAAAGTTGAGTGCGAGGGTACCTAACTAATAAAATTAGAGACAATGGAAGCTGAAGAAAAGCGACTTTGTAATTATTATTTGAACATAATATGATACACTAATAACGTTTTTATTTACTTTTTCTCGTATTATTTATCGGAGTACAGTCGTGACCTAGAACTATTGTTACCTTTCGTGGACGTCACGTGAACAATTTGAAAATGGTGTTCAGTAACGTCACGTGTGTATGTCAAGGCTAGGGTCAGGGTCAGATGAACCCTGCTGTTCAGGACCAGACCTCAGAAGATCAGGCTGTAAGCGGTCTCAGATTCGTTTGGAAAGATGCCACGAAAAGTACAAGTTGTCAAACCCACAAAAATGATCAGGGACAGTCGTATATCTCCAGTGATTATACTGCGACTCATCTGAGTCTATGTCCCTGCAGTTAGCAACTCAAAGGGCGGTAAGGTAAAGTTCCATGAGGAGGGAAATTCTGTCATCTTATCAGTCACTAGGTCTGAGAAATGTATCATCATCGGCTACTTCAATGCTGAAGTAGGGACCGGCTGTCGGCTTGGAAAGAGACAACTTGCATTCTAAGCATGGATGAATGCAGAAGCAATAGGCCCACTAGATGAAATCGTGTACCACACACGATCCCCCTGTCAGAAACACAATTTGCCGCTTGTCCACTCGCCAAGAGACGTCACGGATACACGTACATTTTAATTAGCAATGGCACCTTATCGAATGTGTGATTACCAGAAGGAAGGATGTACTTGATGTGAGGACAACAAATGATTACAGGTGACTGAGACTGATCACAGGTGACTGAGACTGATCACAGATGACTTAGACTGATCACAGGTGGCTGAGACTGATCACATGTGGCTGATACTGATCACAGGGGGTTGAGACTGATCAGATGTGGCTGAGACTGATCACAGGTGACTGAGACTGATCACAGGTGACTGAGACTGATCACAGAGGGTTGAGACTGATCACATGTGGCTGAGACATCACAGGTGACTGAGACTGATCACATGTGACTGAGACTGATCACAGGTAACTGAGACTCACAGGGGGTTGAGACTGATCACAGGGGGCTGAGACTGATCACATGTGGCTGAGACTGATCACATATGGCTGAGACTGATCACATGTGGCTGAGACTGATCACATGTGGCTGAGACTGATCACAGGGGGTTGAAACTTATCACAGGTGCCTGAGACTGATCACATGTGACTGAGACTGATCACAGGTAACTGAGACTCACAGGGGTTGAGACTGATCACAGGTGGCTGAGACTGATCCCAGGTGACTGAGACTGATCACATGTGGCTGAGACTGATCACAGGTTTCTGAAGACATCACATGTGAATGAGACTGATCACAGCTGGCTGAGACTGATCACATGTGGCTGAGACTGATCACATGTGGCTGAGACTGATCACATGTGGCTGAGACTGATCACAGGGGGTTGAGACTGATCACAGGTGCCTGAGACTGATCACAGGTGACTGAGACTGATCACAGGTAACTGAGACTCACAGGGGGTTGAGACTGATCACAGGTGGCTGAGACTGATCACAGGTGACTGAGACTGATCACATGTGGCTGAGACTGATCACAGGTTTCTGAAGACATCACATGTGAATGAGAATGATCACAGCTGGCTGAGACTGATCACATGTGGCTGCAACTGATCATCGGGGGGCTGAGACTGATCACATGTGGCTGAGACTGATCACAGGTTTCTGAAGACATCACATGTGAATGAGACTGATCACAGCTGGCTGAGACTGATCACATGGGGCTGCAACTGATCATCGGGGGGCTGAGACTGATCACATGTGGCTGAGACTGATCACAGGTTTCTGAAGAAATCACATTTGGATGAGACTGATCACAGGGGGCTGAGACTGATCACATGGGGCTGCGACTGATCACATGTGGCTGAGACTGATCACAGGTGGCTGAGACTTATCACGGGTTTCTGAAGACATCACATGTGGATGAGACTGATCACAGGTGGATGAGACTGATCATCGGGGGGCTGAGACTGATCATCGGGGGCTGAGACTGATCACATGTGACTGAGACTGATCACAGGTGACTCAAAGGTATTAACACAGGCAGAAAAGTTCCACTGCATGCCGAGCCATCCAATGAAAGACAGATTTCAAAATTTAGCAATGGGAAGACTGAAAAGAAGTAGTTTTATGCATCAGGCGAAACGACTTCGCAGGCAAATTATGGATCTACCTGAAGTTGACATTCCCCTAAAGTCTGTGCCAGAACAAACCCCTTGGAGAGAGGAGCACGCACTATCAGTATGCATTCAAACAAAAGTGAAAGGAATACTAGACAAGGAGGAACAGAACAGTGTGCAATGTAGGATAGTGATCCTCAATTTCCTGGGTGAAGAATACCCACAAGACCTCTGGATCAGAGTATACACAGATGGGTCAGCACAGAATGCAGTAAAGAATGGTGGAGCGGGAGTGTACATAGAATACCCAAACAACATTAGGGAGACAGTCAGAGTTCCAACTGAGAAATTCTGTCATATATATATGATGCAGAAATACAGGCAATCAAGGTGGCAACTGAGAAACTGTTGAACACCAATGTCGGTCCACAACCTGTAGTATTTCTTACAGATGCACAATCAGCACTCCAAGCACTTAAATTTGAGAAACTGCCAGATCTACAGGCTCTACTGTCTGAACTGAGCAACCAGCGCAAGATTGTCATGCAGTGGATACCTTCTCATTGTGGAATACCAGGAAACGAGAGAGTAGATCGACTGGCAAAGGAGGGTGCTGCAAACGAGCAACCAGATGTGCCAGTTACATACCAACAGAAGATAAGGATGATCAAATCAACCAGAAAGCCACCAACAGTAACACCAGACGATTACCATAACATGAACAGACAAGAGCAAACTGTTGTGTTGCGCCTTAGAACAGGACACAACCGACTCCGCAGCCACGTGTACACAAAAATGAAGATTTTCAACTCAGCCATGTGTACATGCGGACAGGCGCCCCAGATAGCAGAGCACATACTGCAAAACTGCCCCGAATATGATATACAGAGAAAATCTCACTGGCCCATAGGAACAACACTGGAAGAGACAATATAGCAGATATAGACAATATTTCAAAGCGAACGAAAAAAGAAGAAGAAGAAATCACAGGTGAGTGAGACTGATCACAGGTGGCGGAGACTGATCACATGTGGATGAGACTGATTACATGTGGCTGTGACTGATCACAGGTGACTGAGACTGATTACAGGTGGCGGAGACTGGTCACATGGGGCTGATTTTGTCTAAATAATCTCCAACTGTCCATGAGTCGACGTCAGGGTAGCGTCCGTGAGGGAATTAACGCATGAAAACTGTAGAGCGGAACAGTCATAGATAATTTTTTACATGCCCTGGACTTAGGGCGAACAGTTCTGTCAGTCCAGTCTACGAAGGAGAAATGGGTCAATCTGAAGACGACAGCGTACTTTGCCATATCAAAGACTTTGGGGCGATCAGGATGCTGAGTAGTGCATGATCTGTAGATGTCAGCGACCCAAAGCTGGCTGCTAACGTCAAGGCCAGCGAATCATAGCTGCCAAGTCCCTTCTACACCTCCTCACGGTGATCATGAATAACAGACTGATACAGAGCAGACTGGTTAGGGAGAAGATATCGAAGATGAAAGGCTGACCTGTTACTCAAAAATGCATACTTAAGTCGGATGTGTCGGACTAAAAGGTATTAGTAACTTTCTAAAGATGGTACGTTAAGAGCAGCTATATGGCGCCTAACTGGCTGCGGGCCTACTTAGCTCTATGTTTGAGTCTATTAAGATGGACTCGTACATCTGTAAAATCCACCCTCCAAGTTATAAACAGATTCTGTAGAGTCTTCTAATGCAGTATAAATACGTTAAGTTAAATATCGCAGTCCAGCTGTAAACACAATGCATTCCGTTCTCCAGAAAAGATCCTGCTACTTGCAAAGCCCTTTTAAGGATTTGGTTGTGAGTGTTTGAGAAAGAAGAAGATAAAGAAGAGATTCTGGGCTATACCACATGCAAGAACTTGACCAGTTTGACGAGAAGGATGAAGCCATCAAGACCCTTCTCGCTGAAAACCACCGTCTGTACAGTTCCCCTCAAATTGATCCTTCCTCAAAATCCAGAAAGACAGCCTTCACAAAAATGCGAATAATAGAAAGCTTAGAAAGATGCAAGACGCAAGGCTCAGCAACAAAGCAGATTAGATCCAGAAATATTCAGATACGAATGTCTCAAAATGGTTCTATGATGCACTGAATACAGGCTATGGTCCAAAATGCAATCCTGTTCTTAATACTCATGGCACGGCACTACAGTCGGACATGGTCCTATTTTCAGCGCTGGACAACGCACTTTACTGAAATCATCAAGCACCCCTTGACCATCATCAAGCAATCTTCCAAGCACTGATGAGGTTAAGAAAGCGAAGAACCAAAAGCCTAGCGGAAACGCCTCCAGATTAGCTATGTACCACCCCTAAAGTTGAGAAAGCAGGAGGTCCAGTCCGTCTTCAACGGATGGCAGACCTATTCCATTTTATTTAGGATGACGACCCCAGGACCTGAAATATGCATCCATTGTCCATCTACACCATCGAATGGGCAGACGTCACAGGGGAATCTCCCTCAAGTTAGTCACGGGCAAAAATTAGTCCGGAGTTCTACTCAACAGCCATGAACTCTTTGATTAGATCTCTTGTCACTTTTAGTCAACACTTAAACTACCTTGTCACTGGTCTTGGTTAAAGTTTCATTTTCATTTATCTTCTTTATTAAAAAAAAGGCGCATGTTGGGACTTGAGTCTATGTACTTTTAGAAGAAACCAGATCCATGTCTGATCTCAAAGTGCGGACGTACATTGACACACGTGAATTTATTGTATGTTTGTACGGCGAATGTAATGGAAGTCATGTAGTCTTTTTTACAGATGCTTTGTCCGTGTTTACAGCGCTAAAGAGAGAAATACAGACATACATGACCTAAGATCAGTACTCTTGTCAACTATGTCAGCAGTTCAAATCCAGAAGAGTCGTAGTACAATTGCTCCCATTCGACTGTTGAATTCAAGGCAACAAGGAAGGTAGAAGGTTAACACAACAAGATGCGAGTGGGATTTACGAGAAGTTCAAAAGGTTTATTAGAGCCAAATTAATGGACAAATGCTTAACAAAACATACTGGCTACACAAGAAATTATGTTTATTATTAGTTGAGAAAAAGAGAGCAGGAGGTGGTCTTCAGACTCCTCACAGGTCACAACAGACTGACCTCTATTCGATCTATTCAATAATTATATATATAATTCAATGTATTATCTATTCAATTAACTGAAAATATCTGTTCTACTACCTAGTGTACATATGGTACTGGGAAAATGATCCCTGAAGATCTGTAAAATTGGTCGACATACGAAGACCAGAGAAAGCATATGTGGCCATCCCCAGTGTCAACACTAGACAACCTATATGGCAGTGTCGACAGCCTTAGGATTACCCCTGCCTCCCTGAAACAAATCAAGTTGACGTCTGACAGCGTACGAAGAAGAAGAAATAGTATGCTTGAACAAAAAAATAACTTGTACTTCATATATCATTAACCAGACGACACTCCCTGTCCACTTATTTGCTTCTTGTTTTCTTCGATAGTTGAGAGGTCAAGAGATAAACTGAATTTTTCAAACTGTGGGCTGGATAAACCTTTGTAGTTCCCGAATGTGGCCCACAAGCGTAATTTAAATTATAACAGAATAACGTACACTTTAATTAAATTTAATGAGGAAACGTATTGCTATCATCAACCATACGCTCTCGTTCTCAACTCCCTTGATCCAGTTTGTTGGTCAAGCCGGCTGGTGGTAACACTAGGCCGGAAAAGGATTTTCAGAATTCTTCGAATGTTGTCTCCCCATTGACTAACAACCTACTTATTTTCTATTTTCATCGACTAAGGGTTCTTTTACGCTCACAGCGGGTGCACAGAACCTCCAAGATTTGTTGCCCATCTCCGACAGGACCATATCCTAAATCTTACCTTTTTTTTTTAGAACAGGGAACGTTTAAAATTTACAGGACTTGTACGCTCCCCCGTTTCATGCTTGCGTTTGTCCGTCCATATAGTCGAGGGCTTTACATCTCGTGTATATTTACATCTCATGTATATTTACATCTCATCTGTAGCGACCTTGCGAACTTGGAATGACAAGGCGAATAATAATAATCAAAATATTTGATTGATTGATTGATGTTGAACGCTCATATTGAGTAAATCTACTTGTTTGTGTGCCACGACAATTGAATGTAAAAGGGACTTGCAGTAACTTTCCTCCTCACATCCTGAGCATGTTGATGTAGACAGACCGGGGTTTTCATGAAGTTGTGCTTTCCTTTGCTTCATCTGCGTGTTGCTTACTACTACGGGGATCACGTCGATCACCCACCTCGTTATTCAGGTTGATCTGAAAACAGCTGGTTTCCAGGAAGGACTACGAGGAAGTAATGTGGGGGTCTAGACCAGTACATTTTATCTGAGCCTGACTAGCATGTCTGATCAGCACATTGTGCCTGACCAGACATTATTCTTCCTCCCCAGTAATAATAACAATAAAAATCATTATAATAAAGATGAAAAAGGAAAGAGAATGAGTTAGGGAAAGTGATAGAGAAACATAGAGCGAGAAAGAGAGAGAAAGAGGGGGAAAAGAGGAGAGAAAAAAGGAAAAAAGGAGAGAAAGAGGGAGATCAGAAGAGATCAAGAGAGAGAAAGAGAGAAAGAAAATTATAAAGATCAAGAGAGAATAAGATATAAAAAGAGAGGTGTACGGAATTGGTAAAAAGACAGGAGAGAAAGCGAAAGAAAGTAGAGAGGAAGAGAAATATAGAGAAACCGATGGATTCGAAGAGCGAGAGAAGAATAGCGAGAAAGAGAGAGAAAAATAAGGACAACGAGAGAGAGATGGAAGCAGAGATCATGTGAAAAAAAGTAAGAGATAAAGGGAAGTAGAGAGCAAAAAGATGGAGAAAAGAAAGACAAATTAGAGACTTGTTATAGAGAAAAGCAGAGACACTGAAAGAGAACGAGAGAAATATAAAAGAAAGAGAGAGAGAAAGATATATATTTATATATATTAACAGAAAAAGAAAGGTAATGCAAGAAAGAAATTAAGATAAAGAGAGGAGTTAGAGAAAGAGAGAGAGAGAGAGAAAGAGAGAGAGAGAGAGAGAGAGAGAGAGTGTCATACATATTATGTTGAACGTACATTGCTTAATTGATGTGAGTCCTGAAAAATGAATTAACAAATACAGATCACTTGCAGCAACAGAAACATAATTCCTAGGAATAAATTCTGAGTACATGAGGTAGCGGAATGGTCAATGCGCTGGCGTCCCAGCTGAACGATCATGGTTCGGATCGCAACAAAAAAATACTCCCGTGGCCCAACTAGCCTCAAAATTTGTCTACCAGAATAATCTAGGAAAGTTATGGCGACCTCCTAGATTGTCGCTGGTAAAAAATAAATATGGGCCTGACATCATATTCTTAATAAGCCACACAGGTGTAAATTCTGGATTTGTTCACCTTTGTCAACTACAGAACCCAAGGAAGGTATATTGACAGGAACGCAATAATAAAGATCACTGATAACCAGTAGAAGGTATACAAGGTTATTTGTGTCAATACAGATAAAGGAGAGCTTAAAAACACAGTGACAATAGAAAAGATCCAGGGCAATAGAGGTCAAGACACTACCAGGAGGCCGTATAATCGCTCGTTAACGACAGGTGAGTATATTATGTTGAAGTGGGCCCAATCCGCGGAGAGAATAAAAGGCACAGTTTATCCAACGTATGAGTACAATAAAACATTCTTATATCCTGTGATTGAAGGGGAGAAAGGGCAAACATTTAGTCCGAATTAATAACAGGTGATACTGGTCAATGGATTCATCCGTAATCCCCTTGATCGGTGGTACCTGGTCTGAGATTGGTTTCTCCACGCAGGACAAAGACAGGTAAGACAAAAATAAGAATAAGCTAGGTGATCTTACAAATCAAAGAGGCAGTTCAAGCACGGTATGCTCCAGTATACCTATTTGTAAACGGGTACCTGACATGTTTATATCATTTTGCATAATTCCACAGGTTTGTATGCGTGTTTGTCATTTGTATCTGAAAATAATTTTTAGCGTAACCAAAGTCGGCTTGAGAACAAAGGGCAGACTTGCTGCGTTTCTTTTTCCTCTTCTTCTTCGTTCGTTCTCAATCTTCCGCTAGCAAGACATGACCATAGCTTCGCAAGTAGCAGGATGTAGTCCGGAGAACGGAATGCGTTGTGTCTCTAGTTTATATCTTGACTGTGATATTTACACCTTTCGGTCCGACACACCCGTCTACGGCAGCAGACATTTTGTTAGTACCGGGTTATCTTTCTCTCATCGATCCGTTCTCCCGCTTTCTGCGTTTGATGACTGATATACATGCGAAGAAGAAGAAGGATCGCCCTTTGGCTTTTTTTGTAATGGTACTAATAATTGTGTGTCATTCTTTTCAATTACATATATTATAGAGAAGTGTGAAATGCTTACGGCATTATGTTGCTGCTGGAGTACCCAAATTGCTGAAGATACCAAAAATGTAATTCCCAAATTACTGAAGGTACCAAAAAGGCAATACCCAAATTGCTATAGGTACCAAAAAGGTAATACCCAAATTGCTAAAGTTACCAAAAAGGTTATACCCAAATTGCTAAATGTACCAAAAAAGGTAATACCAAAATTGCTAAAGGTACCAAAATGGTAATACCCAAATTGCTAAAGTTACCAAAAAGCTAAGACCCAAATTGCTAAAGTTACCAAAAAGCTAATACCCAAATTGCTAAAGTTACCAAAAATCTAATACCCAAATTGCTAAAGGTACAAAAAAGCTAATATCCAAATTGCTAAAGTTACCAAAAAGCTAAGACCTAAATTGCTAAAATTACCAAAAAGCTAATACCCAAATTGCTAAAGTTACCAAAAATCTAATACCCAAATTACTAAAGGTACAAAAAAGCTAATACCCAAATTGCTAAAGGTACAAAAAAAGAAATGAGAATTACAAAGAAACTGAAAAGAATTAGAGACGATAGTAAAGGTATGTCCAATTGAAAGCTAGCATCTTCGGGACAGCGGTGGGGGAGGGGTGTGGGAAAGGGTGACGGGCCGATTGAAGCAGTAGGAGTAGAGTATGTTGAGAGAAGAGAGGGGGAGGGGAGGTTGGTTGATAGGGAGAGATGGACATATTGGAGGAAGAGTGTGTGAGGGAGGATAAGGATGCAGACAGAAGAAGAATCGTTATTTGTTAAATTGCTGTTAAAAGCTTCACTTGTTAGTTAGTTAGGGACAAATCTTGTATTTGACAATTCAGACACTTCCTAATAAGCTGGAGAGCTGAAACTTTCAGAACAGGTATGGACCCGATGACAATACACTTAAATGTTGTTTTTTTTCAATTTCAATTCAATAAAGCGAGTACATTTTTGTACGAAACGAAATGTGTTACTGTCTGTCTGGATACCCAAAACAAACAGGCGCTACATGCTTGCCCTCCGAAAAGTTATTTTCAATCGATACTGTGGTCTACGTGTGTTATCCTAGCCTTTTCTGTTAAAGGTAAGTGGGTAGAATCCTAGGCCAGTCCTATGATTGTTTCTTTCTTCTAATTTTGTCTTTAAAATGTTATTGAAATAATGTCAATTCATTCAAATTGAACATAATCCTCATTTTAGGATAATATTGGGTTGAGTGTTTGGTTTGGCTTGGCTTTGTTCGTTCTCAATCTCCCGCCACCAAACTCTGAAAGGACTTAAGTAGCAGAATGTAGTCCATAGAAGGGAATGCGTTGAGTCGTAGTCAACAGCTTGACTGCGATGTTTGCACCTTTAGGTCCAACACATCCAACTTCAGCAAGTATCTTTTTGAGTACCGGGTTAGCATTTCATTTTCTATCCCTTCTTCTTAGCCAGTCTGCCATGCTGCAGCCTGTAATCCAGGATCACCGCGTGGAGGCTCCACAAGGACAGTCATTTGTGTGTGATATCTTTAGCCGATGTAAGTTACCCCAAAGTCTACAGTGGTCTGTTTCTAATCGATAGATTGTGATTTATTGGTGTCTGTGGAGCCTGTGGATTGGGTCAGGTCAACTACTCACGGCCATGCCATTCTTAAATTTTGAGTTGTACTGATTGTGGATGATAGTTTTTGCTTCTCCGTAAGACACTGTGTGGGTAAGTTGATACAGTTAACCACTTGCTTTGGACAGGGCTATTTCGTTCTCTGTGATTCCACGAAGGGTGGGTAGGGATTGAAGACCAACTGTAAAGGTTTTTGGATTACCCTCCAACTGTTTTCTCGGCCCCGTTTAGTAATGATGAATATATTTAAGACCTGAAGAATCTTCATTTTTAAGTTATTCTTATTTCGTATTTGTCAGAAATAAAAGTTTTGAACAAAATATCCCAATATTCCACAGTCATGTATATAAAATAATCAATATAACAAAGTCTTATATTCAGTATGAAACATGTGCTCTCACGTCCTAATATAGTCAAACATAATTTCTGGTTGACCGCCGTAAAGATGCAATAAACATCCAGTGAGCAAGATGATACCACTTAGACGCTTATTTGACTTACGGACACTGCCATAAAACTGTCCAGAAGTCATAAATGCCTTCACTACCAGTCTCCGCTGAAGTCCAGCACGCTATAGTGGACACATTCCTTTCAACTTAACAGTTTCCGAAAATAGAGGGCTACAGCTCCGACTTCACCCACCACAATTGTTACATGGTTCAATTCCTGATTGCAACACTCCGTACTTCAACTAATTGGGGAGGAAGACAAACATCTGGTCAGGCACAATTTACTGATCAGACATGTTAGTCAGGGTCAGACAAAACGTACTGATCAGACATGTTAGTCAGGGCCAGGCACAACATACTGATCAGACATGTTAGTCATGGTCAGGCACATAATACTGATCAGACATGTTAGTCATGGTCAGGCACAACATACTGATCAGACATGTTAGTCATGGTCAGGCACATAATACTGATCAGACATGTTAGTCATGGTCAGGCACAACATACTGATCAGACATGTTAGTCAGGGTCAGGCACAACCTACTGATCAGACATGTTAGTCATGGTCAGGCACAACATTCTGGTCAGACATGTTAGTCTGGGTCAGGCACAATATACTGATCAGACATGTTAGTCATGGTCAGGCACAATATACTGATCAGACATGTTAGTCATCATCAGACAAAACGTGCTGGTCAAAACCCTCACCTCGGCTTCCTAGTAGCCCTCCCTGGAAACGAACTGTTTTCTTTGCATCCTGGCTAACGGGATGAGAGATCGACGGGATCCCCGCAGTAGTGAGTGATACGCAAATGAAGCAAAGCATAGCACAACCGCCTGGAGGACGCCGGTTCACCTTCAGCAGCACGCTCAGGATGTGAGGAAAACTACTGCAACAAGCCACGTAACGTAATGTTCATGGCTCTCGAAAGCGCCACCTTCACGTTGTGAGCATTCACAAACAATCACAACAATTTCAACTAATTTAATTTATGGAGATGGTATATCGGTTCACAAACGTTCTTACGGTACAGTAAATCTGATACATTGGTTTTAACAATTGTCATACGTAGATTGCTCAGTACATTTTCTTAAATTTATAAATTTCAACGCATTGTAAGAATCAATGTCAACAAAGACCTTAAATGTAGGGGAGCCTGCAGCCTAGTCGACAGTGAGCTGGGTAGGTAAGACTTGGATTACACCGAGCCAGAGTTCGAAATCACGGACGGTCAGAAGAACATCCGGGTGTGGTTCGTTCCTGGTTCGACCGATTCTTTAGTCAACCCAGCTGTAAATGTGCACCTGATGAATGAGTTGGGGAAGGTATAAAGGAAGGGAACTGGCCACCCCACCTCACATAGGCTGAGGCTTAGTACACGAAGAGCTATTTACATCCCTGACGGCAATCGGGGTCCTGGGACCATCCTTTACTTTTATCTAGTTACACTACTGTCGGTGAATGAAGTTGTTAGAGACTTCAGCATACTAAGTCAAGGTTTGTTTCATAGTAGCTACACTACTCTCGGTGAATGAAGTTGTTAGAGACTTCAGCATACTAAGTAAAGGTTTGTTTCATAGTAGCTACACTACTGTCGGTGAATGAAGTTGTTGGAGACTTCAGTCACTAAGTCAAGGTGTGTTTCATAGTAGCTACACTACTGTCGGTGAATAAAGTTTTTAGAGACTTAAGTATACTAAGTCAAGGTTTGTCCCATAGTAGTTACACTACTGTCGTTGAATGAAGGTGTAAGAGACTTTACTATACTGTTGATATAAAATCTTCACACACAGGCATTTAATTTTTTTAGTAAGGACGAACTCTTCAAAGTATTCACGAAGATTGCCATCAGCTCTAACACATTTCTGGGTAGGTAGGCAAGTAGGTAGTCCGCTTAATCCAGAAGAGCTAGTCGCTCTAGCGTTTCATGAGCACGAAGAATGGCCTAGTTCCGCGCTGCATGCAATGAGAATGATGTCTTTCCGATTTGTTTTAACCTGCTGGTGCTTGTAAGCTGCTGGAGCGAGGAATGACGGAGAGGATTGTTTTCCATCCCTGATGTTTATGGCCTGTCTTAAGAGCTGGTTGGTGGGGATATTTTTGATAAGATGGGTCAAATGCCGAAATAGCGCCAAACGGCGACGGTTCAGCATGGTGAGAGTGCTCTCGAGGCATATACCTCGACTTGTCCATCTTCTTCTTTCGTTTTAAAACTCTCACTACCAAGCCCTGAAAATGACCTTGCAAGTAGCAGAATGTAGTCCGCAGAACGGAATGCGTTGTGTCGTAGTTTACAGCTTGTCTATCCGATACATCCAACGTTAGCACGAACTTTGTGAGTACCGGGTTAGCCTTCCCTCTTCAATGTCTTCTCCTTAGCCAGCTTTCCGTCCCGCAGCCTGTTATCCAGAGTCACCACGTGGAGGTGGGTTGGGAGCTTTAGGTCGCTAGCCCTGACGCTAGCAATCATCTTTGTGTCACTGACCGCTACGGCTCAAGCTCTGCACAGTTTTTGTTTGTTGTTTTCTTTTTGCGTTCGCCTTCTTTCTCCATTCCTCAAAGCTGCATGCGTTGCACTATGGTTTTTATGTTGCGCCTATCAGCCCTGTGCATTCTTCTTCTTCTTCTTCTCCTTCGTACGCAGTCAGACAGTAACCATAGAGCTTGTCGCCACTGCCATAGAGCTTGTCTTGCAGTTCCACTGGTGAGGGCCACATCTGCTCTCTCTGATTCTCGTATGTCGGGCAGTTCTGCAGCAGATGTTCAGCGGTCATTTTACCAGTACCGCACGGGCATTCGTCGGTACACCCTATCTTCAATTTGTTGAATAGGTGGTACCTGAGTCTATTGTGGCCAGTGCGAAGTCTGAAGACAACGACCTGCTCTCTTCGGTTCAACTGGTAATAGGCATCGTTTTTGGTGTAACCAGTATGTTCGGTTTCCCATTTGGTCATGTATCTGGCTTTGATAAGCCGTTTTGACTCTTCGTACGTCATACTAGTATCTGTTTGTGGTAGTCTTGCACCTTCTTTTGCCAGTCTGTCTGCCTCCTCGTTGCCTTGGATGTTGCAGTGTGATGGGACCCACTGTACCACTACCCTTTTTGGTGCGGACTGCTGGCACAGTTTGCAGAGTGCTGCTCTTCAGTCATTAAGCTCAGTGTTTTTCTGACTTTTTAGCGCTGTGACTACGGCGAGAGCATCTGTAAGCAGGACTATATGGCTTTCATTTTCACTGTGTGTCACCATTTCTTCCACTGCCGCCCTCAGTGCCTCTGCCTCCGCTCTGAAATTGCTTGTGTACTTACCAGTAGCGAATGACATTGTTATTTTTCTGCCATTTGGTAGGTTCAGGAATGCTCCTGCCCCTCCGTTCTGTGTAGTGTTTGTTACAGAACCGTCGGTGTATGCATGGGTCCAGTCCATGCTTGGGTAGCTTTTCGATATGAAGCTTAGGGTAGTATCTCTCCTTTCTTTTTCAGTCTGGCAGTTTTTGTTTCCAATACCTGGTATATTTTCTACCACCTCTGGAAATATACCCTGCCTCCAGGTAGGTTTTCGTACAGTAGTGATGGGTTTTGGTGTTGTTAGTGCGTTTATGGGATCTTCATGCATCTTTGCTTTGGCTATTTCTGCAAAGTTTCTCCGCTTTAGTTTCTCATTTCCCAAATTGTTTAGTCTCTGGTGCATTGGATGGTCAGTCAGTCTTCTGAGTTTCTCTGACTGCAGCTGGGCTCTGCAGTCTCTTCTATCGGTCATGGATTGCAGTTTTGTAATCTTTTCAAGTTCTACAATTGGCGTTGACTTCATGCCTCCTGTTATAACTCTCATGGCTTGGTTTTGAAGTTTGCTAACTTTATCGAAGTTCGCCTTTGCTGCTGTTGTCCATGCCGCAATGCCATACTCGAGAACTGGTCTCACTCTTCCAGTGTACAGTTTCTTTAGTATGCCTTCGTCTGCTCCCCAGCTTGTGCCAGCAAGTTTCCTCATGATTGCCATTCCTTCCCTGGCTCTCATTCGGTTTCTCTCAATCTGACTTTTCCATGTCATGCCGCGAATCAAATGTGACTCCCAGATAGGTTGGGTTGTCGTTTGGCTACACGAATTTGCCATTTAGACTTAATTTGGTATTTTGGGGTTTTAATGAAAGCGAGAATATTGTGCATGTGGTTTTCTCCTCGTTTATTTTGACCAGCCATGAGTTCGCCCACTCTTCCAGCGATGTTAAGCCCTGTGCATTCTTCTTCTTCTTCTTCTTCTTCTTACGCAGTCAGACAGTAACCATTATTTTTTCGAAAAAAGCGGCGGTCATCCTGAGGCTCTCGCCACTGCCATAGAGCATGTCTTGCAGTTCCACTGGTAATGGCCACATCTGCTCTCTCTGATCCTCGTATGTCGGGCAGTTCTGCAGCAGATGTTCAGCGGTCATTTTACCAGTACCGCACGGGCATTCGTCGGTACACCTTATCTTCAATTTGTTGAATAGGTGGTACCTCAGTCTGTTGTGGCCAGTGCGAAGTCTGAAGACAACGACCTGCTCTCTTCGGTTCAACTGGTAATAGGCATCGTTTATGGTGTAACCAGTATGTTCGGTTTCCCATTTGTTCATGTATCTGGCTTTGATAAGCCGTTTTGACTCTTCGTACGTCATACTGGTATCTGTTTGTGGTAGTCTTGCACCTTCTTTTGCCAGTCTGTCTGCCTCCTCGTTGCCTTGGATGTTGCAGTGTGACGGAACCCACTGTACCACTACCCTTTTTGGTGCGGACTGCTGGCACAGTTTGCAGAGTGCTGCTCTTAAGTCATTAAGCTCAGTGTTTTACTGGCGTTTTAGCGCTGTGACTACGGCGAGAGCATCTGTCAGCAGGACTATATGGCTCTCATTTTCACTGTGTGTCACCATTTCTTCCACTGCCGCCCTCAGTGCCTCTGCCTCCGCTCTGAAATTGCTTGTGTACTTACCAGTAGCGAGTGACAGTGTTATTTGTCTGCCACTTGGTAGGTTCAGGAATGCTCCTGCCCCTCCGTTCTGTGTAGTGTTTGTTACAGAACCGTCGGTGTATGCATGGGTCCAGTCCATGCTTGGGTAGCTTTTCGTTATGAAGCTTAGGGTAGTATCTCTCCTTTCTTTTTCAGTCTGGCAGTTTTTGTTTGCAATACCTGGTATATTTTCTACCACCTCTGGAAATATATCCTGCCTCCAGGTAGGTTTTCGTACAGTAGTGATGGGTTTTATTGTTGTTAGTGCGTTTATGGGATCTTCGTGCATCTTTGCTTTGGCTATTTCTGCAAAGTTTCTCCGCTTTAGTTTCCCATTTCGCAAATTGTTTAGTCTCTGGTGCATTGGATGGTCAGTCAGTCTTCGGAGTTTCTCTGACTGCAGCTGGGCTCTGCAGTCTCTTCTATCGGTCATGGATTGCAGTTTTGTAATCTTTTCAAGTTCTACAATTGGCGTTGACTTCATGCCACCTGTTATAATTCTCATGGCTTGGTTTTGAAGTTTGTTAACTTTATCGAAGTTCCCCTTCGCTGCTGTTGTCCATGCCGCAATGCCATACTCGAGAACTGGTCTCACTCTTCCAGTATACAGTTTCTTTAGTATGCCTTCGTCTGCTCCCCAGCTTGTGCCAGCAAGTTTCCTCATGATTGCCATTCTTTCTCTGGCTTTCATTCGGTTTCTCTCAATCTGACCTTTCCATGTCATGCGCCGATCAAATGTGACTCCCAGATAGGTTGGGTTGTCGTTTAGCTGCAGGAATTTGCCATTTAGACCTAATTTGGTACTTTGGGGTTTTAATGAAAGCGAGAATATTGTGCGTATGGTTTTCTCCTCGTTTATTTTGACCAGCCATGAGTTCGCCCACTCTTCCAGCGATGTTAGGGCCGTCTGCATCCGATTTCTTGCTATGGTGAGATGCTCTTCAGAGGTCCACATAGCCAGATCGTCTGCAAACATTGAGCTATGGACTCTTCTTGGTATATTCTCTGTAATATCGTTTATATATACCAGGAGAAGTGTGGGTGACAATACTCCCCCTTGGGGTACTCCCTGCTCGAGTGTCACCTTTTTGCTCATCTGCCCTTGTACTTGGACTCTGGCCGTTCTTTGTTTGAGGTAGTGGTTGATCCACTTGTACATCTTCCCACCGACATCACTTCTTCTTAGCTTGACTCTAAGTCCATCCTTCCAGACTTTGTCAAATGCCTTTTCCAGATCCACCCAAACAGCTACTGTGTGTTTCTGTGCCTGGTAGGCATCTTCTATCTCCTGGGCTATGAGGATGACCTGGTCCTCAGTGGATCTGTGCTGTCTGAAGCCGGCTTGCTGTGGAATTAGTATTCGTTTTTCTTCCAGATGCCACATCAGTCTGGTGTTTATCAACCGTTCCATCAGCTTGCCGACACAGCTCAGTAGGCTGATGGGCCTGTATCCATTTGGATCTGTTTTATCCTTTCCTGTTTTTGGTACTGGTACCAGTATTGCGTCTTTCCATGCCTGGGGTACAATCCCCCTTTTCCAGCTTCGGTTCAGGACTGATAGTAATTTCCTCTTCGCTGTTTGGCCCAGCCCCATCAGCATTTCGTTTGTGATCCCGTCTTTTCCGGGAGATTTCCTTTTCTTTAGTGTTCTCATAGCCTCTTCCATTTCGCTCATTGTTAGTTTGGCCATCATGTGCTCTTCAGGAGCCGTATTTATGTTTTCGTGTCCCTTTAGCTCTTCGCTAATGTCTGTATGCTTATCTGCAGAGACCTCGATGTGGTTTGCTCTGGCATAGTGATCGACAAAGGCGTTAGCGGCTTTCTTACCTGTGATCAAGTTCTCGCCCTGCTTGATAGTAATTTGTTTATTTGACGGGGTTTCGTCGTTCATGGCTCTGACTAGCTTCCATAGCTTGTTCCCGTCTTTGTCCAGGTTTAGACTTTCCGTTTTATTTTTCCAGCTTTCTCTTGCTGTTTGCCTGAGAGTGTGTTTGTACTTCGCCGCGGCGGCTTTGAGGGCGATGTTTGCCTCCATGGATTTTTCTCGCTCTGCCATGTTCCTAGCATTTGTTACTGCATCTTCCACTTTCTGCAACTCATCATTCCAGTAGGGCTTATAGTTTTTCCTAGCTCCTCTTGGGATGGTTTCAGTGGCGGCTTGCATTATTGCCTTGCTTAGGCTCTCTACCATGGGCTTCATTTTGGAGTGTCGTGTGTTGATGGTTTCACACAGCCCATCTGTCAGGATTGCAAATCTGTCCCAGTCGGCTCGTTTGTAATTCCAACGTGGGAGCGGTTTTGTTTCCTGTGGGCCTACTTCCATGTCAATGGTTAGTCTGATCGGCCTGTGTTCGCTACCTGCCAGTTGGTTTAGCACCTGGCGGTCTATTTTATGGTGTATGTCCTGTGTGGAGAAGGCCAAATCTGGAGTCGAGGTGGTATGCCATGTTCTTGAATAGAAGCTAGGGCTATCCTCCGGCCTATTGATTAGGGAGAGATTTGCATCTATCTCCCAATCTTCCACTTCGTCACCTCTGCTGTCTGTGTCAGAGTATCCCCCATCTCTCCGAGTGGCTGTTGAAATCTCCAACTACTATGCAGTTGGAGTCTCTGACCTCCATACTCGAAAGCGATAGGTCTCTATTTGGTGGTCCGTACAGATTGAAAATGCGGAGCTTCGTCTCTTGGGCCATTATGTCAACTTCTACAATTTCTGCTTGTCCGGTGTGATTGACAGATACCGCGCTACTCGGTATGTAGTTTCTGGTCAGTATCAGGACCCCTCCTTTGTGGCCTTCTCTATCTAGACGGAAGGTCTGGTATCCTCTGATTGAGAATTTATGGTTATTGTTGAGGTGCGTTTCCTGGATAAATGCCACGTCAATCTTACCTTCATGCAGGTGGTGTGTTAGGGAAAGTTTTTTGTTAATGACTCCCTCCGCATTCCACTGTAGTATTTTGAGGGTCTTGAGGTTTTGGCCAATAGAAGTTGCCCGATAGCCATGTGCCTTGACTCCACGACACATGGGTGGGTGACCACCAGTAGTCAAGGGTGGGCTCCTTCGAGGCGTGAGGCCCGGCACTATCGCTGCCTGGCGGGACTCCGCAGGATGAGCGCCATGCGTTTTTCTGATAGGTTGTACTGCCATCATACTGCGATTTACGTTGCACTGTTTTGTTAGGCTTGCGGCCCCGTGCATCCGATTTCAACCGGCGTTTCTATAGGGATGCCCTCCTTAGCCTTTGGCTGTCCCCAGCCTATCTGCAAGGCAGCAGTTGTTTATGATCAGAGTTGTCTCTCTTATGGAAGTTGTCTTACTAGACTATCGAGTCTTCACTACTCGTGTCAATAGGGTGCAATGATGATATGTGAGATGATATATGATATGGACTGGTTTACCCGGAAGAGAGGCAGTCCAGTGTGTCTGTATCCCAGGATCGTCACGTCCTGCCAGAAACGTAGCATTTGCATGTGAGTGGGGTATCTCTTTTTCCTTTTATTTTCTTGGCTTCTATGCAGGGATGGTACGCCTAGCATTCCCCGCCACCTGGGGTGTTGACACAGTGGGGCAGGTGTGCAATGTCCGCTGGTCTGCATCTCTTCTGCGTTCAGCATGATAGTTATGTGGCTGATAACGTACAGAGGTAGATATCGTAGCCGGAGTGCATTTAGCCAGAGGACAAGCCTGGTAATGTCACAGAGATGTTGTTCGCCTGGTGTGCGGAAAACTCTCATGGTCAGTGGTTGAGTCTTGACAGTTCACAGTGAGGTGGCTGCTCTACTGTTTTCGACACCCCGACCAGGTACTAAGTCTTTGGTTGGTGGTTTCGCACCCAATCGCCGTTTAAGGTGAGTATCAAGCAGTTTTCCGCCCGCTTTGATTGGCGGGCGGCAAGGACCTCTTACTGTGGCTCTACCTGATAGGGCTGGGGCGCAAGCCCCAGGTCCCGAGCATGTAGGAGCCTCCCATTGCAGTGGTGCTGAGATTTTGGGCGGGATTGCGGCTTACAAGGGTTCGGCCGTAATCCCCCACATGGTAGCCTCGCGCCCTTGGCTTATCAGCCTGGTACGTGAACCAAAGTGTCTGCGGCTCCTCTCGATTTGAGCTGGTTTTCCGTAGCATCGCCCTGTCATTTGTAGGGTAAAACTGACCTGTCTTCAGATGATCTATTTCCAGCACCCGTTCACTATTTGGTCAGACGAATTTATTGAGGGCTTTTGTTATTCAATGACCAGGTATTTGAAATCTGCGGTTTCTGCGGAGTTAAACACGATTTCCGTAGCGTTCTTTCATTTGAGTGTTTGAGAGCTGACTTGTCATCCGTGAGTCTAATACCAGCGTACGTTCATTATTAGACCCAAACGGCAGTGCTCTCGATTTGTCAGTTGTTCTACAGTATTGGCGTGTTAAATCAAATTAAGCCGCAGGTTCCACACCTGGTGGTGCCCTTCCGTCAATTCCCTTAGCGAGACAATCAAGTTTCTTAGGGGGTAGCCCCAGATTTTCGAGGGTCTAATTCCAGCACATGTTCTCTATTAGACCCCACGAAGGTGTACTTTTTGATAGTTATTCTGCAGTATTGGCGTGTTAGGTTAATTTAAGCCTCAGGCTCCACTCCTGATAGTGCTCTTCCGTCAATTCCTTTTTCAGAACACTGGATGCAGACCCAACCGGGTCACAGGGGGCATAGCCCCAGATTTCTGAGGGTCTAAATCCAGCACCAGTTCCATATTAGACCCCAGAAGAGTGGTCTCGGCATGTCAATCGTTTCAGTGTTGGCCGTGTTGAGTCAAATTAAGCCGCAGGCTCCACTCCTGGTGGTGCCCTTCCGTCAATTCCTTTAAGTTTCAGCTTTGCAACCATACTTCCCCCGGAACCCAAACACTTTGGTTTCCCGGAAGCTGCCCGCAGAGTCATCGAAGCAACTCCTGCGGATCGCTAGTCGGCATCGTTTATGGTCAGAACTACGACGGTATCTGATCGTCTTCGCGCCTCTGACTTTCGTTCTTGTTTAATGAAAACATTCTTGACAAATGCTTTTGCAGTAGCTCGTCTTGCGGCGATCCAAGAATTTCACCTCTAACGCCGCAATACGAATGCCCCCGTTTGTCCCTGTTAATCATTACCTCCAGTTCCGAAAACCAACAAAACAGAACCGAGGTCCTATTCCATTATTCCATTCACCATTATTCAGGCAGCCGAGGCCTGCTTTGAACACTCTAATTTTTTCAAAGTAAACGCGCCGGCCACCCAGGACGCTCAGCGAAGAGCACCTGTGGGAGAGAGCCGGCAGACGGTAGGGCAGGAGACAACGGGCAGTGAACCGGCGCGAGCCGGACCGCCCGCCTGCGCCTGAGATCCAACTACGAGCTTTTTAACTGCAACAACTTTAATATACGCTATTGGAGCTGGAATTACCGCGGCTGCTGGCACCAGACTTGCCCTCCAATAGATCCTCGTTAAAGGGTTTAAAGTGTACTCATTCCAATTACGGGGCCTCGAAAGAGTCCCGTATTGTTATTTTTCGTCACTACCTCCCCGTGCCGGAAGTGGGTAAGTTGCGCGCCTGCTGCCTTCCTTGGATGTGGTAGCCGTTTCTCATGCTCCCTCTCCGGAATCGAACCCTGATTCCCCGTTACCCGTTACAAACATGGTAGGCAGTCTCTTCTATCGGTCATGGATTGCAGTTTTGTAATCTTTTCAAGTTCTACAATTGGCGTTGACTTCATGCCTCCTGTTATAACTCTCATGGCTTGGTTTTGAAGTTTGCTAACTTTACCGAAGTTCGCCTTTGCTGCTGTTGTCCATGCCGCAATGCCATACTCGAGAACTGGTCTCACTCTTCCAGTGTACAGTTTCTTTAGTATGCCTTCGTCTGCTCCCCAGCTTGTGCCAGCAAGTTTCCTCATGATTGCCATTCCTTCCCTGGCTCTCATTCGGTTTCTCTCAATCTGACTTTTCCATGTCATGCCGCGAATCAAATGTGACTCCCAGATAGGTTGGGTTGTCGTTTGGCTACACGAATTTGCCATTTAGACTTAATTTGGTATTTTGGGGTTTTAATGAAAGCGAGAATATTGTGCATGTGGTTTTCTCCTCGTTTATTTTGACCAGCCATGAGTTCGCCCACTCTTCCAGCGATGTTAAGCCCTGTGCATTCAAATTCGACAAGTATTTTATGTAAGGGTCTGTTTCCTCTGCTTTTTCTAAGGGTTTGCTTCCACGGGGTAACGGCCGGTGCTGTGGTGGAGAGCGAACTCAGCACCTTCAGGATGTGAGCCGTGTCACTTAACAACTAGCCGTCCCCCTGCTCAGTATCTCGTTCCCTGTCCGTCGAGGGACATCATCATTTGAGACTCAGTCATACTAGTGGACCCCAAGCACGCGCTTCTGGCTGCGCACGTAGAAGGCTTCAACTCACTTCTGTTCGCTCTGCAGAATAGTTCAGGTTTAGGAAATGTACAACAGGATCGGGACGTCACAGTTTACGTAAATTCGTAGTTTGATAGCTCAGTTCTGAAGCTAATAATATCGTTACTCTTTTAAAATGAACAGTCCGATTCGATTGCAATGTATCGCGTCTTTGTTCTGCTAATGAAGTATGCATTTGGCAATACAATGGGACAAAGTTAGTTAAATTAGGTGGAATGCATTGCCACAGAATATAATGGACGTGGGGACAATTAATGCAATTATGAATATATTGGATGCGCATAGGTTTTAGAGCAAAGTAATATAAATGAAATTGGTTGTATACATATTCAGCACAGTTGAGTTAATGTCAGACGGTTGGCTATTTAATATTGCAAGACCATAGCACAAAATCCCACTAGTCATGACACGTGATAGTGATGCTTTCCCAGCTTTTATTTTACTCTGGTAAGAATCCTACTCTAGCTGTTTTTAGTTCTTTTTAGTGGGATTAACCTGCTGAGCAGTGCACGAGCTGCATCGGTCAGCGACCCACAGGTAACTGCTAGCGTCAAGACCATTCTACATCTTCACCTGGTGACTGGATAACAGGCTGCAACAAAGCATGACTTCTAAGGAGAGGTGATCGAAATGGGAAAGCTAACCCGGTACTGTAAAATGCCTGCAGAAGTCGGATGTGTATGACCGTAATGTGCAAATATCGCAGTCAAGCTGTAAAATACGACACAGCGCATTCAGTTCTCTGGACAACATCCTGCTACTTGCAGAGCTCTATTTGGATCATGGTAGCGGAAGATTGAGATAGAACGAAGATAAAGTTATTTTTATTAGTCTTAGCACCTGCACGCTCGAATTACCAAGCTGTAACATTGAACACTAGACTCTGTTCTCTATGTTAGGGAGAAATATATTTCAGAAATATTTCAGCGGTGGCGTTAGAAAAGGAAAGGCAGAATAACAACAAAAAAGGCAATGGCCGCCGTCCATCTTAGGCGATGATGGTATCATTAATTTTGCTAGCGCTATTTTTAGTAAGGAATAACGGCGTACTTTGTTTTCCTCACTCTCGAGCCGCTCAACCCCAGTGGCAAGTCAATGACAAGACGACTAGTGGGCGACTACGAGATGTAGAGGACTCCGCATCGAGCACCCGTGAAAAAGACGGTGGAGTCCGGAGTCGAACCCACACCACCTGATCACGAAGCCGACGGCTTAACCACTTCGCCACAGAAAGGCACAAAAAGAAGCATAACACACTAATGAAACTGAGGACAGTCTCTAACAATTCATTAGATAAAACTACAGCAAAATCTGTAACACTTCATTCCCGGCGGCATGCATTGCTATGAGCCATCGTACCCTATCGGCAGATAACACTGCTGGAACACAGTTCAGTCTATTTAAGGTCTGTTTCAATGCTGGTAAGAGCGAGAAGGTTATAACCGATATTTAATTACATAAAGGAGTGTGTGCCAAAAACATAAATTGACCTATCAGTCGGGCTTTGGTAAAAACATGACCTTTTACAGAGCAAATGTTGAAAACACATTCCTCCTATGTACTACACAGAGTACTTTATAAGTAATTCTCAAAATCGTAGGATCGTCTAACGCAGTGATTCTCACAACGTTTGCTCGTCTAACGCAGGGATTCCCATAACGTATGTTCGTCTAGCGCAGTGATCCCCACAACGTTTGCTCGTCTAACGTAGGGATTCCCACAACGTATGTTTGTCTAAAGCATGGATTCCCATAACGTATGATCGTTTAACGCAGGGATTTCTACAACGAATACTCGTCTAACGCAGGGACTCCCACGAAGTACCGTCGTCTAACCCAGTTATTCTTTAACACGAATGGTTGTCTAACACAGGTATTCTCCACTAGTTCTGATACTCATCGCCTATTTCTAAGTGGCATTCATCACTGCCATCTTTGTAACTTTTTAATTGTCTAAGTTGACCACTTCTTCCAGTGCAACTATGGCGTTAGTACGGCCATGCACAACATACTGACCAGGACTTGTAGTAGCCTCAGTGGTTATCATATTCTTAATAGGTGTTGCTGTTACTATTGTTGTTGATTCTATTGTTGGTGTTCAAATTTATTTCTGCTAAGTCAAGTTAGAAGACATTTCTTTGGTAGCGGGTTACAATGGCTCTTTTTGCAACCCGAGACGTACTTGAAAAGGTGGACCAGGGTAAACCTGGCTGTAGTTGAATGAGGGGGGGGGGCGGCTCCTCAGAAAGCTCACCATTATGGGATTACAGAGTCGATCCCCACCTAGTTGGTCAGACCGAACAAACAGGCCGTTTCTAGTAGCACGACAGGTAACGTGAGTTGGTGGCGTGGTCTGCATGTTTCACGTGGCCCCGTTTGCGCAACATTAAGTGTTGGCTTGTCCGTTGTTGAGTTTCACTTATTAGAGTAGCTTTAATTTTTGTTTAACGAAATGTTCACTCGCTCATTTCAAGTTTAATCTATGCCTTCGTTTGTATTCGTTTTCGGTGTTGGTCATGAAAAGAACGCTGTGACGTGCAGTAGTCTACAGTCAGGCAATGTTATCTATGCCGCGGTAGCACAGTGGTTAGTGCACTGGCTTCCCAGTCAAGCGATCAGGGTTCAATTCCCAGTTGGTGCGGGATGTTCTTTTCTCATCCCAAACTGGGCTCCTATGAATTGGGTACCAGAACATCTGGGAAGTAAAAAGCAGCCGGCGTTATGCTGAGCACATCATCCACTAAGTGCCGTTGGTTATAAAATAATATGGGAATTTCGGCCCGACACACTGGATTTGAGTACGGCGTTTCTGAGACCAGGTTTGCCTTTCCTCTTGGCCAAGCTGAGAGGTAACAGTCTGTTTCCAGGTCCACCACTTAGAGGCGGATTAGGGTCTATGTCAGTTAGGGGTCAATGATCGTGTTGCAAGCAGTCTGCTACGAGTCGTTAGCCGCTGTCACTGCTGCATCATCGTCCCCGATTGAGAACCCCTGGTTGAAAATTTGTTTGACAGCTTCCCTTTCCTAGCAGCCGACATTTGGATCAACACACGTCGGGCCTCGTTAGAGCTGTTGTAACAAAACATTTCACAGCAACCGACACAGAACTGTGACAAAAAGGACGTATATCCCAGAAAACAAATAAACAACAACGTATTGACACTGTCAGCGAATAGGCTGAAAGTTTGCTTTTAAAATAACTAAATAATTTTTTAAAAACCTGTTGTTTTGTTTCGTTATTTTTTGTTTTGTTTTTGGTACACTTCTTCGTTTTAAAACTCCCGCTACTAAGCTCCCAGAAGGGTTTTGCAAGTAGCATGATGAAGTCCAGGGAACGGAATGCGTTGTGTCGTTGTTCACAGCTTTGCTTCGATTTTTGCAACTTTTTGTCCGACACATCCGACTTCAGCTTTCATTTTTTTGTTAGTCTTTCCTCTTCGATCCCGTCTCCTTAGCCAGTCTGTTCTGTTGCAGCCTGTTATCCAGGATCACACAAGGTAGAGGTGGATCAAGATCTTGGCAGATTGGGTCGCTGGCTCTGATGCTAGAAGTCAGCTTTGGGTCGCTGACTGCTAAACTCTAATTTATACGAAGGTATGTATTTGTTTGTTTGTTGCGGTTTTATTTTTTCTTTGTTTTTGTTATTTAAGGGAGGGGGCGGGAGAGTGGAGAGAAAGAGAAAGAGGGGGGGGGGGGTGCGGTATTGGATGTTCAAATTTGATTACATTTATGTTTCTTTGGTGAACTGGTGAATTGACATTTTTATTTTCAAAAAGGATTGGTATCTTGACAGCAGCTAGAGACTCTTAGCTGGCTGCTAGCATCAGGGTCAGCGAAACAGACCAAACTAAGCCTATTCCCACTCCAAGCGGAAGCTCTACAAACAACCTGCTAAGAGAATTAAGATCGTAATGGGAAGGCAAACGGTATGCCCAAAATGGCCAACTCAAGTTAAGAAGATATTTTGGGGCTCACAAAGTAATTTGTGGCGTACGGAGACATTTTATCAAGTATACTCCGCACTTGCTAAGAAACGTATAACAGTCAAATAGGTTGCCGGTTGTAAGAGCCAAGTTCTACAAGGATCATCCTACTTATAGAGTAATTTCTAACTTTTCTGCATAGTTCCCTAATTCTGTATTTTGAATTTGAAAAGTACGTTATTCAAGGTGTCCTTCTATAACGGAAACTGTGCAGTTTATTCGATGATCCAACTTCTCTGTTGCTTCTTCTTATCTTCATCTTCTTCTTCTTCTTCTTCTTCTTCCCCATCTTCACCTTCTTCGATCCACTGATGCTGTGCTTCTAGCTCTGTGAGGTTCATGAAGGAGATCATGACTTTCAGGTCTTCGTTGGCACCCCCCCCCCCCCCGGACCCCCCCCCTCTTTTCCTCCTACCAATCGCGTTTCGAACAAGTTCGTTTCCAGGGCTGGACTGCCTCTTTTTGGTCTCAAGACGTTTCTCGTTTTCTTTGTGCTGGTTTCTCCATTCTGTCCTCATGGATCATGTTGTGAGTGTCTTTGCTTCTTTATAGCTATTGGATGGCGAGTCTGAGTGCTGCCAATTTCGGCTTTTGGGATATCATCTGCCTTCTCGTTTCCAGGCATCCCAAAGTGAGTTGACATCCACTGTAGGACTAAATCTAGTTTTTGGACAGCAACAGATGTTTTGTTGTATTTCATGTGAGAGTCCATCATGTTTAAGGACCGTTTGAATTGTATAGATTTAATAAATCATACAAGTAATGTCTGTCTACACAATGTCAGCTCTCTTGGCTATTGGGAAGTTAGAATAGGAGAAATAGAAATCCTTGCACACGGACATTGATCAGAACAGCTGGTCAAAACAGGTGCTGCTAGGTGTAGGTATCAGGGCATGGCTCGCAAACAAAACGTGCATGTGTTCGGATCCATGAAACGGCAATGTCGTATCCCTATAGGAAGTGACCCCTTTAAAAAGGGAGCTGAAGTCGGATGCACAAAAACTAGAAATGTAAACAAAATATTCAGTACGCACTTTATTATTGTTTTCGTGAAAAGGTACTGACATTACTTGTTATATTCATAACGTGCATCTTTCCTGGCCAAAGGTGGCCTCACTACTTTTTCTTAACTTAACTTAACTTCTTTATGCTAGACTAGACGACTCTGTATACAAACACTTTCTTCTATACAACGATCTAAAAATAACTATGTGCATCCAATCTAACTACTAATGCATTAACTGACCCCGCCCCGCCCCCCCCCCCCCCGTTTCCCCCAGCTTACCTCTGGCAATGCATTCCAAGCATTCTTCACACTCTGATTAAAAAAAATATTTCCTAATATCTAATCTGGACCTTCCTTTAATTAATTTACAGCTGTGTCTTTTTTGTTCTTGAAGCCGGTTGTACTTTGAAAAAACTTGTTAATATCTAATTTATATTTTCCCTTGATTAACTTGTGAGCTTGTATTAAAAGATCGCGATTTCTTCTCTTTTCTGGACATTGCAGGCTGGTTATATCTAATATATATATCTAATTGTAAACTATAATTTAGGACACCCACTGTCATTCTTGTCGCTTTTCTTTGTATCCTTTCCAACATGTGTATATCCTTTCTTCGATAAAAACACCCTACCTGAACACAGTACTCCAATCTAGGTCTAATTAATGCTTTATAAAGTATCATTATCACCTTGTTAAGTTGTTGTTATCACATAGCTGCTGAGCAAGCCTGCTCTTGACAACCCAATGCCATTTTTATATATATACAGGTCTTCTTTAGTTGTTTCACTACTCCATACACTGTGTTGGCAAATGTTGGCAGTGGTTGTTAGAATCTTTTCCTCATGTCAGCAAGCGCATTGCGCTCAATGAGTAGATGTCCAACTATTTCATCAGGATGAGAGCAATGCCTGCACAGGGCAGGCGCTGGGGTTTGTAGCGGTTTAAGTGGCTATTGACTCTGGTATGTTCTGTTCGGAACTGAAACATGAGACTTTGATCTCTTCTATATAGTTTCTTTATGTCATCGTTACTTTTTGGCTGTGACATGCACCGCGACCTGTTGTTCCCTTGTTGAGTAGTTAAAAGTTAATTCTTTCGTTTTGAAAATGTCCGGCTTTGTTTTAATCATTGCGTTAACACGTCTGCTCCTATATCTTTTCCCATGTACCCTCTCAAACAGGCTGTTGGTGTTGCTGTTGTTTAAATATGTGCGTCATGTTTTGAGTTATTTCCTAACGACGTTTATTTGGTAGCGGGTTAAAGTGGTTCTTCTTCCATCCAGAGGGGTGCTGTATAAAGGGAACAGGGATCCTCCTAACTGTAATGCATTGCAAGATTCTTCAGTAAGCTCAATACTGTTGGGAATTAGAATGTTGATCCCCCACCTCCATGGCCAGGCCAATGTTTCCTATTACCATGGGGACGTGTGCTGGTGTCATGATTAGTGTGTTTCACTTGACCCTGACTGTCTTTGCTGCATAATAAAAATGTAAAACTCTGCATTACTTCTTCTTCATCTTCTTCTTCTTCCTATTCTTTCTCTTCCTCTTCTTCTTATTTGTTAACCTTCTATCAGGTCTACTTCGTCTTCGACCTTCGTCCTGAAAAAAGACATGATGTTATGTAGTAGTTTACAGCGAGGCTGCGATATCTACGTCTTACAGCCCCACACATCCGGTTTCAGCTGGTTCCATAAGGTACCGGCAAAGTCTTCCCAAGGCGATCCCAATTCTTTTAGCCAGACTACATGAGTACAGCATGTTTCCAGAGTCGCCGCTTGGAAGCAGAAAAGGGTCTTGGTCAGCCTTTGTTCGCTGACCCTCGCGTAAGCAGCCAGCATTGGGTCTCTGACTGATGTCAGCTCATTTACTATGCTGCATCTTCTGTCTGTTAGAAGTTTAAGTCGTGTCCACATAATGTCGACTGTATTAATTCACAAACTACAGACGTAGTGAACATAAAATTAATTGACAGATCACAGACGTCAATCAAATCAATCAAAAGCCTGTCAGCACCCTGTGGAGCATGTGCCCTCAAAAGCCAACTCTTCCAATCATGAGCTATTTGAGCCAATTCAGACCACGTCCTGCCTGCTGTCCTGTTACTTTCTTCCAGTTCCCTATTTCATGAGTGTCTCGGACGCCCTCTACTTCTCTTGCCCTATGGATTCTAGAACAGAGCTTTTATTGTAATGGTATCGACTTGTTTCCGTAATATGTGGCCTATCAATCGCCATCGCCTCCTCCGTGTTGTAAAGTAGAAATTCAGCAGAATTAACCGTTGGTTGAAAATGACGTTTTTTAAAGACTCCATTGAACTAAGCCGCAGTCAGTAAGAAGGGGAGTGGCCAGTGCCCTTTCTTGCTGTTTTTTCTTTCCCTAACCCATGTGTCATGTACCCATTTACAGCTGTGTGGACTGGAAACGCGGTCCCCGATTAAAATCACGACCCTGATTGTTTTTAGTCTCTGGAATTGATCCGAACCGAGCTACACTGTTACCACAGAAAATACAGAATTGCTCGCTATGAACTAAGCTATCGCGCCCCTCTCCTCTGCGTTACAGACTAAAATAACATACCATTAATTTACAGTTTAAATATCCATTGAAAATAAAATTAATTTACAAATTTCAAACGTTCAAATCAACTTTTTTCAGCGATGGAAGGAAACTGGCTACCCCATCTCACACAATCTGTATTTTATTACAATGAAGTATCTAGTACTTCATCTCCAACGGCAGTTTCTACTATAGGACTTACTTGTACGACCACTAGCTACAGCCATTTGCCCGCAAGATGAAGCTAGGACATTATTCAAAGTCTGTTTATTTTTGGAGAGATTGTTTTATTACCCCCGGCTTCACACAAATCAGGAGTCCTACTGTATTAGGACATTTACAATGTGGGGACAGTTTTACAGTCCTATTCTACGGTCACGATGATATCCTACCCCGGCTAGGGCCTCACACATGCCATGACGTCTGAAAACCAAGGTCGCCCTTACTTTAGTTTGGCGATGGTTCTCTTCACAACGCCTCTAGACCACACAAGTGGTGTCGGAATTGAAAAGGGTAGGACAATTGTAACCCTCCAAGAATGTTGAAAGAAAAACTACTAAACAGGGTTGTGTATAGGGCTTGCGATGTAAATCCCGTGTTTTTGAAACCACTAAGCAAATATTCCGGAACGAGTGTTTCAGGAAAGGAAGGAGACAGCCAAATTGGTGGTCATATGTTTGACTTGCGAGCTGAAATGCAACAGTAAAGCGTTCAAATGCCAGGAAGAGCGAAAAAAAAACATACATGGAGCACATGACAGGTTCTGAGGATGATAGTGACAGAGACGCGAGATACTTATTGATCGGGCTTCTGAAAGGATATTATATTTGATGATGAATGACATAAAGCTGAAACAAATCAATCAAATCAAGCAATCGATACGGCCAGACGTTATTGTCTTTCCTGTACCATATGTGATCATTTTGCACCGGTGTTCATCTTAATCCAAACCACTATGTTGTTTCATTAACACGATGCGTTCAACATTTGATGCAGACTTGGTATATCAATCTTGCTGCAGACTTGTGTTATAGGTTCGTAGATCTGAAGGCATTCTTGTCAGATACCGTAATTATTTCATAATGAAAATTTGAATTTTGTCAGGCAGTTATCGTAAATTGAAAACTGTACGCTAAAAAGTGAACATGAATGACTTAAGTGCAAGGTTTACCATTTGGATGGTGTGATAATGTGAATGGTGTGGTAATGTAAAGGTGTGGTAATGTGTTAGTGCAGTAATGGGATGGTTGTGTAATGTTAGTTGCCCGTTGCAAGCGATGATGCCGACATTATCAGGCGATTGTGTGTTAATGATGTAACTTTTTCGCTGGTTGTCATCCTCACTCTCTCGTCACAAGCTACCTTTACCTTGGACCAGCGGCAAAACATGTCGATACGAATGGATCTAACTACTTTAGATATGCCGTCTGACTTATCGAGGAAATCCCTTTTAAATGATGACTAAATAACTAACTCATATTGTGCAAAGATGTAAAATCAATCCATGCTCATTTGGGATGGCTAGTAGTTAAGTGACACGGCCCACAAACCGAACGTGCTGGGCCCGATCCCCAACCACAGCATTAGCCGTTACCCTGGTGAAACAAACTCTTACATAAATTGCATGCCGGAGTCGGATGCACTGGCCCGACAGGTGCACAATAAAAAATAAAGCAACACACACAGCCGTGAAGAATAAAGAAATATTGTGAAAGCAACAACACAAAAGCCATGTCACACACAGAGAAATAAAACAAATCCACGGTACAGAACTCAAAAATCACTGTTGACAGTGCTCATTTTACATAATCCTGCGTTGAAACCAACTGCAGATCCGTCTTTGTCTCCTGAACAGGCTATTATAGTTGCACTGATAGTTGACACGTGCAAGTTTCGTTATTTAGTCAGCCATGGAATGTGACGTTCCAAGGGGATTTCTCCGCGAGTCAGAAAGTCTGTAGCGACAGTAGGCGTTGATGTTACTCAGAATTAAGACACTCTGGTACCACATCTCTTGAGACCAGGGGCCGCTGGAAACCTGCTGGACTCGACTGCCCACTGTTTCCGCTCATCGCTTTGAAAGGCGAGTGCCATGCTTCACGACCCCACCGCAATGTGACAATTTTATGACTTGGTTAGTTTATTGCGCGGTAATGTGGCATATGATTATGTAATAATATAGTGATGTGAAAACATGATGATGTCGCTCTATGGTAATATAATGGCTTAAAAAGGTGCAGTGTAGAAGTGTGATAAAGTGAAATGATGGTATTTTGGGACTGATAATCTTTTCATGTGTTACCATTGTAAAATTGCAATGTGATGGTGTAGTAACGTGATGGCGTGGTAATGTAATGTAGTGGTAATTTTCTAAAGTGTATAGTAATGTAGTGATGGTATATGGTATATGTGGTCGTATGGTGGTGTGGAATGTGATGATATGTTAAAGTAATGAAAGGGTGGGGGGGGGGGAGTGAAGTAATCTGCTAATGTAGTAATGTGATGCTGTGGTAATGTAATGGTAATATATTATTGTGGTAATGTGCTGGCAAGGTAATGTGATAGTGTGGATATTTGGTGCGGTGGTAGTGTTGTAATCTGACAATGTGGAGATTTTGGTAACGTGATTGTGAGAAAAGGTATTTAAAGGGATAGTGTGCTATTTTTTATAGTTCTTTTTCTTTATCTTTTTCTTCTTCTTCTTTTTCTTCTTCTTCTACTTTTTCTTCTTCTTCTTCTGCTTCTTCTTATTCTTCCTTTTAATCATTCGTTCTCAAACTCCCGCTACCAAGCCCTGAAAAGGGCCTTGCAAGTAGCAAGATATAGTCCGGCGAACGGAATGCGTTGTGTCATAGTTGACATCATAGCACAACTACCTGGACGACCCGTCCCACCTTCATCAGCATGGTCAGGATGTGAAGAGAGCTAATGTCAATGTGCCACATAACGCGCTGTTCATGGTGCATAAAAGAGCAATCTTACTCAATATGGGCAAACAACAATTGTCAGCATGTCTCTTCTCTACCACAGGAACCACCACCACATTCTCGTCATAATCAACGCGATTGTTGATTAAAATAGATTTAGCTGTCTCTCCTGTCTTCTCTATTTCCCTTTTGCATGGTCCATCTCCACTAAATCAATCAAATAATCAATCAAATCACGTAGCTGCTCTCGATACATAAGCCATTGGCAACATCCATTCAGTGAATACAGTCCTGGGCTATTCTTTCTGCCTCTCTCCAAGTTATTTTTTAATTTTAGTTCTTTCTCACGCACTCTTCTCCGCGTATTTGTCTGTGTCTTTTTCTCTTCCTCTGAGGATTCGATGAAAGATTCTGTTTGGCAATGTTTGACGATGTCTTCCGTAGTGTATGTGTTATCCGGCCCCCTTTTCTTCGCTTAATTAATCGTCCCGGTGGATGCTTTTTTACTTCTTTTAACGGGGTCCTCCACCTTCATCAGCATGCTCGGGATGTGAGGAAAGCTACTACAACTCGCCACTTAACGTCCTTTCCAGGGCACACAAAAGAGTAAACGTACTCATTGGGGGCATTCAAAACAACAATACTTATTTTAAATAGGATATTACATTTCCCTGATATAAGGGTGGTCCGACGGAATATTTGTTCACTGTAGGGACAATAATAGCACCACTGCCCAACAGAGAACATGTTGTAAGAGACGACTAACTATGTGACAATGTAGCTGGTTTGTTAAGAGCAGCATAGATGGCGCCTAATAAGCTGAGGGCTTAATTTGGTCTAGTGTTTGAGTCTATTAAAATGGACTAGCACATCGTTGGCTGGTTGCTGTCAGCTATGGTTGGCTGGTTGCTGTCAGCTATGGTTGGCCGGTTGCTGTCAGCTATGGTTGGTCGGTTGCTGTGAGCTATGGTTGGCCGGTTGCTGTCAGCTATGGTTGGCTGGTTGCTGTCAGCTATGGTTGGCTGGTTGCTGTGAGCTATGGTTGGCTGGTTGCTGTCAGCTATGGTTGGCTGGTTGCTGTCAGCTATGGTTGGCCGGTTGCTGTGAGCTATGGTTGGCCGGTTGCTGTCAGCTATGGTTGGCTGGTTGATGTCAGCTATGGTTGGCTGGCTGCTGTCAGCTATGGTTGGCTGGTTGCTGTCAGCTATGGTTGGCTGGTTGCTGTCTGCTCATTCACTGCTGCATTTTTGCACCCAGCGAATCCTTCCCACCACCCGGCGCTCCTACCCCGATGTGCAATATGCGAATATGAAGTTGTTCATATATGTGTTATGTACGTGTGTGCGTGTGTGTACACGTACAATATGTTTGGTTGGCGGTCTAGTTTCGTCTGTGTAGGAGAAGAAATGGTTAGTTTCCTACTGTTTCTATCTTGCCATCCCCAACTGTAAGTCGGATACACATTTCCAACTTGATAAACTGTCAATCATATCTCCAACAGGGATCGCCAAGTTGGTCTATTTACTGTGAGAATTAGTCACTGTACATGCGTTTGTGGGCGATTAATTTAACACCCGGATCTAGCTGATAGTGGTGCAAGGATGAGCTATGTCAGAACAGAATCATTCATCTTCTTATTCAAATATGTAGCATGTACCACAATTGCAGTTGGTCCCTAATAAAGGAAACCAAACTCCGGACAATAACGGTTATCCCCCTTTCGCTCCGACGTAACGCATATGTTATTACTGCGGCCGGTCTCGTTACAGGAAGCCTGTATCCAAGGTCCCACGGTGGTGTATGAATACAATTTATTTTCTGTTTGTAGGATGAGGTTGATTGTACCATTAACAACCTACTTTAGTGGCATTTTAAAATATACTTAGAAGATTTCGATGAGCCTATTCTTTTCATCCTGGTACCGCTTCAGTGGAAATGAGAATGAGGCTGTAAAATTGTTTCCGTTTACTGGGACAAGTCTCACATCTGATTTGACAAATCGCATTGTTATAGCCGCGATAATCCTTCAGGGTCGGTTGGGAAGGTACCCTTAGAGCTATTTTGGTGACTTCTTGAAAAGAGCCCAAGGCCACTGGTTGATCTCCTGTACAACGGTTACCAAACTCTATCCACAGAACCAGAAGCAGGACCATGGGCAGTGAAAGAATGCATTCATGCATACACGCAATAACACAGTTCAACATAATATAACATAACATCGCATAGCATCACATAACATAACATTGCATAGCAGATATCACGTAGCAAGTGGCACATAACACATTGTACTTAACACATAGCGCATAACACATTGCATATTGGCATCGTACGTCGCACATCGCACATATCACATCGCATGTGGCACATATCCCATAGCACATGTAATTTTAACACCGTTAAAGAACAACAAAAAACATATGCCGTTCCGAAGTTTTGAACTCATGCCCTCTTGTCAGGTGACCGGAATCCAATACGTCCGGATAATTAGAAAGATTGTACGTGAAAGTCAAAAACTAGGATGGGCCTTAAAAATGGGGTCAGAACTGGTCATTCAGGACCACATGTCCCAAGGCTATTGTTCCCTGGAGACACATACCAGCACTTGCATTGTCCCCTTGACGGATTTACCCTGGAGTATTGGAAAGCTTTGAAAGCCTTCCCTGGGTTCTGGACCACGTACTAATAATGGTCGAATCGCTGGGCGGTTCCGCTGTGGACATTGACAGTATCACATTGCAGGTGACGTTTGCGAGGATGAAGTTTATTTTGAGCAATGGTTAAAGCCAGTCTTCTACTTAGGAAAATGAAATTCAAGGGCATTTGACGAAAAGACTTGATCATTTGGGGATTTGCTGACGAAGTGGTTTTTCTCACAACCAAACGCAAAAAAAAATTAATACATGTAGTTACTGAATAATCACTGCCTGCTTTCACTATTGCTCGTCTTGCTTGCCATTGACTGGATTATGAAGTCGACATTATCGTCCAGCGACAACGGCATTACATTGACAGTGACGATACATCGTGCCGAACTCAACTTTACCGATGATTTGGTTGTTTTGTCACATGCACATAGGGAAATGTTCAATAAAATGTGTATACTCGTAAAGAGGTCACTACAATTGAGGTTAAAAATTCACAGAGACAAAATATAGGTTTTGAAAATAAATACAATAAAATAAAAAAGGGGATCAAGATGCTGAGCAGCGCATGAGCTGCAGCCGTCAGCGACTCATAGCTGACTGCTAACATCAGGGCCAGCGAACCAGAGCTGACAAGACCCTTCTACGCCTCCACGTGATGATCCTGGATAACATCCTGCAGCAGGGCAGACTGGCTAAGTGGAAGGGATTGAAGAGGGAATGCTAACCCGGTACTCAACAAATGCGTGCTGAAGTCAGATGTGTTGGACCGATAGGTGCAGATATCGCAGTCTAGCTGTAAACTACGACACAACGCATTCCGTTCTCTGGACTACATTTTGCTACTTAGGCCCGCGTCAGGGTTTGGTAGCGGGAGATTGAGAACGAACGAAGCCAAGCCAAGCCAATGATAGAATGGAACTGGGAGCAACCAACCTTCAGAATGTGAAGTTTTTCACAAACCTTGACAGCAATATAGACATATTAGGGGGTATAGAAAATGATGTTCCATTAAGAAAACAGAGGGCAAGAAGAGCTTTCATTGCATTGAGGACTTTTTGAAAGTAAACACAATTAAAACACAGAAAGAACAAGGAAAAGTTCAACAAAAATGGTTCAAGCTTTCATAAATGGATGCGTTCATCCAATAGGTCGAATAAAAAGATACATTAAAGTCAATAACAGAACAGTAAGAAAGAACCAGCCAGATGCCAGTGGGACTAGACGTAAATGGAAGGAGCTTGCGATGGATAAGACTACATTTACTGAAAATAGCTGCTATTACAAGGCAGTCGCTGTTCTGGTATCCTCAAGGCAAAAGAGGTAGGGGCAGAGTTAAACATTCATTAAAAAGGCTAACAAACTTAACAAGGGTGGAAAAGACGTAGAAGGAGCAAGAAATGATGGCTCGTGACAGTTAAAAAGGTGAAGGTCAGTCCCATGGCAACAATTGCGGACGGGGTTGAAAATAACTCTTCATGGACTAAGCCACAGCTTATGGGAGGTGGGGTGGCCAGTTCCCTTTCCTGCTGTTTTTATCTTCTCCAACTCATACCATTCACATATGGGTCGACTGGAAGAGCAGTTGTACAAGACACAAACCAAGGCCCGGATTTTATTTTGCCCATCTGTGATCTAGAATCCCTGGCACGCTGTATTCCCAACCGAGTAGGACAACTCACTGTCAACTAGGCTATATGCTCCACACATGATAGGGAGACTTGGCGAATATTTCATGAGCACCATGCTCCGAAGGGAGTTCAAGAGTTTTGACTGATTGATTTGATTGTTTCAAGTCAAAACCACTTGTGGTACCCAATTGGTATTAATAGGACCACTATAAACTTCCCGGCAGTCATGACAAACACTGATCAATGAGAAAGAACTCTGCAACAGTCAATAAAGTAGAAAATTGATGAGAAAGTAAAAATAAATAGAACACACTATCAAAAGGCAGTCGGACAGTACAACCAAATATTCACTGGACTGGAACTCACAGAAAAAGAGACATATTGGGAGGTCGAGAAACGTCTGCCGAAGAGCGAGTGAATATAAAGCCAGGTAAAGGGGTCTCGTGGACAGCAACTCAAAAGGACTGTAGAAAATAGTACGAGATTGAAGAGAGTCTTTTCTGATCTTATGCTCCATAGGAAGCCACGCATATACATCGTGATGATAATGATAATGAACCTTTCAAGTATTTCTTAAAAGGCGATTGAGGAGGGTTGCGTTTAGCGCTAGGAAAATTATCATGTAAAGTTATTACCATTGATACTACCGCTACGAATGCTTGGATACAGACTTCCTGCTAAGGAGCCTACTGTAAATGTGACTGAATAGTTCACTTAGAGAGAGAACATGAATAATCAAATACGTCATTCGTCCTCTTCTTCTTCAGCTTCGTCTTCTTCTTTGCTTGTTCTGAAAATGACGTATGTGACATTGTGTCGTATTTTACAGCGAGGCTGCGATTTCTGCACCTTTCAGTCCGACACATCCAATTTCTGGATTTTTGGAAGCAGGTTTGTCTACCATCATCGATCTATAATCTCTTAGCCACCAGGATGTATAATTACAGACTGTTTCTAGGCCGTCAGTTGGAGGCGGAATAGAGTGCTGATCAGTTATGGCTCTCTGACCCTGATTCAAGCAGCCAGCTGCTACAAATAGCTGAGTACTGTCAAGGTATTCACACCTGAGTCTTCTGTCCCACTGTCGCCAGTCAAAACAGGCATTGCTAAGGTTACAAATAGCCACATAAACTATTACAGAAGAAGCATATATGGCTGGACATAACAAAATGCATTCATACACATTTTAAAACACACAAAAAACGTTCAAGGAATTGTCGTTATCTTCTTCTTCTTCGTCTTTCGTTCTCAATCTCCCGATACCAAGCGCTGAAGAGGGCTCTGTAAGTACCATGACATTGTCTAGATAACGGAATGCGTTATGTCCTAGTTTAAAGCTCGACTGCGATATTTGCACCTTTCGGTCCGACACATCCGACTTCATGAGACGTTTTTGAGTTCCCGGTTAGCATCCTGTTTTTTTGCGTTATCCTTATTTCTCTGATCCGACTTCAGCGTGCATTTTATGTAAGAGTCTGCTGTCTCTGCATTTTCGAAGGGTTTGCTCCCCCGTGGTAACGGCTGGTGCTATGATGGGGAACGAACCCAGCACCGGGGTTAAAGATGCTGAGCAGCGCATGAGCTGCAGCGGTCAGCGACCCATAGCTGACTGCTAGCGTCAGGGCCAGCAAACCATAGTTGCCCAGATCCTTCTACACCTCCATGGGTGATCCTGGATAACAGACTGCAACAGGGCAGACTGGCTAAGGAGAAGGGATCGAAGATGGAATGCTAACCCGGTACTCAAAAATTGCTTGCTGAAATCGGATGTGTTGGACCGAAAGGTGCAAATATTGCAGCCAAGCTGTAAACTACGAAACAACGCATTCCGTTCTCTGGACTACATTCTGCTACTTAAGCATTTTCAGTGTTTGGTAGTATGGGATTGAGAAGGAAAGAAGGAAGGAAGGAAGGAAGGAAGGAAGGAAGGAAGGAAGGAAGGAAGGCAGGCAGGCAGGCAGGCAGGCAGGCAGGCAGGCAGGCAGACAGACAGACAGACAGACAGACAGACAGACAGACAGACAGACAGACAGAAAGAAAGAAAGAAAGAAAGAAAGAAAGAAAGAAGAACCCAGCACCTTCGGGTAGTGAGCCGTGTCACTTAACCAATAGCTCACTCCGTCCCCGTTTAGTCTTCCAGTTTCGATCCCTTTTGCTTACCCAGTCTACTATGTTGCAGTCTGTTATCGAGGATCACCGCGTGGAGATGTAGATGGGTCTTGGTAGATCTAGTTTGCTGGCCTTGACGCTAGCAGACAGCTATGGTTCGCTGGCCCTGACGCTAGCAGACAGCTATGGGTCGCTGGCCCTCACGCTAGCAGATAGCTATGGGTCGCTGGCCTTGACGCTAGCAGACAGCTCTGGTTCGCTGGCCCTGACGCTAGCAGACATCTATGAGTACATGGCCCTGACGCTAGCAGACAGCTATGGGTCGCTAACCGCTGCAGTTAATGCACTGCTTAGCAACTTGGTCTGAACAATCGTCGTAAGAGTTATAAAGCATTGCTTCTCCTAGAAAAAGTACTTAGAAACAGTCTAGAAATTGAGAAAAAAAGCAATAGTTTGCCTGGATAAACATAGATCTCGAGTTGACAATATGGTTCTTGGCTTGGCTTGGCTTCGTTCATTCTCAATCTCATACTACCAAACACTGAAAGGGCTTAAGTAGCAGAATGTAGTCCAGAGAACGGAATGCGTTGTGTCGTAGTTTACAGCTTGACTGCAATATTTGCACCTTTCGGTCCAACACATCCGACTTCAGCAATCATTTTTTAGTACCGGGTTAGCATTCCCTCTTCGATCCCTTCTCCTTAGCCAGTCTGCCCTACTGCATCATGTTATCCAGGATCACCACGTGGAGGTGTAGAAGGGTCTTGGCAACTTTAAGTCGCTGGCCCTGACGCTAGCAGTCAGATATGGGTCGCTGACCACTACAGCTCATGCGCTGTTCAGTATCTTGATCCCCAATACGCTTCTCAGTGGCTCCTCCAACTTCTTTTCTTATTTGCCGACACTCTTCACTTACGATAATAACAGCTGTAGGTCAAATGGGAATATCCAAACAATGAAAACTGTTTAAAGGTCATTTCTATGTAGATCTACATATTTTGGACACAAATTAATTGATCGACAAAAACAATGTGATGGATTTGTTAAAACTTTCCATGCCTATATATATATAGTATCTTCATCCCAACCCTGTGCTACCAGTGCCAGACATGGGCATTGATTTAGGCACAGGAACAAAAGTTAGCCACCTGCGAAATGCGGTGCCTACGAAAGGTCACTAACAACACCAGAAGAGACAGAATCACAAATATGAGTATTCGGGAGAAGGTTGGAACAATTCCCTGCCTACAGTACATAGTGCAACAGAGAATGAATTGGCCACATTGTTAGAATTCAACCATATCACATTGTTCATGCAACCTTCTATAGGAGATCATCAGGAAAAAAGGCTAGAGGTAGACCGAAGAAAAGGTGGATATACAACGTAAAAGACACCTGCGTAAAATGAGAAAAAATGTTACTCGAGCCACGAGAGAGGCGAAATACAAATACATACCTCGACACTGGACTACAAATATATATATGGGGGAAAACATGAAGAAACTGCAATTTAAATATAAATTGCATGGAATAGTGCGTCCGGCGGAAAATCTTGTTTCAGGATACAAAATGGCTGATTAGCAATACTCCGTGTAGGGATTCTGACAAACAATCAGCGTGTGCGTGCGCAATATAGCGTACAACATAGCCGCGCAACTGTGGACTTTGCACTATGAAAAAAAACCACGTTATTCGTTTTTTGTGTGTGTATTAAGAGGTTGTAAATCCGTCTGAAATCTACAGAAGAATGAAGGTTCATTATGCAGACAGTTGTTTGAATCAGTGGAGAGTGTATCAATTGGAATAAAGATTTCAGAACGGAAGACAAAACGTCATTGATGAACCACGGCGTGGGGGACCAGCAAGCGTGGCAACTGGCACAGTGAAACAGCAGATATACCAGTTAGTCCATTGCAGCAGGCGAGTGATTATTGATAAAATAGTCGCAAATTTCAACATGATTAAAATTGTCTATGATGACCTCAGTTATAGGAAAGGGTGTAATAGATTGGAACCAATACAGCTATCCACGATGTACTGAATGTGGTGCAAAATGTGTTAAAGATTACACCAAGATACATTTTTCTAGAGGGCATCCACAAGCTAGTGAACAGGCGGACCTAATGTGTGGCCAGTCATGGGAACTATGTCGGAAAATTCAATAAAACGCACACAATCTTTGGTTCGCACTCTCATTAAAAATTGTTAACAAAATGTCGGTTACCTAACTACTGTAGCAGTGGGATGTGTATATACCGTGTTGGCTCTAGTATAATGCGATGCTGCGTTCCTAAAATTGACCTTCCTGATATAGTAATTTATCAATTTACATGTACAGTCAAATATATTCCTGGGACTCCACTTGCAGACTGCACCGGGAAGCATTGCATGTCAAATAATAAACTCAAAGCATAATCTCGAAGTGAGGGAGTGGCTATTCGCACGATATTCAATGAGTTTTTAGGTTGTGATTGCGTTACTGATAATGTACCAATGGCAGATATGGTATTCTGATACTAATCTAGTGGTAGCTCTTGATCTTGATGAGTGGTTCCTCAGCGTAGCTGCGGGTCCCAACTTTGTCTCCAGCGGACTATGTCTTGGGCTACGGAATCCAAGTGTGTGATAAGTGCTCTTCTAGAGGCATCTCAGATGTTGCAGTGTACAGCAAGGGAGTCTGACCAACGAATTGGAGGTTTCCCACGTGGTCTCTTCTTTCCTCGGGGGTACCACACCGCTGTCGCTGTGCTCCATCGACCATCGTTTCGTCGCAACCTGTGACCTGCCCATCTGTGTTTTGCCTTGTCTGCATGGATTACCACATTCTTCATCAGAGACAATCGTCTTACATCAGAATTGTGGAGACCTTACATACGTTGGTTCCGGAGAGTGATTCCGACCAAGCGTCCCTCAAGGGAGGCCTGGGTCACTCTCAATTTGTCCTCTAGTTATTTTGTTGGTGTCCACATCTCGGCACCGTAGCACATCGCAGGAAGTACAGTGAAATTAAAGAGAGAGGATCGCAGGTCCTGGTCATGACAACCGTCCAGGACCATATTAATAGACGAGAAGGTTGCCCAACTCACGCGACAACGTCTTGTCAGTTCAGGTTCCAGGTTATTCTCCAAATTGAGAGGACGTCCAAGATAAATGTACTCGTTGACATTATCTAATCGTACCTCACCAAGGAAGACTGGACCACATCCTCTAGTCGTACCTCACCAAGGAAGACTGGACCACATCCTCTAGTCGTACCTCACCAAGGAAGACTGGACCACATCCTCTAGTCGTACCTCACCAAGGAAGACTGGACCACATCCTCTAGTCGTACCTCACCAAGGAAGACTGGACCACATCCTCTAGTCGTACCTCACCAAGGAAGACTGGACCACATCCTCTAGTCGTACCTCACCAAGGAAAACTGGACCACATCCTCTAGTCGTACCTCACCAAGGAAGACTGGACCACATCCTCTAGTCGTACCTCACCAAGGAAGACTGGACCATATCCTCTAGTCGTACCTCACCAAGGAAGACTGGATCACAAATGGCAAAGCGATTGCGCAACACTTTGATATTCGAGACATTTATCTCCAGACCTGTCTTCTTGCAATCTCCATCAAGTAGCTGCATCATTTGCCTGGCTTCGGCTGCAGACTGTGATGAGCACTATACTTTTACAGCTAAATTGTGTTTTGGAGGGTACGAGAACCTAGACCCATTGTCGCGAGAGACGACCCTCTCTGTCATAGATTGTATCTGCCGATCTGACCTCTCTGCCGTAGATTGTATCTGCCGATCTGACCTCTCTGCCGTAGATTGTATCTGCCGATCTGACTTCTCTGCTATCTCTGAAAGGAGCGTAGGTAGATAAACAGTTGTGCTTATCTTGACAGATAAATAGGCGTTACCGACGGAAACAGGAACATACAATAAGGCAACGTCAGAATGGGGGGGGGGGGGGGGTATCTTGGAAACAACAGCCTTAGAAATAAGGGAGTTTCATCTCCCGCACCTTCCGTGACAGGGAGGGTCAATTGAACAGATATGAATTCCTTTCCGGAAAGGGTTGTTGCAATTTCCGGCACTTTCGGCAATGCATTGTTGTTACCTTGACCTTTTTAGACATTTGCCCAGTTCCGATACCGTGTCCTGCTGGGCGCATTAAAGGTGACAGGAAGTGATGATGGGAAATGTCTTTTCTAAGGAGATGGAAGTGCAACAAGGTAAGGGTAAGGGTAAGAAAGTACACTGCAGGCATTGCTGTCTGATATGAAGTGTTTATACACTTTTAGACGCTAGTTATGTCAGGCACAAGACCATTATCTCTCTTCCGTGTAGCGTTCCCTGGAAACAATCTGTTTTCAAGGTGATCTAGCTAACAAGATGTGGATTGATGCTATCCCCGTAGTAGTGAGCGTCGCGCATATAAAGAATGCGTAGCAGAACAGCCTGGAAGACCACGGTCATCAGCACCCTCGGGATGTGAGAACAACTACTGCAAACCGCCACTTAACGTTCTGTTCAGGGCACACGCAATCTTACTCATTGTGGGCATTGAACAACAACCTTTACCGCAGATTTTCTGTCCCTAACAGTAAGCCAGGTACCAATTTAAAACTGGGTAGACTAGAGCATGTCGATAATGGGGGTCGTACACTCTACTTTTAACGTGAGAATATATCACACTACCACTTTGCCACTCAGAAGCTCGAAATAAATATGACGTTTTACAGAAACGACATCAATGCAAAACGGACCATGTATAGGTGCTTAGCCTCAATAAGCAAATGGCGAAGGCGTAGGCACTTAAGGCATGTGATATTTTCTGTGAAGGGTATAATTGTGACATAATAGAAATGTGCCTCTGCCCCAATGAAGGCATTGAAGAGGCAACTAACAGTGTAGTCAAAACCCTCTCCAATAGAACAACGACATGGTCGCATTGAAGGCATGGAAGAGGCGACTAACAGTGTTGTTGTTGTTGTTGTTGTTGTTTAATGCCCACAATGACTAAGTTTACTCTGATGTACGCCCTGAAAAGAACGTTAAGTGGCGGGTTGTAGTAGCTTTCCTCACATTCCGAGCATGCTGATGACGTCACAATCCTTTCCAATAGAACAACGACACTACTATACTGGGGGCTTGGAGGAGAATACAAACAGTTTAGTTAAAACCCTCTCAAAAAGAAGAGCGACACTGTCCCACTGAAAACCTGGATGAGTCAACTAACAGTGTAGGTAAGACCATCTCAAATAGAAAAGCGACACTGTCCCACTGAAAACCTGGATGAGTCAACTAACAGTGTAGGTAAGACCATCTCAAATAGAAAAGCGACACTGTCCCACTGAAAACCTGTATGAGTCAACTAACAGTGTAGGTAAGACCATCTCAAATAGAAAAGCGACACTGTCCCACTGAAAACCTGGATGAGTCAACTAACAGTGTAGGTAAGACCATCTCAAATAGAAAAGCGACACTGTCCCACTGAAAACCTGTATGAGTCAACTAACAGTGTAGGTAAGACCATCTCAAATAGAAAAGCGACACTGTCCCACTGAAAACCTGGATGAGTCAACTAACAGTGTAGGTAAGACCATCTCAAATAGAACAGCGACACTGTACCACTGAAAACCTGGATGAGTCAACTAACAGTGTAGGTAAGACCATCTCAAATAGAACAGCGACACTGTACCACTGAAAACCTGGATGAGTCAACTAACAGTGTAGGTAAGACCATCTCAAATAGAACAGCGACACTGTCCCACTGAAAACCTGGATGAGTCAACTAACAGTGTAGGTAAGACCATCTCAAATAGAACAGCGACACTGTCCCACTGAAAACCTGGATGAGTCAACTAACAGTGTAGGTAAGACCATCTCAAATAGAAAAGCGACACTGTCCCACTGAAAACCTGGATGAGTCAACTAACAGTGTAGGTAAGACCATCTCAAATAGAAAAGCGACACTGTCCCACTGAAAACCTGGATGAGTCAACTAACAGTGTAGGTAAGACCATCTCAAATAGAAAAGCGACACTGTCCCACTGAAAACCTGTATGAGTCAACTAACAGTGTAGGTAAGACCATCTCAAATAGAAAAGCGACACTGTCCCACTGAAAACCTGGATGAGTCAACTAACAGTGTAGGTAAGACCATCTCAAATAGAAAAGCGACACTGTCCCACTGAAAACCTGTATGAGTCAACTAACAGTGTAGGTAAGACCATCTCAAATAGAAAAGCGACACTGTCCCACTGAAAACCTGGATGAGTCAACTAACAGTGTAGGTAAGACCATCTCAAATAGAACAGCGACACTGTACCACTGAAAACCTGGATGAGTCAACTAACAGTGTAGGTAAGACCATCTCAAATAGAACAGCGACACTGTACCACTGAAAACCTGGATGAGTCAACTAACAGTGTAGGTAAGACCATCTCAAATAGAACAGCGACACTGTCCCACTGAAAACCTGGATGAGTCAACTAACAGTGTAGGTAAGACCCTCTCAAATAGAAGAGCGACACTGAAGACATGGATGTGTCAACTAACAGTGTAGGTAAGACCGTCAAAAATAGACCGTCCAGCTTATCACATGTTTTTCACGCAGCGAAAAAGCCTGTTGGGACTTGAATAACCTTTTTTTATTTGAAAACAAAACAAATGTATAACAAGTATCAAAAATTAAGCTACATTTTTTTCGGCGGAACAATCTTTGATTTACACCATTTCTTCTTTTTCTTCCTCTTCTTCCTCTTTTTCTTCTTTTTCTTCTTCTTCTTTTTCGTCGTCGTCGTCATTCGTTCTCAAACTCCCCCTACTAATCACTCTAAAGGAAAGTGCTTTGCAAGTAGCAGGATGTAGTCCGGAATGCGTTGTGTGCCAGTTTACAGCTTGGCTGCGATATTTTCACCATTCGGTCCGACATACCCGACTTCGGCATGGCATTTTTTGGTAACCGATTAGCCTTTCCTCTTCGATCCTTCACTCTTAGCCAGTCTGGCCTGTTGCAGCCTGTTATCCAGGATCACCGTGTGGAGGTGGAGAAGGGTCTTGCCAGCTCCGTGTCACTGACCATAATGCTAGCAGCCAGCTTTGAGTCACCAGCCGCTAAATAATGTTGCGTTTTTTGTTGTTGTTTTGGTAAAAGGTTTGCCTCGCTGTATTCTACTGGCGGAAGCACGCCACTTTCCACCCCAGAGTGTTTTAATCGATATCAGACCGTATTATCCAGTGCCTGGATGCGTATGTGCGTCTGTGTCTAACTATGCTAGTTAAGGCGATCAAAGTGACCGCCACAGCTAATACTCTGCTCCTTATACAGAAACGTATTGTTTCTCGAATTATAAAAGTACAATTCTGTTTTTTTATAATTTTGGAATTTCTTTGGTGAATTACTGTATTGGCTTTTGAGGTAGCATTCGAGAATGCACTAAATTTGATAAATTAACATGTCGCAGTAGAATTGGAAGTGGACACAATATCAGCTCTCAAGGTCAAGGGAAGTTGGTTATAATAGGAGAAGTAGAAGTGTAGGCAAACATACATCAGTCGTGCCAATTTAAAACAACAGCGACGTGTCACAGGAACAAAAGATTTAATATCTCGTTTAAAGGGATCTGTATATCTAAGAGGTAAGCTGGTCGCTCCCATGAAACGAACAAATTAAAGCCCGAATAGTTTGAATCCCGCAAGCTCCAACGTCCCATGAGAGGTGAGATCGGTGCTTAGTCCTAGCGGAGACGAGCGATAAACTAGGCGGTCCCGTGTACAAATGATGCATGTAAAAGAACCGTTAATAGGTGAAAATAGAATAGAGAAGAAGTTAGTCGTCTGTGCAGACAATTCTGAAAGCAGCAACTTTTCTACAACATAACCGATCTTATTAAGGTCAGAAGTTGGACGACACAACAGACCAATCACCTGTTTGTATGCTCGAGCCACTGCAAATATATACACCGAAATGGATCTCAATGCCCCTTGGGGTGAAAGAAGAACGATTAAGAGAGGATTACTCGTTCACTCGGGGATACTAGCTGTGATTCCAATGACTGTCGCCTTACTGTCTTGTTTTACGCTACAGCAAATGAGAGCTCATGTTCGCCTTCAGACGTACATGTTTGGATGTAATAAGAGCCTCTGGAAACCGACATTATCCGTTAAATTTACTCAGTACGAACAGCTTCCAACAGCAAACAGGGTATCGGATGAATGAGGAACAGAAGAAGAAAAAGACGACGAAGAAGTAGCCGACGAAAAAAAGAAGAAATGACGAAGGAAAGGAAGAATACGATGATGAAACAGCAGAACAACGAAAAATGAGAAAAGAAAAGACGCAGAAGTAAATTATGAAAAGAAGAATTAGATGATAAAACAGCAGAATAAAAGAAGACGTAGAAGATGAAACAGCAGAATAGAGGAAGAAGAAGAGAAAGATTAAGAAAAGAAGAAGGAGAAAAAGAAGGAAAAGAAGAAGAAGTAGCTGAAACAGCAGAATAGAGGAAGAAGAAGAGAAAGATTAAGAAAAGAAGAAGGAGAAAAAGAAGGAAAAGAAGAAGAAGTAGCTGAAACAGCAGAATAGAAGTAAAATAAAAAGAAGCAGAAGGAAAAAAAGAAGAAGAAGAAGATGTAGAGAAGAATAAGAAGAAGAATACGTAGATGAGGAAACAGTAGAAGAAGAAAAAGAAGGGAAAAAAAGAAGAAAACAAATGAAGAAGACGTAGGTGAAGAAACGGCAGATTAGAAGAAGCAGAAAAAGAAGAAGAAAAGAATGTTAAGGAGAAGAAGAAGAAGCAGAATAAAAGAAGGAAGAAGATGAGGGAACAGAAGAATAGAAGAAGATAAAGGAGGAGGAGGGAAAGAAGAAGAAGAAGAAGAAGAGAAGGAAGACAAATCATCTAACAACTGGTGACCAACTTGTTTGTCAAATTGGATACAATTAAGTAGACGAGAGCCACAAACAAACTGTCGCACCGAAACTGACAATAAAAATAACGAATGACCCCCAAAAACGTGTCAGAATCTGAATGAAGATCTGGCTTTCTTAAGTTAGCTAAATTGGTGTGGGTCAAGAGGTCACCGCACAATGCATCAGGTGACCCCTAACACGAGTGGTCGCTCAGGTTGTTGAGAATTGCTGTAAAATGTCGAATGTGTTGGATAGAATTCAACCCCTTTTTTAACGAGTATGTGGTTTGTTCAATCAAACAGTCTTTTTGACTATATTAGGATGGAAGAAACATATGACATTTGTATTTATTCTTCTTCTTTTTTCTGCTTCTTCTTTTTATTCTTATTTTATTCTTCTACTTCTGCTAATCTGCTGTTTCCTCGTATACTTTTTATTCTTATTCTTTTCCTTCTTCTTAGTCTTCTTCTATTTTGCTGTTTTCTCATTTTCTTCATCTTCTTCTTCTACTTCGTATTCTTCTTTTAGGCTTCTGTTTCTTGCTCTCTTCTACTGTTTCATCCTCTACTACTTCTTCTTCTTCTTCTTCTGCGTTTATTCCTAAAAAGACGTTTTTGTGAATTGTCATAATTTAGATCGACGCTGTCTTCTTCTTCTCGTTCGCCGTGCTTTCTCTTGTGACGTCTACACTTGAAATCCAATTCTCTGGATACAGGTTGCTGTAGTGGAAAGCTCTCCAGGGCGTCCAAATAGCTCTGTGTGAATATCTGTCTTCATGGATCAGTGCTCAGTACGCAATTGGCCAAACATATAATAGTCTTGCAGGATATGTTCTGATGTCTGTGCTGCCTGCCCGCACATTTACAGTGGCGATAGAGCCAATTTTAGCCAGTGTAAATGGCTATTCAATCTGTTATGTCCAATTCTCAAGCGAAACAGGATCACTTATTTTGCCCTATAAAGACAGTGATGGATGTCAACTTTCCTTATTGCTTGGATAAGTATCTTCTTTTCTTGGAAGGTGATTGTTTGTTCGTTCTGTTCTCGTGTTGCTCCCTCCTTTGACAACATGTCTGCTGGCTCATTTCCTGGTATGCCACAGTGTGAATTCTTTTAGATTTTATTTCGTCCAAGACTTTATCAAAAGCTTTAGTAGTTTATCATGTTTGAGAGCTTGCAGAACTGAAATTGCATATGTAAGGAATACAACCTGCTGACATTGGCTTAATGTTGCTTGGCTAGGCTTGGCTTCGTTCCTTCTCAATCTCCCGCTACCAAACCCTGACATTGGTCTAAATAGCAGAATGTAGTCCAGAGAACGGAATGCATTGTGTCGTAGTTTATAGCTTGACTTCGATATTTGCACCTTTCGGTCCAACACATCCGACTTCAGCAAGCATTTTTTAAGTACTGGGTTAGCATTCCCTCTTCGATCCCTTCTCCTTAGCCAGTCTGCCCTGTTGCAGCCTGTTATCCAGGATCACCGCTAGGACGTGTAGAAGGGTATTGGCAGCTCTGGTTCACTGGCCCTGACGCTAGCAGTCAGCTATGGGTCGCTGACCACTGCAGCTCATGAGCTGCTCAGCATCTTGATCATTGGCTTAATGTGTTGCTAATTATTTCTGCAGCAATAATTAGTGCCTGTACTTTAGCCAAGTAGTTTGAACAGAATTGTCCAGTGCAAGAACTAGTGGCTTCATTTTCTTTATCTGGGTAGACGCTTTAATATATGTGCCTTTCCGCCAGATACATCCTGTTTCAGCACATCATTTGTTAATACTTGGTTTGTCTTTCTGGGAAATCGCTATTATCTCATCCAGACTACACTAGTGCAGTATGTTAACAGGGCGCCACTCCGAGCAAGAATACTGTCTTTGTCAGCTGTGGTTCCCTGATCCAGATGCAGCAACTCACAACTGGCTATTGTCAGCTAATTCAATGTGTTCTATGGTAATGCATGAGCTTCACCGGTCAGCGACGCATAGCTGACTGCTAGCGTCAGGACCAGTGAACCTGAGCTGACTGCTAGCGTCAGGACCAGTGAACCAGAGCTGACTGCTAGCGTCAAGACCAGTGAACTAGAGCTGACTGCTAGCGCTAGGTCCAGCGAACTAGAGATGCCAACACATTTCTCCATCTCTTCGTGGTGATCATGAATAACAGGCTGCAGCAGAGCAAACTGAATAGGGAGAAGGTATCGAAGAGGGACGGCTAACCCGGTACCCTAAAATGCCTACTGAAGTCGGATGTGTCGGACCAAAAGGTTTATTAGGGCCGGATATATGGCCAAATGGGAAACAGAACATACTGGCTGCACAAAAAATGATGCCTACTACCAGCTGAACAGAAAAGAGCAGGTCGTGGTCTTCAGACTCTGCACAGGCCACAACAGACTGAGGTACCATTTATTCAATGAACTGAAGATAGGTGGCACTGACGAATGCACCTGTGGTACATCTGCTGCAAAATTGCCCGACATACGAGGACCAGAGAAAGCACATGTGGCCTACACTAGACAAGCTTTATGACAGTGTCGACAGCCTCAGGATGACAGCTGCTTTCTTCGAACAAATTCAAGTTGACGTCTGACAGCGTACGAAGAAGAAGAAGAAGAAGGATGTGTCGGACCGAACGGTAAAAATATCGCAGTCAATCGGGTAAACTACGACGCAACGCATCCAATTCTCCGAACAACAACCTGCTACTTGCAAAGCGCTTTTCACAGCTTTTTAGAGACAACAAATGAAGCAGAAGAAGAACCTGAGGAACCTTTGACGGACTTACCATCTCTACTAACCGACGGGGCCTGGGGACGAGTCGTATGTTCGTCAGCTTCGAGGTGTTCCTGTTTTCTTTGGCGACGGAACATGCCTCTCGGAGTACAATGTTCATTGCACAGACTATCATTCTCCCTTGCAAAACCTCTACACCCCATGGCAGAAGAGAATTGGCTATTTGCGTTAAAGTATAATGATAGTCACATAGCAAGCACTGCTGTCGATGATGACGTGTTAAAGACTTCATGTACAAGGCCACACCATGTTAATGAAGTGAGGTAGCCAGTTACTTTTCTCGCTACCTGCCTATCCCTAATAATAATCCAGGAACACATTTACAGCAAGGTCAACTAGAGCTTGCTGATAGCAGAAATTGGTACCCCTTAACGTTGCTGGAAATAGTGAGTGCTCGATCACTATGCTTATGAGGTACACAGGACCAAATTGGTGGCCTAGGGGGAGAAACGTCCGTTTGACAATACCAACGCAGCAGGTTCGAATCACACCCGTGTCCACTTTGGCAGACATGGTTTTTTTTCTCGCTCCTCCGCGTGCGGAAAGTAATGGCAACTTACCTGCTAAGAAACGTTAACAGCCAGATGAGTTGGTGGTTGTACGAAGCGACATTCTCCGAAGGACAGGCTTCTTATTTTACTTCCCCAGACAGGACTGCGACCCAAACAAACACCACATTGCCGGACCACGTTTTGGTGTTAGCAAGGGACTCGAACCTAAAGTCGATGGTCAAGTGGTTAGGGTACATACTTTAACTCTGGATACAAAGATCTGGACCCAGCAAGGCTTGGGCTATATTTGTTGTTTTTTTTGTTCAGGATTAAATACTCAGCCTGAGAATTTATTTTTTTTCGTTACTTTTTTTTCGTTTGCTTATTTATCTATTCCCCAAGGCGGTGTGCGTTACACTGTGGTTTTTATTTTGTGCCTGTCGGCCCAGCAACTTCTGGTGGCATGCCGTGTCACTTTAACTACTAGGCTACGCCGTCCCTTAGCCTGGGCATCAAGAAGGAACTTCCATGACTAGCAGCATTAGTTAAGTACGCTTCTGCATCACGGAACGGCCTGACTAGGAAGCTCAAATCCTGGTATTCAGTCATGTAGATGGCAGTGGTCAGCGACCCTAGCGTCAGGGCCAGCGAACCATAGCGGCTAAGACCCTTCTCACCTCCACGCGGTGATCCTGGATAACAGGCTGCGGCAGGGCAGACTGGCTAGGGAGAAGGGATCGAAGAGGGATAGCTAACCCGGTACTCAAGAAATGCTTGCTAAAGTCGGATGTGTTGGACCGAAAGGTGCAAATATCGCAGTCAAGCTGTAAACTACGACACAACGCAATCCGTTCTCTGGACTACATTCTACTACTTAAACCCTTTCATAATTTGGTAGTAGGAGATTGAGAACGAACGAAGCCAAACCAAGCCAGGTCATAAAGATGGTTCAGCGTGTGATCCAGGTGGTCATATACTAAACCTTTGTTATGTAAACCAATCTGACGGCTGTTGAAAGATTCCGTCCGTGTCTTCTCTGGTTTGTATCTTAAACTCGCATATAGGTTGTTGTGGTTAACTATTGGCAAGAAATCGAGTTTAGTTCTGGCGGGTTATTATGGAAGCGATGATCTGCGAACGACTTGCTAGATGATGATGGTCAATTCTTAAATTCAATTAAAGTAAAAAAAGCTAGATTTAACGCATATTAGTTACACTACTGTCGGAGAATGAGGTTGTTAGAGACTTCAACTCACTAAGTCAAGGTTTGTACCATAGTAGTTACACTACTGTCGAGGAATGAAGTTGTTATCAGTATACTAAGTTAAGGTTTGTCCCATAGTAGTTAGACTACTGTCGGGGATAGAAGTTGTTAGAGACTTAAATTTACTAAAACACAGCTTGTATCAAGTAGGGTTACCGGTTCATTTCCTCTGCCTTTTACTTCAATAGGTGTATCCTACGGACTCATTTACAGATGCGTCGACTGGGGCGTACACATATCGGGGTTTGTTGCCTGCGTATGCCACGTACCAATTTACATCTGGGTCTACCGAAACGTAAAAATAGCGAGATTTGTTTTCCGCGTGTGCCACGTACGCACTAAGGGATGGTTCGACTGGTGCATACAAATAGCTGGATTTGTTCACCGCGTGTGCTAGTCACCCATTTACGGCTGGGTCGACTTGAGCGTAAAAATAGCGGGATATGTTTCCCGCGTGTGCCCCGTACCCAATTTCGACTGGGGCGTTCAAATAGCCGAATTAGTTCACCACACCTTCGTCATGAAAATTGAGTGCTCTTAATTAAATTCGCATAGATTAACTTAACTTAACGTCTTTATACTGGTTTATAAGACCCTGCAGAGTCTGTATACAACTAGTTTCATTTACATCACCTTGCTCTAAAAGATATGGGTATCTCATTTATTCTTTAATGCATTAACTGTGTCTGCCTTCACTACCTCCCCTGCCAATGCATTCCAAGCATTCACCACTCTCTGACTAAACAAATATTTCCTAATATCTAATTTGGACCTCTCTTTAGCCAACTTGTAGCTATGCCCTCCTGTTATTGTAAGTGGCTGGATTTTTTTAAAAAACTTGTTACAGTCTAATTTTATCCATTCCACTGATCATCTTATAGTTATACCTGTGTCGTATCTCACGGGTTAGTTCTGCGGTTCACCTTCACGAATATGGCGTGTGGCAATTTTAGATGCTACTATGATGAACTGAATACAGCTGGGGAGAGATGCCAGACTCACTCACACGCTGAGTATTGTCCATACGACCTCTTGTGGTTATCGAAAAGGCACGACAAACTGCGTTAGATGCCTTCCCACCTTTCTACCCTGCGGGTTACATGTTTACGGAAAGGCTTTGGTGGTAACCATGAGGCAAAATCTGCATCCTATGCTATCTCCAGTCGTCTCGATGAATGTCTTGCCACTGGCAAACGGTAGCTTAGGCTCTGTGAGTGAGGTTGACAAAAGGCGCAGTTTCTTCCTCACTTTAATCCAAATCTCCGCGCAAGTCACCCATTTCAGAGGACACAGCAAGAGATACGACTGTCCACACGGCTGAACAAAGAGAGTGGTCATCATCACTTGTGATGGATGGACACAGCAAGAGATACGACTGTCCACACGGCTGAACAAAGAGAGTGGTCTTCATCACTTGTGATGGATGGACACAGCAAGAGATACGACTGTCCACACGGCTGAACAAAGAGAGTGGTCTTCATCACTTGTGATGGATGGACACAGCAAGAGATACGACTGTCCACACGGCTGAACAAAGAGAGTGGTCTTCATCACTTGTGATGGATGGACACAGCAAGAGATACGACTGTCCACACGGCTGAACAAAGAGAGTGGTCTTCATCACTTGTGATGGATGGACACAGCAAGAGATACGACTGTCCTCACGGCTGAACAAATAGAGTGGTCTTCATCACTTGTGATGGATGGACACAGCAAGAGATACGACTGTCCACACGGCTGAACAAAGAGAGTGGTCTTCATCACTTGTGATGGATGGACACATCAAGAGATACGACTGTCCACACGGCTGAACAAAGAGAGTGGTCTTCATCACTTGTGATGGATGGACACAGCAAGAGATACGACAGTCCACACGGCTGAACAAAGAGAGTGGTCTTCATCACTTGTGATGGATGGACAGAGCAAGAGATACGACTGTCCACACGGCTGAACAAAGAGAGTGGTCTTCATCACTTGTTATGGATGGACACAGTAAGAGATACGACTGTCCACACGGCTGAACAAAGAGAGTGGTCTTCATCACTTGTGATGGATGGACACAGCAAGAGATACGACTGTCCACACAGCTGAACAAAGAGAGTGGTCTTCATCACTTGTGATGGATGGACACAGCAAGAGATACGACTGTCCACACGGCTGAACAAAGAGAGTGGTCTTCATCACTTGTTATGGATGGACACAGCAAGAGATACGACTGTCCACACGGCTGAACAAAGAGAGTGGTCTTCATCACTTGTTATGGATGGACACAGTAAGAGATACGACTGTCCACACGGCTGAACAAAGAGAGTGGTCTTCATCACTTGTGATGGATGGACACAGCAAGAGATACGACTGTCCACACAGCTGAACAAAGAGAGTGGTCTTCATCACTTGTGATGGATGGACACAGCAAGAGATACGACTGTCCACACGGCTGAACAAAGAGAGTGGTCTTCATCACTTGTTATGGATGGACACAGCAAGAGATACGACTGTCCACACGGCTGAACAAAGAGAGTGGTCTTCATCACTTGTGATGGATGGACACAGCAAGAGATACGACTGTCCACACGGCTGAACAAAGAGAGTGGTCTTCATCACTTGTGATGGATGGACACAGCAAGAGATACGACTGTCCACACGGCTGAACAAAGAGAGTGGTCTTTATCCCTTGTGATGGATGGACACAGCAAGAGATACGACTGTCCACACGGCTGAACAAAGAGAGTGGTCTTCATCACTTGTGATGGATGGACACAGCAAGAGATACGACTGTCCACACAGCTGAACAAAGAGAGTGGTCTTCATCACTTGTGATGGATGGACACAGCAAGAGATACGATTGTCCACACGGCTGAACAAAGAGAGTGGTCTTCATCACTTGTTATGGATGGACACAGCAAGAGATACGACTGTCCACACGGCTGAACAAAGAGAGTGGTCTTCATCACTTGTGATGGATGGACACAGCAAGAGATACGACTGTCCACACGGCTGAACAAAGAGAGTGGTCTTCATCACTTGTGATGGATGGACACAGCAAGAGATACGACTGTCCACACGACTGAACAAAGAGAGTGGTCTTCATCACTTGTGATGGATGGACACAGCAAGAGATACGACTGTCCACACGGCTGAACAAAGAGAGTGGTCTTCATCACTTGTGATGGATGGACACAGCAAGAGATACGACTGTCCACACGGCTGAACAAAGAGAGTGGTCTTCATCACTTGTGATGGATGGACACAGCAAGAGATACGACTGTCCACACGACTGAACAAAGAGAGTGGTCTTCATCACTTGTGATGGATGGACACAGCAAGAGATACGACTGTCCAAACGGCTGAACAAAGAGAGTGGTCTTCATCACTTGTGATGGATGGACACAGCAAGAGATACGACTGTCCACACGGCTGAACAAAGAGAGTGGTCATCATCACTTGTGATGGATGGACACAGCAAGAGATACGACTGTCCACACGGCTGAACAAAGAGAGTGGTCATCATTACTTGTGGTGGATGGACACAGCAAGAGATACGACTGTCCACACGGCTGAACAAGGAGAGTGGTCTTCATCACTTGTGATGGATGGACACAGCAAGATATACGACTGTCCACACGGCTGAACAAAGAGAGTGGTCTTCATAACTTGTGATAGATGGACACAGCAAGAGATACGACTGTCCACACGGCTGAACAAAGAGAGTGGTCATCATCACTTGTGATGGATGGGCACAGCAAGAGATACGACTGTCCACACGGCTGAACAAAGAGAGTGGTCTTCATCACTTGTGATGGATGGACACAGCAAGAGATACGACTGTCCACACGGCTGAACAAAGAGAGTGGTCTTCATCACTTGTGATGGATGGACACAGCAAGAGATACGACTGTCCACACGGCTGAACAAAGAGAGTGGTCTTCATCACTTGTGATGGATGGACACAGCAAGAGATACGACTGTCCACACGGCTGAACAAAGAGAGTGGTCTTCATCACTTGTGATGGATGGACACAGCAAGAGATACGACTGTCCTCACGGCTGAACAAATAGAGTGGTCTTCATCACTTGTGATGGATGGACACAGCAAGAGATACGACTGTCCACACGGCTGAACAAAGAGAGTGGTCTTCATCACTTGTGATGGATGGATACATCAAGAGATACGACTGTCCACACGGCTGAACAAAGAGAGTGGTCTTCATCACTTGTGATGGATGGACACAGCAAGAGATACGACTGTCCACACGACTGAACAAAGAGAGTGGTCTTCATCACTTGTGATGGATGGACACAGCAAGAGATACGACTGTCCAAACGGCTGAACAAAGAGAGTGGTCTTCATCACTTGTGATGGATGGACACAGCAAGAGATACGACTGTCCACACGGCTGAACAAAGAGAGTGGTCATCATCACTTGTGATGGATGGACACAGCAAGAGATACGACTGTCCACACGGCTGAACAAAGAGAGTGGTCATCATTACTTGTGGTGGATGGACACAGCAAGAGATACGACTGTCCACACGGCTGAACAAGGAGAGTGGTCTTCATCACTTGTGATGGATGGACACAGCAAGATATACGACTGTCCACACGGCTGAACAAAGAGAGTGGTCTTCATCACTTGTTATGGATGGACACAGTAAGAGATACGACTGTCCACACGGCTGAACAAAGAGAGTGGTCTTCATCACTTGTGATGGATGGACACAGCAAGAGATACGACTGTCCACACAGCTGAACAAAGAGAGTGGTCTTCATCACTTGTGATGGATGGACACAGCAAGAGATACGACTGTCCACACGGCTGAACAAAGAGAGTGGTCTTCATCACTTGTTATGGATGGACACAGCAAGAGATACGACTGTCCACACGGCTGAACAAAGAGAGTGGTCTTCATCACTTGTGATGGATGGACACAGCAAGAGATACGACTGTCCACACGGCTGAACAAAGAGAGTGGTCTTCATCACTTGTTATGGATGGACACAGTAAGAGATACGACTGTCCACACGGCTGAACAAAGAGAGTGGTCTTCATCACTTGTGATGGATGGACACAGCAAGAGATACGACTGTCCACACAGCTGAACAAAGAGAGTGGTCTTCATCACTTGTGATGGATGGACACAGCAAGAGATACGACTTTCCACACGGCTGAACAAAGAGAGTGGTCTTCATCACTTGTGATGGATGGACACAGCAAGAGATACGACTGTCCACACGGCTGAACAAAGAGAGTGGTCTTCATCACTTGTGATGGATGGACACAGCAAGAGATACGACTGTCCACACGGCTGAACAAAGAGAGTGGTCTTCATCACTTGTGATGGATGGACACAGCAAGAGATACGACTGTCCACACGGCTGAACAAAGAGAGTGGTCTTTATCCCTTGTGATGGATGGACACAGCAAGAGATACGACTGTCCACACGGCTGAACAAAGAGAGTGGTCTTCATCACTTGTGATGGATGGACACAGCAAGAGATACGACTGTCCACACAGCTGAACAAAGAGAGTGGTCTTCATCACTTGTGATGGATGGACACAGCAAGAGATACGATTGTCCACACGGCTGAACAAAGAGAGTGGTCTTCATCACTTGTTATGGATGGACACAGCAAGAGATACGACTGTCCACACGGCTGAACAAAGAGAGTGGTCTTCATCACTTGTGATGGATGGACACAGCAAGAGATACGACTGTCCACACGGCTGAACAAAGAGAGTGGTCTTCATCACTTGTGATGGATGGACACAGCAAGAGATACGACTGTCCACACGACTGAACAAAGAGAGTGGTCTTCATCACTTGTGATGGATGGACACAGCAAGAGATACGACTGTCCACACGGCTGAACAAAGAGAGTGGTCTTCATCACTTGTGATGGATGGACACAGCAAGAGATACGACTGTCCACACGACTGAACAAAGAGAGTGGTCTTCATCACTTGTGATGGATGGACACAGCAAGAGATACGACTGTCCAAACGGCTGAACAAAGAGAGTGGTCTTCATCACTTGTGATGGATGGACACAGCAAGAGATACGACTGTCCACACGGCTGAACAAAGAGAGTGGTCATCATCACTTGTGATGGATGGACACAGCAAGAGATACGACTGTCCACACGGCTGAACAAAGAGAGTGGTCATCATTACTTGTGGTGGATGGACACAGCAAGAGATACGACTGTCCACACGGCTGAACAAGGAGAGTGGTCTTCATCACTTGTGATGGATGGACACAGCAAGATATACGACTGTCCACACGGCTGAACAAAGAGAGTGGTCTTCATCACTTGTGATAGATGGACACAGCAAGAGATACGACTGTCCACACGGCTGAACAAAGAGAGTGGTCATCATCACTTGTGATGGATGGGCACAGCAAGAGATACGACTGTCCACACGGCTGAACAAAGAGAGTGGTCTTCATCACTTGTGATGGATGGACACAGCAAGAGATACGACTGTCCACACGGCTGAACAAAGAGAGTGGTCTTCATCACTTGTGATGGATGGACACAGCAAGAGATACGACTGTCCACACGGCTGAACAAAGAGAGTGGTCTTCATCACTTGTGATGGATGGACACAGCAAGAGATACGACTGTCCACACGGCTGAACAAAGAGAGTGGTCTTCATCACTTGTGATGGATGGACACAGCAAGAGATACGACTGTCCTCACGGCTGAACAAATAGAGTGGTCTTCATCACTTGTGATGGATGGACACAGCAAGAGATACGACTGTCCACACGGCTGAACAAAGAGAGTGGTCTTCATCACTTGTGATGGATGGATACATCAAGAGATACGACTGTCCACACGGCTGAACAAAGAGAGTGGTTTTCCTCACTTGTGATGGATGGACACAGCAAGAGATACGACAGTCCACACGGCTGAACAAAGAGAGTGGTCTTCATCACTTGTGATGGATGGACACAGCAAGAGATACGACTGTCCACACGGCTGAACAAAGAGAGTGGTCTTCATCACTTGTTATGGATGGACACAGTAAGAGATACGACTGTCCACACGGCTGAACAAAGAGAGTGGTCTTCATCACTTGTGATGGATGGACACAGCAAGAGATACGACTGTCCACACAGCTGAACAAAGAGAGTGGTCTTCATCACTTGTGATGGATGGACACAGCAAGAGATACGACTGTCCACACGGCTGAACAAAGAGAGTGGTCTTCATCACTTGTTATGGATGGACACAGCAAGAGATACGACTGTCCACACGGCTGAACAAAGAGAGTGGTCTTCATCACTTGTGATGGATGGACACAGCAAGAGATACGACTGTCCACACGGCTGAACAAAGAGAGTGGTCTTCATCACTTGTGATGGATGGACACAGCAAGAGATACGACTGTCCACACGGCTGAACAAAGAGAGTGGTCTTTATCCCTTGTGATGGATGGACACAGCAGGAGATACGACTGTCCACACGGCTGAACAAAGAGAGTGGTCTTTATCCCTTGTGATGGATGGACACAGCAAGAGATACGACTGTCCACACGGCTGAACAAGGAGAGTGGTCTTCATCACTTGTGATGGATGGACACAGCAAGAGATACGACTGTCCACACGGCTGAACAAAGAGAATTGTCTTCATCACTTGTGATGGATGGACACAGCAAGAGATACGACTGTCCACACGGCTGAACAAAGAGAGTGGTCTTCATCACTTGTGATGGATGGACACAGCAAGAGATACGACTGTCCACACGGCTGAACAAAGAGAGTGGTCTTCATCACTTGGGATGGATGGACACAGCAAGAGATACGACTGTCCACACGGCTGAACAAAGAGAGTGGTCTTCATCACTTGGGATGGATGGACACAGCAAGAGATACGACTGTCCACACGGCTGAACAAAGAGAGTGGTCTTCATCACTTGTGATGGATGGACACAGCAAGAGATACGACTGTCCACACGGCTGAACAAAGAGAGTGGTCTTCATCACTTGTGATGGATGGACACAGCAAGAGATACGACTGTCCACACGGCTGAACAAATAGAGTGGTCTTCATCACTTGTGATGGATGGACACAGCAAGAGATACGACTGTCCACACGGCTGAACAAAGAGAGTGGTCTTCATCACTTGGGATGGATGGACACAGCAAGAGATACGACTGTCCACACGGCTGAACAAAGAGAGTGGTCTTCATCACTTGTGAAGGATGGACACAGCAAGAGATACGACTGTCCACACGACTGAACAAAGAGAGTGGTCTTCATCACTTGTGATGGATGGACACAGCAAGAGATACGACTGTCCAAACGGCTGAACAAAGAGAGTGGTCTTCATCACTTGTGATGGATGGACACAGCAAGAGATACGACTGTCCACACGGCTGAACAAAGAGAGTGGTCTTCATCACTTGTGATGGATGGACACAGCAAGAGATACGACTGTCCACACGGCTGAACAAAGAGAGTGGTCTTCATCACTTGTGATGGATGGACACAGCAAGAGGTACGACTGTCCACACGGCTGAACAAAGAGAGTGGTCTTCATCACTTGTGACGGACAAACTATCAATTTCGCATTTTAAAGATAGCTGTTGCCAATGTACGACCTACAGAAACTTCAAATGGCTAAAAAGTGATTCTTCGACAGGTCCAGAAAGCCTATAGGTGATTTAAAACTTACAAAAATATGATCTCAATTAAATAGGTAGAAGGGAATGCGTAAGAAGAAAGCGACAACCAGTGTGAAGGTGGAATGATACAAACATAGAGCTGACACCTAACGACACCACAGGCCTCCAACTTGGCGATAACAAGAAATATACGCACCCTATCACTCTGCAACGCCGTATGGAAGGGGCAGGAGGAAAAATGAAGAAGAAGAAGATACAAAAGCAATCTTCGCACCCATCGATAATCCCGACTCACAGAATACTCAAATGAAAGGATTGGCTGAACGAAAGGGGAAAAGGTCTTCATCACTCATGATGAAAGAACAACACACAAGCAAAATGCTGTCGTACGCCAATTGTTAATTTACCGCTTCTGTGATTTTATTTATTAATTACCGGTTGCTCACTGATGTAGTACAGTGTAATAAAGCCAGACTGAATGATGCGAATGGTCGCAAGTAATTGAGTCTACTCGAATCCCATGTTAGACCCTCGCCTCTTGCCCGAGAGTCAGAAGCTGGGCATTAGAAAACGTTTGGCCACTTTTTATACAGGTTTGATGTGACGGTATAAATCTGGCTACATATCCTTTGAGACCTCTCCACATGTAACCCTTACATACCGCAGTTAAAGAGCTTGCTCACTCCGTTCTACTTCTGGAGACACATATAGGTATATATATATATATATATATATATATATATATATATATATATATATATATATATATATATATATATATATGCAATGTCTGGGATATGTATACTATGAGGATTTGTACAGCAAAGATGGAGACAAGCAATGAAAATTAGCAGAATAGAGAAAACACTAAACATTCAAGTGAAAAGCGGAGAACTTGAACATGTCAGCGAATTGAGATACTTGTGGAGAATTTTCACACAAGATGGAGGACTGGACATAGAGGTGGATTTAACACCACATAAAGCTAAGGCGACATCAGAACATCAGCTGTGGGAACATCAGCTCTCGCCATTACTACCACACAAACACATTTTAATAAAGACAAAGAGACAGCTAATATAATTTTTATACCAACTCTCTGCTACCAGTGTCCGACATGGAGTTTCAGCAAGGCACAAAAAATAAAAATAATGGTATGCAAAATGAGGTGTTTGAGAAAGTCTGTCGGGGTCACAAGTCTGGACAAAGTACGAAACGAAGAAATCAGACAGACGGTAGGTGCAACACCATGCATGGATTACATGGAAATGCAGAGCATGAAATAGTTCGTGCACCTGGCAAAAATGCAACCATAGTTACCAGCTGCTCGTATCTACAATACCATACATCAGGGTCCCCAGAGCAAGAGCAAGACCACGAAAAAGATGTATAGATGATCTCAGTGAGACACCGTAGAAACACGTGATGACAACATCAGATGTCACATGACAGAAAACGATACCTCCCGAAGTCATCTAACGACACAAGTGGATAGAAGATAATGATGATGACTTATGGAGACCTCCATGCCGGTCCATCACACTTAAAGGTTTGGGAGACACTGTCCTAACGAACTCTAGGTTGGCCTACGGGCCATGATCCTGGGTAGTCGTCCTCCCGTTGTTGCCAGCGTAGCGACCTTCTTTCATTTTGAAGACGTGCCCAGACCCTTACAGATGAGATTTCTCCACTGAGTTTGGCGGGTCTGGGTTTCGAAATAAGTGTCGTTTTTACTAATTGAGTAAATAATTGTAGTTTCGACTAATTGAGTAAATAAGTGTCGTTTTGACTAATTGAGTAAACAAGTGTCGTGCTGAATAATTGAGTAAATAAGTGTCGCGTTGACTAATTGAGTAAATAAGTGTCGCTTTGACTAATTGAGTAAATAAGTGCCGTTTTGACTAATTGGGTAAATAAGTGTCGTTTTGATTAATTTGAGTAAATAAGTGTCGTTTTTACTAATTGAGTAAATCAGTGTCGTTTTGACTAATTGAGTAAATAAGTGTCGTTTTGACTAATTGAGTAAATAAGTGTCGTTTTGACTAATTGAGTAAATCAGTGTCGTTTTGACTAATTGAGTAAATAAGTGTCGTTTTGACTAATTGAGTGAATAAGTGTCGTTTTGACTAATTGATTAAATAAGTGTCGTTTTGATTAATTGAGTAAATAGGTGTCGTCTTGACTAATTGAGTAAATAAGTGTCGTTTTGATTAATTAAGTAAAAAAGTGTGGTTTTGATTAATTGAGTAAATAAGTGTCGTTTTGACTAATTGAGTAAATAAGTGTCGTTTTGACTAATTGAGTAAATAAGTGTCGTTTTGACTAATTGATTAAATAAGTGTCGTTTTGACTAATTGAGTCAATAAGTGTTGTCTTGACTATTTGAGTAAATAAGTGTCGTTTTGACTAATTGAGTAAATAAGTGTCGTTTTGACTAATTGAGTAAATAAGTGTCGTTTTGACTAATTGAGTAGCTAGTGCTGTTGTTGTGCATCAAGTGGTTTGCTTCTTTAAGACTGCGCAATTCTATTTTACTATTTATATTAACAAGATCTCAGATGAAAAGAGTCTTCATTTCACCGATATTGGATTTCAAACGATGAAGATCTGTTAAGATAGTGAAGGCAGATTATTTAATTTTTTCCTTCATCGACCTATTCCAAATAATAAAACCGGCGGACCTTCTCAGAATTTTCTCGTCGCCATACAGTTCATCTCACAATTGATTTGGGGAGGGTCATATAGTCACTCTGCTCCTTTTGTGAAGCCGGCAATACTGTAGAAAATGTTCCATCGTTTGACTGTGCACCCCACATGGGTACATTTATGTGTGCCCAATTTTAAAATTGTTAAACAGATGACTTTTCAGTTTGTAGTGAGCCGTACGTAGTCTGAAAATTGCCACGTGATCTCTTCTTGGCAAAGAGAAGTATATCTATATTCAGTCCACTCATGTCGTGAGACGAATTGTTTTTTGTTTTTTTGCAGGTAAAAATCCACTGGTGACTTGCCAGGTGAATAGCAGCATCTGTTAGCCCCTGGAATATACGATCACCTATTCTTGAGACTGGTGGAGGTGGAAGCGTAAATTAGAGCAAGGTAGACCCGCAGCCTGTCCGGCGCAATCTAAGCCGTTCCGCTAGCCATATAACCAAGACCTGTGGTTATGGCCGCACAGTCCACTTTTTTGCAACATATTCTCTGTGGGGCGAGAATCCCTAGAATTTGAGTAGATTTTTAACTTGAATTTTGCTCGAGCAGTGGCCGTTAGGCCTACTCTTTTCGATTTGCAACTACTAAGGTATTTTTAACGTGCGTGCCACTGCACACGGGTGTCTGATCTCACTACTCAGAGATCAGGAGAAATGTTTACCGGATGATTCACGTGAAAAAATTCCGATGTGTCCACCGGGATTTGAACCCGCGACCTCAAGCACCCGAGGTGAACACCTTACCTCGAGACCACTGGGTCCCAAAGAGAAGTAGTTCTACTAAATTAGATCCTGGGTGTCCACTGTGCCATTGGCTTTATTTCTGAATAAGCAGCCCTATCTTCAGTTTTTGTTTTGCCTCCTCCCTTTTAGCCAGTCTATCTATCTCCTCATTTACGCATTGCAAGAATCCACAGAATTTGTCACTCTTGAGATTGTAGCTGGTAGGAATGAGTGCTTCTGACAGGCTGTCAGTGTATTTGTTCTTCTTATTCTTCTTCTTCTTCTTCTTCGTCTTCTTCTTCTTCTTCTTCTTCGTACGCTGTCAGACGTCAACCTGAATTTGTTCCAAGAAAGCATCTGTCATCCTGAGGCTGTCGACACTGTCATAGAGCTTGTCTAGTGTTTGCACTGGTGATGGCCACATGTACTTTCTCTGGTCCTCGTATGTCGCGTAATTTTGCAGCAGATGTTCAGGGGTCATTTTCCCTGTACCACAGGTGCATTCGTCAGTGCCACCTATCTTCAGTTTATTGAATAGATGGTACCTCAGTCTGTTGTGGCCTGTGGGGAGTCTGAAGACCACGACCTGCTCTTTTCTGTTCAACTGGTAGAAGGCATCATTTTTTGTGTAGCTAGTATGTTCCGTTTCCCATTTAGCCATGTATCTGGCCCTAATAAACCTTTTGGACTCCTCGAAGATCACACTAGAATCTGGTTGTGGTAGTCTTGCACCTTATTTTGCCAGTCTGTCTGCCTCCTCGTTGCCTTGGAATGTTAGTGTATTGGTTATTGATCTAGCGAAGTGTAGGCTCCTGTCCTTTGACCCAATGCTATTAAGTGGTATATGTAAGTGTTTGTGAGCTGTTGTTTAGTTCCGTACAAAGTATCCCATTTGTCTGACATCGAAGCACTTTTCTAATACCGGCAAGCGTCGGACATGGCGCTCGGCCGTTTCACAGGTTTCCAATTCATTGTCGTTATTATTTTTAGGACCATGAATACACATACTGTATTAGGCAGATGGCCCAGTACTTATATCAAAAATTGAACTTTACTGACGTAACTAGATGTTACCATAATAACAATAATACCAAGATAAAGGAGACATACATGTCGTAACAAACTGGATGGGAGAGCAAGGGTCATCTGAATTGATAACTAGCATCGAAAAAACATGATTTTGTTGTTGTTGATTTAAACCGTTTTATTTTCGTTCGTATTTCTCTATTCCCTAAGGCGGTGTGCGTTGCACTATGTTTTGTTTTGCGCCTGTTGGTCCAGTGCATCCAACTTCCGCGTGCATTTTACGAAAGTGTGTGATTCCTCCTGCATTTTCTAAGTGTTTGCTTCCCTGGGGTAACGACCGTTGCTGTGATTGGGGAGCGAACCCAGAACCTTCGGATTGTGAGCCGTCTCACTTAACGACTAACCCACGCCATCCCCGTTGAAGCATGATTGACGAAGGATTTCACCGTCACCGTTATGTTATGGCACTTGATGATGATGAAGTACCAAAATGGAAGCGGCCACAATTAGCATTGTCAGGGCAAATTATCGTGATCACACTTCCGGTCCTGGTCATGGTTTCTGGAAACAGGCTGTTCAATAGCAATCTGACCAACAAAGCAGGAAGGGATTCTGCAATCTCCGTAGTTGTTAACTTACTAATGATCATCGTATTTCACTACCGCCAGGTGGACCTAAGCATATCTTCTCAAGTACGACTTGTGGTGTTAGAAGAGCCACTGTAACTAAAAACGCCAAAATATCAATCAGTCAATCAATTAATCAGTCGCAACCTGTCCAGCCCCCTATGGAGCATAGGTCATCGATACATACTTGCTATAAAATGCTAACATGACTTTATATATATATATTGTAGTTTTTGCGGTTTAAAGTTTCTGCAGATGTGGTAGCCAACCCTATTCCAAACCCTCCTTAGTTGTCTCTTATGATATGTCTGGCAGGCTACTGTGTCACCGCTTCTTACTCTCTATTTGGTCCCGACGAAACTCTGCTTAAACGTTGTCGAGAGTTGAATGAACACAGTACTAGCACACTAATATCAGCAGCAACGTATAATCTTTCTAGTGGGAAGGAAATCTATCGTCTGGTCAGACAAAGTATACTGATCAGACATGTTAGAGTCAGACAAAGTATACTGATCAGACATGTTAGTCAGAGTCAGACAAAGTATACTGATCAGATATGTTAGTCAGAGTCAGACAAAGTATACTGATCAGACATGTTAGTCAGGGTCAGACAAAGTATACTGATCAGACATGTTAGTCAGGGTCAGACAAAGTATACTGATCAGACATGTTAGTCAGAGTCAGACAAAGTATACTGATCAGACATGTAAGTCAGGTTTAGACAAAACATACTGGCCAAGCCCCTCACATCGGCTTCCTAGTAGCCCTCCCTGGACCGGGCTGTTTTCATGGCAGCCTGGCTAACAGGGTAAGGGATCGACGTGATCCTCGTAGTAGTGAGTGACATGCAGATACAGCCGAGCATAGCACAGCCGACTGGAGGACCACGGTCTACCTTCATCAGCAAGCTTGGAATGTGAGGAAAGCTACTGTAACCGGTCACTTAACGTCTTTTCCAGGGCAGACGAAAGAGTAACGAAATCATTGTGGGCATTCACAAACAACAACAATCGTTCTAGTTGAACCATCTTACCTAGGCGATTTATTTCTGAAGTTTAGATTTGGCTTTTGTTGTTTGTATAGAACTTGCAAACCAAGTCACGAACATAATGTTCTGCTTGGAAGAATTTGGAACGTTACATGGACATTTTCTGCTCCGACAGGTGTGCAGACAAACTCGATAAATTTGTCCCGACTAAATAGAGACTGGTGTTGTTAACTTTTGACCTTGCCGGAAATTAGCAGGCGGTCAGAACAGCCGATGACCCAGCATGTTAAAGAAGCTGACCTGTGCGCTTGTGAGGTTCAAGGTCGTTCATTGCACGTGGCAACCTTTGGAATTTGACCAACAGGGTGCTCTGCAGTACAATTACTGTTCAAGTGGAGTTTGTGTATGAAAGGGAGAGAGATAGAGAGGAAGAGAGAGGGCGTGGGTGCGGAGGACGTGAGACGGAGAGAAGGATCGCAACTCTTGTAGTCCTTTGATTTGACTTGATAGTAGCGGCCCTATATACCTCTGCCCAAAGTGGACACCATCAATGAATAGAAATAGGCAGTAATGTTGAAGGATAACAACCGTTAATATGGTCTCATGGCTGACAGTGTTAGAGAAGTGAAGATTGGGACACCACTACATCTGAACTTTCAACATGAAGCCAGTATCCGAACGTTTGAACTGACGATTTCGTAGCGGTAGATTGTCATGTTATGTTCATGTCACAATGTACATCCAATGTCGAAATAAAATCCATTTTCTGTGGAAAATTTAAGACTTCTGCTCAGATTAATTATTTAAATGTATAACTTTTTGTAAAAGGAATATACACATTGATAAGTTCAGGAAAATTGTTATTGATAAATAAGCATGCGGATTGTTCATACCAACATATCGACTCCGTCGCATGTTATGAAAGTTGACAATCCAATATGTCGACTATACGGAGTGAATCAGTGGAGACATGGTGTTTGGGGGCTGTAGCCCAGAGATGTAAATGTAAGTAGTATGTCCATTGCAGAAGGTCACTTCTTACAGCTGTGATCTCATTTGTAATTTATCAGTTTCGAGGCAGGTGTACACTATGGTAGGTTGCCATTCATTTTCGAGGTAAAAAAAATCCCGTTTCCGCCAAATTGGAAGTTTTGGGTGCTCGAAAGATGATGATGATGATGATATAATCATTTTAGCTGTGAGTTGGCAGCTCTTGACAGAACAATATATGCCGGACAAAAGCGCACGTCAACCTCAGTCGTTATGGTGTGTTGTGTAGAGTGTGTTGTGTAAGGTAGGGTGTGGTAGGAGCAACTGGTTCCGTAGATCAGGCTCGTGTTCGTGGCAGAATCTGCAGTTTGGTTCACGTAGTGGGTCTATTCTATTCAGTTTGTTGAGAGGGACATGGCCTGTTCTCAGCTTGAAGATCAAAACCTGGTCTCTTCGCTTGAGTTTCTTGGCTGAGTCTTGTGGATATGGTTTTGTTTGGTGTTTGAAATATGTTCGGCTTGTCTGGGATGTGGCCCACTGATTTAGCCACTCATGTCTGGGATGTGGCCCACTGATTTAGCCACTCATGTCTGGGATGTGACCCACTGATTTAGTCCCTCATGTCTGGGATTTGGCCTACTGATTTAACCACTCATGTCTGGATTGTGGCCCACTGATCTGCCACTCCTGTATGGGATGTGGCCCACTGATTTAGCCACTCCTCTCTGTGATGTGGCCCACTGATCTAGCCACTCCTGTCTGGGATGTGTCCCACCGATTTAGCCACTCCTGTCTGGGATTTGACCCACTGATTTAGCCACTCCTCTCTGTGATGTGGCCCACTGATCTAGCCACTTCTGTATGCGATGTAGCCCACTGATTTAGCCACTCCTCTCTGTGATGTGGCCCACTTATCTAGCAACTCCTGTCTGGGATGTGACCCACTGATTTAGCCAATCCTATCTGTGATGTGGCCCACTGATCTAGCCACTCCTGAATGGGATGTGGCCCAATGATTTAGCCACCCCCGGCTAAAGTAATTTATCAGGAACTGCTTGCAGGTATGTAGAGTGATACTAGGTAGTTTCTGTGGTAGCATTGTCCCTCTTCTGGCCAGCTCATCTGTCTTTTCAAATCCTGGGACTCAAGACATGGCCAGGTATCCTATGGGCCACCTCCTGCCCTCCATAAGAAGAGGACAATTGGTACATTAATTTGTATAGCTCGAAAGATCATTGAATGTATATTTTCTGTTGCTTCGTCTACGCGTTTTTTTGTTGTGTTTTTTTAATCTGTGAGCACCGGGTACGAATCTCACTGCGTCCAGTTTAGCAGACATTGTGGATTTTCTCAGCACGATCGCTTCTAAAGTAATTGGCAACCTACTGTACTGCACACCTGCCAAAAAAACTTACAACAACCAAATAGGCTCAGTTGTTAGAAGGGAAGTTATATAAAGATGTGTTATATTTTCAATTGACAGGGACGACAGCAATCGAGAATCAGCAAAATCAGCCACGAAAGTTGATGCCCGTCCAGGACAGATGAAGCCACCACCAGCTCTGCAACAGACCAGCTTACTGACCGTCTGTCAAGACGCAAAAGTCCATAATAATATTTTCAATAGAATTAATCAGATCAACTTTCGTGCCTAAAAAATAGAAATCCTGCATCTAGCACCAACTAAACAAGCGATCACCTGTAGAAATCCTGCATCTAGCACCAACTAAACAAGCGATCACCTGTAGAAATCCTGCATCTAGCACTAACTAAACAAGCGATCACTTCTGTAGAAACCCTGCATCTAGCACTAACTAAACAAGCGATCACTTCGGCATTTATTCCAACTGCTAAGGTACACCAAGAGGATTGGTAGACTGATAAATTAAGGCCATTTGCTCAAACAGTCGTCAAGCTCTATACGCACTAGGTTTTCATTTACCTTGCATTCTCGACATCGTCTGGCGTTTGCCAGGAATGTATTCTAACACAAGCACTGTTCTGACGTGCTAAGGATTGGATCCTTACACATATGGAAATGCACAACCCGAGAGTCTATATTTTACCCTTGCGTTTGACCGACCTCGATTACTCAGACCAAGTTCAGACTATCAGGCCTCGATAGGCCCTCGTGGAACACTTAAAATGGTAAACTTCACATCTGCGGCTGCACGTTTCCTAGGCAATGACCAAGTTTCAAAGTCTATGCAGTACGACTCTTTCACAAACTAGGTTTGCCACTCTGATTCAGTCACAGTGACTTTCCTTACATCCAGAAGCGTACATGATACCCATCGACCTAGGTCTTCCTAGCTGTAGTGCAAATGCGAGACGTTTTAGGAAAAATCCACTGTAAAAAAAGTTGTAAGAGAAACCTGGGCCTTGATTTTGTTTGTCCTTTTTCGCCTTATTTCTCATAGCCCTAAAGGGGTGTGCGTTGCGATATGTTTTTATGTTGCACCTGTCGGTCCAGAGCATCCGACTTTGGCATGCATTTTATGTAACGGTCTGCTTCTTCTGCATTTTCAAACGGTTTACTTTCCTCCTGGGTAACGACTGGTGCTGTGATTGGACAGCGAACCCAGCACTTAAGGGTTGTGTGAGCCCTGCCACTTAACCACTAGCCCACGCCGTTTCCGGGAACTTGATCTGAAAATGAACGAAGAAGAAGAAAAAAGAAAATTATGATGAAAGAAGAAGACGAAGAAGAAGAAGAAGAAGAAGTGCACAAAAGGAATGAGTGATCCCAAAGAGAGGATGAACACACATCGCCGAAATGCGATACATCCGTTAACTTTGTGAGCACAAGTCGCCTGGGTATATGCCTGTGAGATTCATTCCCTTATCGCTTAATTACAGACGCGGAACGAGAGTGCCTAGACAGACCATTCATCAAGTCCCGTATCCTAGACAGGGCTAGGTATTATACTATTATTGCCCTGAAAATTGCCATCTTCTGCTAGTCTCCTTTATGGGTATCCATCTCCAGACTTACTTTATATTCTTGAATCTCTGTTTGGCAGTTTTGTTTCTTCCACAGTTTGATTAGGAGCGAAACGAATGGAAACTCCAAGGCCATGGAATAATCACATGTAGCTACAAGGGCAAGTCAGTTAATAGGTCACAAATCATTATTTTAAAAACACCAAAAGACATACGATCTTGAAAACTAATTATTAATGTTACTACATTTTTCCGAGTGATCTGCCGGGGTCTTTTTTTATGACAAGGACAATACCAGCACCACTGCCTCATAGAGAGAATGTCCTAAGAGGCGACTAACTGTGGGACATGGCATAACACCGGCAATGGCTAGGTGGTTTGTTTTAGAGCAGCATAGATGGCACCTAACAGGCTGCCGACCTACTATGCTCTGGTGTTTGAGTCTATTAAGATGGACTCGCACATCGACTAACAACCCTCCGTAAACGCTTGTCCCAAGGCAGCGGAGTATTTGGCTGATCGAGCCAAGCCCTCTAAGCAGGAAACCCTTCTTCCGCTACGTCCAGCTTATACCAGAGTTGGGACCTGCACAAGGGCATATGCCCCTTTAGAAGTACAGGTCGACTAAGAACTAAGAACATTGTTACTTATTTCTCAAACAAATTGTCACCTACATTTATAAACTAATCCCACCGTATTAGTGCATCTAAACCTGCAGCAAAGTAATCTATGATCTGCTGTCTCCGCCACATTTCCACTTCAAGTTTAATCTCTTCGTCCTACGCCAAGGACAGATCATGCATTATGCTGTAGGCTGAACCATGTGAACACCGTACTACAATTGTTGGACCGCTTATCGTTACCCGCCTGTCATCTCGAATCATCTCGCCCATCTGCCGCATATATGTCTGGTTGCAAAAGCGGAACAGGACCGCGGGGTCATGCTTCATAAGCAATTTTTGAGTGTCTTTGAGAAAACTTGTCATCATAGTCACGCACCAGTTTACCCTACAAACATTTGTACTTATAAACAGGAAGCATTTCCTTTTGAATATTTTTTCTAGAAGGTTCTTTAGCCCCCAACACACACACTCACACAAACAAATGAATAAAACGCCAAACAGCATGCTGTTGAGCCGACGACCTGATAAGTCGCGATGTGAGACGCAATATAAGATAAGTCCACTGTCAATATATGTTGCCCCTCCATACATGCATTCATCCCTTCTTCTATGATTTGCTAGTTCAGCATTGTTGTTATTTATTGTCCCCTATGAATGCCTATTGGTCGTAACGTAGGTTGTGTTTGTGTTCTCGTCTCGGTTCGGTATCTGACCATACCCATTTAAAAAAAATGTTGATTCAATTTAATTTTAATCAAATTTAAACAATTCTTGTCATTGATTTTTTCCTCGCTGTTATTTGATTGAACACTTTGTGAGCCATAACGCAATATTTTTTTCTTGGCTGCGCACGCGTATATGACACTAAGCGTCTGCTACCTTCGATAACCACAAAGCTGGATGTTGCTGCCACATACTGACATATTTATATCTTACCAGCTACATTTTTCAGCTATCTCATATCAGATTAGTACCTACTTACTATTAATGCCTTGAAAATTGCCATCTCCGTCAATGATATCCATCTCAAGACTAACTTTATTAGCTTGTCTCTCTGTAGAGAAGTCAGTTTCTTTCAGTTTGATTAGCATCAAAACGAATGGAAAGCGATAGAAATGGAAACTGGCTAGCCAAGGAAATAATTTAAGTGGTTGCATGAAATGCTAAGAAAAGTGTATTGTAGATATTTAGAAGACGTATAAACCAGACAGTAGAAAATTTACTTACCAAATAATAGGCGAAAGAAACAATAAAGGTCAAACATTTAAAGAATCTTCTATTTTACGCATCGCTCGTCTGTCTCACATACCCGTCTGTCAAACATGTTCCTCTTCCCCCTCAAACCACGCATCCCTGTCTCTTACTTCTTCAATCCGCCCATTACTCTGTCCGTCCTTCCTCCTCCACCCCACCCCAAGGTAGTAATCTTCAATGTGAGCAAGAGTTTATAATTTCGCTTTCGGTTTCTTCGTATTTGCCTTTGTCTACTCTTCACCTATACCCACTTGAATGCAGCCACAACAACATAAACATTGTTGTAAACATTTCATACCACTCTATATGCTCTATTAAAAACAACAATAATGTCCCAAGCCAAAAGCGTAATACTTCTTTTTCATATTTATATTAGGAATGAAGAGAACGATACTGACCTTGCAAGACAGATATAAGACACAAGCAGTACAAAAAAAAACCCGGAATATTTTGTAAGAAAACCCGGAGCCTTGATCTGAAGATGAACGAAGGACAAGTATGTATAAAAGAAATCAAATGCACACAATTTTCGCCGTGTTTTCATGAAGTCTTTGGAGGGAGGGGGGTCAGTTTGGTGGTGTTCAACATGTATATTGTTATACAAGTGTGACAGACACGCAGGCAAACGTAGGAAATTATGTAAATTGATATGCACACCTATCAGTTTATTTTCTTGTCAGGATGTTCTGTTTTCTATACACTCTACGTTTTGGGGAGTATTTGAATATCTTTTACCTCATATTGAAGACGACGGCTTAGGGCAGGGACACACTATAAAAGACATACTGTATCTGATGTTGAAGCGGTGGTAAATTCCCCCCCCCCCACCCCCCCCCCCCCCCCCTGAACCCCTAAAAAAAGGACGAGTTAGAGATTTTCTTTCTCATGGCTATTATTATTGTTGTTGTTTTTACGGATCCAGCAGCACCCGGGCTCAACCCCTTCTGTCCAATGCCATGTAATGTTATCTGCACGTGTTTATCAGCTCTTGTCTAATGCCATACAAAGTGTTCATGTATCTGGACACAGAGGAAGAAGCATTTTCCTAAAATCATAGAGCTCTGAGCGCTCAAAGAGATGATGATCAACAGTTTCATATGGGTGTGACCACAGCTGGCACTCAGGGGTGTGTTGTGGTTGGATTCTGTTCAGATGTTTGTTTAGTGGGATGTGTTGGGTTCTGTTCAGGTGTTTGTTTAGTGGGATGTGTTGGATTCTGTTCAGGTGTTTGTTTAGTGGCATGTGTTGGATTCTGTTCAGGTGTTTGTTTAGTGGGATGTGTTGGATTATGTTCAGGTGTTTGTTTAGTGGGATGTGTTGGGGTCTCAGTCGGAAGATAGTGCTCTGGTCCTTCATTGTGAGTTGATTTACACTGCCCAAATTGGACTGGGGGTTGCCATCTGTCTCTAGACCTCCCTTGTTCTTTCTCAATGGTAAGGGTACTCAATTCACTTTTTTGAATCGACACGTTTCGGTATACCTAGCTGTCAAATGGACTTTGAGTTACAGTTACGGAATGTAAAACAAAACAACAAATAAACAAAAAGCGAATCGGGAACTGATAACCACATGTCACAGAAACCTGATATATAGTACAATGTCGTGTCTAAAGCTATATCTCCCACAGCAGTATCTGCAACAGACCAATCCTTAACCTGCTTTAAGTAAACAAATATCAGAAAGCTATATATACTCCGCCATCTTGACCGGAAGTATGGGATCTGCATTTTCGCAGGCCTTGAAGGCTTGGGATGTTCGCTTCAGGAGACCGTGATAGTTCACTGGCTTTTCTATGATGTCTCTGTTGTTCTGCTGCAGCCTTTTTTGAAGCCTCGAATGACGCGGCACATCTGCGGAGTGCTGTGCGCCAGTTTGAACGGTCTTGCGCGGCATCTTCCCATATTTAAAGTACACGCTGAAAGTCTTCAGATATGATTTAAGCGCATCTTTAAGACGCGTTTCTGTTTTTCCCCATGGGAACGAGATACAGCAGGGCCTTTGCTTGTAGTTTCATGAAAATAAACATGACTGATGCATACACGTCACAGGCATCAGCTTGTCTAGATACGTATAGGAATTCCAGAATGGGAGGTAACCGGGATTTCCCACAATTGTCTGGTCAGCGCGTGATTAGAGTACCACAGTTTTCCCAGGAGTATTCGACCATTCAAAGCCCTTACTGACAGCTGGCGCAAGATGACGCCATCACCAAATTGACCTAATCGTGACGACGGCTTGGTCAAAAGCTCTCAACTGATAATGACGTAATTCTGACAGAACCGCTTATGTTTCCCAAGTGCTAGTCACTACACCGACCAGGTAAAGTCTACGAGAGAACCTGGTATTAAGAGAAGCACTGAGGCACTCAGTGGGGAAGCATGTGCACAGAAAGTAGGAACAGTGATGTTGTTCTCTACAATTTTAATTTTAATTTTTTTGATGAATTACTTTCTCAACCAGAAAGTGAATGTGATTATATCAGTGCGTGTGAGTTATAAAATTGTTAACATCCGGGTTCAAAATTTTGGGAAGGACTAAAAAGCACATAAAAATGTATGTTGTCTAACAAGTTACGAGACTTGTTTTATTAGTTTTCGTGTATTAGCTAAGCCTGAACGAAGACAAAAAACATCAAAACGCTAACCTGCAAAGAACGTCATAATTGGGGGAGGAGGGGGGGGGGGGAGAGGGGCTAAGCAGGGTTGATCATCGGACATGACATTCCATCATATGCAATCTTTAATGTAACTCCGTCACTCCATGTGTTAAGTACAGGTTCAACACTGAATTTGGCGCCCTGAACCAATTTTTAGGATTTATTGAAGCATATAACCAACACTGAATCTGTCTTACCCTAACCAGCTTTTAGGAAAGTCTGGCTCCAGTCATTTGTTGAAGCAGAGATCTAATAGTGAATGTCTTACCCTAACCAGCTTTTAGGAAAGTCTGGCTCCAGTCATTTGTTGAAGCAGAGATCTAATAGTGAATGTCTTACCCTAACCAACTTTTAGGAACGTCTGGTTCCAGACAATTGTTGAAGCAGAGATCTAATAGTGGATGTCTTACCTTAACCAACTTTTAGGAAAGTCTGGTTCCAGACAATTGTTGAAGCAGAGATCTAATAGTGGATGTCTTACCCTAACATACTTTTAGGAAAGTCTGGTTCCAGACAATTGTTGAAGCAGAGATCTAATAGTGGATGTCTTACCCTAACATACTTTTAGGAAAGTCTGGTTCCAGTCATTTATTGTTTGCTAAGCGTTTGCCTTTATTTTTAACGAAGTTTCGCTATTTTCAATTTCAGACACTCATTTGGAATCTATCAGGACGTATTAGTCATTTGTACCAATGATTGTACCTGTTGATCTGCCCAAACCTGTCGAAGACTTGCAGTATGGTCGACCTGCCGAGTAGCAACAACAGGACAATCCACGTGGCTGAATACTGAAGGAATGGGGTCAAGTAGGGCCTGTGACACCGAAAGTCAAGTAAGAACCAATGATTTTTACAGGGTGAGGTTACCAATCCATACACAGGCTCATTCATTCGCTTTTCACGACATGCAAGGAAGGAAACGTTCTATTATGTGTGCCCTATAAGCCAATACTGCTTTGAAAACATTGCCTCAGCATACGCTCGTATATATATACAAATTATAACGGATCTTGATCCTGATCTTGATGACCATTTCCTCCGCGTAGCTGCGGGTTCCAACTTCGTCTCCAGCGAACTCTGTCTTGGGCAACGGAAGTCCAGTTTATGGTAAACCCTGCTCCAGATGCGTCTCAGAAGTTCTGTACAGCAAAGGATTCTGACCAATGTTTTGGAGGTCTTCCCCGTAGTCTCTTTTTACTTCAGGGGTACCATATTGCTGTCCCCAAACTCCATCGACCATAGTTTCGTTCCAACATGTGACCTGTCCATCTATGCTTTGCCTTGTCTGCATAGATAACTGCATCGTTCACTAAGGACAATGGCCGTTTGTCGGTATTGTGCAGCTTTAGTATACGTTGGTGTCGGAGAGTGATTTAGACCAAGCGTCTCTCAAGAGAGGCCTGGTTCACTCTCAATTTGATTCTCAATCCAGTGATTTTGTTAGTGCCCATGTATCAGCTCTGATAACATGGTTTATTCATATTTGTTTTTGAGCCAGCATCTACAAATTCATGATTAACACAGTAGCAGATCGCCAGCTTTTCATGCTAAGGTATGCGTTCAACTGTTGCAACCGGCAACTTCATTCGGCCCAGCTGTAAATGCATACCTTGCTGACAGCTAGGAAAGCAAAAAGGCAGTGGGGAAGGGAACTGGTCACTGTACCTCACAAAGATGTGGTTTAGTATAATGAAGGCTCCATTACTTCAACCGCCGACGACAGTGCTTACTATATGACTACTTTTACCTCGAACAATGATTTTCAGGACAAATGCACGTGGCTTTTCTACTTCTTCTTTACTTAACCTAAAAAGGACATAGTGACGTAGTTGACATAGAGGCAACGTTATATGTGCCTATCGGCCCGACGCATCCGATTTCTGCTGGCTTTCGTGGGTCCTGGGTTGACATTTCCAATGAGATTCCTGTCTCTTAGGCAAACTACACTAGTGGCTAGGGCAGCCTGTTTGCAGGGTCGCCACTTGGAGGCGAAATAGGGTATTGGTCAGCTATGGTTCGCTAACCAAGATGTAAGCAGCCAGCTGTGAGTGGATTGCGGCTATCAGCTCATTCATTGTGAGATCTTCAACCGCAAGTGCTAGATTGGACTCCCGTTATGGGAGCAATATATAACCAAAGTTAGGTAAAACATATTGAACAAGGTCCCATTCAAGACCTTGCCGTGCTTCTGTAAACAGGTTGTGTCACAGCAACCTGGTCTACGAGGTGGGAATCTACACTGTAATCCGCATAATGTTGACCTTATTGAGGAGTCTTAATAATACAACCAGGAGTCCCTCCCCGGTCCATATTCCCAGGTACGTTATGGGATGTAACCCGTTTACAAAGGAAGAATGTCAAGCATGAATAGATTCACACAACTTCTACTATCGGTACGCCCCAGTTTATTGAGCTGTAAATAGGTGCGGGACTTACTGTTAAGGAAAGAAAGGTAATGAGGAAGGGAACTGAATCCCTTATCATTCTTCATCTTCTTCTTCCTTCTCGTTCGTCATCAGAGTTAGACTTCAATGACTCTAACGAAGGCAGCAGTCGACTCAAGGATCTGTGCACTTCCATACGGAAAGCTTATCATAACGAGGCTGAGACCGAGCGCAGTAAAATCTCGAAAACATCATCTCTGATAGCAGTGTCAGTCACTAAACCTTCTTTAGCTTTCTTTTCTCTTTCTGTAGTTCGTCCTGAAAAGGACGTTATTACGTGGCATCGTTGTTTACAGCGAGGCTGTGATATCTGCAGCTTTCAACAGGACACATCCAGCATAAGCATCATATTTCTGGATCCGGATTTTCCTTCCCTCTTCGATCAATTATATCTATAGCCAGATTACACATGTGCAGCCTGTTTCCAGGACCGCAACGTGGAGACTAAAATGGGGTTCAGGTCAGCTATGGTTCGCTTGACCATGATGCAAACAGCAGCTACGAGGCGCTGCCCGCTGTATTAACCATGCATCATCTTTCGGAACTATTTACCTATTTGTATAAAAGGGAGGTGAGTCATTTTCCTAACAAGTTTGAAACTCACGGCTTGTTATCGTATTAGCTTGTGCACTCTGTGACCAATTACCTCGCAAATAATGACGACATCTGCATTATAGGTGCAACTATTGAAGTCACGAAACGTCATTCTTGTTCACTTCCTCATTCGCCATGAAAGGGGCGATTACCAGCATTTTGTCGCAGTTTACTACAAGGTTGTCATACCTGCTCCTTTGGGCCTAACACATTCGGTTTTAGCACGGTATATTTTTTAGACCGGTGTTCGATTCCAATTCTCTCAGTCAAGCTGAGTGGATGCAGCCTGTTTTCAGGGACATCACTGCAGGGGATATGGAGTTTTGGTCAGCTCTGGTGTGCTGACTCTGACGCAAGCAGTTCAGCTATGAGTCGTTAACTGATGCCAGCTTATTCATAGCGTTTATGGTTACTGACACTTTCCTGACCAGGACCAAACCAAACGTCCACTCTGTGCTCCTGGAATCAGGCTGTGTTACACCATCCTGGCCAACAAGGTGGGAAGCAATGAAACTGTGATCTCCATAGTAGAGTTCCTCCTGAGAAGTTTAGCTTTGCACTACAATGACGAATGTCTTCAGTGAGTGCACATCTGGATGTATGAAAAGCCACTGTAACCTTCTACCACAGAAACATTTTAAAAGGAAAACACTTAGCACGAGTGACTTTGAGCGACACCAGCCTGTGTCTTTTCTTTTTACATTTTTAATTGCACAAATAATGATAACACATTGAGGTGAAATGGGGTGAAATGAGATGAAATGATGTGTAATGGGGTGAAATGAGGGGAATTTATGTGAAATAATGTGAAATGGGGTGAAATAATTAAAATGAAGGGAAATGGGGTGAAATGATGTAAAAAGGGTATAATTGGATGAAATTAGGGGAATTTATGTGAAATAATGTGAAATGGGGTGAAATGAGGTGTAATGGGGTGCATTGAGGTAAAATAGGGTGAAATAATTAAAATGAAGGGAAATGGGGTGAAATGATGTAAAAAGGGTGAAATGAGGGGAATTTATGTGAAATAATGTGAAATGGGATGGCATTTGGTGAAATGAGGTGCAATTGGGTGACATTGGGTGAAATGGGTTAAATAGGGGAAGGGGAAGAGGTGAAATAAGGAAAATGAGGTGAAATGGGGTGAAATGTAGTGAAATAGGTGAAATGATGTGAAATTATGTGAAATGTGGTGACATTGGGTGAAATGAGGTGAAATGATGTGATATTGGGTGAAATTCGGTTAAATAGGGGGGGGGGTGAGGTGAAATAGGTGAAATATTGTGAAATTGGGAGAGGGGAAATTAGATCAAATAAAGAAAATGAGGTAAAATGGAGTGAAATGAGGTGAAATGGTGTGACATTGGGTAACTGAGGTGACATGGGGTAAAATGAGGTAAAATAAGGGAAATTGGTTGAATGACGTAAACATTTCCTATTAAACATGAGGTGAAATTGATGAGGTGAATGGTGACATCCATTTAAAATGATGTTGCTCTAACAATTCTTCTGCATCCATCTGACACTGTTAAAACTTGAGGACTGGTGGAGGAGGGGGGGGGGGGTTCTAGTGGGCACACCCAGTCACTAATACTGGGGGGGGGGGCGTTTAAAAAGACACCTTACCATTGGCTAGGGTTGGATTTTGTGGTGGAAAAATCCAATCACCATAGGTGGGGTTGAAAAGGCATCTGACCGAGGGGGGATCTGTTGTCGGCACACCGAGTCACCAACGGTGGTTGTCAAAAGGCACAGGACCAAGAATATCTTTTTATTTATTTATTTTCTTTTTTTTTTAATGGGTGGCGGGGGGTGTTGGATTGGGGTTGAGGGGCAACAATAGATGACTTTGATATGAGATTATGTTTGTTCTAGAGTCTTCTTTCATTTGAACTTGTCCTGTAAGGGTGGGGAACTCACAAAGTATTTGAAACAGGTTTGAAGGTGGAGTGTGGATATTCTATGTATGTGTGGCATATTGGTGTTTCGTTTCCACTTCTCTGAATATTGGCGATATAAAAAGAGTGCCGTCCTTGACTCCAGGAGTACATTTCCATTTATGGCTTGGATGTGGTACGATTTTTTTAGTGGTGGAAGAATTAAAGCTCGTTTATAGCCGGGCCATAAATAGTTTCCCTCGGCTGTGGACGCGAAGTAAGACTGGGCAGCTAACAGGGCTAATAAACTCGCTGATCTAATGTGACTCCTTTATTCTTGCTTGTCAGCCATATTTGAACGTTTAGCAGACGTCTTTAGCTCATTGAAGTGCCAACCGGCAGATTGCGCGCCTGCGTTGTTCATTAGAGAAAGGGTCGGTGGCGTTGCTTGGGGATGGGAATGTGTGTGTGTGTGTATGTCTGTGTGTGCGTGTGTATTAGTATATGTGAGTGTCTCTGTGTGTGTATTAGTATATGTGAGTGTATGTGTGTGTATTAGTATACATGAGTCTCTGTGTGTGTATTAGTATGTGTGAGTTGTGCGTGTGTGTATTAGTATATATGAGTGTCAGTGTGTGTATTACTATATATGAGTGTCTGTGTGTGCGTGTGTGTGTATTACTGTATATGAGTGTATGGGTGTGTATTACTATATGTGAGTGCCTGTGTGAGTATTAGTATGTATGACTGTCTGTGTGTGTATTAGTGTGTGTAAGTATATGTATGTGTATTAGTATGTGTGAGTGGCTGTGTTTTTGTATTACTATATATGAGTGTCTGTGTGTGTATTAGTATATATGAGTGTCTGTGTGTGTATTAGTATGTGTGAGTGTCTGTGTGTGCTTTAGTATGTGAGAGTGTCTGTGTGTGTATAAGTATGTGTGAGTGCCTGTGTGTATTAGTATGAGAGAGTACATGTGTGTATTCGTATGTGTGGGTGTCTGTGCGTATTAGTGTGTCTGAGTGTATGTGTGTGCGTGTGTGTGTATTAGTATATGTGGGCGTCTGTCTGTGTGTATGTGAGTGTCTGTGTGAGTGTATTTGTACGCGTGTGTGTGTATTAGTGTGTATGTCTGTCTGTGTGTGTATTAGTATGTGTGAGTGTCTGTTTGTGATTGTATGTGTGTGTATTAGTAAATATGATTGTATATGCGTGATAGCATGTGTGCGTGTGTGTATTAGTATGTGGGAGTATATGTGTGTACGTGTGTGTGCATTAGTATGTGTGAGTGTATGTCTGCGTGTGTGTATTAGTATGTGTGAGTGTTGGTGTGCGTGTGTGTATTAGTATGTGTGAGTGTCTGTCTGCGTGTGTGTATTAGTATGTGTGAGTGTTGGTGTGCGCGTGTGTATTAGTATATGTGAGTGACTGTGTGTGCATCAGTATATGTGAGTGTCTCTGTGTGCGTTTGCGTGCATTAGTATGTGCGAGTGGCTGTGAGTGCGTGTATGTGCATTAGTATATGTAAGTGTTTGTGTGTGCGTGTGTGTGTATGCGAGCATGTGCGTATTTGTGTATGCGAATGTGTGTTTGTGTATGCGAATGTGTGTTTGTGTTTGAGTGCGTGTATATTCGAGTGTGTGTGTGTGTGTGTGTGTGTGAGTGTGTGTATATGTGAGTGTATCTGTGTCACCGTGAATAGGCGTATGTTTGACTTAGTGTGTGTAAGTTTATGTGTGCGTGGTTGTGTGTGCGTGTAGTTGTGTGTGTGTGTGTGTGGTTGGAACTATGTCGTTTTGAGAGAGTTCGTATTTATGTGTGTGTCTGTGCATGCGTGTGGTGGTTGGGCGTGTGTGGTTGGGTGTGTTTGTGTGTGCATGGATGTATGTATGTGGGCCTTTCTGTGGTTGTGTGAGTGCATATTTGTGTTATTGTGTGTATGTGCGTGTAGCTATATGTGTGTGTGAGTGTGTAACACATAACATATACTGTCGTCAGGAATGAAGTGTTATAGACTTCTTTATTCTTACTTTATTCCCTTTTATCTAAACAACTTTTTTTAAACCTTCAACCTGCTTTATATAAAACTTTCTACATTTTAGATTACACTAATTATCCAAATACCTCAATCCTTACATTAAAACACCTTTAGCTCATATTTCTTTACCTTGAAACGCTTGTCCATTTATATTTACGCTGGCACTGTTTTTCTAAATCCGTGTATGTTTACCTTAAACACCATTGTCTAAAATTGTTTGTTCTGATACGAAACCTCTTTATGTAAAACGTTTATCTGTGCTGCAAAACCTATCATCTAAACTCCATTATTTCTTTGAGCCCCTTTATCTTCTTCTCCGTCGTTCCTTTTCAAACTCCCTCAACCAAGACTAGAAAAAGGCTTTGCACTTATCCGGATGTATTCCGGAGAATGGAACGCGTTGTGTCGTAGTTTACAGCTTGACTGCGACATGTGCACCTTTCGGTCCGACACATCCGACTTCGGCAGGAATGTTTTAGTACCTCGCTAGACTTCATTTTTCTATCCCTTCTCCTTAGCTAGCCTGCTCTGTTGCAGCCTGTTATCCAGGATTACCATGTGGAGGTGGAAAGAAAGGTCTTGGCAGATCTGGGTCGCAGGATCGTATGCTAGCAGTCAGCTTTGGGTCGCTGACCCATGCAGCATATGAATGGATTATCATGTTGATCCCAAACACTTTATCTACACTCCTCTATCTTTACTGCAACCCCATTTATAAAAAACCTTCCCACATGTACCTTACACCCTTGTATCTTTCCCGTAAATTTGTTTTCCTAATCCACACTGGGTTATTTTTTAGTTTTCTTTCCGCTTGTGCCGTTCAGCGTCGTGGAGAGCTTAAGTCGTCTATACTGTGTTAAATGCGTTGCGTCGGTCAATGCGAGCCCGTGTCTCTGCACAATCACTCTAATGTCATCTATTCCCCTGCTTCCCGACCGCCTCCTTGCAATGTAGCCAGATCTACCAACGTTGTAAGCCATCGGTGGAAGTTGATGAGGGCGCATTCTCACGAGATGACTAGACCAACTTACTTTCTGCCTGCAAATGTATTCGACACAAGACACAGTGCCGACCATACTTCGAATGTCGTCGTTCCGCATTCTGTATCTTCTGGTAACACCGATGACTTTCCTAAAACACTTCATTTCACAAGTCGAATTCTGCTCTCGCACGTCCTTGACAGAGGCCATGTTTGGCATTGGTAGCACAGAATCGGAATAAATATACTGTTTATCAGCTGTTGCTTTGTTGCCAAATTAATGCTCGGGTGTCTAAGCAGTGGGGACAGCTGATAAGTCACCGCAGATGCTTTCTGACACATAATCACAATTTCCCTGTCGATCCAACCGTCTGCTGAATAAATACTGCCCAAAAACTTGAACTCATGGACCTGTTGAAGAGCAATATCATTTAGACTTATCTTGAGTGGTCCAGGAGTTCTACTGATCATCATAGTTTCTGTTTTGTTCTCGCTAATTCGCATTTTGTATTTAGGACAGGTAGTCGCAAGCTCGTTCATGTGGTTTTGTAGTTTGTTTTCATCGTCGTACAAATCAGTCCGTTAAGGTATTTTAGTTCAGTGCAAATCTGTTCAAAACAAGACCGTTATGTCAATACTGAAATATGGTAATTTCACTATAGAATGGAAAGAGTATATTGGATAGAAAGAAGATCCATCGACAATGGCTCACTGAGATTGTTGTTGTTGTTGTTGTTGTTGTTTTTGTTTAATGCCTACAATGAGCAAGTTCACTCTTGTATGCACCTTGAAAAAGGACGTTAAGTGGCGGGTTGTAGTAGCTTTCCGCGCATCGCGAGCATGTTGATGAAGATTGACTGGGGTTCTCCAGGCGGTTGTGGTATGTTTCGCTTCGTCTGCGTGTCGGTCACTACTACGCGGATCACATCGATCCGCATCTCATCAGCCAGGCTGCCTTGAAAACAGACTGTTTCCATGGATCGCTACGTGCACACACCTAAATAAATATTGAAAATGGTACAGAAACAACGATTGTCTTGTCTGGGGCACAATATTCGACTTTCTTGCAATTGGTGCAGTTTCAGGCAAAGGACTAAAGGCCGCTTTGCCACTTATGTCGCAACGTCGTTTGCTGGATATATTTGTTTTCACGATCAAAACAGCAAATGGGATTAAGACGCCGAGCAGCGCATAAGCTGCAGCGGTCAGCGACCCATAGCTGACTTCTAGCGTCAGGGCCAGCGAACCAGAGCTGCCAAGACCCTTCTACACCTCTACGCGGTGATCCTGGATAACAGGATGCAATAGAGCAGACTGGCTAAGGAGAAGGGATCGAAGAAGGAATGCTAACCCGGTACTAAAAAAATGATTGCTGAAGTCGGATGTGTTGGACCGAAAAGTGCAAATATCGCAGTCAAGCTGTAATTTACGACACAACGCATTCCGTTCTCTGGACTGCATTCGGCTACTTACGTCCTTTTAGGGTTTGGTAGTGGGAGATTGAGAACGAACGAAGCCAAGCCAAGCCAAAACAGCAAATATCTTTACCGGAGATTCGATCCGCTGCCGTCTTTGTCAGCAGGCAGACATCAATAACATTCGACCACGCGATACCTCCAAACAATCTGATGTGTCTGGTTGAAAGGCGCTGATATCGCAGCGTCACTGTAAACTGTGACAAAATATTACAACGTCGTTTTTAAGACCAACGCATTCAAAAGAAGAATACTTCATTCTTGCCTTAATTCTAAGGTAGCAGTTTACATCGGCTCCTCTTATTGAATCTTGACGCGTTCTGAAGGAAATGAATCTGGATAATCCTAGCTGTAATGCAATACGATGCTTCTTAGTTCTTCTTCTTCTTCTTCGTTCTCAATCTCCCGCTACCAAGCCCTGTACATGGCTTAGCAAATAGAAGGATGTAAGAAACAACGGAATGCGTTATGTCACTAGTTTACATCTCGACTGCGATATTTGCACCTTTCGGCCCGACACATCCATCCTAGTGTTATCACCACTACAAACATCACAATGTTGATCCCCCACCTCGTTGGAGAAACTATTGTAATACATCATTTTTCCAAAAACAATGCTTGGAAGTGAGCTTGGATTTTTGTCAGAATGTTGCAGGTGACTCTAAAGGGAATCTTGTATCTCACCACATTAAAAGGCTGAATGAGGAGAGAAACACGCCACTCCATGCTGACTGCAAACACAAGAGACAGATGGCGCTTTAAAGTAGGTCACACGACACGTTAAAAAGAAACCCATGCCGAACGTCATCGCATCACAAACAACATAATACTTTGATGCCATCGGCTTGGCGGTCTTACGTGACTGAAGCGAGACAAACCCTAACCATTATTTCTATTTTATGACACCAAACAATTTTAATTTTCGAGGGTCTCAAACGTGCGGCATTTAGACCATGTAGAAGGGGACGGCGTGGCCTAGTGGTTAAGTGACACGGCTCACAACCAGAAGGTACTGGGTTCGATCCCCATCACAACACCGGCCGTTACCCCGGGGAAGCAAACCCTTAGAAAATGCAGGAGGAAGCAGACCCTTACATAAAATGCATGCTGAAATCGGGTGCACTGGGCCGACAGGCGCAAAATAAAAAACGCAGTGCAACGCACACCGCCTTGGGGATTAGAGAAATAAGTCGAACGCAAAAAAAAAAAAAAAAAGACTATGTAGAATCCTTCAAACTGGGGAGAGGCGACTAAAGTCTTGCCAGGAACAACATACTGATTGGACATGTTTGTGAGGATCAGGTAAAATATACTAATCGGACATGTTAGTCAGGGTCAGGCACAATATACTAATCGGACATGTTAGTCAGGGTCAGGCACAATTTACTAATCGGACATGTTAGTCTGGGCAGGCACAATATACTCTTCGGACATGTTAGTCAGGGTCAGGCACAATATACTAATCGGACATGTTAGTCAGGGTCAGGCACAATATACTAATCGGACATGTTAGTCAGGGTCAGGCACAATATACTAATCGGACATGTTAGTCAGGGTCAGGCACAATTTACTAATCGGACATGTTAGTCTGGGCAGGCACAATATACTCATCGGACATGTTAGTCAGGGCCAGGCACAATATACTAATCGGACATGTTAGTCAGGGTCAGGCACAATATACTAATCGGATATGTTAGTCAGGGTCAGGCACAATATACTAATCGGACATGTTAGTCAGGGTCAGGCACAATATACTAATCGGACATGTTAGTCAGGGTCAGGCACAATATACTCATCGGACATGTTAGTCAGGGTTAGGCAAAACATACTGATCACACATGTTAGGATCAGGCACATCATACTGATCGTACATGTTAGTCAGGGTCAGGCAAAACATACTGATCAAACATGTTAGTCAGGGTCAGGCAAAACATACTGATCAGACTTGTTAGTCAGGGTTTTGCTAAATATACTGGCTAAACCACCACCTCGACATCCTCTAAGTTCTTCCTGAAAACCAACTGTAATGGGGAGCGACACGCAGACGAAACCAAGCAGACACAACCACCTATCTGACCACGTCGGAAAACTTAGTTCTTCGTTTCCCGGACAATCTTGAAGTACGTGTTCAGGTGGTCTGGATTCCTGTCCCACGTGGACATTCAGTTGTTTGGTAGATTTTGAGCCGATGTAGGTGGCTCGGTAATCTGTAGTGGCTAGTTCTCAAGCGGAAGAAAAATGGAATATATTAACAGGTGCTCTAGTAGAGGTAGTGTACAAGATTAGAGTTCTTTTAAGTCATGGGGACATTGGTTTAAACTAGAGAAATAGAAGTCCATTCAAACCGACAACGGTCTGGGGAAATAGAAGTCCACGCGAACTGACCACGGTCAGGAGAAATAGAATTCCACGCGAACTGACCACGGCCAGGAGAAATATAAGTCTACTCAAACTGACAACGATCAGGAGAAATAGAAGTAATCGCAAACGGACAACGATCAGGAGAAATAGAAGTAATCGCAAACGGACAATGATCAGGAGAAATAGAAGTAATCGCTAACGGACAAAGATCAGGAGAAATAGAAGTAATCGCAAACGGACAATGATTAGGAGAAATAGAAGTAATCGCAAACGGGCCACGATCAGGAGAAATAGAAGTAATCGCAAACGGACAACGATCAGGAGAAATAGAAGTAATCGCAAACGGACAATGATCAGGAGAAATAGAAGTAATCGCAAACGGACAATGATCAGGAGAAATAGAAGTAATCGCAAACGGACAATGATCAGGAGAAATAGAAGTAATCGCTAACGGACAACGATCAGGAGAAATAGAAGTAATCGCAAACGGACGATGATCAGAACAACGTTCAGGCAAACGGACAACGGTCACCTCTAAAACCCATGGCAACAGTTGCCTTTGGGGGAGAAGATAACTCTTCATGTACTAAGCCGCAGTCTATTTGAAGTGGGGCGGCCTGATCCCTTATTTGCTGTTTTCACCTTCCCCACCTCATACGTGAGGTACCCATTTACATCTGGGTTGACTGGAGCAGCGATCGTACCAGGCACGAATAACTGGCGGGTTATGTTTTTCTGTGCATTAGTGATCTCGAACCCCTGGCACGCTGTAATCGCAGTCTATTATGCCAGCTCACTTTCGACTACGTTCCACTGAGTTAAACAGAATCTTGTAGAAAGATATACTAACAGTTCAAGGAAGGTGGCACACACACACATACTCACATACTCACACGCCCACTCAGACACACACACACACACACACACATACACTCACACACTCACGCACAAGATCCCACACATACCCACTGATACACTCACAAACACAATCACACACACATACACTCACACACACACATATATACACTCACACACACACACTCACAGACACAATCCCATACATACTCATCCACACACTCACCCACACAATCACGCACATACACTCACACACACACATACTCACACACCCTCACACACACAATCCCACACATACCCACCCACACACTTACACAAACAATCACACATATACACTCACACATACACACACGCAAACACTTACACTCACAACATACACGCCCACATATTCACACATACAATCACGCATATACACTCAGACATACACACACACAATGACACATATACACTCACACATACACACCCACACACGCAATCACACACATACACTCACACATGCACAACACACACACCCACACACGCAATGACACACATACACTCACACTTACACACACACACACACACTTACACACACACTTACACACACACACTTACACAGTACACACACTTACACACACACACACACTTACACACACACACACTTACACACACACACACACTTACACACACACACTTACACACACTTACACAGACACACACATACACACACACACACACTTACACACACACTTACACACACACACTTACACACACACACACTTACACAGACACACACACACTTACACACACATACACACACACACACACTTACACACACACACTTACACGGACACACACACACTTACACACACACACACACACACACTTACACAGACACACACACTAGAACTACTAACGCAGGTAACAGATAATTCATTGCGTATTCAGCACGGCACCTGATATCAACCTCTGTGTGCCATCCACGTTATGTGTGGCGAACAATGTTTTTAGTGAATGTGTTTGCGTCTTCGTATTGTGGAAAGCAGAACGACAGAAGTCAAAACGCGCAGACATTATCGTTGTGAAAGATGAATAATTCAGTTGTAGGAATGCTATGCACGTGTCATAATCATCCTCTGGTTGATCAGTCATAAGACTGGCTGTAAGGATGTGTGAACATGTCTCTCAATTTGACTCTATCCTCTGATTATCAGTCTAAGGACTGGTTTTAAGGTTGTCTGAGCATTTCTCTATATTTGACCCTGTCCTCTGGTTGATCAGTCATAAGACTGGTTGTAAGATTGTCTGAGCATGTCTCTCCATTTGACCTCATCCTCTGTGGCTCTCTTCGTTTGAGTATATGCTGGTACTTTAATGTACCATTAACCAAGCATGTAAAGGTGAGTCTTGATCGTCCCTTTCCTTTTTTGTCACCTAGGTCATGTCCTCACGTAACTTCCTCAAAAGACTTTCGTGCCGTATATTGTGTCCCAACCAACTGAATCTTCATTTTGTGTACCTATTTTCAATATTTATCTTTGTTCCTCTACATTGGTGAGGACATTATCATTGGAACTTCTTTCTGGACAAATCACTTCTTCCATTCTGTGATAGAACTACATTTCAAGCGCTTTCAAGTTTGTCAATCTTTCTTTGAATGGGCAAATTGACATAACAACCACGTGTCCACTAAATGGTTTATCTTCAGAACGTTGTTGCTGTTGTTGTTGTTGTTGTTGAAGACACTCGTGCCGAGTTCTTCACTTGTGAGATTTTTTACTGGCATCATTTTAACGTAGCTCTTTGTATGCAACAATGCGTACGGAAGAAATCCAGCATGTATCCACCTGGCTGTAGTGTAATTATTATTTTTCTATGAAGAATCACCAAATCAGAGATTACATTATGATCCCCACCTCGTTGACCAGGTTTCTGTAACACAGCCTGTTTCCATGTGCTACTGCATGGAAGTCAGGTGGGGTCTCCATCAGTATGTTGCACCTGCAACTCACAATAGAGGATCAAGATGTTGAGCCGTGCATGAGCTGTGGCGGTCACCGACCCATTACTGACTGCTACCGTCAGCGCGAGCGAGCCAGATCTGCCAAGACCCTTCTACACCTCCCCGCGGTGATCCTGGATAACAGGCTGCAGCAGGGCAGACTGGCTAAGGAGAAGTGAAAGAGGGAAGACTAACACGGTAACTAATAATGCCATGCTGAAGTTGGATGTGGCAGACAGAAAAGTTCAAATATCGCAGTAAAGCTGTAAACTACGATTCAACGCATGCCGTTCTCCGGACTATATCCTGTTACTAGCCAAGTCCTTTTCGTGGATCTGTTGCGGGAATTTGAGAACAAGCGACAAAGAAGCAGCAGAATGGCACTGACATTAGAAACTTACCATCCATGGGAAAAATATGCAGGATGATTTGCGAACCGACCATTAGACAGATCACCTCATCTTTATTATTCGTTCTTAGCTCTTAGTCCTTAGTCGACCTGTACTTCTACAAGGACAGATGCCCATGTGAAGGTCCCAGCTGATATGACAGAAGGGAGAAGCCGGGAGAAGGGTTTCCTGCTTAGCGGGTTAGGCTCGAGCAGCTTAATACTCTGCAGCGTTGGGACAAGCGCTTACGGAGGGTGGTTAACCGATCTTCATTTTCTACTTCTTCTTCATTCTCTCCTTCTTCTTCTATGTTTTGTTACGTTCTGTCGAAGTTTACAAGTCTGCCATATCTGCGCCAATCGGGCATACAGGTAATAGCTGGATGTAGCCGGGAGGAGGATGTCCTGCTTAGTGGGCTAGGCTCGAGCAGCTTATTACTCCGCTGCGTTAGTACAACTGCCGCGGAGAATGGTTAACCGATGTGCGAGTCCATCTTAATAGACTCAAACACTAGAGCAAAGTAGACCTGCAAACAGTTAGGCGCCGTCTATGCCGCTCTAAACAAACCACTTAACTATGGTCAGTGGTATGTCATGTCACACAGTTAGTCGCCTCTTATGACATGCTCTCTGTGGGGCAGTGGTGCGGTTCCTGTCCTTTTCATACACAAAGACCCCGGCGGACCACTTGGGATTTATTACTGGCAGAAGAAAATGTTCTTCTATGACTTAGACTTGCTCGAATCGTTCAAGTTTTCAAAACTGTTGTCAGAGAGACTATCTTCTGGCAAGAACATGTCAGATGATAATGAGCGGCACTTCACAAGTACATCCTAAAATACGACTGACGAGGTTTGTACTTAGGATTGGGAAACTCATTACGTTTATAAAAAGCGATTAAAGACAACCACTGAAACAGCTTGAATACATGCTTCCGGTGAAGGGGCCAGGTGCAAGTTCAATCTGTGTTCCAGAATGACACAATAATGGGATTGAACATATTTCTAGAGATTCCTGCTTTCGGGAAAGGCTTCATGAGAAGAAATCTGCAGCTGCTGTTATCCCCAGTATTAGTCTTGGTCTTTAGTTAACCTGTACTTCTACATGGACGGATACTCTGTGCAGGTCAAAGCTCTGGGGTGAGCTGGATGTAGCCGGAAGAGGGGGGCGGGGGGGGGGGGGGAGAAAGGATATTCTGCTTAGCGGGCTAGGCTCGATTAACTTATTACTTCGCTCTTTTGGGACAAGTGCTGCGGTAGTTGGTCAACATGTGTGCATCTTAAGTCTATCTTAATAGACACTAGAGAAAAGTAGACCCACAACCTATTAGGCGCCATATATGCTGCTCATCAAACTACCAACAAATTACCGGTATTTTGCCATGCCACACAGTAAGTGGCCTATTTTGACATGCTCTCCGTGAGGCAGTGGTGCTATGTATGTCTTGTCATTGGCCAAAGGTAGCTCAGAACGAGAGAGTGAAGATGACAAATTGCGTAAACTTCTTCACTATAATCCAAACCAAGGTGCAAACACAGTCTACTCTAGATACTAGGCCAAAGGCGCAAATCACCAATTTCAGCGGACAGGGCTTAATGAAAAGACTGTCCACTCGGCTGAACTGAAGCAGTGGTCTTCATCATATGTGATGGACGGGGACGGCGTGGCCTAGTGGTTAAGTGGCACGGCTCACAACCAGAAGGTGCTGGGTTCGATCCCCATCACAGCACCGGCCGTTACCCCGGGGAAGCAAACCCTTAGAAAATGCAGGAGGAAGCAGACCCTTACATAAAATGCATGCTGAAGTCGGATGCACTGGGCCGACAGGCGCAAAATAAAAACCACAGTGTAACGCACACACGCCTTGGGGAATAAATAAATAAGGCGAACGCAAAAACAAAAAACAAAAAAAAAAATATGTGATGGACGAACATCGTGCTTCGCACTAGAGAAAAATGGTTAATGATGATGATATACAACTTGTGGGACACTAAAAAAATACCTGGATTAGAAACATGCTTCTATTAATTTTACTTCATGAGGCCCTCTGAATGTTTTAAGTTTGAGGTTCTCGATTTAGTCTAGTCCCAGTTTTAGTTCTTTACAGGGCCTGGGGATACTGGATAATTAGGAAATAATGATAGTAGAAGAAGAGATAGAGAGAAACTCGGAACATGGGAGAGACAGAACAAGCAGGTGGACAAAAAATACAATAGGAGCAGATAGGATCCTTGAAAGAGCCTGGACGATAGAATAATCTCAACGTGGTTCAGCGTGCTAGGAATAAATGATGACGATAGATGAGACCAATTGGGTAGAGACCATTTGTGAAGAGACCACTTGGGATGGGACCAGGAGGATAATGGTGGAGTAGAAATAGAAATTCTTTTATATTCGTCCACAGTCTGAATGGCCGACACGACAGGTGTTCAGCCCTGTGTTTGAAGGGGGATCTATTTCCCATGACGCAGCATATTTCTGTGTCCATCTCGTACAGTTGACTTCGACCTGACTACGGGCGGTTCTTCTATAACATGAGGGAGCAGCTGTAAAATGAATGTCAAATGTGTTCGTTTACATCGCTTAGACTCGGTAGTGTCGTCTGTGTCATTATCTGTTCCTGATGAAGATATTTTTGGTCAAATCGTGGACTGTAGTTTTTTGTTAATGTATGCCTACTAAAAACTGTGGATCGTGTAGCGTAATTGACAGCGTAGCTGACTTGCTAAAATTGGGATTACAGCGTGTTAGGGTTTGATATCACGGACGTCAATTTTTTTTCAATCCCGGCGTGTTTTATTCCTGGTACGATCGCTCCTCTAGTCGACCAAGCTGTAAATGGGTACCTGACGTATGAGTTGGGGAAGGTATAAACAGCAAGAAATGGAACTGCCACCCCACCTTACATAGGCTGCGGCTTAGTCCATGAAGAGTTATCTTTATCCCGGACGGCAACTTTTGCCATGTAAACCATCTTTACCTTTACTTACAACTGGTTAATTACATTCTTTCTACATGTATAACGCATTATCCCAGTAACGAAATACTTTTTCTTCCTATACTGTCAGACGTCGACTTGAATTGGTTTAAAGAAAGCAAAGGTCATCCTGAGGCTGTCGACACTGCCATATAGCCTGTCTAGTGTTGGCACTGGTACTGACCGCTTGTGCTCTCTCTGGTTCTCCTAAGCCGGGCAATTTTGGCCGAAGATGTTACGGGGTCATTTTCACAGTACCACAGGTGCAATCGCCAGTAGCGACGATATAGGATTGTGAGACACGAACATTAAACTAACCAAATTGAGTGAACAGCTGATGTCTGTGAGTATGACAAGAATAAGAATAGCACCACTGCTTCCACAGAGAGCATGTTGTAACTGTGTGACATGGCATAACACCGGCTATTGTTAGGTGGTTTCTTAAGAGCAGCATAGATGGTGTCTAGCAGGCTGCGAGTATACTTTGCTTTAGTGTTTGTTTGTTTTTTGTTTGTTTTTTTGCGTTCGCCTTATTTCTCTAATCCCCAAGGCGGGTGTGCGTTGCACTGTGGTTTTTATTTTGCGCCTGTCGGCCCAATGCATCCGACTTCAGCATGAATTTTATGTAAGGGTCTGCTTCCTCCTGCATTTTCTAAGGGTTTGCTTCCCCGGTGTAACGGCCGGTGCTGTGATGGGGATCGAACCCAGCACCTTCGGATTGTGAGCCGTGCCACTTATCCACTAGGCCACGCCGTCTCCTGCTTTAGTGTTTGAGTCTATTAAGATGGACTCGCACATCGGTTAACCACCCTCCACGGCAGTTATACCAACGCAGCGGAGTAATAAGCTGCTCGAGCCTAGCCCACTGAGCAGGACATCCTCTTCCCGGCTACATCCAGCTATTACCTGTATGCCCGATTGACGCAGATATGGCAGACTCGTAAACTTCGACAGAACGTAACAAAACATAGAAGAAGAAGGAGAAAATGAAGAAGAAGTAGAAAATGAAGAAGACGAAAAGAAAGAGGAAGAGAAAGAAGAAAAAGAGAAAGAAGACGAAGAGGAAGAAGAAGAAAAGAGAAAGAAGAAGAGGAATAGGAAGCAAACGACGAAGAATAAGAAAAAAATGAAGAAGAAAAAGAAGAAGGCAAGAAGAAGAACATGAAGAAGAAGAAGACGAACAAGAAGAGGATGAGGACAAAGAAGAAGATGAAAAAGAATAAAAAAATAATTAGGATTTCTAAACATCTGTGTAAACTTCAATAAATCAACCACAAAAACAATATTGGTTATCAATACGCTCCAGTCTACCTAGCTGTAAATGGATATTTATCGAACTGTTAAGGAAGGAGTGGTTACTTGGAGAGAAACTGGCTCCCTCTCCCAGCTCATAAAAGACGTTTTTTTCTTTTTCTTCGTTCATTCTCAAACTCCCACAACGAAGTCAAGAAAAGGGCTCTACAATTAGCAGAATGAAGTCCAGAGAATAAAATGCAATATGTCTTAGTTTACAGCTTGACTGTGATATTTGCACCTTTCGTTCCGACACATCCGACTTCAGCAGGCATTTTTTAGTACCGGGCTGCCTTCCGTTCTTCGATCCCTTCTACTTAGCCAGACTGCTCTATTGCAACCTGTTATCCAGGATCACTGCGTGGAGGTGTAGACGGGTCTTGACGGCTTTGTTTCGTTGGCCCTGTTGCTAGCAGTCAGCTATGGGTCGCTGGCCCTGACGCTAGCAGTCAGCTATGGGTCGCTGGCCCTGACACTAGCAGTCAGCTATAGGTCGCTGGCCCTGACACTAGCAGTCAGCTATAGGTCGCTGACCCTGACGCTAGCAGTCAGCTATAGGTCGCTGGCCCTGACGCTAGTAGTCAGCTATGGGTCGCTGGCCCTGACACTAGCAGTCAGCTATAGGTCGCTGGCACTGACGCTAGCAGTCAGCTATAGGTCGCTGACCCTGACGCTAGCAGTCAGCTATAGGTCGCTGGCCCTGACACTAGCAGTCAGCTATAGGTCGCTGACCCTGACGCTAGCAGTCAGCTATATGTCGCTGGCCCTGACGCTAGTAGTCAGCTATGGGTCGCTGGCCCTGACGCTAGTAGTCAGCTATGGGTCGCTGGCCCTGACGCTAGCAGTCAGCTATGGGTCGCTGGCCCTGACACTAGCAGTCAGCTATAGGTCGCTGGCCCTGACACTAGCAGTCAGCTATAGGTCGCTGACCCTGACGCTAGCAGTCAGCTATAGGTCGCTGGCCCTGACGCTAGTAGTCAGCTATGGGTCGCTGGCCCTGACGCTAGCAGTCAGCTATAGGTCGCTGGCCCTGACGCTAGTAGTCAGCTATGGGTCGCTGGCCCTGACGCTAGCAGTCAGCTATGGGTCGCTGGCCCTGACGCTAGTAGTCAGCTATGGGTCGCTGGCCCTGACGCTAGTAGTCAGCTATGGGTCGCTGGCCCTGACGCTAGTAGTCAGCTATGGGTCGCTGGCCCTGACGCTAGTAGTCAGCTATGGGTCGCTGGCCCTGACGCTAGTAGTCAGCTATGGGTCGCTGGCCCTGACGCTAGCAGTCAGCTATGGGTCGCTGGCCCTGACGCTAGTAGTCAGCTATGGGTCGCTGGCCCTGACGCTAGCAGTCAGCTATGGGTCGCTGGCCCTGACACTAGCAGTCAGCTATAGGTCGCTGGCCCTGACACTAGCAGTCAGCTATAGGTCGCTGACCCTGACGCTAGCAGTCAGCTATAGGTCGCTGGCCCTGACGCTAGTAGTCAGCTATGGGTCGCTGGCCCTGACACTAGCAGTCAGCTATAGGTCGCTGGCCCTGACGCTAGCAGTCAGCTATAGGTCGCTGACCCTGACGCTAGCAGTCAGCTATAGGTCGCTGGCCCTGACACTAGCAGTCAGCTATAGGTCGCTGACCCTGACGCTAGCAGTCAGCTATAGGTCGCTGGCCCTGACGCTAGTAGTCAGCTATGGGTCGCTGGCCCTGACGCTAGTAGTCAGCTATGGGTCGCTGGCCCTGACGCTAGCAGTCAGCTATGGCTCGCTGGCCCTGACGCTAGCAGTCAGCTATAGGTCGCTGGCCCTGACGCTAGCAGTCAGCTATAGGTCGCTGACCCTGACGCTAGCAGTCAGCTATAGGTCGCTGGCCCTGACGCTAGTAGTCAGCTATGGGTCGCTGGCCCTGACGCTAGCAGTCAGCTATAGGTCGCTGGCCCTGACGCTAGCAGTCAGCTATGGGTCGCTGGCCCTGACGCTAGCAGTCAGCTATAGGTCGCTGGCCCTGACGCTAGCAGTCAGCTATGGGTCGCTGGCCCTGACGCTAGTAGTCAGCTATGGGTCGCTGGCCCTGACGCTAGTAGTCAGCTATGGGTCGCTGGCCCTGACGCTAGTAGTCAGCTATGGGTCGCTGGCCCTGACGCTAGTAGTCAGCTATAGGTCGCTGGCCCTGACGCTAGTAGTCAGCTATGGGTCGCTGGCCCTGACGCTAGTAGTCAGCTATGGGTCGCTGGCCCTGACGCTAGTAGTCAGCTATGGGTCGCTGACCCTGACGCTAGCAGTCAGCTATAGGTCGCTGGCCCTGACGCTAGTAGTCAGCTATGGGTCGCTGGCCCTGACGCTAGTAGTCAGCTATGGGTCGCTGGCCCTGACGCTAGTAGTCAGCTATGGGTCGCTGGCCCTGACGCTAGTAGTCAGCTATGGGTCGCTGACCCTGACGCTAGTAGTCAGCTATGGGTCGCTGACCCTGACGCTAGTAGTCAGCTATGGGTCGCTGACTGCTAAAGCTCATGCGCTGCTCAGCGTCTTGATCCCTCATAGGAAATAGAGACTTGGTACAATGGAGTCTCTCACACTTCATATCCGATAGAATGGGAAACAGAACAAAGGAAAAAAATGTACAGTTTATTATTCAAAATTGAAAACTGGGTATGGTCAGATACCGCACCGAGACGAGAACACAAACGTTACAACCAATAGGCCTTCTTCGGGGACAGCAAATAACAACAATAATGAAATAACAAATCGACATGTAAGGAAAAAATTATCTACTTATCTGATAGTAGACCCAGTCTGTCTAAGCGACTGGTTGGGTCAGATCCTTGACTCAATATGAAGGAGAGCGGTGAAACAAGGTGGCCAGGAGAGCGTAATAAGTGAGGGGCAGTGCGCTGGATGAACCAGCGGTGGTCAGGGAAATCCGATAGAAGAGAGCTCAATAAACGATGATGATATTGTTGCGAAGGCCACTCGTACCTGAGAAGGCACCCATGCCGAATTTTTGTGAAGACTAGTAGCAGTGACTCTCCTCAGTTCCCGAGGCGGTCTTGGAAAGGTGGATATCGGTCCTCCTGGATGTAGTGCAATGCAAGACTCCTCTACGGAGATCACAGTACCGACTCCCTCCTCGTTAGCCAGATTGCCATGAAACAGCCAGGTTCAATGGACAACTGCTTTGATCTGAGGTGGAGGTCTTGATCTGCATGTTTCACCTGGCCATGACTAGCATAGTCTGATCAGTATTTTTTACCTGTCACTGAAAAACAGTCTAATCAGTACATATCATCTGATCCTTGATAATATAGTCTGATCAGTATAATTTCTCCTAACCCTGACTGACTAGTATGTTTCCTCTGACCCTGACTGACTAGTATATTTCCTCTGACCCTCACTAACATAATCTTATCAGTATATATCACCTAAACCTGACTAACATAGTCTGATCAGTATTTTTCACCTGATCCTTGGTAATATAGTTTGATCAGTATATTTCCCCTGACCCTAACATAATCTGATCTGTATATTTCACTAGATCCTTGGTAATGTAGTGTGATCGGTATATTTCACCTGACACTAACATAGTCTAATCAGTATATTTCTCCTGACATTAACAGTCTTATCAGTATATTTCACTTGACACTAACAGTCTGATCAGTATATTTCACCTGACACTAACACAGTCTGATCAGTATATGTCACCTGACCCTAACATAGTATGATCAGTATATTTCACCTGATCCTTGATAATATTCGAATATAGTCTGGTCAGTATGTTTTACCAGACATGCACCAGTCTAATCTCTCTGATCCAGATGATATCAAGTGCCGTCTCCGCATCGAAGGCTTGCTGCAAAGAACCTCAATCATCCTCTGTCTCAAGCCTTCACACTACAAAAGACTATTATTAGTCACCCTCTTGATAAAGTTCTCTCATCAATAGCGTGGCCTTCCTCTTCTCCACCTGCCTTCATCCTTTCCTTCTAGCATTGTGTTCTGCAATGTATCGTAACAGTTTATGTGTTCAAAATATTGTATTTTCCTCTGGTGTACGTTTTTTCCCTTCTCATTCCGAATCTCGTCAAGACTTCTTTATTTGTTTGCTTTTTCTTCCACGGATGTGATCTATTCTTCTATTTATCCACATTTCTTTTTTGTCTTTTTCTTCGTTTGTTTTCTAACTCCTGCTACTAAGCCCCAAAAAGGGCTTTGGAAGTAGTAAAATGTCCGAAAAAAACCGAATGCATAGCGCCGTAGTTTAAAGCTTTACATCGATATTTACACTTTTCTGTCCGACACATCCGATTTCAGCTGGCATTTTTGGGTATATGGTTAGACTTCCCGCTTCGACCCCTTCCCCTAAGCCAGTCTGCTCTGTTGCAGCCTGTTATCCAGGATCATAAAGTGAAAGTGGAGAAGGGCCTTGCCAGTTGTGGTAAGCTGGCCCTAACGCATGCAGTCAGCTTTGGGTCGCTGACCGCTGCATGCACTACTCAGCGTTTTGATTTCGTCCATATATCAGAGGCCTATATTTTGTCTACACTGTCATCCAACGTTTTGCTCAAAGTCCACATTTCTACACCGTTGAGTAATGACGAATACATCTTCTTGTTATTATTTTGTCCTACTCCATTTCAACTAGAGGAATGGGTCAGAAGACTCGATGAAACAGCTCTTGACTATGCTATGGAGATAAACGCTGGAAAGACAAAATTAATGACCAGCACCACGTAGGGCTTCAACAGCAGTATTAAAGCTAATAGTCAGGAACTCGAAGTGGTTGACCGTTTTAAATATCTGGGTTCGATTATCAGCGATGAAGGATCAAAATGTGAGGTGTTGGTCAGAATAGCACAGACAATAGCGGTGCTTGCACGGCTTAACAAAATTTGGCAAGATAAACGGTCAGCACTATGCACGAAAATCAGATTAATGCGTACGTACATCCTGTCAATATTCCTCTATGCATGGGAGACATGGACAGTTACAGCTGACCTTCGGCGAGTGATACTGGCCTTGGAGATGAGATGTTTCCGAAGACTTTTAAACGTCACGTACAAAGATCGAGTTACAAATGAGAAAATTGGAGATAGAATTACAACAGTAAAAGTGCCTTTTGAAGACATCTTGGCAACTCTCAAAAGAAGGAAATTCGCTTGGTACGGCAACATATCGAGATCAAATGGTCTTGAATATACGATCCTGCATGGAAAGGTGCAAGGCAGACGACAAAGAACCACCCCAAAAAGAGGTAGGAGGACAACATAAATAAATAGACTAATCTCCGACCAGAAGAGACACAGGCAGCAGCCGCTGACAGAGAAGGGTGGCATGCGGTTTTGAGGGTGTCTTCGTGTGTGCCCCAGCGATATCACTGGTTACGGGATGACCGGACCTGACCTGACTACTCTTGCCATAGGGCGTCGCAGAGAGGTGGGATGCGTAGATTCCTTGTAAGCAGCAAGTAGGAGGCTTCTACTGTCGTTAGGTGGAACTTCCTGAGAGTGTCATACACCTCAATCCATTTACGTCGTGGTCGAACTCTTGCTCGTGGACCGGATACCTACATATGATATGCTCTTGCTGCAGACTGGTCATAATGCATTCTGACAAAATGATCAAACCGTTTGATTTATTTGAGAGTCAATGTGGGCACTAATTGGGGTTGTCCCCACTGTCTACCTCGACGTGGTGTTTGCGGATACGGTCAGGGATTGTCTTTCCGGGTGCATTGCTCACACAGCACATCTCACAACTCTAAATCTTACTCTTTTGAGTTGCTAGCATGGACTAAGATTCATATTGGTAACACTTTGTAGGAATAAATAGTGTATTTATCAGCCTATATAACACCCAATGACTCTAATTTTTGGACGTTATTTACCTGGATGTCAATGTATTTCTTACGCTGTTAGATGTGTTCTGGGATCAAGATGCTGAGCAGCGCACGAGCTGCAGTGGTTAGAGACCCATAGCTGACTGCTAGCTTCAGGGCTAGCTATCCATAGCTGCCAAGACCTTTCTACACCTCCACGCGATGACCCTGGATAACAGGTTGCAGCAGGGCAGACTGGCTAAAGAGAAGGGATGGAAGAGGGAATGCTAACACCGTACTAACAAAATCTTTGCTGAAATCGGATGTGTTGGACCGAAAGGTGCAAATATCGCAGTCAATCTGTAAACTATGACACAACGCATTCCGTTCTCTGTACTACGTTCTGCTATTTAAGCCCTTTCAGGGTTTGGTAGCGGAAGATTGAGAATGAACGAAGCCAAGCCAAGCCCCGCCAAGACAAACTAAGCCAAGTGAAACCAAGCCAAGCCAAGATGTGTTCTTGGTCCTTCCTATTCTCTTCTTCATTCAAGTGGAAGTTTCAAAAAAGTAGAGTAGAGAACATCCACTGCGAACCCCATATTCCAAGATGGAAGTTGATGGATTGTTGATGTTGATGTTGAATGCTCACAGTGAGTGGGATTACTATCACGTGTGCCCTTTAAAGGACGTCAAGTGCCGGGTTGTCGCAGCTTTCCTCACATCCCGAGCGTTCTGATGAAGGTTGACCAGTGTCCTCCAAGCGGTTGTGCAATGCTTGGCTTCATATGCGGGACGCTTACTACTACGGGGATCACGTTGATCCCTTACCATGTTAACCAGGCTGACATAAAAAGAGCCTGTGTCCAAGAAGGGCTACGAGTAAGCCAGGTGAGGGTCTTGTCCAGTATGTTTTACCTGACCCAGACTAACTTGTCTGATCAGTATATTTTGCCTGACCAGACTTTAGTTCTCCTACCCAAACTGATTGATTAAGCCAAGCAAATCGGTCTGGTAACCCGACCTCTTCCGTGGTGACCAATTTTAGAATGATTTGAATCACGTGACTAATATAATTGGTTCTCGGATTCAAATTTCAGGATGGTCCCCTAGGAGTGCTCGCTTGCCTGATAGAGCAATTAGTGATGGTTGAAGATTAGTGTCACGGGAATGAGTGGTGTCGCTAGTTAGTAAAGGATAGGTGATCTTCGCCAGACATATATGGACTGTGGCCAAATCTCTGTTAGTGCCGACTGGTAATTGTGAAACTTGAACAGTGGAAGTGGGATCAAGATGCTGAGCAGCAAATGAGCTGCAGTGGTCAGCGACCCATAGCTGACTGCTAGCGTCAGGCCCAGCGAACTATAGCTGCCAAGACCCTTCTACACCTCCACGTGGTGATCCTGGATAACAGGCTGCAGCAGGGCAGACTGGCTAAGGAGAAGGGATCGAAGAGGGAATGCTAACCCGGTACTCAAAAAATGCTTGCTGACGTCGGATGTGTTGACCGAAAAGTGCAAATATCGCAGCCAAGCTGTAAACTATGACACAACGCATTCCGTTCTCTGGACTACATTCTGCTATTTAAACCCTTTCAGGGTTTGGTAGCGGGAGATTGAGAACGAACGAAGAAGAAGAAGAAGAAGAAGAAGAAGAAGAAGAAGAAGAAGAAGAAGATGAAGAACAGTGGAAGTGCAGTTTTTGTGTCGATAAGGTTAGAACTTGCTGTTTGCGAAGGTATGCAATTGTCGTTCAGTCATTTTGACTATATTAGAACATGCGAGCCGAAACAAAAATGTTCAGCATGCAGGCCTAAACTCGTGTGCAGCGCTAAAAAAACATTTCTCCTGAAAAGTATCGCAGTTATTGAAAAAAAAAAGGCTACGAGAACGTGCGGTTAAGTGGTTAAGGGCACAGCTCATTATCCAAGCGCGTTTGGGTTCGGATTAATGCGCCGACACGGTCGTAACCCATTTTTAAAATGCGTGGTGAAGTCGGATGCAATAGCAGGACAGGCACAAACGACAGTAAAGAGCATTGCACCTCCGTCAGAATCAAGGCGACAAAAAAATATAAACGAGAAGAACAACCGAGAAGAAAAACGAGAGAAAGAACGAGAATAAAAAAGAGAATGAAAATAAAACGAGAATAAAAACAAAACAATAACAGAAACAAGAGTAAAAAACGAAAAAAAAGCGAGCAAAAAAGAGAATAAAAACGAAAAAAGGAGAGTTAAAACTGAAACAAAAAGCTAGAATAAACATAAAATAAAAACGAAAACAGGCAAAAAAGCATAAAAAAGCAAACATTTGACAAAAGAACAATCACAAATTATGACCAGTGCTTTGGTCAATAAAGACTTTAATCAACGACTCAACAGAACAACAACAGGACAGAGATATAAAATCAGGTAAATATAAAACACAAACAGACAACTCGAAAATCAATATTGAATGAATAAATGTGAATGAATCTGAGCAGACGGAAGGAAACACCATCTGTTCAGGAAATTAGCAATTTGAAATATAAGACATGCGGATTTGAACAGTAGAATATGTTCTCTAGCCCAGTAGACTCCATGAGAAGAGCAGATTGACATATTGTCGTCTCCAACCTTGTTGAATCAAAACCTGTATGACGTCTTTTGGCCAGACACATCGGTTTCAGCTCCAGCTTTCTTTGAGCACCGGAACTGGCTTCCCACTGCAATCCATATTCTCTTAGCTAGACTTCAGTAGCCACTTGGAGGCGGAATAAGAACTTCGTCCGCCCTGGTTCGTTGATCCTAGTGCAGGCAGCCACATATGAGTCGCTGACTGATGTCAGCTCATGCAATGTGCTGCAACTTGAGGTCCACGCTGTGGCTGACAGAGATGTTGCACAGCTAAATAATATTTCAGTCTTCGGAATAATAACAAACAAACACTACTAGTCTTTCTGATAAAAGAGAACTTTCTGGGAACAGAGGAGTGTAATTCTTCTTTTAATTTAAGTTTGGAGTCTTAACCCACGACTCATAGAGAATATGTCGCAAAAAAGGGAAATGTATGGCTATAACATTAGGTCATGGTTATGTGGTTAGCGGAGCGGCATCGATGGCGCCTTGTAAGCCGTGAGTCTACCTTGCGCTAATTTACGCTTCCACCACCACCAGTTTCAAAAATAGGGGTTCGTATAATCCAGGGGCTACCAGCGGTTGGTGACAGATACTTGGGTTGACCAGGCAATTCCACTAACGGATTTTCACCCGATAAAAAAAGAATTATGAAACAAAGAAGGTCGTTCCTCCCCACGTCGCCTAACGAAACAACTATACTGAAGATAGATATAGATAGAATCTGAGTAGACAAGTACATCTACAAACTTGTGTACGAGTTGGTGGTAGGCGGTAGGTCTATGTCTCTGCATTGCGGGTTTGGCTTGAAATTCTTGGATTACTTTAGTAAATTTATGAGTTGGCGTTTTTGTTTATTTCAATTCGAAGATCTGTCAAAATTTGATAGATTAACTGGTGGAAGGAACTAATAGAGGATGTATACAAAGTGTCAGCCTTCTGTGCTATGGGGGTTAACATTGGAGAAATATAATTCAACGCAAACGGGCAACGGTCGAGTCAAGGTAAATAAAAACTTGTAAAACAAAGACAATCTACAATGGTGGCTGCCCTCTAAAAAAGGGTCATTACAAGAAGGAGAAGAAGGAGAAGAAGAAAAATAAGTTGAATATGTATAATGTCTGTTTTTTTTTGTTTTCACTTGGAGACCCACTGCCTACCTGGATTTTGATTGGCACGCGCCGTTCGCGTGTAGCAGGTGTCGCCACGTCCAAAACACGATAGACAGCGCACGTCCTCCGTAAGGCGTTAATGCCTGCTACCGGTTTGCTGTGTCTTAACACAAAACCAGGTATGGCTTGTTACTACCAAATACCAGTTGAGTAGGTAAAATGTGCACGCGGGGCGACGCTAAGACGCGAGGGTGACGACGTAAGATTACGTGAATTAGCGGCTGAGTTACACAGTTGACAGATTTGGTAGGGCGTTAACAATTCACAATGCGAGAGTGGTTGAGAGGTTAAGGGCTTGCGTCCAGCGACAAAGGAACCATTGGCAGAAGATCGCACCTCGGTATTTTTCTCCTTACTTCACATTGTTTCATTTAACCTTGTCCAACAATCACAACCTTACACAACTTTCATACACGCGTTCAGGGTGAGTCCCTTCCATTGTCTTTCAGTCGGGTTGACTTCTGAGAGAGCCCTAACTAGCATAGGGACATATATTCACACCAATACATCCAAGCACTGGTTAATGCGTCCTGATATCACCTAAAAGACTGCTGCCCGTGGGGGAAAAGGCTTGCCTCCGTAGGTAGAATACAGAGAGGCAAACACAGTACCACAATAAAAGGTACCAGTCTCTGGTGACTAACGTCTGATCAGCAAAACTTAGCTGATCGGACATGTTAGTCAGGGTCAGGAGAAATATACTGGCCAAGACACCCACCTCGAGTTCCTCGTAGTTCTTCCTGGAAACGGGATGTTCTTCTTGGCATCCTGGTTAACGAGGTGGGGAATCGATGTGATCCACGCAGTAGTGAGCTCGGTCCACCGTCATCAGCACGCTCGGGATGTGAGGAAAGCTACTGCAACCCGACACTCTGCGCTCTAATCAGGGCGCACAATAGAATAAACTTCGATCATTGAGATAATTTATAACAACAACTTGTCTCTAAACGTTACGTTTTACACAGATTAGGGACCTGGTGAAGATGAATGGTACGGATCAGCTCACCTCACAATAAGCTCAGACCTCGAACGATGTATGTTATTTTTTGCTAAAGATTTAACCTTATCTTAATCAACCCATCTGTAAATGGGTACCTGGCTCACGACTAAAAAGGTAAAAGACACATATAAAAGCAATAGGCCACACTATCTCATTCAAGATGTGACTTAGTATACCAAAGTCTCTAACAACTTCATTTCCCGACAATAGTATAATTACTATGGGACAAACCTTGACTTTGTATTTTGACGTCTCTAACAAATTCATTTCCCGACAATAGTATAATTACTATCGGACAAACCTTGACTTAGTATTTTGACGTTTCTAACAACTACATTTCCCCACAAACGTATAACTACTATGGAACAAACCTTGACTTAGTATTTTGACGTCTTTAACAACTTAATTTCCCGACAATAGTAAAACTACTATGGGACAAACCTTGACTTAGTATTTTGACGTCTCTAACAACTTCATTTCCCGACAATAGTATAACTACTTTGGAACAAACATTGACTTAGTATTTTGACGTCTCTAAAAACTTCATTTCCCGACAATAGTATAACTACTATGGGACAAACCTTGACTTAGTATTTTGACGTCTCTAACAAATTCATTTCCCGACAATAGTGTAACTACTATGGGACAAACCTTGACATTTCGAGAGAACCTAGACTAGCGACACCGTATGGCCAATAATATACTGTTATTCACACACACACAATCCACCCCTCTTTCCCCATATCATCCCTTCGTTATGGTTTATAGCTGTCTGGTCAATGTGGTATGGAATAGATACTGTGATCTTCATTAGTGTGAGCTTACTGAAGCGGCTTTCAGTGCACTACAACCAGGAGGACCTATGTCTGTCTACCTTCTCAATTACGTTACTGGATGTAAATAGAACCACCGCAACCCGCAAAAAAGTCGTCAAAAATTACTGTAAAATCTCGCATATAATACGCACAATATGTTCTCATTGCGTGGCTTCTGACGTTGTAGCTTTTGTTGAATGCCCACAATAAGTAAGCTTACTATTCTGGTCTTCTTGATAAGGGAGTAAACTGGTGAGTAGCTTTCCTCACATGCTGATAAAGGTGAACTGCGTTCCTTCGGGCGGATGTGCTAAGGTTATCTTCATCTGCGTGACGCTCATTACTTTGGGGATCTTGTCGATCCACATCTCGTCAGTCAGAATACGCTGAAAACAGTCTGTTTACAGGGAACGCTACATGGAAGAAAGATAGCGGTCTTGGTCGGTGTGTTGTACTTGACCCTGACGCGACGTCCTGGTCAGTATGTTGTGCCTTACCCTGACGCGACGTCCTAGTCAGTATGTTCTGCCTTACCCTGACGCGACGTCCTGGTCAGGATGTTCTGTCTTACCCTGACGCGACGTCATGGTCAGTATGCTCTACCTTAGCCTGACGCGACGTCCTGAACAGTATGTTCTGCCTTACCCTGACGTGACGTCCTGATCAGTATGTTCTGCCTTACCCTGACGCGACGTCCTGGTCAGTATTTTCTGCCTTACCCTGACGCGACGTCCTGATCAGTATGTTCTGCCTTACCCTAACGTGACGTCCTGGTCAGGATGTTATGCCTGCCAGGTTTCAGTTTCTCTTTATCCTGCTAAAACTGATATGTGAGTACTAACAATTACGTAATATTCGATACCGAATGTAGCCTACCTTGTAAAGTTTGTCATAATTTGAAAACGAAAATTGCGCAAAATTGAATTTGGATGTTTTTTTAATGAGAGTGATGACAAGGGAGTCCAGAGTACCTACAATTTAGATTTTGCGAGTCTATTTCTCTTTGTTATTATCGATCTGGATTTCGAATAAGAGGAAGAGGTATCAAAAATATCAGATATGCTAATGATACAGTTTTAATGGCAGAGGGTTCAGAACATCTGTAGAACCTAATGCAGAAAAAGACTACGTAAACGAAGAAGAAGAAAAGAAACAGAGAAGCAGAAGTAGACAACGTAGAAGTAGAAGTAGAAGATGAAGAAGAAGAAGTAGAAACAAAAGAAGAAGAAGACGAAGAAGAAACAGAAGAAGAAGAAAAAGAAGAAAATAAAGAAGAAGAACGACAACAAAAAGAAGAAGAGGAAGAAGAAGAAGAAGAAAAAGAAGAAGAATAAGAAAAGGAGGAGGAGAAGATGAAGAAGAAAAAGAAAAGAAAATGAAGAAGAACAAAAAACAACAAGAAAAGACGACATAAAAAAGAACAAATAGAATAAGAAATGGAACAAGTAGAAAAAGAAGATAAAGAAGAGGAAAAAGAAAAATAAGCAGAAGAAGACGACGTTAAAGAAGAAGCAGAAGAAGAAGAGAAGGAATAAAAGAAAAAGAGCAGCAGAGGAACACGGCGCAGAAGATGAAGATGAAGAAGAAATAAAAGAAGAAGAAGAAGAAGAAGAAGAAAAAGAAGAAAATAAAAAAGAAGAAGAAGGAGAAGAAGAAGAAGGAGAAGAAGAAGAAGGAAAAGAGGAAAAAGAAGAAGAACAACAAAAAGAAGAAAATGAGGAAGAAGAAGAAGAAGAAGAAGAAGAAGAAGAAGAAGAAGAAGAAGAAGAAGAAGAAGAAGACGAAGAAGAAGAAAAAGAAGAAGAAGAAGAAGATCAGCAATAAGAAGAATAGTAAGATCCAGAAGAAGACAGGATGTCGCAGCCAAGCCCACCTAAGTTTCTCCCGAACTAATCCATGTAAATGAATCCCACAAAACCATCACAATAAACAATTCAGTGGAGCATAAAGAGGGCTGTAAAGCCGTATACACCATCTGTGGAGATCTCACGATAATATCTGTCAAATTGTGTGGATCGAGTCCCAGTTAAGCCAGACATCTAAATAACGGCTGTTTGATCCGCGAAAGAAAGAATCAGGCCAAGTACAAGATGGTTCTTGATAACTTGTAAGTAAGCCTAGCTTCATTGTTTATCTGGGAAACACAACACGTGGCGCGAGATTTCCGCTATTTATTGCTGTATTCACTCACGTAACAGTGTTATCTTGGTCTCTCCGGGTTAATAGAGTCACAGCGGAAGTGTGCGCTCTGGCATCGAGTCTCGGGAAAGTACTTCTAGGGCATTCGTTGTGGTTTTTTTTTATTTATTAATGTTGTTTAAAAACTACTTCGGACGCTTTCAATGTTGATCTTCGGATCGAAGATGCGGGGGTGAATGCGATGGCAGTAGCCAGCGACAAATAACTGACTGCTTCAATCAGGGTCAGTGACTGATAACTGACCAAAACGCTACTCCGCTTTCAAGTGCCGGTCCTGTAAAAAGAGACTGCACCATTACAGCCTGGCTTAGAGATTAGGGATCGAAGAGAGAAGGCAAAACTGGTCCTAAAAATGGCCTTTCTGAAATCGAATGACGTCGGGCTGAAAGGTGCAGGTATCACATCCTCGCTGTAAATTACGACACAATGTAACAAACATTTGTAGGAGGAACGCCGAAGAAGAAGAAGAAGGTGATGATAATGGCGATGGCGTGACCTAGTGGTTAAATGGCACGGCTCACAACCCGAAGATGCTGGGTTCGATCCCCATCACAACACCGGCCGTTACCCCGGGGAAGCAAACCCTTAGAAAATGCAGGAGGAAGCAGACCTTTACATAAAATGAATGCTGAAGTCGGATGCACTGGGCCGACAGGCGCAAAATAAAAACCACATTGCAACGCACACCGCCCTGGGGATTAGAGAAATAAGGCGAACGCAAAAAAATGACAACAAAAATAATGACGATGAAGAAAAAGAAGAAGAAGGAGGAGAAGACGTGGACTAGAACTCACATTAAAAAAACCGTGGTAAGTCGGAAGTTCACGTGAAGCGCAGCCGTCGACGTGGCAAAGGTCCCTTATTTCTGTAAATACCCAGTGTTATTACAAGACAGGCTCTGGTTTAGAATTCGCAGGGCAAGAGAAGAAAAGGCAGACCTAAACACTTATGAAGATGGGAGCGTGCGACAAATATAAAGGCAACAGGAAAGAAGTGGGTCAATCAGGAATGGAGGACTTACTTCAGAACATGTAGACTTGTCGTGCATCTGTTAAGAGCCTATGATCTACACGGAGCTGGCATGTTTTGATTGATAGATGTAATCAATAGCAGTAATCAATCTGTGGTTATCTTGTATCTACATAACGCTTCTCCACGAATGCTATTTCTGGTGGCCATACCTGGAAGCTTTGTGTCCACGTTGGTTGGACATCTTTGCTCCATAGTCTTTTTATCAGTATGGCCACAGACTAACTCATAGATACAGTATGGCCACAGACCAACTCATGGATACAATATGGCCACAGACTAACTCAAAGACACAGTATGGCCACAGACCAACTCATTGGCACAGTATGGCCACAGACCAACTCATGGACATAATATGGCAACAGACCAACTCATTGACACCGTATGACCACAGACCAACTCATGGACACAGTATGTCTACAGACCAACTCACGGACACAGTCTGGCCACAGAGTAACTCATGGACACAGTCTGGTCACAGACCAACTCATGGAAACAGTATGGACACAGACACAAAAACATTCATTTACGCTGACGATACAGCAGTTGTCGCCTATGAAAAAAGTTTGAAGAAGCTGATAACAAACCAGTTGTCCAGTCGATGGATAGCTTGCTCGTTTCAGGGGCGCGAATTGTGTTGTGCAGCTCGAGCTATCATGCCACAAAGTGGAGGATTTTCCAGGTGGTCTCCCTGTGCCTCGTAGGTACCACCGAGTGGTTGCTGTGCTCCAGCGTTCGTCATTCCTTATGACTGCATGGCAGGCGGGCCAGATTGGAGTTGCTGCAGGCCGTAGGACATCCATGACGTGTGGTATTACCAGGATCTTACTAATGCGTAAGCCAATCTGACGCTGTTGCCTAAGTGATAGGCCCACGAGAAGGCGTTCAAGCATGGGTTGTCCTTAGCTGGTTCTCTATCGCTGTTGTCATAGACCGTGTTTCATTTCCATAGCATACCGCTGGTATTACCACTGAATTCGAATATATCTGCTTGTATTCTAGTATCCCTGGTGTCTATTGGCGTATTTATCAAGTTGAAGGCGGACCATCCCTTTCACCGGAGCCTGGTATCTCAGGCTTTAGGTTATTTTCCATATTGAGGAGACGGCCGAGGTAGATGTGTAGGAGACGGCCGAGGTAGATGTTGAGGAGACGGCCGAGATAGATGTTGAGGAGACGGCCGAGGTAGATGTTGAGGAGACGGCCAATGTAGATGTTGAGGAGACGGCCGAGGTAGATGTTGAGGAGACGGCCGAGGTAGATGTTGAGGAGACGGCCGAGGTAGATGTTGAGGAGACGGCCGAGGTAGATGTTGAGGAGACGGCCGAGGTAGATGTTGAGGAGACGGCCGAGGTAGATGTTGAGGAGACGGCCGAGGTAGATGTTGAGGAGACGGCCGAGGTAGATGTTGAGGAGACGGCCGAGGTAGATGTTGAGGAGACGGCCGAGGTAGATGTTGAGGAGACGGCCGAGGTAGATGTTGAGGAGACGGTCGAGGTAGATGTTGAGGAGACGGCCGAGGTAGATGTTGAGGAGACGGCCAAGGTAGATCTTGAGGAGACGGCCGAGGTAGATGTTGAGGAGACGGCCGAGGTAGATGTTGAGGAGACGGCCGAGGTAGATGTTGAGGAGACGGCCGAGGTAGATGTTGAGGAGACGGCCGAGGTAGATGTTGAGGAGACGGCCGAGGTAGATGTTGAAGAGACGGCCGAGGTAGATGTTGAGGAGACGGCCGAGGTAGATGTTGAGGAGACGGCCGAGGTAGATGTTGAGGAGACGGCCGAGGTAGATGTTGAGGAGACGGCCGAGGTAGATGTTGAGGAGACGGCCGAGGTAGATGTTGAGGAGACGGCCAAGGTAGATGTTGAGGAGACGGCCGAGGTAGATGTTGAGGAGACGGCCGAGGTAGATGTTGAGGAGACGGCCGAGGTAGATGTTGAGGAGACGGCCGAGGTAGATGTTGAGGAGACGGCCGAGGTAGATGTTGAGGAGACGGCCGAGGTAGATGTTGAGGAGACGGCCGAGGTAGATGTTGAGGAGACGGCCGAGGTAGATGTTGAGGAGACGGCCAAGGTAGATGTTGAGGAGACGGCCGAGGTAGATGTTGAGGAGACGGCCGAGGTAGATGTTGAGGAGACGGCCGAGGTAGATGTTGAGGAGACGGCCGAGGTAGATGTTGAGGAGACGGCCGAGGTAGATGTTGAGGAAACGGCCGAGGTAGATGTTGAGGAGACGGCCGAGGTAGATGTTGAGGAGACGGCCGAGGTAGATGTTGAGGAGACGGCTGAGGTAGATGTTGAGAAGACGGCCGAGGTAGATGTTGAGGAGACGGCCGAGGTAGATGTTGAGGAGACGGCCGAGGTAGATGTATTCGTTGACATCCTCTGTAGGCTTTTCGTGTATGAGCAGGGGGTTTGGCTCTACAAAGTGTAGAAATTAAATCTTATAACGGGATCAAGATGCTGAGCAGCGCATGAGCTGCAGTGGTCAGCGACTAATAACTGACTGCTAGTGTCAGGGCCAGCGAACCAGAGCTGCCAAGACCCTTCTACACCTCCACGCGGTGATCCTGGATAACATTCTGCAGCAGGGCAGACTGGTTAAGGAGAAGGGATCGAAGAGGGAATGCTAACCCGGTACTAAAAAAATGCTTGCTGAAGTCGGATGTGTTGGACCGAAAGGTGCAAATATCGCAGTCAAGCTGTAAACTACGACACAACTCATTCCGTTCTCTGGACTACATTCTGCTACTTAAGCCCTTTCAGTGTTTGGTAGCGGGAGATTGAGAATGAACGAAGCCAAGCCAAGCCAAATCTTATAACAGGTGAGAAAGATTACAGAGGACAGAGTGAAGAGAAGGGAGTTTGCTCCTGCACTGAAAGACGCCCAGATATACATATATATATATATAATGTAAAGGTAGTCCCATTGCAGACACTGCTGTCAGAGATGAAGTGTTAGTGACCTCCCTAGGGTACGGCGTAGGCTTATGGTTAAGTGACACGGATCACAAGCCGAAGGTGCTGAGTTCGATCCCCATCCCATTAGCCCGGTAGAGCAATCCCTTAGCAAATGCAGGAGGATGCAGACCCTTACATAAAATGTATGCCAAGTTGGATGACAGGCGCAAAATAAAAACCGCAGTGCAACGCAAACCGCCTTGGGGAATATAAATAAGGCGAACGAAAAAGGACCTTATTGTTTTAGACTTCAGCGTTTTATCACGGGATGTGGCCATGTGCAAATATATAATTTCTAGGGTACATTCTAAGCCTGTTCTACGATACAGCTCTGAAACATAGAGAGCAACACTTTGGGAATAAGGTATATGTTAATGGTTGCCTGTGCAGAATAGAAGGGGCGAAATTGTATGATAAGATCATAAATGTGCAATTGTTGGTTAGATTGGAATATATACCAGTGGGGCATGACATATGGTGGAGGCGCTGGTCCAGGTTAGGCTAAACAGTACATAAGCCAGTTGATAAAATTGCAAGACATTCTATGTTCTGAGATCGACAGTGCAGAAGGAATAGCGTACGATCTAGTTACTCATCCATGGAGCTGGATGCCAATATCAGGTAGTGGATAAAACTGGCTCTGATTGATCACGAAAGAATACTTGGAAGGGACAGGTTTTTTTATTGATTGATTTATTGATTTGATATTTGCTTTTCTACTGATATATTTTGCGATATTCTTTTGTTTCCAGTACAAAGTAACCCAGGTTCATCGATATCTACTACAACGAGGAACGTGGACATTAAGAAGACAAGCAGCAACAAGTAAAGGATAAGCTAGTGACCATTTGTCGGGCAGATGTGTTGGCTGAACACAGGTACAAAAGCTAGACTGGCAGTCGGTCAACAACAAACGAAATTCTCACGTCTCTCCATCAGCCCAGAACAACCAGACGTGCGAGACAAAGGCGGGAAGGGGATATTAGGAAAGGATCTAAAACGGGAAGCCCTAGTAGCAGTGTCAAGTATCTGTTTGTAAAACGCCGCCTACAAAGACTCATGGTAATATGGTTTATGATATTTGATTAATATTGCACAACTTTATTTTAAAAAACAGAGTGTAGAACAGCCAAGAGGGTCAGAAACCTTTCTCAAGTAAAATCAAATATGTAGAAAGGTCATCCAAAACAGGAAATCTATAAGTAGCATCATTCAAATTAGAGAAATACTATTATACACGTTTTAAAATCTGGCAAAGATGGCGCCGTAACTGGCTGCGAGTCTACATTTCTCTACTGTTTTGGATCATTATGAATGCCGCCAGACCACGGATTTGCCTGGAATTCACACTAGTCGACGACTTACACTTGTGTTCACGGATACGTGGAGTTGTTTTCCGTCTGGACTTGTTATTTCGTTCTTTTTTTTTGTGATTTTTTCCATCCGTTTATCCTGGTCTGGAAACCGGCTGAAGGGCGCTACGCTTAAACTAGTTATACCTGTGTCGTATCTCACGGGTTAGTTCTGCCGGTTCACCTTCACTAATATGGCGTGTGGGAATTTTAGATGCTATTATGATGAACTGAATACAGCTGGGGAGAGATGCCAGACTCACTCATACGCTGAGTGTTGTCCATACGACTTCTTGTGGTTATCGAAAAGGCACGACAAACTGCGTTAGATGCCTTCCCGGCTTTCTACCCTGCATGTTACATGTTTACGGAAGTCCGGCAGGAAAGGCTTCGGTGGTAACCCTGAAGCAAAATCTGCATCCTATGCTATCTCCAGTCGTCTCGATGAATGTCTTGCCACTGGCAAAAGGTAGCTTAGGCTCTGTGAGTGAGGTTGACAAAAGGCGCAGTTTCTTCCTCACTTTAATCCAAATCTCCGCGCAAGTCACCCATTTCAGCGGACACAGCAAGAGATACGACTGTCCACACGGCTGAACAGAGAGAGTGGTCTTCATCACTTGTGATGGACAAACTACTAAAACCACTGACCCTCACAAAAAGTTTATTAAATTTCACAAAGCACAAGCAAAGTGAAAATGAACACAAAACTGAAAATAATACAATGGAACTGCAAAGGCCTCAACAAATACATTAATCCATAAATAGGACTAACCAATTGGAAAAATGAAACAATAATGTATGCAATACAAGAAACCATGATGAACCCTAGCAAAAGATTAAATATTCCAAAAATCGATATACTTAGGAACGATAGAAGGACAGCAGCAAACGGAGGAGTAGTTATATAGTACATGAAGAATACCAAATAATGATTGGGATAAATTTAATACCGACAACCTAGAAGGTGTATCCATTAAAATAGAAAGTGCCCCAGAGAGCATCCGAATAATAAACATATACAACCCAAGAGGAGAAGTCACTCCAAATGACATGGAAACAATCAAAGCACAAATAAACAATAGAACAACTAGAGTAGGGGATTTCAACGCGCATCATCCAACATGGGGAGTAATCGCAATAGGCACGGCAAGGAAAACATAATCGCAATAGGCACGGCAAGGAAAACAATCTGATAATAATAAACGATGGATCAGAATAAATAACAACCGAAATAGATCAGATATGGCTATAGACATCACAATAATGACTAAAAACATAGCAACCATCAAATGGGAAGTTCACGATAATGCAGGATCAGACCACCTGCCCATAGCAATTTATTTAAACGAAAAACAAAATCGATATACTGGATCAAATATACCCTCTATCAAATACCATAAAGCAATGCTGAACGGATTCCAAGAAGATCTGCCCAGACTCAAAAGAGAAGACTTAATCTCAGATATCATAGACGTATTGGCCCAAAACCTAACAACCAACAACCTGCAGATAGCTATAAAGCACATACCCAAGCAGAGCGCATGACCTGCTGTGGTCAGCAACCCATAGCTGACTGCTAGCGTCAAGGCCAGCGAACCATAGCTGCCAAGACCCTTCTACACCTCCACGCGGTGATCCTGGATAACAGGCTGCAGTGGGGCAGACTGACTAAGGAGAAGGGATCGAAGAGGGAATGCTAACCCGGTACTAAAAAAATGCTTGCTGAAGTCGGATGTGTTGGACCGAAAGGTGCAAATATCGCAGCCAAGCTGTAAACTACGACACTACGCACTCCGTTCTCTGGACTACATTCTGCTACTTAAGCCCTTTCATGGTTTTTGTAGTGGGAGATTGAGAACGAACGAAGAAGAAGAAGGATGTGTTGGACCAAAAGGTGCAAATATTGCAGTCAAGCTGTAAATTACGACACAATGCATTCAGTTCTGTGGACTACATTCTGCTACTTAAGCCTTTTTCAGGGTTTGGTAGCGGGAGATTGAGAACGAACGAAGCCAAGCCAAGCCAAACCAAGCCAAGCCATACCCAACCAAAACATGTCCGTTAACTTGATACAAGCCACAGGAAAATAAAACCAAAACGGTAGCCAAAAAAAAAAGAACTAAACACCTGTATCCTGGTGGAATGTCGAATGCACTAACCAAATAAATTTTAAAAAACAGTTTTAAAGAAATACAGGAAATACAAACAGAAGACAACCAAAACTCCTACAAAACAATTAAAAAAGAAACCGAGAAAGTAATAGAAAAAGGGAAAAGAAAACAGTGGAGGACATTCTGCTAAACTCTAAGTCCCTCATCCAAAATAACAGAGTAATGGACACAATTTAAATCCATAACAAACGGAAATGTCTAAAGCACTTTCACAGCAATTAGATTTCCGGAACTATGAGAAACTGATAAACAAAAGGCAAATGTACTGGCCGCAAAATTCTAGAAAATCAGCGCCAATAGCTCACTTAAAAAGGACGAAATCCAAAGAAGAGAAAACCTAATGGTACAATTAAAAGCATGTTAGGTGGCTTCCCCAGATACGCAAACAAACCTAAACGCAGAAATAACAATTGAGGAGACAATGCAGGCAATAAAATCCAAAACTAATACAACAGCAGGACAAGACATCCTAAGCTTTGAAATCCTAAAGAACATTTCAATAACTCTAATAACGCAGCTTTTTAATTTAATATGGAACACCGGAAATATCACAAAGTCATGGAAAATGGCGGGGATTGTTCCTGTCCTGAAGCCAAACAAAGAAGCCCATGATGCTAGCTCACACAGACCGATATCTCCAACCTCTCAAATAGGGAAAATCTTAGAAACAATAATAAATAATCGTATTAAATACCACTTAGAACAAAATAATCTTTACAGCCCCACCCAAAACAGGATTTAGAAAAGGAAAAACTACCGTTGACCAGCTTCTAAATCTAGAATACCAAGTAAAAGCAGGATTCCAAAAGGAAGAAAAAAAACCGTTGCGATATTCCTGGACGTATCAATGGCATATGATGAATGTTGAAGGCAAGGGGAACTATATAAAATACAGAAGATAGAAATAACAGGCAAATTCTACAAGTACTTAAAGGACTTTATTGAAGAGAGAAATGTTGTAGTTCAAATTCAAGACCAACGATCAGGAAAAGTCAAACAAGAGATCGGTGTTCCCCAGGTGTCAGTAATCTCTCCAACTATCTTTACAACAATAGTAAACGACCTGGGGGAAGAATTCATAGACCTTAGAAATAGTTAACGACCCGGGGGAAGAATTCATAGACCTTAGAAATAGTAAACGACCTAGGGGAAGAATTCATAGACCTTAGAAATAGTAAACGACCTGGGGGAAGAATTCATAGACCTTAGAAATAGTAAACGATCTGGGGGAAGAATTCATAGACCTTAGAAATAGTAAACGATCTGGGGGAAGAATTCATAGACCTTAGAAATAGTAAACGATCTGGGGGAAGAATTCACAGACCTTAGAAATAGTAAACGACCTGGGGGAAGAATTCATAGACCTTAGAAATAGCTTATCATAATATGCAGATGATGCAGCAATTTGGAGATTAGAAACACATCTACCTCATACCTATAAAACAAAACTACAAACATAGTAGCAGAATGAATGGAAAGTAGGGTTTTAATCTAAATCTGGGATCAAGATGCTGCAGTGGTCAGCGACCCATAGCTGACTGATAGCGTCAGGGCCAGCGAACCATAGCTGCCAAGACCCTTCTACACCTCCACGTGGTGATCCTGGATAACAGACTGCAGCAGGGCAGACTGGCTAAGGAGAAGGGATCGAAGAGGGAATGCTAACCCGGTACTCAAAAAATGCTTGCTGAAGTCGAATGTGTTGGACCGAAAGGTGCAAATATCGCAGCCAAGCTGTAAACTACGACACAGCGCATTCTGTTCTCTGGACTACATTCTGCTACTTAAGCCCTTTCAGGGTTTGGTAGTGGGAGATTGAGAACGAACGAAGAAGAAGAAGAAGAATCTAAATCTAAATAAGACGGTAGGGATGGTTTTCAGAAAAAACGGTGAGAAACAAATAATGGATATAAATATTAATTGGTGTCGGTCAATGGATGTCGGCTGGGGTGAAGATACACACATAGGAATTCAGAGAGGCAAACGCATTATATCGTTCTTGATAACCAACCACCAAACGTCCCATCATGTCTGGGCGTACCAAGAATGAAGGAGGACAAGGGCCGACCCCGGTCTCTCTCCACCAGAGCTGGACTGCAGATCCCCGTCATCGTATCCATTGCTTGTGAAGGTAAGGGAAACCATGTCCAAAACGTCGGTACAGGAGCCCTGATGTACCTGGCAAACTGTTCCGGAATACTTGGCCACTGAGGTACTATGATCTAAGATATTTTATAATTATTGTACAATTACTTAAAGCATAGCGTAAGACATCATACACATTAATTCCACGTGGAATCAGCCTCAACAGTAGGTGGCGATAATTGAAGGAATCATCGTCATTACTATATCAGTTCATTCTGTAAACTGCTGTACCAATGTATGCATCACCCTTGCTACTACATAGATCACTGTTGAGACATCGTTGTCTTTTATACATTTTTGTATGGATTCAACCTCACCAATGACACCTAAATAACCACACGATTTTCAAAAGTGGAAATGGATATTTGGTGGTGGATCAACACTCCAATACCATAAAACTCCTTTATATATATATATATATACCCTAACCGTTATTATCTTTTTAAGTCATCCACATATATTATATATATATATGTATATATATATATATATATATATATATATATATATATATATATGGGGATCAAGATGCTGAGCAGCGCATGAGCTGCAGTGGTCAGCGACCCAAAGCTGACTGCTAGTGTCAGGGCCAGCGAACCAAAGCTGCCAGGACAATTCTACACCTCCACGCGGTGATTCTGGATAACAGGCTGCAGCAGGGCAGACTGGCTAAGGAGAAGGGATCAAAGAGGGAATGCTATCCCGATAATCAAAAAATGCTTGCTCAAGTCGGATGTGTTGGACCGTAAGGTGCAAATATTGCAGTCAAGTTGTAAACTACGACACAACGCATTCTATGGACAACATTCTGCAACTTAAGCTCTTTCTCAGGATTTGGTAGTGGGAGATTGAGAACGAACGAAGCCAAGCCAAGCCAAGCCAAGCCAAGCCAAGCCAAGTGATATATTCTTTCTATAATCATCCTCACCACTATATATTATTTATACTTAAAATACTTTATTCTCTATTTTATATTATTTCTAGTTTATTTATTATTTATTTGATATTTTATCCCTGAACCTCCGTGACATTTGACATCAAATTAGCTGCAAAAGTTGGAGGGTCCAAGTGCAGTGGAGTATCTATTAGTGTCCCACGAAAGTAATGGGGAAAAAAACATGAGAAAGTTTATTAAGGTTGAGTGTAATCAAAATTTTAGAATGGGTATGGTCACCGAGACGAGAACACAAGCAAAACCTACGTTACCAATATGCCTTCATCAGGGACAACAATACTGAACAAACAAATCAACATATAAGAAAACAATGGGCAACCTATCTGACAGTAGACTCAGTCTGTCTAAGCGACCGGTTGGGCCAGATAATTGACTGAAAATGTAAGAAAAGTAAGTACGAAAGTAAGAAAATCGCTTACAAGTTGGAAAATATGGCTGCGATGGAAAATATGTGAGAGCAGTGATGAAAATATGAAACACCAAGGCCAGACGGAAAGAAGTCAATGCAGATGGCCCTCACGACGGAAGGAAAATTCAAATCGTTTTATTTACCTATTCAATGTTTTACTCTCAATTCGTATGTATACAGTATATATTTTATCATCTTCCATAATCATTCCACTTCAATCATCACTGTTGGGAGGCATGAAGTCAACGCCAATTGTAGAACTTGAAAAGATTACAAAGCTACAACCCATGACCGATAAAAGAGACTGCAGAGCCCAGCTGCAGTCAGAGAAACTCCGAAGACTGACTGACCACCCAATGCACCAGAGACTAAACAATTTGGGAACTGGAAAAGTAAAGCGGAGAAACTTTGCAGAAATAGCCAAAGCAAAGATGCACGAAGATCCCATAAACGCACTAACACCAAAGCCCATCACTACTGTACGAAAACCTACCTGGAGGCAGGATATATTTCCAGAGGTGGTAGAAAATATACCAGGTATTGGAAACAAAAACTGCCAGACTGAAAAAGAAAGGAGAGATACTACATTAAGCTTTATATCGAAAAACTACCCAAACATGGACTGGACCCATGCATACACCGACGGTTCTGTAACAGACACTACACAGAACGGAGGGGCAGGAGCATTCCTGAACCTACCAAATGGCAGACAAATAACACTGTCATTCGCTACTGGTAAGTACACAAGCAATTTCAGAGCGGAGGCAGAGGCACTGAGGGCGGCAGTGGAAGAAATGGTGACACATAAAGAAAATGAAAGCCATATAGTCCTGCTTACAGATGCTCTGGCCGTAGTCACAGCACTAAAAAGCCAGAAAAACACTGAGCTTAATGACTTAAGAGCAGTACTCTGTCAACTATGCCAGCAGTCCACACCAAAAACGGTAGTGGTACAGTGGGTCCCATCACACTGCAACATCCAAGGCAACGAGGAGGCAGACAGACTGGCAAAAGAAGGTGCAAGACTACCACAAACAGATACTAGTATGACGTACGAAGAGTCAAAACGGCTTATTAAAGCCAGATACATGACCAAATGGGAAACTGAACATACCGGCTACACCAAAAACGATGCCTATTACCAGTTGAACAGAAGAGAGTAGGTCGTTGTCTTCAGACTTCGCACTGGCCACAATAGACTGAGGTACCACCTATTCAACAAATTGAAGATAGGTGGTACCGACGAATGCCCGTGTGGCACCGAGAAAAAGACCGCTGAGCATCTGCTGCAGAACTGCCCGACATACGAGGATCAGAGAGAGCAGATGTGGCCATCACCAGTGGAACCACAAGAGACGCTCTATGGCAGTGTCGACAGCCTCAGGATGACCGCCGCTTTTTTTGGAAAAAATAATGGTTACTGTCTGACTGCGTACGAAGAAGAAGAAGAAGAAGAAGAAGAAGAAGAAGAAGAAGAAGAAGAAGAAGAAGAATCATCACTGTTGTACATCTTACTACATTGCATCTTCACAATGATTTGTAAATATATGATGATGGCTTGACTTCCTTCGTTCTCAATCTCCCACTTCCAACCCCCGAAAGGGCTTAAGTAGCAAAATGTAGTCCAGAGAACGGAATGCGTTGTGTCGTAGTGTACAGCTTGACTGCAATATTTGCAACTTTCAGTCCAACACATCCGACTTCAACAAGCATTTATCTGTTGAGTACCGGGGTAGCAATCCGTCTTCGATCCCTTCTTCTTAGCCAGTCTGCCCTGTTGCAGCCTGTTATCCAGGATCACCACATGAAGGTGTAGAAGGGTCTTGGCAGTTCTGGTTCGCTGGCCCTGACGTTAGCAGTCAGCTATGGGTCGCTGACCACTGCAGCTCAGGCACTGCTCAGCATCTTGATCCCTTACGATGATGATTTTAATATTTTTTGTTAAATTTTAAATAATATATAAATATGGAAAAAACAATTTGTTAATAAATAAAAGAGGAAATATCAATTATGGAGGAAACAAATAAATGTACCCATTCTCAAAATGGTCTCATGAAAACAATTGAGCATATTTAGCCTCCGAAGCCCGACAGAGTACATCAAGGAAAAGAGTAAAAAGTAAAATAGCAACCTCCTATTTAGGAAAGCTACTGCAACCCACCACTTAAACAACCTTTTCGTCGATCACAAAAGAGTAATATTACCCATTGTTGGCAATTACAACAATTAAATGACAAGGAACAACTAGAGGATCATCAAATGACGAGGAACAACTAGAGGATCATCAAATGACGAGGAACAACTAGAGGATCATCAAATGACGAGGAACAACTAGAGGATCATCAAATGACGAGGAACAACTAGAGGATCATCAAATGACGAGGAACTAGAGGATCATTAAATGACGGGGAACAACGAGAGGATCATCAAATGACGAGGAACAACGACAGGATCATCAAATCACGAGGAGCAGCTAGAGGATCATCAAATGACGGGGAACAACGAGAGGATCATCAAATGACGAGGAACAACGAGAGGATCATCAAATGATGAGGAACAACTAGAGGATCATCAAATGACGAGGAACAACTAGAGGATCATCAAACGACATGAAACACCTTTGCATCACGGCAACACTAAGTTAGGTACATACAGATACGCACATGCATCCAAGCACTGGTTTATGGGTCTTAATATCGCCCAATTGACTACGGTCTGGAGTGGAATAGCCGCGCCGCCTACGCCAGTAGAAACTAGTGAGGCAAACACGTAAAGTAAAAAACAAAATACAGATTAGTCGTCGGGTCGCATAAAGGTTGAGTGTTTGTTGGGCGGAATTCCACACGTGGTGTGGGCCAGACCATGGGCCAGACTGTCATGGATAGAAAATAGGTTGCCGACAATTACAGCAGATGTCTGAAACTCGTTGTTTGAAGAGGGGCGGTGTGTCACTATTTTAGTCCTAGCTGTATCGTGGATAAACGCAGCCAGAAAAGTTGATTTGATAAAAACAGGAAATTATGATCAATAAATATTGTCATGGTGTTTATATCCATTGTGGAAATAGGAGATTAACGTCTGGTTAGATAAAACATACTGATCAGAAATGTTAGTCAGGGTCAGGCAAAATATATTGATAGGACATGTTAGTCAGGGTCAGTCAAAATCTACTCATCGGACATGTTAGGGTCAGGCAAAATATAATGATCGGATATGTTAGGTCAGGCAAAATATATTGATGGGACATGTTATTCAGGGTCGGTCAAAATCTACTGATCGGGCATGTTAGGGTCAGGCAAAATATAATGATCGGATATGTTAGGTCAGGCAAAATATATTGATGGCACATGTTATTCAGGGTCGGTCAAAATCTACTGATCGGGCATGTTAGGGTCAGGCAAAAAAAACGAGTTCTTTTTATGGCAGCCTGGCTGATGAGGTGGAGGTCGACGTGATCCCCGTATTAGTAAGCGACACACCAACCCTAGCACCGATAAAGCCAACTATAGCATAGCCATCTGGAGGGCCTCAATTCATCTTAATCAGCAAGCTCAGAATGTCAGGAAAGCTACTGCAACCCACCACTTAACAACCTTTTTATGGATCACAAAATAGTAATCTTACCCATTGTGGGCAATTACAATAATAATATATAAATTGCAAGAATCCACCATACGATTTACAGAGCACATAAATCAATGCTGCTTCCCGTTGAAGTCGCCGTACAGTGTACACAATGAATTTGTATTTCCCCCCCCCCCCCCTCCCAGATAGAAAAAAAACAAAACATTCATTTCCTAAATTTGAATCCATATGCCCTTTGTCAGAAAATTAGTAATTAAACCATTGGTCTGTAACGCGCCTATGATGTACATAGCTCGTCTGTGTATTTGCATTGTCATTACAATTTATGTTTCAGTTTTAAAGCTACTGATCTTAACTTACTTATAGTTAATTAGTCTTGGTATAGATACTTTCATTTTAATCATATAGTTCGGGATCAAGATGCTGAGCAGCGCATGAGCTGCAGTGGTCAGCGACCCATAGCTGCCAAGACCCTTCTACACCTACACGTGGTGATTCTGGATAACAGGCTGCAGCAGGGCAGACTGGCTAAGGAGAAGGGGTCGAAAAGGGAATGCTAACGCGGTACTCAAAAAATGATTGCTGAAGTCGGATGTGTTGGACTAAAAGGTGCAAATATTGCAGTCAAGCTGTAAACTACGACACAACGCATTCCGTTCTCTGGACTACATTCTGCTACCTAGGCCCGTGTCAGGGTTTGGTAGCTGGAGATTGAAAACGAACGAAGTCAAGCCAATCACATTGTTCATTTGGTTATATAAGGGCGTACATGCCTATAGTCACAAGCAGACTTTACCTGATTCACTCCTCAGCGTAAATAAATTGGCTTACACACTTTCTAAAAATGATGTCCTAAGACTTTTTCGGGATCAAGATGGCGAGTAGTACATGAGCTGCAGCGGTGAATGACACAGAGCTGACTACTAGCTTCAGGGTCAGCGAGTCAGAGCTGCAAAAACCCTTCTACACTCCCACAGTTTTGATCCTGGAAAACAAGCTGCAACAAAGCAGATTGGATAAGGAGAAGGGATAGAAGATGGAAGGCTAACGAGGTACCAAACAATGCTTGCTGAAGTCGGATGTGTCGGAACGAAAGGTGCAAATATCACAGTCCAGATGTAAACTCTGACACAACGCTTTTCGGGACTGCGTCCCGCTGCTTGCAAAGCTCATTTCATGACTCGGCAGCGGAAGTTTGAGAACGAATGAAGAAGAAGAAGAAGAAGTAGATGAAGAAGAAGAAGAAGAAGTAGAAGAAGAAGAAGAAGAAGAAGAAGTAGAAGAAGAAGAAGAAGAAGTACGACTTTTGTCCCCATTGCTAGCGTAGACGAGGGGTTTTCAAGACATAGTACTACACTTTGCTTAGCCACTGCTGTCGCCCCGTCGTTGTGTTGGATATGTTTGATTATTTCACCCAAAACAGAAACAGACATCTTCCAAGTGGTCTGCCGGAGTCTTTGTGTATGCCAAGGACTAGAATAGCACCAATGCCTCACAGAAAGCATGTCGTAAGAGGCGACTAACCGTGTGACATGGCATTGATGGCGCCTAATAAGCCGTGGGTTTACTTTGCTCTAGTGTTTAAGTCTATTAAGATGGACTTACACATCGGTTAACCACCTCCTCACGGAGGACTATAAAGCTGCTCGGGTCTAGCCTGCTAAACAGAACATTTTTCTCCCGGCTACATTGAGCTCATGCCAGAGCTGAGACCTGCATAGGAACATCCGAACCTGTAGAAATACAGGTTTACTAAAACTAAGACAGAAAAACATTTGTCTTACCAAGGATTAATTCGTTGCCTTCCTTGTCAGCAGACAGACATCAAAACTAATCGGGCACGCCTCCCTTTAACAAGGCCGAGATATTTACTTATATTTTAAAATATCTCAATAGCAACTGTTCACAAATTTATGAATCACATATACAAAATATATGGGCACAGAAGTCCAGATATTCCGGAGTTCAGTTTAGTTAGTTTATTTGAGTTTAGTTTAGTCGAAGAATCAACGTCACTGCGAACGGTTTAACCCATAAGTGCTCTATTCTTCTCCATATTCTTGGAGAATCTCAGCACAATGAACGAACTCCGTAGCACCGGCGAGGGTCCCAGAATAGATTGGGTAGATCTTTTAAATAATTTTGAATTTACCCCGGGCAGCGGCCGTTAAGTCTACTCTTTTCGATTTTCAACTGCCGATGGATATTTAGCGTGCGCGACACTGCACACGGGTGTCTGATCTCACTAGGCCGAGATCAGGGGAAATTCCAGAAAGTCCAAGGGAAATAACCCAGGTCTCAACCATGATTTAAACACGTGACCGCCAGCACCAGAAGCCGACGTCTTATCTCGAGACCTCTCTGGAGAAACGGCAGTTCGCCTTATTAAAAACAATTGTATTCCATCTAGCTACAGCTGAACTGAACTCAAACCGCGCCGAAAGTTCCAGGAAGACCTGCTCTAAATACTAAGTGATGTGCGTGTCAGCCGACTAAGTTCAGAATAACTAATATTTGGTTTTGACCAAATTGGAGAGGGATCACACAGGTAGACATTTTCAGCTGGGTAGACGGGGTGTGTTGAGCCGGAGGAAAATCCCTTTGCCGTGAGGGCACATTGATTGATCTAATGAGACCGTCTGCGCTAAGGTCGTAAGTGGAGATTTCGCAGTTGGTGTGAACGTTTGCACGGCAGATGGCGACTAGCTGATGGGTCCCTTATTCACCCCGGCGCGTGGGGAGGGATTAAGGCCTTCCACCGTAAGCCTTTATTTACTTCCAACCCACTCACTCCCCTTTTCATGATTTCTGCCCCTTGTCAACCTCAAACTCAAGCAGTGGCGGACTGAAGGGAGGGTGTGATATTGTGAGGCTCGCTCAGTTTAGTAGACCTAAAGAAGTGCCATCTGGATGGGTTATTTGAATCGGTTTTGTCCACTGATATTGAATGTTTATAAATGTACACTTATGTCTTTCCTTCTTCTTTTTTTCCTTATATTCTTCTTCTTCTTCTTCTTCTTTATTTGTCCTTATATTCTTCTGCTTCTTCTTTGTTTCCTTATATTTTTCTTCTTCTTCTTTTCCTTATATTATTCTTCTTTTTCTTATATTATTCTTCTTTTCCGTCCTCCCTTCCTCCCTTTCTTCCTCCATCCCTTCCTTCCTTCCTTCCTTCCTTCCTTTCCTCCTTCTTCTTCTTCTTCCTCTTCTTCAGCACAATCTTCTTCTTTTTCTTCTTCTTCTTCTTTATCACCATCTTATTATTATTATTTCTTCTCCGCATCCTTCATTTTCTGCTTTCTTCGCTCTCTTATCACATTTGCTCACTGTTTGTGCTCTCTTTTCACATTTGCTCACTGTTTGTGTATATCTTAAAACACACCGTGTCGAATTTTACAACATGACAGCAAATCTGTGCATTTCGGCCATGAGAAAGCCCTTTCTGAAAGTCTATATTTTGACTATTTCACAGCTGTATTCGCCCTTTATCTACCTGTCCAGCTGTAAATTGGTATCTTGCTAACGGCGAGGAAAGGAGAAAAGCAGTGAAAAAGGGAACTGGCAACCCCACCTTACAAAGCTGCCGCTTGGTACAATACAGATTCTAAAACTTCACTCCCAAACAGCAGTGTCTGCTAAGGGACTAGGTTTCCCCTACCTTCCTGCAAGGCAGCAGGTGGTAAAGTTTCCCTTCTTCTAGATTAGAAGTCTTTAAACATCTTTACTATGGCAGATCCACAAAGAATATGGGCTCCCATAACTCTTTTGCAAGGATAAATAGATCGTTGTCATTGCCAGTTTTATTGTTGTTTGCGAATGTCCACAACGAGTTGTGTACTCTTGTGTGTGCCCTAAACAGGACGTTAAGTTGCAGCGGCTTTGATTCACACCCAGAACGTGCTGATGAAGGTGGATCGGGGTCCTCCAGACGGCTGTACTATGCTTGGCTTCATCTACGTGTCACTCACTACTACGGGAACCACGTCGATTCCTTACCTCGTTAGCCAGGCTACCATTAAAACAGCCCGTTTCCAGGGACGGCTGCGAGGAAGCCGAGGTGAGGGTCTTCGTCAGTATGTTTTGCCTAACCCTGACTAACATGTCTGATTAGTATATTTTGCCGTTAGTTGACGTTGTTAGATAACAGTATCTTCTTCTTCGTTTTCTTCCTCTTCTACTTCTTCGGCGTTCGCTTTGAAAATGAGGTTGCGGTGTCGTTGTTTGCAGTTAGACTGCAATATCTACGCCATTCGACCTGACACAGTCAATCTCAGCTGGCTTTTCTGGGTTCTGGTTTCTCCTTCACACAGCGATCCCTATTCTCTTAAAAGACAGCACTTGTGCAGCCAGTTTCTAGGGACACCGCTTAAGGTGGAATAATGTCCTGGCCCGCTGTCATTCATCGACCATGATACGTGTTGCCAGCCATGAGTTCCTGGCTGCTGTCAGCTCATTCACTGCTGAATCTTCGACCCAGGGTGTCAGAATGACTTCAAGAGCTGTCAACAGCTGGGCTTGTTTGGTTTGTTTGTTTTTTTTCGTGAAAATGTAGATCTAGGATACCTAGAAGAATAAACCAGAATTTTATCATGGATTTTTTTGGTAAGAGAAACAAACAACCAGACACACAAAAAGACAGACAAATAGACAGACAGACGGATGCACATACCGATAGACCGACAGACGGTCGGGCGTACAGACGGGAGGACGGGTGAGAACTCGGTCGGACCAGCGAGCGGGCTGAGTGATAGACGATAGACAGACAGACAAACAACTGATGGATATATGGACGGATGGATGATGGACAGATATATAGATACATATATTGTTTATAAATGTTTATATATATATATTGGTTACATCAAAAGACACAACGGTCTTGAGAGAACAGTGATGGATGGAAGGTATGGTGCCAGGCAAAAAAGGAAAGGGTAGACCAAGAAGACGATGGTACAACAAGATATCCAGGAATGCCTGAATATGACTGGCGGAGGCTGGAGTTTTGGCAAGGGAAATAGTTTCTTTTAGACAGACTGTGGTGGGAGCCACGTTCTATAAATGACATGCTACATGATGATGATGATGATATATATATATATATATATATATATATATATATATATATATATATATATATATAAATCTATATATATTGTGTATCTATATATATTGTGTATTTATATATATATATATATATATATATATATATATATATATATATATATATATATATATATATATATTTATATATGTAAACACAATTCCCATTACGTTATAATGACAACCAATTATAAAAACCAGAAGTTGGACTGATTCATGGAGACCAACTGTAAATTCAACACAGTACAACATCTTTACTACTACATATATGAAAATGAGGTGAAATAAAGACTAGTCAAAAAGGAAAGAAGCAAAAGTCAATTAGAACACAAACCATTCTAAAGGTAATTTCCACAAACGCAGACTAATATTTTTGCAAGATAAATAGCAGATTTCTGGAGTTGTACCTGCTGGTACGTGTATGATCCACGGCCCGAGCCTGACAATAAAATGTTCTAAACGAATAAAGGAGAATGAATATATACATCATGCCGTGTTACCGAGCTAGTAAGTAAGTAAATCTACTAGTGTCATGTGTGGAAAACGTTAACTTTGAAACTAGTTGCAGTACAGCTACTTAAAATAAGCTTGAAGGTTCAGAAGAAAATTAGAATGGTGACTGAGAATTACTATTAAAAATAAGTTGATAATTTATTGCTTGAGTATTACGTTTAAAAAGAGGCCTGTGCCGTTTTCGTAAGATAAAAGTAAGGTAATTCGAAACAGGTTATTTGTGATAACTTTATAATTTAGGATCGCATTGTGTGTGATGTCATGATATATTCGGCCGAATGCAATATATTGTTCATCCATCAGGGGTCATGAAAGCCACTCTCTCTGTTCCTCATTTGGAATATGTTCGATCAGTTGATGAATTCGATTGAGGAGCCCGATGACGGTTTGGAATGACCTCGGACAGTGTGGGCAGTCATGGTACGCATGACGTGAATAGCTTCATTCCACGGGATTTTCTCAATCAATTCAAGTGCCGTCTCCGCAAAGAAGGTTGGCTACAATGAACCTCCAATATCCTTTGCTTCTTGTCTTGATGCTACACTCTGCCAGATATACATTAATCTATGTTTTGATGTTGCTCTTATCCTTATAGCGCTGCCCGTCTCTTGTCCGTCTATCCTCAAACTTCCCCCCAGTATCGTTATCAATAGAGTATCGTGTCTTTTTATAGTTAGTAAGTAGCATGTTCTTTGCAGAACGTTGCTTCTTATAACCGCCAACCGTTTCTATCTTATTCCTTAGTTCTTAGTTGACCTGTACTGTACTTCTACAGCGGCAAATGCCAATGTGCAGGTCCCAGCTCAGATATGAGCTGGATGTAGCCGGGAGAAAGGTTTCATGCTTAGCGGGCTAGGCTCGAGCAGCTTAATACTCCACTGCGTTTGGGCAAGAGATTACGGAAGATGGTTAATCGATGTGCGAGTCCATCTTAATAGACTCAAACACTAGACCCGCAGTATGTTAGGCGCCATACATGTTGCTCAAAACAAACCACCTAACCATGTCTGGTGTTATGCTATGTTACACTGTTAGTCACATCTTCCGACATGCTCTCTGTGAAGCAGTGGTGCTATTACTGTCCTTGTAATTCACAAAGACCCTGGCAGACTACTCGGATAACTTTCTTTATGACCAAAACATTTGACATACCTATTCTTAATGTCCATCAAAAGTTCTCTACCCGTGCCTGCTCTCTTCATGACATCGCTATTTGTTGTTTCTCTGCCCACGAAATGCGCAATTCTTCCCTATAACCACATTCTGAGGGCCTCTATTTTATTTGCAAACCGTTTGTTCAAAGTCCATGTTTCTACACCGCATAATAATCAGCCGACGGTAAGTCATGCAGACTACATGATGCACCCAGCGGATTTGTAACTGCATCAAAATAATTTCTTTGCTGGGCATACCAGCTCTTTCATGAACGACGGCATCTGGGTGGACCCTACCTGACATTTGATCTTCATTACATTTCTGAGACAGACTGTCTGGGAGTAGTTCAGCTTCTTTCAGTAGCGCATGTATCTCTATGTTTCACATTTACACAGCAGCACATGAAGCATCGTGGTTTTGTACACCTTCAGCTTTGAATGTTGACTAATGCAACTGCAATACCAAAACATTGGTCTATAGTCTACCAAATGTGCTGCAATCATTCAAATCACCATCATTATAAATATTTATATGAGGAGTGTTCAAATGAAACCGGACCTAACTGCACCAAGTGAACATACATATGCTACGCATGATGACGTCACTTCTGATTTAACCAGCACATACAAATCGTCAAGTTTGCAAAATTTCACATTCCTCCGACTCATAGTTTCCTCAGCAGACCATTCAAAACATGGCGGGTGTAATACGGAATCCGTCCAGAGTTGATCAGCGATAGGTGATTTGGTTTCTAACAGCTGAAAGATGTCGACCAGAAGAAATTCATCGCAGAATGCAGGCAGTGTATGGTGACAAAAGTATGTCGAAGACAACAGTGAAGAACTGAACAACGATGTCTTTTTTTGTGTGTGTGTTTAGTTTTTGTTTTTTTTGCGTTTGCCTTATTACTCTAATCCCCAAAACGGTGTGCTTTACACTGTGGTTTTTATTTTGTGCCTGTCGGCCCATAGCAACCGACTTCAGCATGTGTTTTATGTAAGGGTCGGCTTCCTCTTGCATTTTCTAAGGGTTTGCTTCCCCGGGGTAACGGCCGGTGCTGTGATGGGGATCGAACCCAGCACCTTCAGTTTGTGAGCCGTGTCACTTAACCACTAGCCCACGCCGTCCCCTCGGACAACGATGTTTAAAGAAGGACGTGAGTTAACGAAAGATCTTCCGAGACCAGGTCAGTCGCATATTGTTGCGTCCAGAAGATGCCATCGCCAAAATTGATGAACCAATTCGGTTGGACCGTCGCCGGAGTTTATGTTTCCCGATAGTTTTGTCACCATGCACTGCTTGAATGTGTATACCATAAAACAATGTTTACGCCCCCAAGACAACCGACACAAGTTAAGATATTCAACATATATTGTTTATTTGTTCATTCATTAATTTATTTATGTATTCATCCGTTCATTGATTTATTCATCCATTCATTTATTTATTTATATATTCATGCATTCATCTATTTATGTATTTATTCATACATTTATTTATATATTTATTTAGTTTATAAAATAAATGTCAAAAATCACATCAGTATGAACACCTGGTCAAGTACTAGCCCATGGGATCAAGATGCTGAGCAGCGCATGAGCTGCAGCCGTCAGCGACCCATAGCTGACTGTTGACGTCAGGGCCAGTGAACGCAGCTGCCAAGACCTTTCTACACCTCCACGTGGTGATCCTGGATAACAGGCTGCAGCAGGGCAGACTGGCTAAGGAGAAGTGATCGAAGAGGGAATGCTAACCCGGTACTCAAAAAATGCTTGCTGAAGTCGGATGTGTTAGAGCGAAAGGTGCAAATATCGCAGCCAAACTGCAAACTACGACACAACTCATTCCGTTCTCTGGACTATATTCAGTTAATTAAGCCCTTTCAGGGTTTGGTAGTGGGAGATTGAGAACCAACGAAGAAGAAGAAGAAGAAGAAGAAGAAGAAGAAGAAGAAGAAGAAGAAAAAGAAGAAGAAACACTAGCCCACCTGAGATATATATAAACATGAGAATTCGAAGTCTACGAAATAGTAAACAATGGAACAAGTACGGTGGAGACAGTATTTTTCTAAGTACTAGGAACATTTACAATAAGTAACAGGCAGAATGGTGGACATTTGGAAACAGGTTACTTTCACACAAAGAAGCTTGACCGTCACCTGGACGGACACAGTTGGAATCTGGAACGGGTATATTACTTCCATTTCTGCTCTGTTGTTTAGAATACGTGTCACGAGCGATTAGAAAATATTTGTATTTGCGATTGAGGTAAAATGGAGCAACTCGGCTAAACACTACAATACAGAGAGGCTAAAACTGTCTTCTTCGATTGGTGTACTTAATTTAAAAACCTGGGGTGGGGGTTTATCGTTCGTTCTTAAACTCCTGCTACAAAACTCTGACAACGGATTTACTAGCAGCAGGATGGTGTCTGAATATTGGAATGCGTTGTGTCGTAGTTTACAGTTTAATATGATATTTGCACTTTTCAGTCCGGCACACCCGACTACAGCAGTCATTTTTTGAGTACTGAGTTAGCCTTCGCTCTACTATCCTCTCTCCTTAGCTCGTTTGCCATAATACAGGATGTTATCCAGGATCACCGCGTCGAGATGTAAAAGTGTCTACGCATCTCTGGGTCGCTGTCCCTGACGCTAACAGTCAGCTTTGAGTCACTAACCACTGCAGCTCATGTACTGTCCAGCATCTTGATCCTGTTCGCTTTGTCTGAAAAGGTGGCGTGCGATGTGCTGTGATTTTGTACCTTATGGCCCAGTGCATCCGAATTCAGCACCCATTTTTAACTGGTCTGCTTCCAGTAGATGTGCTCCTTGCTGATTGATACTCAACATTAATATGTTTGAGATGTGAGCGGATTATGCAGATGATGAAAGGCACATCGATCGAGTGTAGATATCTCAGATTTGTTGCGAATGTCCACAATGAGTAATGTGTTCCTATTGTGCGCCCTGATCAGGACGTTACCTGGTGGGTAGCGGTAGTTTTCTTCATATCCACAGCGTGCTGATGAAGGTAGACCGGGGTCCTCCGTGCGGTTGTGCTATGTTCGTCTTCATCTGCGTGTCGCTCACTACTACGGGGATCACGTCGATCATTTACCTTGGTAGCCAGGCTGCCATGAAAACAGTCCGTTTCATGGACGATTTACGAGGAAGCCAAGGTGAGGGTCTTGTCCGGTATATTTTGCCTGACCCTGACTACATATCTGGTCAGTATGTTTTGGAGTATGTCTTCCTTCCCAAAACAGACAGAATGAAAGAAAAAAGACAGGCAGATAGACAGAGAGGCAGCATACAACAAAATACAAAACATGAAAAAAGACACACATAAAGACAGAAAGTAAAAAAGAAGCTAAGAAAGAAAGACATATGCATGAAGAAAGAAAGAAAGAAATAAGAAAGAAAGACAGATATACAGACAGAAAGAAAATAATAAAGACAGACAGAAAGAAAGAAAGACAGAAATACAAACAGACAGAAAGAAAAAAAGAAAATAAGAAAGAAAAAAGGAAGAAAGAAAGATAGAGAAATAGAAAAAGACAGACAGGCAGACAGACATACCACCAGATAGAAAGAAATTATGAAAGAGAGAAAGAAAGAGAAAGAAAGAAAGAACAAAGGAAAGAAAGAAAACATCAGAAAGGACGGGAAAATGAGACGGAAAGAAAATAAGAAGGAAAGAAAGAATGAAAGAAAGCAAAAGG